>CM039679.1:299497795-300237597 GCA_022537955.1 Schmidtea mediterranea | reverse complement strand
CCATCAAAGAATTTACAGAAGAGGAAGAAAAAACAGAGACCCGTCGGACGCAACTGAAAAGAAAATGACAACTGCAGAAATCAGACGAACCAGAAACTAGAGAGTAATCGACCAGAGATGATTGATAACGGAAGTTCAAAACGAGGAGGAACATTTTTAATTGTACGAGATAGACGAACTCGAAATGAAATTATACACAAACAATAGAGAGTCACTCGGCGGGTCGAGAAAAATAAAGCAAGAGGAAGCTTTAGAACAAAGAGGGAGGATCAATTAAAAGAAAAAGAAGCAATTCCTGAAACAAGAGAAAGCGGAAACTCTTTAAGAAAGAAGGCACTATATTAAAAATAGACGGAAAGCGTTTGAAACATTTTAGAACAAGAGCAACACTAATCAAAAATAGAATGCTATCAAAGAGTGCTACGCAGAATTGAAAGATCCAAGAATTGGACTACAAAAAGATGACAAGAAGCATTCAACGGTCAAGAGAAAAAGAAAAAGG
Source organism: Schmidtea mediterranea (assembly GCA_022537955.1). Taxonomy (NCBI): domain Eukaryota; kingdom Metazoa; phylum Platyhelminthes; order Tricladida; family Dugesiidae; genus Schmidtea; species Schmidtea mediterranea. Next base: position 300,237,095 of record CM039679.1, on the reverse strand, counting down.
ATAACAGAACCAATAATAACAAAAATCGATCCAGAGGATACCTGCTACAAAAAATAGAAACAAGAATCAGAAAGAAAAACCCACGTTGGAGTGAAGCTCAATTGAGATAGAATTAAAAGAGATATGGTTCCAAACAAAAGGGCCAACCAAGATAATGAAAAGAGGAGGAACTAAACTACAAAATCAACATGCTAAGACCGGAATTACCAGACGAGCAAACAGAACGAAGATGAAAGTGTGAAATAAGCAGTCTGGTGAGAAATATTTCAGTCATGCGAGGAAATTAACCATACAAAGAATCAAAATCCCTTAATTAGAGGAAATAGAAACGAAGTTGCCTAAGAGGAAGATGGACCAGATATTAAAAGAAATCACGATGAGATTGTAGAAGAAGTAGATCGAATAAATGTTCCCTAACAGCCTCAAAAGATATAAACCGCCTACAGCAGAAATAATGAAACTGATTGCGAAAGGATTATCACAAGATGACGGGGACCCACTTACGGCATCATGGAAGACATGATAAAAAAGTACAGAAAATCTGAAAGAATACGATAGGAAGAGTATCAGTATTATTGATTTCCAGAGATACCAGAGCAGATAATAGCAACAAGAGGCGAAAGCACAAACGGCTTGTATTGGATTGGGTAGTGAAAAAGCTAGGACCCAGTTATAAAAATAACCTTTATATTACCAAGGAGGAAAATAAAGCGAGACCATACAACCTCGCGGATGCTCTTAATATGGCCCAAAAGGATATAAAAAAATAAATGTGAGCGTAACGGTTAAACAACAAAAATGAAAAGCGAGGAACGCACAGCGAAAAATATGGCCAGAAAATCCCAATACTTGTATACCAAGAAATAACCCGAATTAAGAAAAAAGAGAGACAAAAGATAATAGACAAAATCAGATCAAAATGATAGACAAGCAATAGACCAAGCTAGAAAATTTATATTAACAGACTATCGTTTAACGAGACCATTGCAATTGAAAATGTTTCCGTGCGTTAGTTAGTAGAGCTGTACGGGATTACAGATATATGAGATTTGAAATGACGAGAACAGATGAGTTTGATAGCCAAATATGGAGAGCATCAAAGAGATATGAGGGGAAATGAACCATTAAGATAAAAAATAAAGCTACCGAATGATGAAATAAAAGAAATATTGGTAGATCCCGATTGTCAAATGCACGAATTTACCCGACGGAATAATCGGAAATCATTCCACCAATAATCGAAAATAGTGAATATGGTAGGTAGAGACGTTGGCAATAATGTACACAACGAAATAAGTCGCCTGAGACGGAACCCCCGATATACGAATTAGGTATATGGGAGACGGACCAAACCATTAATATCATACATGGATGAACCAGAGAAAAAAATACACCAAAAAAGGAACAACAGATCCAAGAATTTCAAGAGAAATGAAGAAAGATGGACCAAATATTAACCATCTTACCAGTTATGGAGGACAAGATGCGAATTGAGCACAAATTACACCGAGTAGGACGACTCGAGATGCCGATCAACGCCATGGAAAAAGGCTCTGTATGATGAAAAGACAAAGGAGTGGAAATGGCGAAAATGGAGAGAACGACCAAAATGTGAGAAAAATATACCAGGAGAGCGCCAGAGATGCAGGCTAATGAAACAACTTGGAACTATATGAAGATGAACCATACGAAATTCTACCAGAGAAAATGATAAACGAAATGCGAATGGCACAGAGGAAGACGAGGAAATAAATGATAAGCTCGATTAGCCCCATACACATGAAAAAAAGTGGATGGGCTGAAAAAAGTTAAAATCGGCTGAAGAGAGAAAATTCTCGGTATTACAAGTCACCAATTCTATACAGAAATCGGAGGATACCGGATGAAATTGAGAGGTGTTACTCCCAAACGGAGATGGATAGGAAAAAAGGAACATACCTATCAGTGTTATTTTCTATTAGCAAGAGGCAGATATGACGGAAAGCTAGAATGGCCATTTTAATCGAAAAGTCACAATTTTCAATCGCTTAAACCCGGAAAATGGGAATAAGAAAGACGACATAGTTGAAAAATTGGTGGAGTAGATCAAGATTCAATATTAAGCCAGAAAGCCAAAATCCACGCCGAAATGTAGCGGTGAGTGAGTACCACAATTTCTGTTGAAAAAATATGTAACACCCCAATTCGTAAAGATTGACACCGATATACATCACATCGAAGTAGAAACAGGAACGCGAAATGAAATACGGGAATTTTTCCCCATAACAAGAGCAAGCAGAAGACCGCGAATCAGTGTAACTCGAGAAACGAATTACCAGGAACAAAATACTTGCCCACAGATATAGACGATCCTGTGGGAGGAAGGATTAACCGATTAACGGAAAACGAAAAAGGCAGAAGTAGCAGCGATATGGGAAACCGAAGCCAAAAAATCAAGACACTGTAACAGATTTGGGGCCAAAATGGAATAATCGCATCATGTAACAGAGATGAGTGGAGAACCTGCGAAAATTATTGTAAAGAAAAATAGAGGAAATCGGGAGAATGTATGCGTGGATACCTCAGAGCAATTCCGAGAAATCAATCCGAAAATGGTAAACACACCGAATGGGCAGCCCGAACGATAGAGAAGTATAGTTTTAAAAATTATGTTGTGATGCCGATTTCGAACCAATTTGAAAGAGAATTTTACAATCACTGCCCAAAGTAAAGGGAAGTAAAAAAGAGATACATTACGAACCCGCCATTTTCATTACAATACGTAAGGACGAGCATAGACGACACGATCTCGAAATCGGAAAAGTTACACAAGATTGCAATTGGGCAGGTTAATAAATATATTAACGGTAGCAAAATTGCGGGTTAGAGAACTCAAATAAAAGAGAAATCAAAACGAAAACGCCATAGGGTGACAAGAGAGTCTAAACACACCAGAAGTTCAACCTGCAGCAGAGATGGAAACGTTTAATTCGTTATCACAACATGGAAGATTGAGATGTACTAAATGATTAAATGATATCGTTAGATTTCGAGGGAAATAACCCGGAGGAATACCGGGAAATCAAGAGATTTGTTCCATGACAGGAAAATGAAAACGAATCCGATAAACAGATGAACCAGACGAGCTGTATGTGTGTTTCATCAAGACAACCAGTCGAAAATTTTATAGAGCCAGATACCGAAGAGGGAAAATTAAAGAAAGAGAGAAGACGCCGAAGCTCGACAGGAGCGATGGGGATAACTGGTGATAAAGGGGAAACGAGGAGGCTACAAACATCCAGAGAAACGGGCAGCACGAACAACCAAAACGAAAAGAAACAGGTACGGCAATGGAAAAGAAATCCAGAGGACGACCAAAAATTGATAAGCCAGCTCCAGGAAAGGAAAATAAGAACAGATGCAGATGGATCAATTGACAACAAATTGAAAAAGCTTGTCAAGTAACGAAGCAGTTACAAGGAAAACTGAGAAAGGTCGGTCAAGAACAAGGAGCAAAGTGTGATCAAACAGACTAATAAACTTATATGCTGGGATTAGCAAATCCAGAGATAAAGAGAGAAATTTAAACTTCAAATAATATCGGAAGCAGAGAGCGAAACAGCTATTGGGCTAGCAATAAGCCAATAATAAATAAAATCATGTGATAATAAAAGTACGAACTACAACCAGAGATACCAGAGGAATTCATTGTTTGTAATAATATCAGCCTAACGAACGCATCAGACGACCCCAAACAGATATTGGTAGTGGGAATGGCCTATCTGATGTATAATACGATAGTGATATACAGAAAGCGAACGCCAAGATACAACCCAAACTGGATATGAATTCGCAATACGGACATTATCAGGAAAGTAATTGAACCATTCATCCTGACTCAAGGTGGATGGCAAGCCTTTAAATTTGTAAGTAAAGATTGATCAAACCGAGATTGATTGCAAGCAAGTGTAAAAGAGTTATTAACGGAATTCCGAAACAACGATTAATGCAAAGCGATGTGCCAAAACAGCTAGAAAGGGATGATACGATAATCACTACAATACTCATATGGATGATGTGCGTGAAAGGTGTAGAACCTTTGTTAGTATATGGACTGTGACAACATAAAGATTGGCGATAAATACTCATTAAAAAGAAACGGAAAGAAGTCTGTAAAGCTGCAAACCCGGTAAATTGCAGACACAGCAACCCGCAGTATTCGTAAAACCTATACAGAGGTTAGATTTCATCAAAACGGGAAATCAAGGAATGTTTCAGTGAAAAGAAAATTGTGGAAATTTCATGCGGACATCACTCGCATTCACAATTATAGAAGCTGGAACGGAAACAACCAGTGGGTTTCAAGTAAACGCGGAACGAATGTGGAGGAAGGTATTCACGACAGGACTCGCATCTCAATAGCTGGACGAGTAATGTGGCAGCCGAAGGAAGGAAAAATAAAAAACTACCCGAGTATTACGGCTGCGAGATAACGGCTGGAAGACGGAACGTGTCAAGAGGGGAGAGTACACCCTATTGATCAAAACTAGTCAAAGATGTAGTGATTGAAGTTATCAAGTTAAATGGAGAAGAAGAGAATATCAAGGATATTTGATCCAGACACGCAAGCAATGAAGAAGTACCCCCAATGTTCTAGCAAACAGATAGGTTTCATGTAATACAGGGAACGGAATGTCAACGATTCGTATATCACGGCCGCATACCAGAACTCTGTAGGACTCACCTTTATTGAAAGTGCAATATTCGATGAAGTGCAAGGACAAGGGCACAGAGAAACCGAAACTAACACGGCAAAAGAGTCGCGTGGATGAATTACCGGAGAAACCGGAAGAATCGGAAAACCAACGATCACCCACAACTATGTTCGATCAGAGGTACTGCCTAACAGTAGTAATAAGTTAGTAATATCAACCGATACCACTTATCGGAATGAGATTCAATAAAAAGGACGATGGTGAGCAGTTGTGACGAAATGGGTAGCTATACCAACTACCGAAAGGAATATTCTTTACACGTAACAAGCAATTAACCCAAACGCAATAAAGCGCAAAATAGACCCCAAGATGTTTGAAACTATATCTGTATATAAATAAACAAGATGGATTTTCCTATATCATAAAAGGAGTGCATCAACAGAGAAAATTTATACTTATGATTTAGTTAAAAAATGATTGTATCCCTGACAGGAAATATTAAAAAACAAAGATTGCAATGGCAATCACGGGAATCCAGATAACCGCAATTCCCATTTAATACCACTCAAGGAAGGAATATTTTGGAAAGAATTGTTGGGAGAAGTTATTGTTACATACAAATTGCGAACGGAGAGAAAGAAAAGACAATTGCAAAATTACCCAGAGAATCAACAATCCCAAGAGATATAAATGCATAAAGAATTAGAAATTAATGCACCATAAAGGAAAAAGTCAGAGTCGGCGCAGCCGATGTGACAGGATATAAACCAGAGAAAATCCACCTCCCTAATATGCATCTGCAAGTAACGTATACGGACCATTATCTATTCGAAATAGAGATGGAAGTTTGGTTTACAATTTTCCAACCGAAAGTAATAGTAGCACCACCAAAAATGTTCTGGACTTACAGGGAATTGCCAGCGAAAGCAAATTCAAAACCAGTTAGATATATCACAGAGCGGAATATACCAAACAAAAGGATTTCTGGAAACGAGCCCAGAAGAACAATCTATTATTTCCAGCACAAAAGGCAAGCATATTATCCAACATTGTAATATAACGATCCGGTAACAACTATGGAAGAGAAAACCCAACTACGGAACCTTACTATCACCCAGACCATATTCAACATGCTACAGCAAATATCGATGAAAGCCATGGTGGGGAAGATTTAATCTTCGGACAATGATGGCAGGAAAGGAAATTTAGGATAATCCTTATCCATTCAATTTGTTAAGAGTAATCATAAACACAAATGTTAGCATGTCGATATCTATAAAGAGACCGAAAAAATCAACTGGGGAAAATTGGCAATTGGATTTTACCGTTTTTAGCCAACAATGGTGGGTTACATGGACACTCCAAAAGATATTCACAAGATAAAAAGATTAGTTAGGAATTCTAAACTTAAAATGAATGGTACTGATGAGGGAAGTCGGACGAAAATTTAAAGCGGATTAATGTAGGTTTAGAAGCCCGAGGAAACCAGAATGAAGCGACAAAAAACGACAGTAACTGAAGGAAACGATGGATAAACTTCAAAGATGACGGCAAGCATAACAGCGACAATGATGAAAATCAAGGAGGAACGCAGATTGACTAACTCAAGGCAACTCAAACAATGGGAAAATCGAAAGACAAGACTAGTGGACATGTAATTCAGTCCACCACCAGATATATTTGTAATGGTTTTAAAGAAAGCAACAACATTCAGTAGAGAGAAACAGTGCAGTAGAAAGGGGACCACGTTACCGACACCAAGATCAACAAATTACGAAAATATTTAGTCCCAGTACCCTACGAACCAAATGGGCAGACTAGTGCCAAGAACCAGCCAAAAGATCAAGATAGTGTGGATCAGGATCCAGAAACTCGACAACTATAGCCTAGGTGTTGCAAAACATTACTGGACCAACACTAACGGTACCCATAGAAATAAATGGGGAGAATAAAAGCAATGATTTTGATACGGAGGGCAAAACATCTCAGCAATAAAAATGGATAAAAAATACCCGGTGAAGATTTATGGCCATGTATTCTAGAAGAAGCTAACATGGATGTAATAATTGTAAGTTAAAGAATCGTGTTACGGTTATCGGGAAAAATCTGCGGTCAATTAATCGAATATAAAAAAAATGTAAAAAATCAACACGTTTTAGCAGGTATAAGGAGAGATTGAGCGCAGACTGTATAATTGGAACAGATTCTCATGCCAGAATTACTAAAAGAGTAATAATAATCTAGGAATCAATGGAGCGGTGAGAGAATAAACCGGAGACGAATATGCATTGGCTGAAATCAGTAAGTAAGATGCTCAGAGAAAAATAGTAGTGCCAGGGCGCACACAAATGTATGGTTACGTTAAAATGTAAACGAGGGAAACTAGAGGCGGAAATTTTCGAACCTATCAAAAATTCGAGAAAAAGGAAAGAACTGCGATTAGCCAAGAGAGATAGTTGTATATAAACGACAAACAGTGAAATTCAATCAACATTTACAAATTTTGACGAGAAGATAAAGTTATCTATGAAAACGAAAGATTGGGAAACTAACCCGATGATGGATATCGAACTTCCAACAGCAAAGGACTGAAGGAACTGAGGAAGAATGATGACAATCGACAGTCAGCTTTTTGTTAAACGAAGCTGTAAAAGAGCAACTACAAAAATGCTAATGGAATTTAAAATATATTTGCAGCATCTGGACTTAATCTCGGTACAACGATGGTAACGCAACATACGATACCCATTAACAGATGATACCAAAATAACACTACCGGCCATTATCGATTTTGCAGTAAGCTCAAAACAGAAGCAGAAAAAGAAGTTCAAAGATTTTAGGCCGCAGGAGTGTCGAACCAAGTTGCTGCCATTGGCAATTCCATATCATGGTTTAAAGAAAAAAGACGGACACAAACGGTTCTGTATAGAGTATCGACGACTCAACGCGGTAACAAAACGGATTACATATCCGTTACCGGATATAAATGAAATGTTACAAACGTTACCACGGGAAGGCAGCTTACTTTCACATCGCTAGATTAAAAAGTGGGTTATTGGGCAAATAAAGTCAAAAGAGGAGGACAGAGAGAAAACTGCCTTTACTATCGGGAAAAGATTTATTTACCAATTCAAGGCAAAATGCCTTTCGGATTAACTAACGCACCAGCTTCATTCAGAGATGTAGAACTTTGTAACTCACGGCATCCAAAACAATGTATTGTATATATTGGATGATTTATTAATCTATTCTAGCACCTTTCGAGCAACATTTAAAAGTATCCGTAATGTATTCGGTTTCGACTGAGACAATGGAAGTTAAAATTAAAACCATCTAAATGCGATTGGGGCAAAGGAAAAAGTCACCTTCTTAGACATATTGTGTCAGCAAAAGGCAAGAACCAGATCCAAAAACATCGAAAAGATAAAGAATTGCCCAGCACCAAAAGACAGTCAACAACAAGTGCAAGAATTCTTAGGCTTATGTGGATATTACCGAAAAAATTCATCAAGAGTTCTGCACCATGGGCGAAACCAATACCAAAGAATAACCAAAGAAGATTACCGTTTATATGGTAAAAAGAACAACAAACAGCCTTTTGAAACGCTCAGAGATAAAAAAAACTGATATCAGCACCAATCTCGTTACACCCAGATTTCAAGAAAACGTTTTTGTTACGACAGACGCAAGTGGATATGCATCTGGAGCAGGTCTGAGGACAATGGATGATGAGAAAAGAGAACGAAGGTTATTGGATATTACAGTCCGAAACGTTCAAGAAACATGAAAAGAATTACTCTGTGACTGAAGAAAGAGAGGCATTCAGCAATAATCCAAAGCTATTTAAACATTTCAAATATTTATATGGGGTCATGAGAATATATCACTACTTGATCATCAACCATTGGTTATGGTTGGGACACACAAAGAAGCCTCTAGTAGATTGATGAGATGCAATGCAGCTACAGAATACTCGCCGTATATAAAAATTTAAATCAGGAAAAGCCAACGCCAATGGCAGATTGTATGTCAAGATTTTATTTTGAGGAACTGATGGATCATGATGTGAGCGAATATGCTGATCATCGCAGAAGATATAGATTTTACAAAACTGCAAAAAATGAGCAGAAGGAAGACGAAGAAATTAAAAGACAATAATCGAATTTATGGAAACTAACGATATGAAAAATCTTCGACAACAACAGTAAACTGAGAGAGCATATGGAGAAACACAGACATCGATATACCATGACAAAGCATGCTGTATTTAGTAATGGATGGCGAGAAACGACTTATGTGCTTACCAGAAAGTAGACGAAAAGACGGTATTGATGCAATACCACGATGGAAAACTCGGAGGACACATCGTCAGCAAAAAAAACGGAAGCCAAGTTGCGTCAAAATATATTGGCCAAATATTGAGAGGAACTCCGTAAAAGGATGGTATAAAGAATTGTCTGATTATGTGCAACCAGAAAAAGCACAGGAATAAATTGAAGGCACATTAAAGCCAGATGCCAATTTCCACCAGACCAAGTGACGATGATGCAATGGATGTAGTATGACCATTACCAGAACCAACGACGGAAATATCTACATATTAGTAGTGACATCATTATTTGTCAAAATTTCCGGAAGCATTCGCAATACCAGACAAAAAGCTAGAACAATAGCGAGAATCCTAGTGAGGAATTATGCTTAGATACGGAACACCCAACAGATTCCTGACTGATCAAGGAACTAACTTATTGAGTGAAATAAATAGAGGAAGTAAGCCAACTACTTCAGAATTGGCAAAGTTGAGAACATTTCCGCCTTACCATCCCGCAAACAATGGACAAACCGAACATTTCAATGGCATATTTGATAGAAATGATGTCGAATTATGTTAAGTTAGACAAAAACCAAAAAAATGGGGACAGATATTATAAAACCTATGGCTTTATGCATATAGAATGTCAATACCATTCAGCAACAAAAATGAGTCCATTCAAATATGTACGGCAGAGAATGCAACATGCCGATAGACTTGGATATTCAACCGCCAATATCACAGTATATGGAAATTGATTGATTATGTTAACAGGATTCCAAGGAGCGAATGCCAAGAAATCTGGGGAAAACAGCTGGTATGAATATTAGAATCAATTCAAGGAAAGCTATAAAGAATTACACGATGAAAAGCGAGACGTACGTGACATACTTTCAGGTCGCGAGACTGGTAATAATCGCAACGCCAGAAATTATCCCAGAGTAGCAGAAAATTACAAGAGATTGGTAAAAGGAACTTATGAGATAATGTTATGCTAAAACGAGAACAATGACTCGGAGTTAAATGGTCAAACAACCCACTGTACGCAGAACCTATTTACGTAAACGTAAGCAGATGCAGACAGCAATACTAGAACAATAACAATGAGAACCAGAAATCAGGTATGCAAACTTAGATCACAAACTCAACAGTATTGAGTATAACGGATTAACGATGAGTCGGAAAATAAAGCAACATCAAATAAATACCGTAGAGGAACCCGAAAACCAGATAATCCAAATAACTCTAAACGCAACTCAAGATAATGTAGACAAAAAGAATGGATATATAATAGTGAAAGCCATCAGAAAATAATGCCAGAATGGGTCGAAGAAAGGATGGATGAGAATAGTAAACAAAGCGGGAAAAATCGCTATGGATTACGCCAAAGGAGCTAGAAGTCCACCAGGGAATGCGACGCATCAAGGAAAGTATACCCCACGATCTTCACTATGGCAGACGTAGAAGGAAACATTACCTTACATATTGCAGTTACAACATAAAAACACCCAAAGGGATAATAGATAATAATCCAAACTATGCAGAAAATGCGGACCACGCCTCAAAGGATACCAAACGAAGAGGACAAACACCAGTATGTTCGCAGTGTGCAGAGATGCCTTCGACAACAGTCTGAGAGAACTACCTAAAAACAGGATCATCGTTCAAAGGAAAAAGACAATGGAGAAAATAATGTACTACACTATGCACCTGAAAATCCAGACAGCAAGTGCAATAAAAATTTCATAACCAGTAATGCGACAATTAAAATGAGAAAGGAGAAATGCATGGGTTAAACGAATTTCAAACAATTATGGGAAGCTATCGATGCCAACAAGATAAGCAATCAAAGCCAATCTGATGGAAATGGACCTTACGAAGGTTCCACCACTCAAAGTATTCGATTTAAACTATGGTAAGGAACAGAAACGTTCTTATTGAAAGAAACAATATATGCCTCACTATCCATTCCCAAAAACATAAAAAGCAATGTTGGAAATGGGAAGGACTAAAATTCAACCAATTCATCCAAAAGAACAATACGAATTGGAGATAGAAAGGAACAACTATTAATGATAATACACAGGATGGCATCGAAAGCAAATAAGATTCAAGCGAGCAAACAAGAGATAAAAGAGATGGATGATATAAACAGCAAGAATAATAAAAGTATACGAGGAAATATCGAAATAATTAAATGTCGAGGACGACATTTCAAAGAACCCCGGATGGAAAATAATAATGCGGGAAGGAGGGAAGTGACAACAGCAAAACCAAGTATGATCAAGATTACCAAACCAAATGCTTAGAGATGAAAACAATCAAAACAACAGAGAAAGAATCACTAACGCAGGAACGTTCAAGAAACGAGCAACAGCAATAACGAGTGAAACGAAACAAAGGGTGATGTTACTACAACAAAGGAAAAAATCAAAAACCGACCGGACCCTGCCTACCAAAAAATAATGGATATGATTACCGTCCATCAAGTTAACGGAAAGCCCGACGAAAACATCACAAAGGAAATAAAATCGTGCAAAATTACGAACAATAAATGAGAAAGGAAGCGCAAGCAAAGAATATGCTTACAACTGACAATGATACAAGCATAAGTCCAATTCGGATTCCATAGGAAAACGGAAAGATGCGAAAATACGATCCGAAAACTCATCATCGTGTTCAACCACGCAAGACGTATGTAGAGATGCTACAAAAGATAGAAACGTAAAATCCAAGTAAAACCAGGGATAGGCAAATTTGCGATAATAAACAGAGGAATAGAAACGTGTTGAACAAGTGGTATACAGAATAAAATTATCGTATTGTTGGAAAAATGAATATGAAAGCAGGAAAGAAATGTTGAATGGATAAGCCAAGGAAATCGGGAATATATGATATGACGCTAACAACGATATAATATAACTGCCATACCAAAACCCTGGGAGAAAAATTCACCAACACAAAAGAGGAAGAGCCCATACAAACGTCGGAGTACGAGAAAATAAAGAAATAATAATAAAAGTGGAGCAGACCCAAAGAGTGGAGAAGAGATAATAGTCGAAAATACGGCGTAAAGAACCCATACAAAAGTTTTGTGTATTGAAACAAAAGAACGGTAACGATGAACCGAAAGGAATCAAATGTCAATCAACACAACGAGATATCAAAAATCAAAAATTCCGCATCCCAACAAAAAGAAAACGTGGAAGTATATAGTTACCACGTCAGGAGGAGGTAAGAGATGAATTACTGAAATCAATACAGAAAGCTATAAATCAATTACGACAAAAAACGTCCGGAAAAAGAAACAAAGAGGAACCGTATTCAACCGCCAGATCAGAGAAAGTAAGCATAATATAAACAGTAGAATCAAATGCGGCAAATGAAGAGGAAATATTATGTGAGAACACAGGTTGAAAACCTATCACAAGGAATCTGCGTATACGAACTGTTTTGAAAGGAAACGAAACCAGTAAACAAAAGGAATCAATGTGAAACAAGCCAAAACTATAAAGAATCAAAAATACCGCATGCCCGACGAAAGGAACTGGGAAAATATCGTAATAAAATATCCAAAAAGAGACTCATGAGCATTGGGAGAACAATAACAAGAAACCACTCAATTTAAGGCGACAGATCAACCTATAATAAAAACATCTGAGAGGAAAACCAAGATAACGAAACATGGAAAAAGGAATGCTCATGGACGACAGCCATTCTTTTCAATCCACGAAGCATTTACAACTCCAGAAAGCACTTAAGAATGTTACAACCAAAGAAGGGAATAATGAGACAAACCATGCAAGAGAAATACAACATGCAACCTAACGGAAAGAATTTACATGATTAAAATGAGTTGGATAACAACGCAGTATAAGCAGCGTTTAGTGATTGCTGATAATAATTCAACTAGTGAGAACGCACAAATGCAGAAAGAAGCAGTCGAAGAAAAGATTATGGCCAGCGGTTGGAAATATTCAAACTATGATATGCGAATTAGACAAGTACGAATGCAGAAAAAACGAGGAATATGAAATCATAGGAAAGTTCTAGCAGAAAGCGGGACATCTGTGTGAAAAAGAAGCCGCCCAGGTATCGAAAGCACAACAATGGTCAAACGAATTGAGGTATATCAGATAACGAATGAGAAATAGCGGGATATACGACATTGCGTTATAGAGTCCCCGGGACGATGGTGTGTTAAGGACAAAGAAAGACATTGTATTATAAGTTGTAAATATTATGTAGCATAAGGTAGTTAGTAATGAATATGTATATCTACTTATGTTAAATATCGATACAAAAATGCGTTTAGAGACAATACGGCAAAACAGACGAAAATGGCAGATATGAATTAATGACTGTTATTATAACCGAATCAGATGGATCCGAATAACGTGAATCAACAAAACAAGTGAGATACCACCGTTCACAGAAAGCAATACAACAACCAGCAAGCTGCCAATGTACCTATAGAGATTGTAGAATTAAATCAAGGAATAGTTTTAAAACCCAAAGAAATTCCCCCCAGGGGGGAGAAAAAAAAGGAATGGGAATTTAAAAAAAGGCAACATGGAGACGACAATTGCGAATTAATTGACGCTAATAACAAACACGCGCAAACTCAGTGGACAAACACTCAACCTAGTAATTAACGGAAAGGGTTGAAACAGAAGTCTAGAACAAGCCATAAGAACTGAGAAGGCAACAAAGGAACAATACTACAATTACAGAGATAATACGAACAATTAGGCAGATCAAGTTAGATGGCAAAGATTGACGAAATTAGAAGACTACGTAACAAATCAAACAGCACGGTTAGATCCAGCAAGTTGGGTGGAATGGATAGCATCGATGCCAGAATTCACCCCTGAACCGGATTCAACAGTAGGAGTAAAATAAATCGTTACCTTGTTAAATAGTTAAATAAAACGACAGAAAACGAAGCGGCGTTCAAGTAAAGTGGAGAGCCAGATAGGACGTATTTAAAGGGAAAAAGAAATGTAAATAAATGTAAATAAAATAATAAATAAATCAAATAAAAAATTCAAAAATTGCACATGAATCAGAAAATCAGAAAAACAAAAATTTCAAAAATAATGACGCATATTTAGATGGCAAGCAGAATCAGCGAAGAAGTACAATACAGATGAGAGAGGGACCAGATTCGATATGGACGAGAATATATGAAAAAACCAGAAAGGAGAGAAAGTTAATACACTTTGCAGCAGCATTATATACTTAAAGACTACGATCGGAATAAGACGACCAACTGCGAATCATAAAAGCATATACTCACAAATGAGATGAGAAGACGAGGAGCTGAGGGAAAGCGGAACAAAGACTATTTACGTTTAAAGATAGTAAAGTATTACGACCAGCAAAGCAAAGAAATGGCTGCAGATAGGATTTTATTTTACGGAACACCAAAACTACCCAGGACGAAAGTAACATTGCATCTATTGTAAAGGAAAACTCGCCAAAATGGGGAAAGGGAGAGACAGCAAACGATTTAACACCTGAGGAATTTTTCAACCTGCCCATTTAGAATTTAACATTTGATGTCAGAAACAAGCGATGAACAGATTAGAAAGACCACAATCGGAATTAGACAAGGGGATGAAAAGGGCAGGTTGAGAAAAAGATAACGATAATAAAGAGTTTCGAAAGATCCAACAGAATTAATACGGGAAAAAAAAGAGACTATAAATAGAACATCGATGAGAGAATTAAAACTTTCAAAGCGAAAGTCCAAGAGCAGCAGAAATTTGCGAGTCAAGGACATTGCCAAACAGCCAGAGGAATAATGTGCGAAGGATTGTAAAAATCAACAGCCAATACCAGATGCAGAACGTCACAAAACTAAAACATAAAAGACAATGTATGTATAAACCAGAAAAAGAGTCATAAGGAATAGGGCGAAATAATAATTACCAATCAGCAAGTGAAATATATTAGATCGACCAAAAGGAACCATAATGTTTATTAATCAGGCAAGTAGATTACTCAAAGATGAGGACAATAATCCAAGAAAGGTTAGCTAATAATTTGGAAATGTTATGACTCGACAACAAGCAGTAACGAGCAACCAAACGATACCAACGAAGAAACCTAAAGAAAATCGCAGACAAATCGATGATAAAGAGAAGCTATTTTGGAGCAAGTATCAATGTGTGACATGTTGCAAGAAACATGTCTGAAATAATTTAATGCCTTGTGGACATATTTGGTCACATATGAAGCATCGGGATAAAAGTCAATATATGTCCAGTATGTAGAAAGCGATCAACGGTCGATCAAAGGATTCCGTTTCGCTTGATCAGTAATTAAAAATGGAGAGCAATGTGAAAATGGTAAATAAAGATAAACCGTAAAAACAAAAAATTATAAAAACTCAAAAACCACAAAAAATACGAGAATGATGTAAATTATGATAAAATTTGAAAGAAGATGTTGAAAAGAGGAATAATCGATTATATAAGATTTAGAAAACAATTTATGAATCCACACGAGATGAAAGAAGTTGTGACAAAAAGGCGGAAGAGTCAAAAACCAAGCAATCAAAGGATCAACTAGAGTTAATAAATGAACAAGTGAAGAAGTTAGAATTATGAGACAAAGAACGTTGCGTGCAATTAAAGAAATGCTACTAATCGCAGAAGAAGAATTGTACAAGAGAACTCTAAAAACGAAAATGATGAAAGAGAAGTGGGAAAAAACAACCTAGAACAAAAATATTTACCCAAAGAGAGAGAAAACGCTACCATTGACGGGAAGAGGAAAATGGATGAAGGGAATTTTATGCAGAACCAAAACTAGAATCAAAAACCAAAGGAAAGAATTACAACCTAAAGCAAGAGAAGCAGGATCAACCAAAGTGAATGAAAGATTGAACGAGTAAGTGATAAAGATAAAGAAGCAGAGATACCGAGAAGAAGGGGAGGAGACGATAAAGATGTATACAACAAATGCAGGAAGAAATTGGGCAAATTAGCACCCAATATCGAATAGAGGAAAACCAAGAGAAACCCATATGGAACAAGCCAAAGAATGGGCAAAAAGAAAGAAGCGCGATATTGGAAAATCAAATCGACAGAACACAGAGAAACTCAAGAAAGTAGATTGGGAATCGCGGAATCAGACATTATATTCAGCGAAATAGCCAAAGAAGAAGATTGAGAACAACGAGCGTATAAAGCTAAATGGTGGTAGAGGAGAACGCCAAAGATCGAGATCAATAACTGAGAAATCAAAGGGCAAACCATCAAAAAATAGAGAGCCAAAGGATAGACAGGGTGAAAAATATAATCCAAACAACAGGAGAGCGAGAAAGTGGAAAGACGAAGTATAGACTGTCGGAAATCGGAGGAATGCGATGCAATGGAACATATTACAAAAAAACAAGATCACCGAAATAGTATTGGACAACAAACGAGAATAAGAGATGCTATAGAACAGAAAAGGACTCTCAAACAGAGACAAATACAACAAATAAAAACGGAAGACAAAGAAAAGTGGAATCAAATCAGAAGCAAGAAGATGGGAAGAAACCAGTACCAAGAAGCCAAGAAAGAATAAGACTGTTACCCAAAAGTATTGATATGGAAAGATTGGGAAACTAGGGGAACAAGGTCGAAGTGCAGAAAGAAACATTGAGGAACTGAACGAAGACAGAAATCCCAAACAATTGGAATACCATGAACGAGCCAGCAAACACAGAATAAGAAGGCTCAGAAAAACCGGACAAGGACCTCAGAAAATGGATCGATCAGTTAAATCAGAAATATCGGAAACCCTACACGAACAAACGGATGAAAGACGGCAAAATCAACAATTAAACGAGAGGATAACAGAACTCCAGCAGGAGGTGAACGGACACCGAGGAGTCGCAGTATTCAAAGAGATTCAGTTGAGACACCAACACGAAGTCAACGAACAGCTGAAAGAACAAGTAGAAGCGGAGATAAAAACGATGAAGCATGGATATGAGGAAAATGAACAGAATCTGAGAAAAGAGATTGAAAAGTTAAAAGCGTTGGAAAACACGCATCGATTGGAAACGCAAGTGGAAGAATTAACGGAAAATGCAGAATATCTTGCCTATCTCTTAGACGGAGAGATACAAATATCAAACGCCTTGCGTGAAGAGATAAATACCTTGCAAAACCGACCACCAATCCTGCTCATGCCGTTATACCCAACTGAAATTCTAAACCAAGTACCCGCCGAACCCGATGAAGGATTCGGGGAGACGGACGAAACGATAGTGTAAATTTAAAGAGGAAAAAATTGTAAAAAGTGTAAAAAGACAATAAAAATAATAAAAAGGATAAAAACAAAAATTATAATCGATGTATATTTAGTACGAATTCGAATAAAATAGAAATCCGAATGAATCTAGAAGACGGAAAATACCTACCAAGCCCAATCCAATTAGTAGAACCAATCGAGCAAGACCCACTGAGATATTACAGTAAAAGATGGAGAGCCGAAAGAAAGGAATGGCAAGAAGTAGTGGAGGAGCAAGAATCAGAAATCGCCCGGATAAATCACCAGTTAATACAATCCAAACAATTAGTCAAGGTAGTGAAACGAAAATTAACATCCAGCATGGGAGAAAACAGAGATCAAAAGAGAGAAAATGAACGATTGAGACGAGAATTAGCTGAAATAAAGACTCGAGTAATCCTAGAAGATTATTGGAAAACCGAAGCAGAACGAATGCGAGACAGCAGAAAAGCGAACAAAGATATGTGCTACAACTAGAAGACAGTTGTAAAGAAGCCAGAGAGATAAAAGAAAATCATCAACAAACCCAAGATGAGATTAAAGCGCTAACAGAACAGCTACAAGAAACAAAACGAAAGCTGGAAAAACAAACAACCAAACGAGTCAATTATAAACGTCAACTCAAAAGAAAGCAAGCAAAAGAAAGAAATCTTCAAATGAAAATCTATAATCAACGGAGAATAATCAAAGAAAACAAAGAACGATTAAAAGAACTCCCAAAAATAACCGAGCGATTAATAAAAGCCCAGGTCCTGATAATGAGATTTTCAGAAAACAAAACTAAAGAGGAGTGCGAGAGACACCCAACCCCAGAAAAAGAGAAAGAGTAAAAAGGGCTAAACTCCACTGTAAATAAACGAAATAACCTTGTAAATAAATATAAAATTAATTACGTATCAAAAATAGAAGTTATGAACCCAAATCTGTGGATAATGATGATGATAATAATGAGAGAGTGTGACACTGAAAACCCGTTGGAAAATTGCGAGAAATCCCAACCCTTCAGAAAAGAAGACAGCACCTGTGCCAATTACAAAGAAATTTGCAGAAACCCTAATAATGAGGAATGTCAGCAGATAAACCTCCAATGTATGCAATGCCCCACAAAAGAAAACAAGGACGAATTGAAACAGAATATCGAGAAAACCCAAGCAATGGTACAAACCCTACTGGAAAATAATGAAGAGATAGCCAATATAAAAAATGAGAACCGAGAGATAAAGAAAACCCTAGAAAATATCATCAGACAAGTTCAAAGAAAAGCCAAAGCAAATCCAATAACAAACCAATTCAAGAAATTCAAAAAATCGTCCTATCCATTAAAAAGCAACAAGGAAAACAAATTAAAAATGAACCCAATACAACAATTCTATCAATCGAACTTATACTACCGATTAGTATAACCTCTAACATGATACTCCTAATATGTTGTCTCATCCTCGGCCTAACAAAAAACAGCAAAGGCGAAATACCCCCAATTCAGAAATTCAGAAGAATGCTCACTCAAATTCGAAAAATCAACAAAACTAACGAAACGACAAGACTCTCGCAGATTTCCATCAATCACCCTTCAAGATCAACCCAGCTCGAAAGCGAAACCCAAGCCGTCAGCGATTCATTCGAAAACAAATATAACTGAGTTACAGTAACTGATATTGATTTGAACTGATCTTATAAACTTGCATTGATATTAAAACTGAACTAGCCAATTTGATTATGTATTGTAGCCGGACCTTAAGTCCATCTTTGCCTTGATGATTTAACCTTACCGTAGAAACTTTTTTATGAATGTGAATATTGAAAATGGAAATGTATGTATCATTTTGAAATCAATTGAAATTGCGGGTCGCAATTTTACGGACCCCCGAGTGTTTTATGTTGGGCCAGAACGTAAACGGCCTTGGAAAATGTTTAAATGGATCAGAAACACACACGCAAATACAACATGCAATTTAAATAAACCTATGGAAACACCAATTAAACCATATAAAATCTGAGAAATAAAAGAATTAAATATAAAATAACAAACATAAAAATAAATTAAAATATTAACAAAATGCACCAAGATCCGCACGATACCTACACAAATACAACAAGAAAACACAACAAATTCGACAAAAGTGAAAAAATTAATAAAAGTTCATTAAAATGAAAGTTAAATCGAAAATTTGAATTAGTAATAATTCAATAAAATTATAAATAAAAAATTATAAAAATAAATCAAAAATAATAAAAATAAATAATAGAATTTGCTAGAAAATAACAAGGTCGAATTTTGTTTTACTGCATCAAAGTTCACACACCATAAAATTAGGTATATATACTGATCCATTTTCACATTTAACTTAACCATTTGTAAACCATTTTGAAACCATTTTTCAAACCAGTTGAAATCGTTTGTAAACTATTTGAAATCTTACTGTCAAATCGTTGTGAAACTATTTTAAAACCCTATTTCAAGCTATTTGAACTAATTCAACTGATTTTAGGTGAGAAATATTTATGTGGAACCCTCTTTCCACGTCACGTCCATTGCATCTCGGTAGAGCTCTGCTTGGCGTCGACGTGGGGAGAGAGGCATTTATGCTTTCTGTTATGATATTTTATGCTATTGTATGAAAAAATTTGGAATGGTTATGAAGGGTAATTCTGTTATTTTGTCCTAATTAATAAATATTATTAATATACATAAATTGTTTGATTTATATTTTTTTTTTATAAACTAAATTAAAATGTCGAAATTTTTCCGGCCCACAGCCGACACATAACGCAAGTAATTAAAATCTACATAGTACAGAGGCATGTAAGTGCGTGGAAAATCGCCAATGATATGTACCCGTGAAGACTCAGCGTGCGCAACGCAGCGGTCGTAACGTCAATATTATCCCTATAGCTGAAGCGAGAAATAAGGAAGAAGTCTCTGGCTGCTTCCTCGTTTCTCATTTCTATAAAATCGACCTAAATTTATATTACACACGGCTAAAAATCATTCACACCGAGTAGTCCAGTGGGCACTCAGTAAATATAATATAAACACAAAACGCGTCTAAGGCCTATTAAAGGGAAAGGGTACGTGGGTTAAATTAACTGGAATCGTTGTTATAACTATTTTGGATTAACATTTTGAAATAAATAAAATTTATTGGGAATCATTGAATTCGATTAAATTGAGATTATTGATAAAAATTAAAAATAACCATTGATTGTAAAAGTAAAGTGTTGTATGACAAAATTTTAAAGTAAATATTGGGTAAAGATAATTTAAATGCTCATAAATTATTGATTAGAGTAATGACAAATGATTTCACCAATTAAATTATTATAATTCATTTCGGTAAAAGTAATCTGATCTTTGAGTAAGAACGAGTAATGTATCGATCTAATCAACCCCCGATAGAAAGGGAAGCAATTAAGAATCGAATTCATTGATTTCAAATCAAGAAATGTATCAAGTAAAAGTAAAATGATTCTCGAATAAAAGTATGGAACCCCTTAATTAAATTGTTGATTAAAATTAAATGTAACACCACATAATTCCCTGTTAATTCATCTTGATAAAATTGAAGAAGTGATTGAGCAATTCAAGTATTTAGATTAAATTATTGATTAAAAATAAAATGAATACAAATAAAAATATCGTTGATTAAATTGAATCAATTTATTGGTGACAATTGAGATGATTAAATTAGTCCAAATAGCTATTGAGCAAAACCCAGATAATCTAGTTTTGGTAAAGCAAAGTATTGAATAAGAATAAGTAAAATAAGTTCCTTAACGAGCTATGATTAGTAGATTAAAGTAATTCATAGATTAAGACTAGGGATGAATTGAATAACCGTAAAAATGTAAATTAAAGTAAGACTGAATTCACGGATTTAAAACTATTAGCATTAAAATAACTTTGTGGGCTAAAGTAATAGTTGATCCAAATAGCCTTAGGGAAGACTATTAGAAATTGGAATAACAGATGTCGATATTTATTACGGATAATACAATCTCTTAATTAGGACTAGAATAATTTATAAATTTATAAAAAGGTTTTCTTCAATTCTTATAAATTCGGTAATTACAGCCAACTGATTAAAGATAATATGAATGAATTATTACGTAAATTAAACTAGTAGGATTGGAAAAATCAAAGTTAAGACAAGAGTGAATTTATATTAATATCACATTAAATTCCACGCTCCAACAAAAGGGTATCGCATCTATTTAGGAATCTCGGTAAGCGTAGAAGTTTTCCTAAAATTTGTTAGTAAAGTACATTCGAACTAGTCAATGAAATAACTTACCGGAAATTGAGATAATCGAGTGTAGGCGAACATTGGACCAGTAAATTCTGAAAGATGACACGAATAATACAATCACCGAATGTAAACAATGTAACTCACCTTTCGCCAACCGCTTAAGTGGTAACGGTAAAATCCGCCGGAAATCATTCGTCCACCAGGATACACCTACACGCGACTAAGTTATCTCGGATCAACATCCGGCCTAAATCTTAAAGTCGAACAACTGTAATTGAAGTTAGTAAACAACTTTAAATCAATGTACAAATTCCCTTAAGTCAATGTACGAGTATCCGCCTACATGAAAAATTTAAATGTTAAGATGCATATATCGAATAAGTGAAACATCAGGTTACCCCATCCATATGATTAATCATATAATTATATACTTTCCCTATAAAGGAGTGCACCTTAAAGAACCAGACCCACAAGTAACCCAACTTGCTTATGAATGTCCCACCGCGTAAAGGAAGGCAATGGTCACGCGTATGACACCCTTACGAGTAACATAGACCCAATTTGCTTGCTAATAACTTAGAAGGATAAATCAAGCGAACTTAATAACAGTAATGTTTAGACATGTCGCCCAAACGAACTACTCGTCGAGAGACCGCCAGACAGGAACAGACAGGAGTCCCGCCGACCACGAGGATACTCGACCAGTTGCAACGATCATGTCTCTCGGAACGGCATTATCCAGCCGCGGAGACCTACCTGCACGCACAGGACCTCCTCACTCAATGGGAAAGGGTGCAGGAGCAGGTAGATTTACAGGTGGTTAAGGCAAGGATGTATCTTGCGAACGTGGTGGAAGACATCCTTGCCGGGCGATTTGCAGTCGCCTATCCACCTCACCCAGTTCGGGACACCAGAAGACCCCTATACTGTTGAGGCTCTCAAACGAAGCCTGAAGAGATATTGTCCGGACGAGTAAACCAACACTGATAGACTTTATGTAGTAATTGATTTAAAAGATTAGAAATTTACGTGTTATTTCTTTTCTTATAGCTAGAGTTATTCGTGTTTTGTTTAACGAAATAAACAATTATATAACTTGATCAATGATAAATTAACCCCATCTATTTGATTGTAGTAATGTCTTCCTTACAAATCTTACAATCTGAATTGAACCACGCGAGGCAGACAAACGCGGAATTACACACTCAGATTATTCAACTAACCCGCGAAATACAACAGATTAAAGCAACCTGGAGGGAACCAGAAAAGGTAAAAACACTGTACCACCGCCTGACTGCAGCACAGAAAGGCTGGCAGAGGAGCGACAGCTCAACCAGAGCCTGCGCACGCAAATTCGGGACTCGAAGTCGCCCTAGCGGTATGCCGGGAAGGTGAAGCGGTAACTTACCCGCTCATCTTCGCCCCCACCCAAATGCCGCAGACAACCACTAAGCCAGCAGAACAACTCATCACTACAACCAACAATCGTCGACCGGGACGTAAGGAACGTGCCCGCCGTCGCGCAACACAACTCCAAAGCACCCAGTAGTAACTGTTGTACCTGTGTTTGAATCAAATAGAATAGTTTTAATCTTAGTTGAATCATTATTTTAATATAATCGCATGTCAACATTGTCCTAGACATTTTCATCACCCCGCCAATCCGTTCCACAGTCAATTAAGAACTAATCCTGAATAGTTACGAGGGACAGAGCAAAGCGAGCACAGGTCTTCTATCGACAGCTCATGAACCCGAGGTTTGTCCGAGCAACTATAGTACTAGCCAATGGTACTCAATTTTTGCGGGCAATCCACCACTTGAACACATTACCAACGTTGCTTAGCAACGGGTGCCAAGTGGCGAACAGTATCATTTTGTATGGCGTTACTAGGGTAACCAGAAGGACAAACAAGATTTGAAGCCCTGTAACCCACCAATATGAACACAGTATGCGCCTAAGGCTTATTAAAGGGGAATGGTACGGGGACTAAATTAAAGTGAAATCGTTGATATAGCAAATTTTGAATTAATATTGGAAAAACTTATTGGTACAATTAAACTGGATTATTATTTTGAAGTAAATTAGATGAAATTAATAGTACGATTAAATTGAATTTACGTTTTGAATAAATTAGTAGAAATTATTAAACGAGTAATTCCTAGATTTAATTAAATTAAAGTATAGATAAAGATTAAAGTAATAAAGTAACAGCTAAAGTAATTAATTAAATTGTTGTAACTTGAAAATGGAATAGTTACTGAGAAAAACAAGTAATTCATCAATTAAATTATTATTGTTGATTAAAAGTAAAACGATCATGGTGGAAAATTAAGTACAGTATTAATCAAATCCCATCAATATAATTATTAAGTAAAATTAAAATAACTCATTGTTTAATGGACAAAATCTTCTTTAATGTAATTCGGAAATTAAGGCGAAATAGTAGAAGATCCTTGATTAACAAAATAAATCCGTTGACTAACCTAAAGAGAATTGTTGACTAAACCAAGTGATTTAATTGTTAAGATCTAAAATAACTTGAATAAACTAAATTAATTCTCGGATAAAAGTCAAATAAGCCTTTAAGGTAAATAGAATCAAACTTGATTATTAAGAAAAATACCAAAACAATAATTTATTAAATCCAAGAAGTTAGTGATCTAGCAAATTGTAAAGAAAAATATGTAACGCGAATTAATCGAATTCATTGATAAAGAGATTCCCCGATTCGAATAGAAAATAACTTGCGGGTAAGAGTAGCGGGATTTACTAGTTTAAAAAACCAAATGTTCCATTAAGTAATATAAATTCATAGATAAAAATAAATTAAACGGAATAAGATAGTTTATTAATTAGAACAAATTAACACCAATTACGAAAAATCAAGATTTAACAATCAGAATTTATATTAATATTACATAAAAAGTTCAATCAGGAAGGCTTACTATATGATTTCCTTTTGAATAATAATAAAAAATTTCCACATAAATTCCAAGCGCAAGAGATGACATTCACTCGAAACCCACGATAGCTGTAGGAGCTTCATCCAACGAAAAAATTCATCCAACGAAAACTAAATTGAAGGCGAATCTTGTGGAACTTACGATACCGACTCGGCGACCGTCTCAAGTACTTCCGTCTAAATTCTTCAATCGAATCGTTAGATCACTATACCATATCCGACTTCGGTAGTTGAATTAATCCAGGAAATAAACACTAAGTATAGATTCCGTAACCTTTATAATTGTTTTATTTTTTCGAATAAATCAAACGGTGATTATTAAAATCACTTTAGTTTAAAAGTTATATAAATGTTTAATTATTTGACGATTATTTCATAAAAGATAGACCACTTCAAGTCCGTTCTACCCAGAAAATGATGAATGTTCAAAATATTTTGTAAAGTTTTCTTGACAATTATTTAGTTATTGTTTTTTAACTCGTATTGATATTCGAATTTTCATATATATAATTGAATAATTTAATGGTATACAAGCTCGAGAATTTAGCAATAGATGAACCATTTGTAACCTAAATAAGTCAAAACTATCAACGAACTGCATTTTGTTATTTCTCAACATCAGTAAAGATTTTTCTCGAATGGCTCGTACGGCATGAGAACTCGTAGCCCAGTAGCTTCGAAGTATCGTTTCTCCTAGTTTCCAAACGCATTACCAGACCGGTCAGTAACACGCGTTCAACTTCGAGTCCCGTGAGTTTTAACGTACTTGAATTCGAGTTAACCCCATCTCTTCTTGGAACGACAAATTTTGTGCAATTGCGAATCACAAGGTAGCCATCCCAATCTAAAATATCAAGCGAAATATTGAATAAAAAATGCTAATCTCACCAATTTTTCCATTCAGGAGAAACAGGAACTATGGTTGAACTCCCTGCTCACGTCGTGGAACAATGGAGGCAGGCATGGAACCGGGTGTATCAAGAGCGATGCCCTGACATGCCTGAAGATGACCCGTATGAAGACATATCGCCGGAGGAATTCATGCAGCAGTTCCGGAAGCCGTTTGAGGAGCCCAACCCCGCTCAGGATATCCTAACTCAGGCCCAGGAGCTCCTGGAGGGCCTCCTCCACCACCAGCGCCAAGTCGAAGCAGACGTGGCAAGGGCAACAGCACACTTGGCCAATGTCAAAGATGATCTGGTGGCAGGACGATTAGCCAGCAAATACCCACCGTCACCAAAGCCAGTTCGGAACCTCAAAAGGCCAGTGTTCGTGATCCCTGGTTATACCCCAGAAGAAGGGATTAAGCGATTCCTCGCAGACGATTGACTATTTTGTAATTGATCTGAACCTCCTATGATAATATTAGTGTTATAGACCAATTCTCTTCTTTTATTATTTGTTGTAAATTTTATTTTCATAAATATGTTTGAACTTAAACCTAATTATCATTAATGGTCACAATAAAAATTCAACCCTTACTATTTTAGAAATGGACCCCATAAAGTTACTCCAACAGGAATTGACCCAAGCGAGGCAGGCAAATAAAAATCTTCACGAACAACTCATCCAGTTAGTACGAG
This sequence comes from Schmidtea mediterranea, assembly GCA_022537955.1. Lineage (NCBI taxonomy): Eukaryota > Metazoa > Platyhelminthes > Tricladida > Dugesiidae > Schmidtea > Schmidtea mediterranea. Next base: position 300,211,006 of record CM039679.1, on the reverse strand, counting down.
AGACGCAGCGAATTAAAGCAACATGGATCGAGCCCGCAAGAATCAAACGCTTGTACCAAAAGCTAACTGCGGCCCAGAAGGGATGGGCAGAAGAGAAGCAGTTAGTGCAAGGCCTAAAAACCCAAATCAAGGGGCTGGAGGTAGCGTTATCCGCCTGTCAGGACGGAGCAGCGGTAACCTACCCTCTAGTCTTCGCCCCTGCTCAATTGGCCTACTGCGAAACAAACGCTACATCATCTGCAAACTTAGCTACCCCAATCACTCCGCCAACAGCCAGTCGACGACCTGGGCGTAAGGAGAGGGCTAAGCGTCGAGCCGCTCGATCTTCCAACCCATCAGCAATCCTATGTTCTTTGGATAAATAAAACAGCATTTATATATATTGTGGTTTTCATGTACATTTTATTATTCCTATAACATCTTGAGGCTTGAAATCACACCGTAGAAAGATTCACTAAATAGCAACACTGATTTCAGGGTTAAACTAATGACGGTAAAATAGATAGCTAAACCATAGAAACTAAAACGCAAGGGGACCAAATAATTCAAAAGCGAGCACAGGTCTTCTATCGACAGCTCGTGAACCCGAGGATTGTCCGAGCAATTATAGTATTAGTAATAACACTCACTTTTTGCGGGCAATCCACCACTTGAACACATTACCAACGTTGCCTAGCAACGGGTGCCAAGTGGCGGTTAATATCATTTTGTATGACGTTACTGGGGTAACCATAAGATAAGCAAGATTCAAAACCCTGTAACCCACCATAGTTTAAAAATTTCAACACCCAGAAACCCACCAAGTTTTAGAAATAAAGCTCACCTTTGACGGTCACAGAACCATTGGTTACAGCACCAACGTTGCCTAGCAACGGGTAACCAGTGGCAGTCAGGAAGCATTGTGTGTAAGGGGTCAAGGTTAAAAATCGCTAACCCCACACTAACATCACCTAACAACCTACCAGTAATATTCTTTAATAATTATTTTTAATTAAATTATTTAATAATTTAGTTTACTCTGTTATTATAAATATCATGCTAAATTAAATGTGAAATCCACATTTTAAACCCATAAAGGTTTCCTTTTGATACATAGTTATTATAGTATAACATTAAAAACCTTTTAATTCTTAACATTTAATTTCTCTTTTTTATTAAATTTCAATTTCATTTACATCCTTTTCAGGATTATAAATACATTAATAAACAGATTTTACACTGTAAAAAAGAATTATTAAAGAATTTCTCAGATTGTTTTAAATAATCATTTTATTTTACTCATTTACATATTCAATTCTATTTTATTAAAATAATTAAATTGAAGTTTAATTGATCAGTATGTTTGAAAAACGTTTTGACTTTGATCTGATAAACAAAATTTCAGAAATATGTGATTTGTTATTGAAAAGTATATTTTGTATTATAAATATAGTAATTTACGACATAATAAGCTTGCAATGAAGATGTCAAGCCAAATAAGTTAGTGGAGAAATTTGAAAATTGCTCAAAACATATAAATACACTTTTGCAAATCCAGAAAGGTAATGTGAATTTTAAAGTTTTAATGTTATTATTGTAGGATTTTATTCTAGATTATTCTTTTATATCAGTGAAAAAAATCGAACATTCAAACGAAATGCGATTGAATAATTGTCAAAAATTAATTGAGAATTTTCGTAAAAAAGGATTAATTTCAAAATTATCTATTTTAGAATCGAAATCTGGTAAAGGTTTGGGATTGTATTCCGATGATTTAATTGATGTTATATTTACATAAATTGTGTAAAATTGGTTAATTTTATTGTCCAGAAATACGATTTAACAATATCTGTTCCAATCGACCAAATGATTACTGAACACGAAACTTATTTATCTAAATTTGGTTCATTTTCTGGATATTTTGATTTTATTAATTATATTGAAAACTATTTTAGGCTTATTTCTCATGTCAAATCAACTAACTAAAAAAATGCCGAATCTGTCATTGAGTCTCTATCTGCTCAATGAATGCTTAAGTGAATGCTCAGTGCATCAGGATTATATCAGTAATTTTTGTATAGAATTTAGGATTAGTAATTATTTTCACAATTTATCTAATTTAGATTGCTTACCTTTCAATGTTGATAATTTTCTCTATATGCAGATCGAAGAAATTAAATTACTTCAGCATTCTCAATATTTATGTAAGATTACATTTTTAAAGAAGGGTGATAGAATATTTTTGATAATTTATATTAAGTTTATTTTTACGATGAAGTAATAATTTAAAAGTTATTAAATCAATATTATTTTATATTAAATTTTTTAGTGTATTTATTAATTTTTCTTTTTATGGAAAGTATTTAAAATAAATTTTAATTTAATGTTTTTTAATTTATTAAAAAAAATTAATTCTAATATTTTTTATCTAAAATCTTAATTTTTAAAATATTTTTTTTTAAAATAAAATATTAAAATTTTTATACTATGGTAATTCTGGATTTATTATATTGGCCTTAATTATTATTTTTTTTTAAAAAAAATTTATTTTAAAATTAATTCTAAATATTTTTTAAAAAATTAAAATATTTAATTTGATTTTTTTGTGAAAGTTTAAACGAATTTGTTTTTATTTTGAGTTAAAAATATTGATCGATAAAGTTATTTATTTTTATATTAAAAAATTAAATTTTTAATTACCACAGAAAAGTAATAATTTTTAATTTCGTAAGTAATGTTTTTTCCAATTATTATTTTATTTGATTATTAAAATTTTTTAAATGTTTATTTTTCTTTGTGTAAATTTCAACGTAAATTTGTTTATTTTATGTGAAAAAAATTTCTCGAATTAGTTGATATATAATATGTTTTTTTTTGAAAAATTAATTTTAAATTATCAAATAGAATTTTTAGTTTTTTATTAATAAAATATTTAAATTAATTTTTTTCGTGAAAGTTTAAAAAAACTTGGAATATTATGAGTGGGAATAATGGTCAAATAAGTTGAAAAAATTTTATTTTACATTGATAAAGTTTTTTTAATTAATAAATATTTAATATAAAAATTTTAATTTGGTTTTTAAAAAAAATAATTTTAAATTATCTGAAAAAAGTTGTAATTTTTATTTTTAGAGTAATATTTTTTATTTTTTTGCAATTTTATTTTTCATTTAAAAAATTTATTTTAAATTATCAGAGAAAAGTTTTTATTTTTTAATTAATAAAATATTTGATATAAAATTTTAATTTGGTTTTTAAAAAAAATAATTTTTAATTATCTGAAAAAAGTTGTAATTTTTATTTTTAGAGTAATATTTTTTATTTTTTTGCAATTTTATTTTTCATTTAAAAAATTTATTTTAAATTATCAGAGAAAAGTTTTTATTTTTTAATTAATAAAATATTTGATATAAAATTTTAATTTGGTTTTTAAAAAAAATAATTTTAAATTATCTGAAAAAAGTTGTAATTTTTATTTTTAGAGTAATATTTTTTATTTTTTTGCAATTTTATTTTTCATTTAAAAAATTTATTTTAAATTATCAAGAAAAGTTTTTATTTTTAATTAATAAAATATTTGATATAAAATTTAATTTGTTTTTAAAAAAAATAATTTTAAATTATCTGAAAAAAGTTGTAATTTTATTTTTAGAGTAATATTTTTTATTTTTTTGCAATTTTATTTTTCATTTAAAAAATTTATTTTAAATTATCAGAGAAAAGTTTTTATTTTTTAATTAATAAAATATTTGATATAAAATTTTAATTTGGTTTTTAAAAAAAATAATTTTAAATTATCTGAAAAAAGTTGTAATTTTTATTTTTAGAGTAATATTTTTTATTTTTTTGCAATTTTATTTTTCATTTAAAAAATTTATTTTAAATTATCAGAGAAAAGTTTTTATTTTTGTAAGTAATATTTTTTAATTTTTTACATTAATAAATTTTATTTTTTAATTAATAAAATATTTGATATAAAATTTTTAATTTGGTTTTTAAAAAAATAATTTTAAATTATCTGAAAAAAGTTGTAATTTTTTATTTTTTTTAATTTTATTTTCAAAATTTTAAATATTTTTTATTTTTTAAAAGTTTTATTTTTCATTTAAAAAATTTATTTTAAATTATTAGAGAAAAGTTTTTATTTTTGTAAGTAATATTTTTTAATTTGTTAATTTTTTACATTAATAAATTTTTAATTTTAATTAATAAAATATTTGAAATGAGTATTTATTTTTCGCTATGAAAATTTTATCGAAAATTAAATTATTTTGCGTTGAAAAAAATTATTTAAAACCTAAATTTAAGGATTTTTCTTTTTCTTACATTGAACTTCTGATCATTTATCGTGTAATGACTCCATGGTATGTTATCCTTAGTACCTTTATGTAATCTTCCACCAAAAAAACATGAAACCACAAAACTTTCTAGTATTTATTCAGGAGTTGACTATCATGCAGAATACAATAAAATATCTCATCATCTTTTTGTTTTTTGACTCCAGTTCGATAGTGGTTTTTGTTTTACATCTTCTCATTTCCCCACATGTTATCAACGCCTTGAGTGTGAGCACCGGTTTGAACATCCAGAAAATTCAAGGAATTATGACTATACTCCAAAGGAATACAAATATTTGAAAACAGTTCCGAAAGAAACTTGAAATTACTTTTGACAATTCCGTTAAGTCCGCTTGCATAGAGATTCAGAGAAAAGATAGTTAAACACTCGGAAAAGAGGCATAATAATGAATTATTTCAAAATGGAAAATTTGAAAAATTTGGCGCGAAATTTTTTGAATTTAAAATTTGAGTGAAAATTTCCGGAATTGATCCAATTGAATTCTTTGAACTTTCATATTATAGCCCGACTCGTGCTTTATTGAGTGAATGTCTAACCTTTAACATACGTCTCTCTATCGATTAATAACATTTTATTAGAAAACCTATAAAAAATCTTTTCGAACGCTGATTTCTGGCATACTTTTTCCGCTCATCTGACATAATGGTAGTTCCGGGTTTAATATTTATCTTTCAATAATGGGAACTAGAGTAGTGTTATTAGTTTACTACATAATAGTTAAATCAAATCGAATTGTTTTGTGACTAAAACAAAGCAATCTCGATTTTCCCGAATGAAAATTCTAAAGTTTAAGTTTTATCCTAGAATTTCTCGAAAAGAAACTCTAATCGCAACCATTTGTCTAAAGTATTTGAAAATTTGCTATAATACTGGTAATTTTCCTGAATATTTTGTTTTTATTAGAAAACAAATTGTAATAAATCTCTTTTTTGAACATTTCTGAATACGACAGACGATATAAGCGAGGATATTTTGCTGAATTGAATTCTTAAACAAATACTTTACTAGCCTGACCTACACTCACTTTTGATTCCGAAATGTTTCTTCACAATTAGCTAACACAATGTTCCATACTAAACTGAGATTTAGCAAAGGAAAATAAACAATTACGAAAAGTAACTTTGACCAAATGAGGTTTTAGTTATTTTTTCAGAAATTAAACCCTTTCAGCCGTGTGAAATAAGAGCAGCTTAATGGATTAGCATTGTTATAATTGAGATAGTTTTTACTTTGAAATTCCAATGCTAAAATTTATGATTATTTATGAATTGCCTTCAGCTGAAATTATCCAACAGTTTTGTTTATTTTGCTGTCATTATTGCAATCTATTCCGAGTGCTAAGTGTAGCTGAAACGGTTGACGGATGCTGGTTTAAAAACTCATTTTGTTTTGAAGATTTCAGGCGAGGATTTAATTAATAATTAATTAGCTTAATGCAAATTATAGATGGGCTATTTCAGTTATCATGTCTAGAAATAATTATATTCCATCGACTGATGGTGGTTTTTTAATTTTATTTATGCTTGAAATTTGGCATGCTATACAAATATTTTACAATTTTATCATTTTTTTTATTGAATAACTAGATCAGTGGTTCTCAAACTTTTAAGTTATTCAAAAAATTTATATATAATGCGAAAACAGGATATAATATATGAAAATTATTTTGATAAACATATTAATTGATATTCAATTGTATTCTAACCCAAAGTCCTCATTCTTAGAGGAAATGATTTTACCACTTAGCCATTAGTTCTATTTATTAATATTATGATTATTTGAAGAGTAAATGATGAAATAAGCTCTTTGCTGCAAAGTAATTATTATATTGATGACAAATTTTTAATTATTTACTATTTGAATTTTGTTCATCAATATAATAATTATTTTGCAATAAGGGCTTATTTCATTATTTACTTATCTGATATTTTAATTTATGCTGCTACCAAGGAATCACCGTTTTATACTTTATTATTATTACTAGTATTAATATTAAAAGATAACGTCAATAAAAAACTTCATATGATATATTTCAACAGCATAACTGTCATCTTCAGGTACGAAAACCAACTAAAAATATTATGAATTAACTTATAATTTAAACATATTTTCTTGTATTTGAAAATCAGAAACAACTAGTGCCCTTTTTTGCATTTTATGAACAGTTTACATAAGAACATTGTATTTACATATGAAACGGCGAGAAAGTCATTGATTGCGTCTTTGGATTTGTTAATCCAATGCAAAGATAAACATTATGAGACAAAGATTTATAGAAAACCAACTGATACTGTCTTTATACTTCTCCAGAAAACTTTTTTAAATTTAAGTATAAGAGAAATAAGGTGAAAGGGTTGATTTATCGTTCATGATCATTATCTTCTACTTTTTCTAATTCGGTAAAAAAATGTTGATAAATTGGTTAAGTTGTTGATAAAGAATGATTAAAGAGACAGTTGACAAATTGATTAAAAATCCTAAGAATCCATGTTGTGGAAAGTCTGAATGTAATTTGTCGGATGGGTGTGAATTGAGTGTTGATCTAAATAATAGTAATAGTGGATATAAAAAGATTGAGTCTAAATTTGTGTTAGTATTGCCGTACTCTGAAGGTTTTACAAATTATAAAAGGAAGTTTAGTAAACAGATGGGAAATTTAGAGTATAAGATCGTCTCTAATTCGTGTAAGGTACGCAATATGTTTATTAATAAATCAAAAACTCCGGTTGGATTGTGTTCTGATTTCGTTTATCAATTTGCATGTAATGGGTGTAATGCCACATACATTGGAGAGACTTCCCGTCATCTCTGTACTCGAGTTCTAGAGCATTGTCGATTGAAGGGTTTGACCAATATTAGTGAACACAATAGAGACTGTAAAAGTGAAATAGGAATGTCTGATTTTAGAATTTTGTTGAAAAGTTTTAATAATTATTGGGAACGCGTGATATGTGAAGCATTGCTGATAAGGTCATTGGATCCAAAGATTAATGTGCAATGTGCTATGATTACGAATGTTTTTAAACAGTTAGGGTATGTTAAATTATGTTTGTATATTGTTTTTAAAAAATTTTAATATTATGAAAATAATTTAATTTATAAAATATTACATTATTTTTAAAATTATAACATAAATAAAAAAAATTATAATATTTATATAAATAACATTTTAAAATTAATTAAAAGTATTTAAATATTTTTATAAAGTGTTTATTTATTAGAAAATTAAATTAATAATAAGAAAAAATAATTTGTGTAAATTATAAGTTAATTCATAATATTTTTTAGTTGGTTTTTTGTACCTGAAGGTGACAGTTATGCTGTTGAAATATATCGTACGAAGAGTTTTTATTTGCATTATCTTTTAATTAAATCGTTGCCAAATTTATTTAATTAATTATTATTATTAAACTTTAAATTCTTTTCTTTGTCGATAGCAGAATCATTTATATAAATATAATTTAGATAAATAACTGTTAGTTATTTATCTAAATTATATTTATATAAATGATTCCGCTATCGACAAAGAAAAGAATTTAAAGTTTAAATAATAATATTAATTGATTCCGCTATTGACAAAGATAATTTCAAGTTTAAACAAACCCTAGCTAGGTAATTGTCGAAAATCCAAAATTTAGTAAAATAATTTAAAGCTGTTAAATAAATATTTATTTCAATTTTTAAAATGCAAATTGGATTCTAAAATATTTTAAAACATTTTGTTTAAATACATATTTTAAAAACAATTGAGTGAGAGAAAATATTAGTGAGAAAAAGTTTTGTTTATGAGTGATCAGGACCTTGTTTATGTCTAAATATTTCATTTTATGAATACATATTTCGGAAATTGCGTTACATAGTTATTTATCTAAATTATATTTATTATTATTATATAATTACCTGAAAAAAAATTCAATTTAGTATTTTACTTATAGTTTGTATATGTATATAAGAAAATTTACATCCAGCACGTGTTAAACTACAAAACATATATCGAAAAACTCACTGTGACATAATATAGAATTAAAATGCAATATATATGGATTTTAACTCTTTTTTTACAAACTAATTAATTAATTTTTTTTCAATTAAATTCTGTTAAAAAATTATAAATTCTGCTTTCTAAAACTCAAATTTAATATTAGAAAATTTTTAAAAAATCTAAATTTTAACGAAATCCTAATAAATTTGTAATAGATTTTTAATTCATTCCTAAAAAATATTCTACATGTATTTTCATCTGATGTCACTTCAAAAATACAACAAAAACAATAATAAAACAAAATTGTCTTCACTAACATTAATTAATTCCATCAGTTGATAGTAATCAAGAATTAGAAACCGGAGATAGCGGGTAGTCATTTCAATGTATGTGGCGTTGCACCATGACATATGTATTCATAACCAAGCTCCAAACACGATATAAGTATGGCTTGAAATCTACTAATAAGCACAAAGTTTAAATAACAGGAATCCTCTATTAACAGCATGTTTTTTCATTGGACTGGAACGTAGCATTTTCTTGTGAGCATTCGGTCACTGTATTTTGGCTATTTTGTCTAACAACTTTTATTACATCTGCCAGAAGATTAGCTTTACATTTCAGTGTTCGCACAACTCGACATCGCCAGACAACATGACCTTCAACAGTTTGTCTGTGTCTGCAATGCTCAAAACCGTTAAGAAGAAAAATTCTCTCTCCATGTCTAGATTGTCTATATTCACCTTGTCTATCCATTCAAAGGATATTTTTTAATATTATAAATTATAAATAATTAACAATTGAAACAATCCTTTATTATGAAAATAATCCACTTATGACAATACTATACAAAACACTTATTATGAGTAACCCTTAATATATAAACTGTATTATATTAAGATTGAAATATGATTTATGAACATCTGCATTATGACTATTTGTCCTATGACCAAAAGTCCATGTGACCAAATGGCCTATAACTAATAGGGTGAAGCTTAAAAAATTAACTGACTATAAGTCTCTACACCAATTTACTCTGGTTTCCCGGCCATTGATGTAGACTCTACATTTTAGGGAATAGCTAAAGAATAAGGGAAATAAGTAGTTTACGAACTAAACTTATTCTTGATCTTGCCATTAAAATGAATTTATTGGTAACTAGTGATGAAATTAGAAGTATTGGATAATTGAAAGTATTCACAAATTTGAGTTGCAAATATTTTTAGAAATGTTCGGTTAATATTAAATTTATGTATATTTATTTAAAAATTCCAAAAACTTTTTTTTGTGCGATTTAATGCAATATTTTAATATTATCTGTAAAAACAATAGTAAATTTTAATTAGTTTCAACTATATAGAAATTCTCTACGTCTAGCAGCACTGATAAATGTAATAAGAAAATTAAATAGTTTTTCTCACTTTAAAAATTCGGATTTTGAAAAAATTAGCCAAAATTTTGGACAATACTTTTTAAAAAAAACATTTTCAGGAAAGTCCAAAATGCTTGCTTTGATTCCAGTTTGGGATATGATGAATCATAAATTGGGAGAAGTTTGTGAATTTTTTATTTTGAAATCTACTTAATATTTATAGGTGACTACTGACTTTGATATTGAAAATCAGAGCTTGTTATTTTATTCCATGTGTTCATATCAAATTAATGATGAGGTAATTAAAGCGATAATAATACTGTAATATTATCTAGTTTTATATAAAACTTTTTTAATATCAAATATTTGGAGTGAATATAGGTCAAAATATTTCAATTAATAAACACTGTGGAAATGATTTATTTATTTATTTGAATTATAGTTTTATAAATAATTCCGCTATCGACAGGTTATTTTAAAGTTTATGAAATTAGAATATTAATCGTTAAATCAATTCGTTAAAAATTATTAAACTTAAAATGCAGATTTCTCAAAATGAATTTTTAAAAACCCTCAGATTTCGCATAATTTTAAATTTTCTAAACCTGTAGAAAAATCTTTTGTTATAATAAACATGGATGCTCTTATTCAATTTAATACCAGTCACAAAAGTAATTATTATCGCTCTGTTTATGATTTCTCCATCGCTTATTCAACTGATGCATAGAATTTATTATCTAACAACTTAATATGGACTGAAATAAATGATATTCTGAAAGTGTCAAGTCTGAAGAATAGGGTTGATGAAATAAGTATTTAATGTGTCGTAGTTGATACATAAGGTCTTGAAATGGAATATTTCTTTGTTTGTAGCTAACCGAAATTTAACCAGTTTTGCTGTAACATACACATTTTATGTTCACCAAATGCAAAATATGATCTGCTAATTTCTGATTTGAAAATCGTTATTAGATTTTGATCTATTTATTTTTAGTCTCTATATTCTATAGAAAGTTTTTCTTTTCATCATTGATATTTTGTAATTTATGTTTAGAATTTACCAAATTTTTTTTACTTTTACTTAGCTCGCCGTTATTAACAATAGTTGAATGGTCAAAAAACAATCAAGATTACCGGAACGAAGTCTGGTAAACCATTTTGACATACCGTATATACTCTCGTAATTCGAGAAATTATGAACAAAATATTTCTTTTTTAGTAATTTAACTCAAAAAAGAAAATTTTATTTTAATATGAATTCCAAAAAGCAGTAAATTTAATTTTAAATAATACTATAAATTATTTAATTAACATAAATATTATAAAAACTGCATTTTGCATAGGTAATTTTTAATATATATAAATATATATAAGAATGAAAGTGTGTCTGTTTGTCTGTCCAGTATAATCTTTTATATTACTTATAAACATAAGTAATATAAAAACTCCATTTTGTATAGGTAATTTTAAATATATATTATAAGAATAAAAGAGTGTCTGTTTGTCTGTCCAGTATAATCTTTTATATTACTTATAAACATAAGTAATATAAAAGCTGTATTTTTATTTGATTTATATTATAAGAATGAAAGTTTGTCTGTTCGGTCAGCAATTTACCATATATCATATATACTAATTTCCATTACCATATTAAACATAGTAAGGATAATCTATATTATAAGAATGGTAAATAAATGTAAAATCGGGCGATGCGGGATATAACAGCTAGTATTAATATATTTATTAAAATCTTTAATTGGTCAAAAATATATTACTTGTGTATTTTATTTAAAATTAAGAAATAAATTTTAACTAATTCCACCTTAAAAGAAATTTAACAAAGTTGAGACTCGTAAAAACCCTCATTAAAATTAGTATAAAATAAATTTTTGTAGCGAACCGAAATTTAATTTTTTCAATCTTATTTTACACGAGGGTTTTGAATTTTGGACAAAATAAAATATCCGAGTATATACGGTAATTGAAAAGTTACAGCGTTATTTTAACTTTAAAATAAATATGAATTCAAATTTTAACCTTCTAACTAATAAGATTTTATTGAATTTATTCAGTGCCTGATTATAACCGCTTAGCTGTTGAAATATATTGCAAAAATATCTTTTTAAAAATGGTTTTCTATTATATTATCACTTAATGATTCCAATTTATCGCAAATAAAATATCGCTACGATATTTGTAATTTTTTGTTTAACATAAATACTTCTATGATTTTATGGAAACGCTAGGTTTAGCTTTTGTGGACAAGGTAAGTTATGTTTCAAATTTTAGATTATAAACTTAACTTTTACCCTTTATAATTAATCAGAGAAAAATATTACTCGCGTTATATAAACTGGATAAGATTTGTTATCAACTTTAAGGAGAAATTACTTGCCATTTTCTTTTGTGATTTGGCACCATTTATTAATTACATTTACATTAATTATTAGGTTTGTATGGACTACGGAAAGCGATCGAATTTTCATTATTTTCTTTACTCGGGATTTATTCCTGACTACAACGCCTTTGATACTTATCATTTGAAAATAGGTACTCTTCTTGTTAATGTTTTATTCTATTTCATTTTTTTTCTTCTAGGCTTTAATAGACAAGATTCTTTTTATCGATTAAAACAACAGATATTAATGAGCTTGTCTATAAATTGGTATGTTGTTATTTGATATAATTTTTAAGCTTTTGCAATTAGTGATAATCCTACTATAGCAGTAGATTATTCTGTAGGAAGCAATATGTCGGACTCAATCTTGTCTTTTTATTTGGCTATTATGTTGTGCAAAGATGGTAATTTGGATTTTTATTTTAGTTACTTTTTTGATGTAACAATTGATTATTAAAAGTTATAAATAATATAAATAAGAAACGGAGAGAAAGTCATCGATTGCGTTTTTGGAATTGTTAATCCAACGCAAAGATAAACATTATGAGACAAAGATTTATAGAAAACTAACTGATACTGGTCTTGAAACTTCTCCAGAAAGCTTTTTTTAAATTTAAGTATAAGAGAAATATGGTGAAGGGATCGATTTATCATTCATGGCCTTTATCTTCTACTTTTGCTAATTCGGTAAAAAGTGTTGATAAATTGGTTAAGTTGTTGATAAATAATGATAAAAGAGACAGTTGACAAATTGATGAAAAATAATAAGGACCCATGTTTGCGAAAGTCTTAGTGTAATTTGACAAATGAGTGTGAATTGAGTGTTGATCTAAATAATACTAGAAATGGATATAAAAAGATTGAGTCTAAATTTGTGTTAGTATTGCCGTACTCTGAAGGTTTTACAAATTATAAAAGAAAGTTTAGTAAACAGAAGAAATTTTAGAGTATAAGATCGTCTCTAATTCGTGTCAGGTCTGTAAAGTTTTGTCAAATTCTATTAAACCTGATATTTTTAAAACTTATCAAAAGAACTTTTGATTTTTTCCGATTATCAGTTGCATTAGAAGTGTCTGCATTATCTGAAATATTTTTGAAATGTGAAATTAATTAAAGCCTAGTAAAATTAGCGCTAATGTCTCGTAATTTTCTAATAAACTCGAATTACAGTCCTTGGAGTTATATATGGTAAAAACCTATCTCATTAAAAAATTACTACGTGTCGAAAGTCTACATCATGCAAACACATCTATTTAATTATCTTCACACTAGAAATAATAATTTTTATATCATTTATTATTTTATAGTGAGGATAATTAAATAGAAATGTTAATTCTCATGTAAAAATAACATAAATAAGCTTAAAGTAAAATTATGGAATTATGAAATTGATTGATTGTAAAATTAATATTTAAGAATGTTTGAAATTTAAAAATATAAAATATGAATTGAATGCTTGTAGTTAATTGTAAATTTTTGCTTGGTAAAATATTCTTAAAATGAATACTAAAAATATTTATAATAGGTTAAAAAAACTGATATCATTGTTTAAATATTAGTTTTGAATTTTAATATATTTTAAACTTAATGAATTAATCAGTTCAAAATTTTATTTCCATTAAAATGAATCAAAGTAATAAATTTTAATTAATAACTGATTCCTCGGTTCCAAAGTAATTGAGTTATTTGAACTATTCAAAAGATTTATTCTGAAAATAATATTTGTAGCGTGTATTTTTGTTTTCAAATATTGTTCAAAATTTATTGCAAAATCACAAAATTTGAGGCAGAATAAAGTAATGTGACCAGGGGCGGATCCAGAGGGGGGTTGATGGGGGTAATTACCCCCTCCATAGCAGTATTTTCGAATTTATTGTCTATTGTGAAACGCTATATGACCATCTGGAATGGCAAACCCAAAGTGTAAAAATGGTATTTCGCTAGGATCCGATAACTATATCAATTGATATAATACATTATAATTTACAAACAAAAAGTGCATCTGAGTTACAGAATTTAAATATAATATATTATTTTTGGATTTTAATTTTGTATTCAATTACCTGACGGATTTTACTTAAGAAATTATTCTTTATTATTTTAAAATGCACTTTCTGTTATAAAAGTACCGATCCTTCGAAATCTATCATAAATTTCAATTATCGATGTTATTGAAGCAGTCCATCCATTCTGAAACATCGCAACTATCCTCTACTTTAGAAGGTACACTTTTATATCTTGATTAGGATGTTTATCCAACAATATTTTCATTATTATCGTTTAATTTTTCGTTACTTTTGAGAGTGACTTTGGCAGAGAGAAGTTTCTTGTGTTTAAAGAGATTGAAGACGTACAATAGAAATAGAATAGGCCAAAATAGATTATTAGGTTTAGTGTTATTAAATATTCACAGAGATATTGATTGTAAAAATTGATGTTATAAATTCTTTTGTAAATAATGGTAATAGGAAACTAGATGTCATATTAAAGTAATTTTATGTTTATTTAAGTATGTATTTAGATATAATATAAATATTATAAATGTGATCTTTTGTTATGTTATATGCAATCTGTGAAGAGTCACGGTTTTTTTTAATGAAAGTAAGTTTCCTACTAAATTAAAAATATTGCTATACTGCTTTTTATTACCTCCCCACCCCCATGGAAAATTCCTAGATCCGTCCCTTAATGCGACCAGATTGTCTCGGATTTGTGCTGTTTGTCACTTACTGAAAACTGTTCCTTAAAAATTTTCACGCATTTTCTGTTTCCTCTACTTCATATTTGATGCATTATATTAATGCACGAATAAATAGTCTAAGTTAATTCTTTCCGCTAATGTGATAGTCTTTTTTTTTAATTTTGATTTGAACATGTCCCGCATTCCTAAAAATAAAGATATCCCTCTAACAGCTGATTTGTTTAAATACAGTCTAGATAACATCAAAGAGAATATGGACAGAGAATTTATCTAAGAAGTTAATATTGCGTAAAAATATTAATTGTTTTGGACGATATTTTAAATGAAATTTGCATTTTATGGAAAGAACAAATTTAAGATTCATATTTCATAAATTATGGATACCATTGACTTCTCTTGATCGTGTTATAAAGAAATGTAAACTCAAAGGAAATTCGAATTTAGTCGAACCTCTACTGACATATCCAAATAAAGTAAAGCAGTAAATAATGGTTGCCGAATGAAATAATTATGAATTACGTCATAAGTCAATGGATAAATTAAATAAAGACAATGAAGGTAGTGTGGAGGCAATAACAGTAGCTAAATGAATAATTAAAATTTTATTAGGTTATTTTTTGAATAAACTTTTTCTTAGAAAAATTCAAAAAACACAAAACAGCTAAAGGATAAAAGATAAGCGTGAAAATCATTGTTTTTTTGATTTAATATTATCCATTTCTTAGTCTAAAATTGAAGAAAAGCCTGAATAGCTTATTTTGGAACCGATGAAATCACTAAATGAGGTTCATAATAAATATCGACAGCAAATGCGCTTATTATTCATTGAAAGTGTTTTTATTAAATTTATCACTTATAGGCAAATGTTTGGAAGCCATTCTTAATAGTGAAAATATTAAAGAAGAAATTATTAAATATGCAAAACTTGTGTGGAATGACGTTAAAAGATTTTTAAAAGTTCGTCTTGAAATTAGTATTAATTCTTTTAATAAAAGTCTTGATCAAGTTGGTTTTCTTGATATCTTTTTCTGGTAATTAATATTTCAGTCAAATGCTATGATCTCTAGTGACCTGCAATCTTTGGGAACAAGTCTTTTGGTCTATGAAAAGAAAGTTATGAATATCATTTTAGAAAAGCTGAATTAATTTCAAAATATATTTTTTGTGACTTATTTGTATTTCTTTATAATTATTGATTTTATTCGTAGTAATTATTGATAATATTTGTGTAGGTGGGTAATTGTGGAAATTTATATAATTTTTGATTATAATTAATTATATATAAACAGTAAGTACTCTCTTAACCGCCAACTCCAATAATCGCCATTTTTATACTATATAACCTCCAATAATCTAGAAATTTTAATTGAAGTTTTAATAAATTTTATTATTTATTACTCTAAAAGAAGCCATTTTCTAGAAACCGCCACCTTTTTCACAGTGCTGTTTTTTCATGCTCATCACTGACTACCTCTGGAACACTATAAATTTTTGGGTTTATCACTCAGACCGTTTTAGATAACACCTTGAAATTTTGTATAGGTGATTAGTATTAAAATAGGAAGCCTGTAGGCATATTTTCAAAGGGGTCAAGATGCCTCGAACTATTGGTTTTGTCAAAAATGAATAATTTAATTCATTGCATTGTAAGTTAATAAAAATTTGTTTTATCATTATTTAATTATATTTTTTCCCACGAACGAAAGCCATTTTACCATATAAATAGTTCTTAACTCCGAATTTTTCGATTTCTTAGTTTTAAAAGTGTACATTCACAGAATTGTATGCAGCTGGTCTTCCCATTAATTTTTATTCGAAATTAACAAGAAATTTAGTTATAGCAAATATTTCGAATACATCATCCCTAATTCTATCTGTCCTAGGACGGGCAATTCTCTAGTAATTAATGGTTGAATTATGGATTATTTCTCTGAGTCTTATTGGGACAAAACGATTCAGGGCAGATTTATAAAAGCTAACTTTCTAGATTTTACAGTCTGGATATATATTCTCACCAGTCACTCCATTATGAATGGTGAAATTTGTATGGATGTTGAAGGGCTTTCGAGAAAATTTGTTTTTGAAATTAACAAGAAATTTAGTTATAACAAATATTTCGAATACATCCATCCCTAATTCTATCTTTCATTTGGACGGGCAATTCCCTAGTAATTAATGGTTGAATTATTGATTATTTCTCTGAGTCTTATTGGGACAAAACTATTCAGGGCAGATTTATAAACGCTAACGTTCTAGATTTTACAGTCTGGATATATATTCTCACCAGTCACTCCATTATGAATGGTGAAATATGTATGGATGTTGAAGGGAATTCGAGAAAATAACAATTCGATGGGAAGATAAATAAATTTATTTTCACGTGGAAAACTTATCGGAAAGCTCAATTAAGAAAAACCTGCAAGACAATTAGCAAGAGTTGAAACTGCATTGTTGAGAAGTAGAGGAAACTTGGTGTTGGATTTCATTTGCAACAATAGTACTTTTACCGCACTCGTCATCCCCTGGATAAAAGTTAGTCATGATGAAAGCTTCAAAAATGTCCGAGTCCGTTTGATCAATAATTGAATCTACCAAATGTAGGATATATTCACAGCGAACATTTCTACATATAAATATTTTCCGGATACAATTCAATAGTTTTTCTTCGTTGTTGACAAACAGCTTTGTCAATGCATACTGCTGATGAAACGAATGTGCCTTGAAAACAGTTCCGCAACCACCTTGGGCGATTTTATCATCCATAACAACTGATTCATCTATATTTCTGCAAATGTCCTCATTTTCAATCACTCCATAGATTGTTCTATTCATTATATTGATAGAAAATAAGTCAATTTTTATCCAGTTAAATTTAATTGTAAAAATTCAAACTACAAATCATCAAAAACATTGACCACAATTCAAAGCCTTTTTGAAATTCATGATTTCGCCAAAAACTAAACAACACTACCTCGAATAAATAATATTTCAAAAAAGGTAATTTTTACATAAAAAATAAAAAAATGAACCCAATTCCAAGATTCAACACTTGGTTTAAGTTCAACGAAATGCACAAAGTAAGGCTTGCAAATCAACTATTGTGGGAACAGTCATGTGTCGATCAAACTGACCTTCGAAATTACAAATAAAGAATCTGGGTGTATGATTTAAACCATTATTGGAATGAGAGATAAGAGATTTTTACATAATAATTACGAGAAATTAAGGGTAATTTCCGTGAATAGAAGTGAATTAAGGAGTGATTGAAGGACCTGGTAAACTGATGACAGACAGGGTTCAATATCAATCCCGAGAAGTGGAGCTCACCTTTTGTTGACAGCCTCTAGCAGTCTCTACGAAAAATTTTTCGGTCTTTTTAAAAACAATATACAAGAGAGGAGTACCAAACCATTAGAATGAACTCAAAATTCAAAAGAAGATCTACAATGTGTAATAGCCATATAAGTCCTCTATGTATTAACTGTTGATTTTGCTTGTCGGTATAACGATCAAAACAGACTGAATCTAACTCTAAAAGATTCGCGCGTAATTTACTAACATAACTCTTTTCTGTATACAGATATTTATTTATATATAAATATACAGATAGGGCATCACAATTGATATAAATATTCACAAATAACACAAAATACTTCAAAACTTATAGAAGAAAATATATAAGTTTTATCCAACCGTTCTCAAGTATTTCTAAGCAGGTGATTGCTAGATCCTATTAGTATCAGAAGTTAGCAAAAAATGATTCGTGACAATACACATCTTCTAGAAAACTGTTGTTTTTATTCAACTTCAACAAAATTCAAGACTATTACCAACGATTTACTCAAAATAACTGATATTTAAGAACCGTTTCCTGTAGAGTTAAAGCCCCATTTTTTTATCAAAAAAAGTATTTAAACTTAAGATAAGTCAGCACTTTTCTAATACTTTTATCTGATTCAATCTCTAAATCTTTTGTTTGCTGCCTCAGTTCTTAATTTGATCAATACTTCTCCTTTGTTGATTCACAATAAATTCTATGTTGTCGTTTCGCACTAAGTCGATGTCAATATATATACTACAAAACGAAATCGTTTCACTATCAAGTTTCAAGGTTAAGCTATTCGTCAATTCTCACTGAACTTCTCTTGTTTTAATGATACGATTATAAGGACATTTTATACCAAACGTTTCTTCCTTCAATTTAGTCGATATAATCTTTGTTTCCACTAGATGAGTCTCAGTTTACAATTATTGTTAAGAAATTTTTGTTACACCTAATACTAAAATGTTAATTTAATTTATATTAAATGGAGCAGCAAATATTTTATTAAAATTTAATTTACTATTTTTTATTATTAATTACCATTTTTATTATTTAATTTTACTATTTACATAACTTACCTATTTTTTAGTACTATTAATACAGATTATTTATTTTTAGCAATATTTAATTTTTAAACTTTTACAAGGTTTTTCACTTAAAAAAAACTATTATTTCCAATAAAAAAATACTTTTTTAAATAAAGAAACTACTGATTACCAAAGAAATATAATATAAGGTTTCGATCGATAATTCTTAAAAGAATTGATATCAATTTCACCTAAAGAATAATTAAAACCATATTTAGCCGATATGAATATATCTCCTGCACGGAAAAAACGACTACCATATGAGATTAGAAGCAAAAGATTATTTCAAAACATGAAGCCGGAAAATCGCCAATGCAAATAAGTACCGATTTAGATATTAAATATGAACCAGTACGCAGCTTAATTATTACTTTTAAAAAAACGGGGAAGTATACATTCAAAAAGGTTAGAGCTCCAAGGACAAAGAAAATAACACCCGGTGTCGAACAATTTATTAAAGAAAAATGTAATGCATTGAAAGATTGTATTTCGACCAAAAAGAATATAAGCGTGTCGGAAGCCACATTTTTACGCTCATTTGAAAATTAGATACCAGAGAAACAACCAAGAAACAATAAACGATCATAAAATAGATACAGAGTAAAATAAACTCGGCCTAGAATTAAACATTGATTTAGATGAGCATAATTTTCATCATAGATAGTGATCGACAAAAAATCCCGTAAAGGATCTCTGTAGTTACTTCGGAAGGTGAATTGGCGAGTAAGAAGTCAACCTGGCAATCAAAAACTAATTTGAACTAACAGTGATTACAGTGAGGGATTTCGAAATCGAGTTAGTTCTCAGTAACAAAGGAAAGGTTGGCATTATATTGACGGTCCTTAGAAGAATGTTGGATGATGAGGCTAGACCTATCGAAACATTCACCCTGTCGAAATATTATAGAGCAGGACCAAACAAAAGTCGAGTTGGTATATATGAAGAAAATATAGAATAATGGAATTCCAATCCTAATAATATATAATATCTTTAAATCTCTTTTCAATTCAAATCATGATCAGTTGTTATTTGTACATTAATTCAACAATATTTCATTTTTGAACAGTAAACAATATTTCAATCTGACAATATTTAGTTTCGGTTTATAATCTATTGGACAACAATTTATTTTATCTTGGTATATGTTATTATTTAGGTTTATTTTTAATTCTGTGATTATACCAGCTTATAAAATATTTATTTTACTTATCTTATTATTCATAATAATAAAAATTCACATAAGAGTAAATTATTATTATTATTATTATTATTATTATTATTATTATTATTATTATTATTATTATTATTATTATTATTATTATTATTATTATTATTATTATTATTATTATTATTATTATTATTATTATTATTATTATTGTTAAAAGAAAACGCCATTCAAACACTCGTCGTACAATATATCTTGACAGTTAAATTGTCATCTTCAGGCATAAAACCAATTAAGATAACATGGATTATTTTATATAATTTAAACAATTTTTTCTAATATTAATTATATATTTTAATGAATAAATGTTTAAATACTGTTACACTTATTTTTAAATTTTTTTAAATATTAAAAATTTTTATCTCTTATAATAAAAATTTTAAAATAATAATGAAATATTTTATAAATTAAATCATTTTAATAATATTAAAATGACAAAATATCATAAACTTGACGACAAACAAGATAAAAACTAATGGGAATGTTAAAAAAAAGATATTATAAAGATATAAAAATAAACAGTAAAAAAGAACAACAAAAACAAGAAAAATCATCAAAAATAAAACCAAATCTGCACCAAATTTATAGAAAAAAATTCAATTTTAGAAAATAAGTACAAAAATCAAACTCTCAATTGAATTCAAAGTTTTGATAAAAAGAAAAGATTAAAATCCGACAAGTAAGAGAAAAGTGACAATATTTGGAAAAAACACGTGGGCGGTTTATTTTTTCTCAAAAAAGTTGAATCATTATATTTTGAATTTGAATTTTTAGGATTTGGTCAACTTTTTGATTGAAACTATTATACGGGACTCCACACAAATTATTCAAATCTTTTTTGAATAATTATAAGTTAGATCGTTGATTGTACTGTGAAAAGGTTTTGTATAGTTCGTTTATTTTTTATATTTTCAATATTGTTTTGACTAAAATTCTAATATAGAGGCACTAAAATAAAATGAGAAAATATCATCTATGGTAGCTTTTGAACCCAAATGTTTGCCAGAGAATTAGCAGTTATGGCAATATGGCTAACCTTTTACTGGAAACCGCGCATTAGAATACAATTTCAACTTCATCTTTGACAGTATTCAAAGGTAATATATCTTATGTGAGTATCTGATTGAAACCCCTTGATTGTTCGTAATATCTTATTTTCATTTTCCATCAGGTACCCAGCACGTGCTGGACAAACAAAATTTGACTTATCTCAGTTTTTGCCCAACAAACGTGAGAGTTGAGTACTTTCTAGTAACCATACTGTGGGGTTCTTGTTGGGTGATGTCACTTAACCTTGACCCCATATGAAAATTATTATCTCTCCCCCAATGGTTACCTGTTGCGAAGCAACGTTGGTAATGTAACCACTGGTTATGGAATCGCCAAAGGTGAGCGCCATATAGGAACTGCTAAGGCCCGATTCCATAGCGGGTTCAACGCACTACCGATAGAAGGTGTGTGTGCGATTTCTATTTCCGGTCCCTTTCACTTGTAAGTACAATCGGTCATCTCTCTCTCTCTGAGTTATGCTTTATTTTCTTGCGTAGATCATTCTTAACCATAATTAATAAATTAATAAACGTATAGACATTTTAACCAAACATTTATTTGACATAACATTTTCAGGTTGATTGTCCCGTCAATCTCAATACTCTTCGCCTTGCCCGTTCAACTTTTCCGGGACGGCGTTGGGGTGGTTTTGTCGCCGGTTTGGTGATATTGGTGGCATCGCGATACGCCAGCTGGGCCGGTGCGAAACCTAGAGGGTACGTGACGGCTTGGCCTTCTTGGCAGGCCGCTAGCGCCACTTCCAGCCCGCGAATCTGCGTCTTCATGGCCTGCGTCAACCGTTTTTTCTTCAGCCCATCCACGTTGGGCGGCAGTTATTGGTTGGTATAGAACTTTGGCCTTGGATGGTTCTATCCACGTTGACTTTATGCGGTGTATTTCTCGAGTTAGTTCCAACATCTGTCTGTGGAGATTTGTGTTCTCCCTTCGGGCACTTTTGAAAGCCGTATTTAATATGTCGTTAGAATTCATTTCTACAAAAAAAAATAGTTCATTAATAGGTTTCTCTAGTTATTTTACAATTAATTTATCATCAATTTAGTAATTCAGTGGCGTTAAATTTATTTGCGGGTAATGTGATGCATAGAACAGCTTTACGGTAAATAAATATAAAGACAAAAAAAAACAATGACTCCGAACTAATTTATTTTATCCAACTCAATGGTAACGAGATTGTGAGTAACGACGTTTTTCGCGCGTAGGAATGATCCCACTCCGGTGCTCGCTCTCCTAATTCCGATCTCATCTCCCTCGGGAGAACTTTCTTCGGCATGGATACGGTCATATGCCTGATTAGTTGGTTTATCCGCGGATCATCGAGCTCAAATGAGATTCCGTAAGAAGGGGCATACCCATCTGTGCTCGGAATTAATCCAGCCGCAATGTCTTTGTTTGTCTGTCTCAGATGCTGACGAGCTCGAGCTACTTCCTCATCAGTTTTCCTTTGATGAGCCTCGAGCCGAGCGAGGATGTCTTCCGCTTGTCCTCGGAGTTCACGAGCTGGGTTTCGACCAGGTTCTCGTTTAATGGCCACATAAGGCAGTTCTACATCCTCTACTTCTCTCTGCTTCCCTGCTCTTGATTCTCGGACGGGTGAGATTGAGTATCCCGCATCCCACATTGCCTGTCTGCATTTCGCGGAGGCGTGAGATGGGAATCTCATTGATATGCGGGACTCGTCTATCCAGGAGTCTGTTTAAAGGAATATTATTAATTTAAAATATGGGAAAATCGTAATATTATATCAAGGATATTGTGCGTGAGTGTAGGATACTATTTTCGGCGATAACGAAAACGTCGGGTTAGTTCTCGGGTTTGTGTACTGAATATTCTCAAGCGGTGTGGGGGTTGTGGGGCATTCGTGTGGAGTGGTGAATAGACAATGAAATTGAATAGAGTATTGGGGTTATCTTATTGTAAAATGAGCTTGACCCGGTGTTCGTCTATCGTAAGGTCCTGCGCGCGTATGTTGCGTCGACATTTTTATTCAGTTCTAGCGCTTCTGAGAGGTGATAAAATTTAGACTCTAGTTGTTCATTCTGGCCGAGGATATAGCTGGCGACTGTTAGAGTGAGACATTACGGACGTGTAATTAATTGGTTGGGGTTTTCAATGATTTAATTTTTTCACCACGCATTTTGTTCAGTTGCTGCATGTCGTTGTTTCTGTCGACGATTGATTTAAATTGTCTGTTGGCCACGTCACCTGGGTGATTCTCCATATTTCTCCTTATCGATCCACGATTTATTTCGTGATTTCTCTATGGATTAGTACATTAGTCTATTCATTGGCATTTACTTCAATAATATTCCATTGATTATGTCCCGCAATTTTGGATCTCTCCTTCTTGGTGGAAAATCAAGTAACTGATTTTATGAACTTTTCTTAAATGATTATTTCTAGCTCTTCATCGTTCAACCGTCAACTCCTACACAAGTTCCTTACGTCGCATGATTTGGTAGGTTTCGCTATTTATTTGTCGTGACGTCAATCATGGATGATCCGTGGTCTATTCGGGATGTTTTAGAAAAATTAATCTATGGGACTCGAGATCTGTTTCTTTATTCTCTATTTAATTTTGCATCCATGTGGGTGAAAACGGATGTTGGCTGTGCAAATCCTTGATGTATTATATTTTTGTTAAAGTAATTTAGATTTTATTTTAAATGTTCCGCTTATTTCATTGTTAAACTCTATTTACGACATTCTAAGTTCATGGTTCTTTCTATTCTGTGGTGGAGGGTTATAATTGATTTAATAAAAGCAAATTGGGTGATTTTTTGAGGTAAATGTGTTTACGTTCAGCTCATGAGGGAGGTTACATTAAAAAACTTTTCTCTATTATTCAACTATAGTCAAGTACCATATTTTAAGGGTGGATTATTACTCGGAGACAAAATGCTCAAGTTTTAAAGAGTATTAATTTATAGAGGGTAATTATCAAGTGGTCATAAAGATGTTGTCAAGGATTTTATTGCTAGTCACGACGTGAATTTAGTACGTTTAGTTATTAATGATTATTTTAACACAAAACGAACGTTCTATAACCTTATCATTTTCGTTCATAGTTTATTCCCTCGTTATTTTCTATAACTGCGGTGGAATTTCTCAGTTAAATGATTTTTGTTAATTCTATTTATATTTTATTTTGATTCGAGACATTTAGAAGACATTATAACGATTTTCGAATTCTTTTCCCCAGTCTTTTTCCCTGAATATTGATCTTAGGATGATTATGTTTATAGTAGGATTTTAAGAGTGCTCACCGAGCTACTCAATGTTTATGATTTTGGCCGATATGTGAAATCAAAATTATCGAAATCGAATTTATAGGAAACTGGGTGGTGGAGGAGTAGCCAAAAGACTACTTCCCCTCCTCACAATTTCCCCTATAAAGGTTATGATTTGACGTTTGGGCCCTGCGTTATTCACGCCGGAACCTTCACGAGCACAGGCTATTGGCAGATAAACTGCTCTTACACAGCCTGAGTTATATGTATATTTTATTGTCTTGCGGTGCGTGAGTGGCTGTGGGCCGGAAAAATTTCGACAGAATGAAATTTGTCAGATTAATCATTTATTTCGTATAGTCATCATAATTCATATTCATAATTATATTTATCATCGCATAAAAATCTTTCTCCACGCCGACACCGCAGACAGAGCTCTCACGAAGTTATCTGGGTGCGACGTAGAGAAAGTCATTGTACATTTCTTCACTCACATCAAATATAGCTGCTTCAAATAAAAACTGATTCAAAACTGATCAACTGATTAAGACTGGTTTTAAGTTTTTATGAAAAACTGATTAAAAACTGATTTTCAGATTAAAACTGATTTAACGAGGATTTATTTTATGTGAAAATGAATCAGTATATATACATATTGTACGACCCTAACCTTGTGTGTTATTTTTGATTTAGTAAAACAAAATTTGACCTTGTTATTTTCTAGAATATTCTATTCTTAATTTTATTATTTTGTAATTTAATTTGACAATTTTCTTTTTAACTTTTAATTTGAATTGTAAACAATTCAAATTATTTGCTTTTTATTCCATTTTCATGGATTTTCGCATCATTTGGAATAATTCTCAAATTCGGTCAAATTTTTAATGTTCTCGTGTTATGTTTATGTTTATTTCGTGCAGATCTTGTTGCACTTTGTTATTATTTTAATTTACTTTTATGTTTCTTGATTTTATATTTAATTGTTCTCTTTCTCATATTTTAGCAGGGTTAGTTGGTGTTTTAATAGGTTCGATTTTAAATTTGCATGTTGTATTTGCGTGTTTATTACTGATTCATTTAAACATTTTCAAGGCCATTCATGTTCTGGCCCAACAATACTTATCCCAACCCCCTTGCGTCAACAGTTTGGTGGGTTACTGGGTGTTGATGTTTGTTTAAATCTTCTTATGGTTACCCCGGTAGCGCCATATAAATATTTTCTAGTTACCACTAGGCACCGTTGCTAGGCAACGTTGGAAATGTGTTCGAGTGGGTGGGTTGTCCACAAAAAGTGAGCGCTATTACTAATGCTGTAATTGCTCGGACAACCCCTAGGTCCAACGAGCTGTCGTTAGAAGACGTGGGCTCGATTTTAGATTATTGGTCCCCGCATGTCGTGAACTTTAATGTTGGAGTTTATCGTGGAAAAAAAGGATTCCTACAATGATTTTTAGACTCAAAACGATTGTAAAACCTTTGAAGATACCATTTTCAATATCGGGAATATGTAATTATAAAACAAACATGTAAGATTCACAACTAAAAGGCATTCTAGAAGTTATTTAGGCTTTGTTCAACAATCGAGCGGCTCAGCGTTTTGCCCGCTCCTTTCGTCCTGGTCGATAATGGTTCGGCGTTGTAGTTGTCGTTGGGGCTGCGGTTGGGGTTGCCATCGTATCGCGGTAAGCTAGTTGAGCGGGAGCGAAGACGAGGGGGTAAGTGACAGCTGCCCCTTCTTAACAAGCGGACAGGGCAACTTCCAACCCCCGTATCTGTGTTCGGAGGCTCTGATTCAACTGTTTTTCGTCCGCCCATCCCTTCTGGGCTGCGGTGAGTCGTTGATGTATGGATTTGATCTTCTTTGGATCCACCCAGGTAACCTTTGTTTGCTGGATCTCACGGGTTAACTGAAGGATCTAGTCATAGAGGGCTTTATTGGTTTGCTGGGCACGGGTCAGTTCGGTTCGTAGTATTTGGAGAGGTTCCATTTCTGTGAACAATGGACATTAACACTTTTATTAACCAATTTATAATTCTCAAGCATACGGTTAATTTAAAACATAAATTTCAAAATTTATACTAAGAAATCATCAAAGCAAAATGAAAACAAATCTCAACGGGCAATTTTCTATTAAAAGAAAAAAATGTTTGCAATAAACCGAGCAGGTCGGTGTTTGATAACTCAGTGGGGTCAGGCATCCTCGAAAAATTTCTTTACTCCTTCCTCCGGGGAATGGTTCGGAATCGCTATCACGGGCCGTTTGGTATTACGGGCCAGCCTCGGGGGGGTGGATAGGCATCCGCGAGTCGCCCGGCTGCGAGATCGTCCTCTACGTTGGCCAGGTAGTCACTGGTCCGATCTACTAAGGAATTGACTCGGCGCTGGTGCTCCTTGAGGTGGGGCCAGAAGCGCCCGGGCCCGTACGTGGATATCTTGGGTCGGACTTGGGCCGCTGGATTGTCCTTCCTTTTTAAATTGCTTCATGGTAAGTTCTACTAAGAGTATATCTTCTCGCCGTTTTTCTCCAGGCTGAGGCATGTCGGGGTACATCTCCTTGCTGGCACGTCTCCAGCCTTGACGCCACTGGTCTGCGACGGCGGTAGGGACGTAATTGGTGGGTCCTGAATTTTCTAAATAAGATGGTGATCATTAAAGTTTGTCACTATAACTATAGAGAAAATTCTAAAAATTCCTTATGGCCTCTCTTCGAGTCGTCATTGAATAGAAAACAGTCTGA
The DNA here is from genome assembly GCA_022537955.1 of Schmidtea mediterranea. NCBI lineage: Eukaryota > Metazoa > Platyhelminthes > Tricladida > Dugesiidae > Schmidtea > Schmidtea mediterranea. Next base: position 300,183,544 of record CM039679.1, on the reverse strand, counting down.
ATATTTAATTATCCCTCGTTTTAGTGATCCCACTACACATGTATGCTTTCAGTTCATATATATAATTGGATAAGGGTTTTGAGTAACAGGAGATTTAAATTAAATTCTATTTTATTGTGGTTTGTAACTTTTCTAAAATATTTTGCTACAAAATATCACGGCATCTTACAATAATAATAATAAAATTGTTCAATAAAACTTCCTTTTTGGTTTGTGGTTTTTTGCTCACTTTACTCATTAGTTAAATTTTATCAAAGATACTTGTAAATTTTTTTGTACTACTAGATAATATTCAAAAAAAAATACCGAAATATTTACAATTTTTACGTAAGTTCCATAAAATTTTCGAGTACAATGTGTTTCGGGTCTGATTTAATGTCTAACTTGGCTAGAGGATTTGAGAATTCATAATGACATGAAGTAACACCAAGTAAAAATTTTTAGAACCTAACTTAAATATTTCCCAAATTACGAGTTGCGATTGAGTGATTGTGGAACTACGTTGAAAAATTCTGCGGAACATACTTTAACAGCAAATTCAGTTAGAAAATTTTATATGACGTTTTTACAATTGGTATTAACCATGGGACGAACTGATATGGTGGCGTCGGAAAACATGTACTGAAGGCATATCATTGCATTTGGTCTGCTTTAATTTACAACTGCATTTAAATATTTTAACGAGCTCGAGGAAATCTCTATCGACATGGAATCAGTGACTTAGGAGGCTTGCAAAGAGTAAATCTATTTTTTTCGAGTGGTGCTTGAGTATCGAATGATTGCTATAAAACATAATATTTGTACCATAAAAGAAAAATCTATCTAAATCTAACTTGTAGAAAATAGAATGATAATCAAATGAATGGGAGTTAATGAATTATTTATTAAATGATGACAAAATAAGCCGTGAATATGTAAATCCTTTGCGAGATTGGTAACTATAAGAAATATCAATAATAAGATTGTTACAATCCCAATAATTACTTGTCGGTGGAATCGTGACGTCGATCTCTGAGCATCCATGTCGATCTTCGGTTCCAATCATAGTTTTAAATTTTCCTTGGTAAATGAACGGTCTCCTATCGTCAGCAGATGTTATATTGCAGTGTGTGTTGGTGAGGTCATACCGACCGACATTATCGAAGGAGTTTTCAGTACAGTGTGTGCGCGTATCTACTGAATGAAGTGTGCATATCGCGTCCTGTGCTGTGGTTGGTGCACGAAAAATAATTATCACTATCGATTAATCCTCGTATAAATATCAAGTATGAGAGGTTATCGATCTGTGCAGACAGATATATCTAGCATGTCCTCGGGTTTGCCATTTTTTGATTCTATTCCATTAATTTTACTATAATTGCAGGTTCGCTTGTAATTCGATTTAACTGGATGGTTCCTGCCGCAGATGTTGTTTTGAAATTTGTATTCTACAATTTTTTCATTTTTATCTTTTCAGGAATTCCATACTAAGATAAATGTCAGTGAGAGAAATTATTCTTTGAATTAAATTTGTGGGAAGCTTGTTATATCAGTAAGTACTTTCAATTTGTCATTCGTGTTTGGATCAAATAGTGAAGCGGGTTATCGTTGATTATTGATTTTAGACATTAATGAATGGTTAACGCGACCACTTGTTTGGCTCGGTGGATTTTCCTGGAGAAGAAACGCACAATGATCACAGGTACTGGTGGATGATTAGGGTCTTCTTAATTTAACAGCTTTATTCCTTCAGGGCTGACTCGTGGTGGATGTTGACGGGTCGGAGTAGAATTTTGTAGGGGCAACGAGATCAATGCCTTAATAAATGATTGTATTTGGTGATCGGTTAAATATTTTGGTTAGGGTCAGCTGGGGAAATACCGGGTGGATAGGTTGTTTATTCTATACGAGAGACTGTTGTTTGATAATTGCCGGTAAGGGTTTTGGCGTCTGTGCTTTTCAGTTTCATTTATGTTCATTATTAGTTAATTTTAGCTTGGCCAAGCGTTTATCGCTATGGGGTCTCATCATGTTGGGGAACATGTATCTCTACCTATTCGATGGCTATCTGCTCGCCGATGTTGTCTGAGGAGGATTTCCCGAGTTAGTCCATTGATGAGAATTAAGCTGTCGGAAATTTCTTCTATGAAAAAAATATGCTCATCGGACATTTGATACGACTAGACCTCCTGTGGTTGTTTAATTGATTATGCCTAGGCCCCTATGATGGGTAAAGTATTAGTTGACTTTATTTTATTTTTTATGTTTCACGTTTTATTATTTCATTTTGTCTGGGAAGTGGTGAAGAATTCTTTTGGGGATTAATTTTGCTCTATGAGTAGAAGCTAATTTTGTTATACTCACTATTAGTCTCAATTTTTAATACTTTGCAGGGCATTTATATTTTTATTCGTTTAGTTTAGGTGGTAGATGCGTTTAGTATCGTTAGGAGTTTCGGAACCTCATGTCGGTTATCCAAGCGTCTTAAATTTGAATTACTCTTGGTTTCTGAAGATTTCATTTTTTATTTTTGCATGAATATTTTGGTCTGTGAGTTTATTTAACGTTGGTATAATTGGTTTATATTTACCGTTAATTCCTTATTAAACTCTTTATTTCCTAATGCCTTAGTTTATTGATTTCATCTAAAATTCCTTCATCGTGGTATCTGTGATTTCGACGTCAAGTTCCTCGATGATCTTTACGGAAAACTTTATGACTTAACCCAATATTTTAGTTCGATCTCCCTTGGAAAATTCTTTATCTCAGTTGTATTCAAATTTTTATTTACTTAAATGATTTTTCGACTATCTAGGTTAACCATAGCAATGAGAATTTATGATGATTACTCTAACAATTTTCGTTCAGGATTAATTTAAGTTTACTACGACTATTCGAATCTACGACTTTATTTAAATTTATAACTCTACTCGAAGTTACTATTTGTACATTCCTAGTGACCGCTTAATATTTATGATTATCTCAAATTATTATCCACCGTTTAAAATTCGTGACCCCTTCGATTCTATAGTAATAGTTTGACTTAGCTTCATAGCAGCGATTCAATTTCTCATTTTTATTTCCCCGTCACCTTTCCCCTTTATTTAACCTTAGGCGCATTTATGTTTACATTATAATTAATGAGTGCCCACTGGACTACTCGTGTGGTGATTTTGAGCCGTGTGTAAATATAATTTTAGGTCAAGTTTAAAAAAACTGAGAGACGAGGAAATAGCCAAAAGACCACTTCCTTATTTCTCCTTTCTTCTATGTGGGATAATATTGACGTTCCGATCCCTGCGTTCCGCCCCCCGGGGTCTTCACGGGCACAGATCATTGGCGGTATTCCACGCACTTACACGAATCTGAATAACATTTCTGATTTTAATTACTTGTGGTGTGTCTTGGCTGTGGGCCGGAAAAATTTCGACAATTAGAACGTAATTATAAAGAAAAATAATTTTAGGTATTATAAATAATTTATTAATATTAAAAATAATATAACAATTACTTGATCCAAACATAACGACATAAAAATACCACTCTCCCCACGCCGACATCCAAGCAGAGCTCTATTGAGGTTGCGAAGATGTGACGTAGAGAGAGAGTTTCAAAATAAAACTCACACTTACATCAGGTAAATTGATTCAAGTTTGAAAACTAAAAATGATTAATAATTATGTGAAAATGCATCGGTATATATACCTATTTTTTGTCCCTAACCTTGCGTGTTCTTTTTGATTTAGTAAAGCAAAATTCGACCTTGGAATTTTCTAGTGTATTCTAATCTTTAATTTTTATTATTTTACCATTTTATTTGATAATTTTTCTTTTAGATTTTTTTTTTGAATTATTTCTAATTCAAATTCTTTGATTATTATTTCATTTTCATGAAATTTCATATTTTGTTAAATTATCAAATTTCTGTCGAATTCGCTAGGTTTTCATGCTATGTTTATATTTATATCGTGCGAATCTTGTTGCTTTTTGTTATTATTTTAATTTATTTTTATGTTTATTATTTTATATGTAATTGTCTTCTTTCTCATATTTTGGTAGGGTTTAATTGATGTTTTAATAGGTTTGAATTTAAATCTGCATGTTATATTTGCATGTGTGTTACCGATTCCTTTAAACATTCACAAGGCCGTTTGTATTCTGGCCCAACAAGTATATCATTCTGTTCACGAACCCGGAAGAATAATCGAGCTGATGAAGAAGTAATAAAGACTTTAAGAATGGAAGACTTATACCAGTCTATTAATTAATTATTTGGTTTAAATGCTCAATGTTTATTGTTTACATTAAATATAATTTATGAATAGTAAATTTCATTTAATGTAACTGCCTGAACTCATTAAGAATAATATACTTGATAACTTTCAAAATATTTATTTTCACCAAACTTAAATATAATGAATAATAATTAACCTATTAGAATGTATTTATATTCTAAAAATATTTTAATGTTTGCATTCAATTAATTATATTGTTTTGCTAGATAGATAACATTTTATCAAATTTGTTTATATTAATATGGGTGTTCAAATTGAAAGAATAAAGCCAGGAGATGAATCAACATATCCCAAGAAAGGGCAAACTGTTGAAGTCCATTATACAGGAACATTAACAAATGGAAAAAAATTTGATTCTTCCCGTGACAGAAACAGACCACTGAAGTTTAAAATTGGAATGGGAGAAGTTTATAATTTACTTTTACTAAATGTTATTTATTAATATTAAGGTTATTAAAGGCTGGGATGAAGGTGTGGCTCAACTTAGTTTAGGTGAAAGGGCTAAATTAACCTGTTCTCCGGATTATGCGTACGGATCTGAAGGAATTCAAGATGTAATTCCACCGAATTCGGTTTTGATTTTTGATGTCGAGCTGATCAGCATTAAATAGGCATTTAACAAACGTCTTTTGTCAAGCTTTCTTTAAGTTAATTATTGTAATGTTATAATTATATGTATTACAATTATATTGTTTTGCTATATATAACAAAATGTTCAAATATATTATTTTGTCACAGTTAATTTACTTTTTCTTGCGTTAAACATTCAATTATACAAGATTATTTGAAAATTGTCACTGTGCATTTTGTGATTTAGTTGGTTTGTAAATTAGAAATAACTTTGTAAATATTTTGTATTAAGAGATTATTGTTGATACATTCATAATTAAGATTAATAATTTTTGAATTGTGTTTAATTTGGTATCATTAGTAATTACTCTTTATGTAAAGTATCCTTTGAATTAACATTGTGAACTATAAAATTATGCAAAGAGTTTTACAGGGCAATAATATTTGAAGTACTTTTTAATACCGTGTTTTTCATACTGTAAGCGGTATCCTGAATATAATAGTTAGCGTGTTTTTTTGCTTGTAAAAAATATGATGTAGTAAATATAAATACCATATAAATAAAAACTAATTATGCATTTATTAGTAATGCCCGGGGTAAAATTAATGACAACTGTGTCAAAAAAGCTTTGAAGGCTCCCTATCTGGACAAGTCGGATTCATTCGAAGAAAGCTTCGTAGAAAAAATTAGAGATTAGGACCACTTATCAAAGATAAATTTAATTCACAGGAATTAATTGAGTGTTCAAAATCTTGTTTTTGAAGATGTCGCAAAAAAGGACGATTTAACTGTGTTTGATTAAAATGCCTGTATCTTTTTTAAACATTTGAAATATTAAAATATATTATGATATTTTAAGTAATTGGTATAAAAAAAATATAAGAGGTGCCCCACTTTTTTCGACGGAAAATAATATTAGCGGCCGCTTATAATAGGAAAAACACGGCATTGTTGTCATTATTGTGAAGATACTATTAATCTTTTTATTAATATTGGTGGGTTTCTGGGTTTTGATATATTGAAACTATATGGTTGTTACCCAGACAACCCCATACAAATATCTTTCACTTACCACTCGGCACCCGTTGCTAAGCAACGTTGAACTGTGTTCGAGTGGGTAGATCGTCCGCAAAAAGTGAGCGCTATTGCTAATGCTATAATTGACCGAACGATCCATGGGTCCAACGACCTACCGATGGAAGGCCTGTGCTCGATTTCGATTTTTAAGTCCGATTATTCTCCTATCTCCTTCAAATGTTAACCTATACTCTCATATCATTTATCTTTACGTCTTTTTCCATAGTTCTTCTTACCGTTGTCCGTGTTGATGATTTTCTATAGCCTGTAAACCCGTTATTAGGTTAAATATCCATACAGTATCTCTCTTACCCTTATCCCTATTATTACTACTATGTTCCCTATTATTGTTACTAGCATTATCATTGTCACTTTTATATATATTAACTTTATTAATTGTTACCGCTATTACATTTATTATTATTCTTATTACTACCATTACCATTATATTTATTATTATTATTATTATAATTACCATTATTCTTACTATTATCATTATTATTATCAAATTTTTGTGTAGGGATTCGTCCTTATTCTTCGGCTTAAAAAAATTTACTCTGATTAGATAAAGATTTAGCCGTAATCCATCCTTTCGACAAAGTATTTTCCTTGAGTCGAAAATTTTTAGCAGCGTACCGCCCTTATTTTACAGTTTTATAAGGATATTATACTAACAATTGAACAACATTCCACCTTCACTTTACTATTTTCGATAAGTATTTTAATTAATTCGGAAAATTTGAGCAGCGCTCCGCACTTATTTTACGGTCTTATCCGGATATTCTATCAATTATTGAGCCGTATTCTAATTTTACTTTGCTATTTTTGATAAGAATTTTAATTGATTGGAAAAATTTGAGCAGCGTTCTGTCCATACTTTCCGTCTCAATTCAACATAATTTATTTAATTCTTATATATTATTCAAAACATTATTTTTCATGATTTTAGTCATTCGTATTAATCTTTTTCTGATGGCTATTCATTTTAACTGTTGCAACGATTTCGCTATTTTCCCCGCTACCCTTTCCCTTTCTTTATCCTTATGATTTATTTATATTCATATTACATTTAATGAGTGCCCACTGGACTACTCGGTGTTAGAAATTTTGAGCCGATTGTTGTTAAAAATTTTTATGTCTATTTTTCAGGAACCGGATGATGAAGGAGCAGCCAAAAGACTACTCCCTTACCTTCCAATTTCCACTATATACGGATAATATTGACGTTCCAGCTACTGCGTTCTCACGCCGTAGCCTTATCGGGCACGAACTATTGGCGGACTTACACCGCACTTACACAGTTCGATAGTGTGTTTTATTTTACTGTCCTACGATATGTTTTGGCTGTGGGCCAAAAAAGAAATAAATAAATGTTACCATATCGGTTGAGTAAAAGTTTCAATTCATAAAGGTTTTATTTGGCATGACACTTCTCACATAGAAATCGGAAGTTCGTGGCATTGTTCATCGCTTCATCACCATAAATTTAATCAAATTGGTCAATAAATTCATAACGCATTCCTTCATATATCTTCATAATAAATTCATAAAGCATTTACACATCTTCATAATTGATCAATAAATTCATTATTCATAAATAACATTTTTTAATTCTCAGCGTCATTTTTATCAATATCAAACGTTCATAGTCATTTATGCGTTTAAAGTTAGCTGCAACGCACGCTAACCAAAAATAAAACTGCTCAAATTGAGTCTCAAATTAAGACTGAAAATCAATACTGAAAATTAAGATTAAAATCTGTCAAAACATATCAGTATATATAACTATAATTTGACCTTAACCTTGTGTGTTATTTTTATTACGATTATCCAAAATTCGACCTTGAAATTATTTGTGTTATCTAAATTAAAATTTTATTATTTTCATAATTTAAATTGGCAATTTATTTATTAAATTTTTAAATAGATTTATTCAATCAAAAATATTTTATTTTTATTCATTTAATTCATTAATTTTTACTTTTATATAAATGGTCATTTTACGGTCAAATTTTCTTGTTATTATGTTATTTAATGTAAATTTTGTGCGGTTCTTGATGCATTTTGTATTTATTTTATTTTACTTTTATGTTTTTGATTTTATATTTATTTATATTCTCTCAGATTTTAGAGTGTTTAGTTGATGTTGTATATTGTATTTTAAGTTATCTTGGTGCTGTGTTTTCGTGCTGTATTACTGATATATTTAAACAATTCTCAAGGCTATTTGTGTTATGGCCCAACAATATCTTAATGACATTTTATAAGCTTGTAATTCTTTTCCAGAAACCGTCTATATTCATTCTTCTTTTTCATTTTACTAGATTCAAGTCATTCTAAATAATTTTTTGAAATTACTTGTTTAATATCCAATGAAAATCAAAGGATCATTTTTGGTTGTGGAAATATGTCAATGTCTTAGAGATTTTAGGCTGCGTTGGACCAGGACTGAATTTTGTTTAAATGAATTGAAAACAGCACACAAATACAACATTCAGAATTAAAATCTGACCCATAAACATCAATTAAACATCTTAAAATATGAGAAAGATACAATTAAAATATAAAATCAAGAACATAAAAATAAATTAAAATAATAACAAAAATGCACCAAAAGTAGCATGAAATTAACATAAAAATAACAATAACATAAAGATTTGACCGAAAAATGACCATTTACGTAAAAGCAAAGAATTAATGAAAAAATTGAATCAAAACAAAATAACTTTAATTGGAAAAATTCAATTAAAAATTTAAGAAATAAATTGTCAATTTAAATTAAGAAAATAATAAAAATTAAAGTTAGATAGCACAAATAATTTCAAGGTCAAATTTTTTTATCGCACTAAAATTAACACGCAAGGTTAGAGTCACAGAACAGGTATATATACCAATTCATTTTAGCGAAATTTAACATTTGTGAAGGATCACTTTTTCTTGTAAAAAACTGTTACGTTTTTTATCAGAAAAAACGGTATTGTATCACAAGCGTCCGGAACGGTCTCAAACTATTATTAGCAGGAACTATCAAAAACTGTCGAAGTGAGCATGAGTTATGACCAATTATATGAGTTCGAGAAGATGAATCTATTGTGATGAAGCGAGTGAACAATGTTTATGCAAATGAACTTCTGATTACCATGTGAAATGGCAAATAAACAATTTTATGCCTCGAAGCTTTTACCAAATTTAATTGGTAACATTTATTTATTATTTTCCGGCCCACAGCCAAAACAAATTGCAAGTTAGTAAAATCACACATTACAATCGAGCGGTGTAAGTGCGGTTCATCCGCCAATCGCTCGTGCCCGTGAGAGACCTCCCGTGCGTAACGACGGGCTCGCACGTCAAATCATTAAACTAAATAGCGAAAAAGGGTTGCTCGAGAGTGGGTCTTTTGACTCAACTTTCTTGTGCTCAACTTCGATAAAATCGACACAAAATTTTAAACAACAATCGGCTCAAAATCATTAACACCGAGTAGTCCAGTGGGCACTCATTAAATGAAATGTGAACACAAATAGATCATAAGGCGAAAGAAAGGTAAAGGGTAGCGGGGAAAATTGCTAAATCGTTGCAACAGTTAAAATGCATAGCCCTTGGAAAAAGACTAATCCGAACGACCAAAATCACGAAAGGAATATTTTAAATAATATGTAAGAATTAAATAAATTATTTTGAGTTGAGACGGAAAATATGGGCGGAACACTACTCAAATTTTCCGAATTAATCAAAATATTTTAGCGAAAATTGTAAAGTAAAAGTGGAGCGCGGCTCAATAGTTTATATTGTTGGGGTAATACGAAAAAGCACAGTAAAATCGATAAAACACCAAAATGATAAAAGTGCAACATTAATTAAAAAATTTACAAAAATTCGAAAGTAAGATTGATCGGGGAAATCGGTATGGTTGAACGCCAAATTGAGAGACGAGTCCAGAAATAATAATAAAAATTTAGTGAGGGGTCCCTAGAAAATAATATAAGATAAAAAAAGAAATTAATTAAGAAAAATTAATTACTAATGGGAAGCCCAAGTCAATGGGAAACCCGAGAGATGTGGAAAATCCGAAGGGTGAGGAAAACCCGACTGATGAGGAAAACCCAGCATGTATACGGAATAATATAGCAGGATAAATTGGCCTAAACAATATTAAATGGGCGCCACTGAGTTACGGAGAGGTCATTATTTCGCAATTGGTAATTTAGTAATAGAACAAACGTTGACAAATGTCGGCTAAGGTGGTCTGAGGAAAGTAATTATTGTTGTTGGGCCAGAACGTAAGCGGCCTTGAAAAATGTTTAAATGGATCAGAAACACACACGCAGATACAACACGCAATTTAAAATAAACCTGAAAAACACCAATTAAACCATATAAAATCTGAGAAATAAAAGAATTAAATATAAATTAATAAACATAAAAATAAAATAAAATAATAACAAAATGCACCAAGATCCGCACGATACTTACACAAATATAACAAGAAAACACAACAAATTCGACGAAATTGGAAAAATTAATAAAAGTTCATTAAAATGAAATTTAAATCGAAAAATTTGAATTAGTAATAATTCAATAAAAATTCGAAATAAAAAATTATAAAAATAAATCAAAAAATAATAAAACTAAAAAATAGAATTTGCTAGAAAAGAACAAGGTCGAATTTTGTTTTACTGCATCAAATTTCACACGTCATACAAATAGGTATAAATACTGATCCATTTTCACATTTAACTTAACCATATTTTCAAGTCTTGAAAACCACTTCGAGAATTGTTTTAACTATTTTTGAAAATTGTTTGAAGCTATTTCGAATTTACAGTTATTATTCTAGGTGAGAAATATTTATGTTAGAGCCCTCTTTCCACATCACGTTCATAGCATCTCTGTAGAGCTCTGCTTGACGGCGGTGTGGGGAGAGAGGCATTTATGCTTTCTGTTATGATATTTTATGCTATTATGTGAAAATTTTGGAATGGTTATGAAGGGTAATTCTGTTATTTTGTCCTAATTAATAAATATTATTAATATATTTAAATTGTTCTACATATATCTAACTTATTTTAGATGCTTTTATAAATTTTAATGTCAAAATTTTTCCGGCCCACAGCCGACACATAACGCAAGTAAATAAAATCTACATAGTACAGAGGCATGTAAGTGCGTGGAAAATCGCCAATGATATGTACCCGTGAAGACTCAGCGTGCGCAACGCAGCGGTCGTAACGTCAATATTATCCCTATAGCTGAAGCGAGAAATAAGGAAGAAGTCTCTGGCTGCTTCCTCGTTTCTCAATTCTGTAAAATCGACCTAAAATTATGTTACATACGGCTTAAAATTATCACACCGAATAGTCCAGTGGGCACTCAATAAATATAATATGAACACAATATGCGTCTAAGGCCTATTAAAGGGAAAGGGTACTTGGATTAAATTAACTGAAATCGTTGTTATAACTATTTTGGATTAACATTTTGGAATAAATAAAATTTGTTGGGAATCATTGAACTCGATTAAATTGAAATTATTGATAAAAGTTAAATTAACCATTGATTTTAGAAGTAAAGTGTTTTATGGCTTAAAAATTTCAGTAAAGATAATTCATAATGATCGTAAATTATTGATTAAAATTAGGGTAATGACAAATAATTTCATCAATTAAATTATTATAATTCATTTCAATAAAAGTAATCTGATCTTTGAGAAAAACGAGTAATGTTTTGATCTAATCAACCCCCGATAAAAATGAAAGCAATTAGGAATCGAATTCATTGATTTCAAATCAAGAAATGTAAGAGAAAAATGACTCTCGAATAAAAGTATGGAACCCCTTAATTAAATCGTTGATTCAAATTAATGTAACACTACATAATTCACTGTTAATTCATCTTGAAAAATTGAAGAAGTGATTGAGCAATTCAAGTATTTAGATTAAATTATTGATTAAAAATAAAATGAATAAAAATAAATATATCGTTGCTTCAATTAAATCTATTCATTGGTAACAATTAAAATGAGTTTCGGGTAAACAGGAATATCACATTGAGTAAACTAAGTCAGATAGCTATTGAGTAAAACCCAAATAATCTAGTTTTGGTAAGGTAGAGTATCGAATAGGGATGAATAACATAAGCTCCTTAATGAACTATGGTTAGAGGATTAAAGATTAGAATTACAGATGGATTGAATAACCGTAAGACAGGTTCTTTAGTAAAAATCAAGTAATTTTAGATGTAAATTAAGGTAAAACTCGATGCACGAATTTAAAACTATTAGCATTAAAATAACTTTGTGGGCTAGAGTAATAGTTGATCCAATTAGCCTTAGGGAAGACTATTAGAAACTGGAATAACAGATGTCGATATTTATTACTGATAATACAAGCTCTTAATTAGAACTAGAATAGTTCATAAATTTATAAAATAGGTTTCTAATTATCATAAATTCAGAATGTACAGTAAATTAAGTAGCAGTAAAATGGACGAATTATTACGTGAATTAAATTAATATAATTGAAAAACCAAAGTTTAAGATGAGCGAAAATTTGTATCACATAGCAAAGTTATTCCAACAGAAGGGTATCGCATCCATTTAGAAAACTCGGTAAGCGTAGAAGTCCTCCTAAAATTTGCTAATAAAGTACATTTAAACCAGTCAACGAAATAACTTACCGGAAATGGAAACAATCGAGTGTAGGCGAACATTTGACCAGTAATTCTGAAAATATGACACGAATAATACAAAATCCCCGGATGTAAACAACGTAATTCACCTTTAGTCAACCGCTTAAGTGGCAACGATAACATCCACCGGAAAACGTTTGCCCACCAGGATACGCCTACACGCAACTAAGTTATCTCGGATCAACATCCGGCCTAAATCTTAAAGTTCGAACAACTGTAATTAAAAGTGAGTAAACAAACTCTAAATCAATGTACAGATTCCCTTAAGTCAATGTACGAGTATCTGCCTACATGAAAAATTTTAATGTTAAGATGCATATATCGAATAAGTTAAACATCAAGTTATCTCACCCATATGATTAATTACATACTTTCCCCATAAAGGAGTGCACCTTAAAGAACCTGACCCACAAAGTAACCTAACCTGCTTATTAATGTTCCATCGCGTAAAGGAAGGCAATGGTCACGTCTATGACGCCCTCACTATTAACTTAGACACAATTTGCTTGCTCATAAACTTAGAATGATAAATCAAGCGAACCTAATGACAGTGATGTTTAGACATGTCGCCCAAACGAACTACCCGTCGAGAGACCGTCAGACAGGAACCGACAGGAGTCACGCCGACCACGAGGATACTCAATCAGTTGCAACGATCATGTCTCTCAGAACGGCAATATCCAGCTGCAGAGACCTACCTGCACGCACAGGAGCTCCTCACCCAATGGGAAAGGGTGCAGGAGCAGGTAGATTTACAGGTGGTTAAGGCAAGGATGTACCTTGCGAACGTGGTCGAAGACATCCTTGCCGGGCGGATTGCAGTCGCCTATCCACCTCATCCAGTTCGAGACACCAGAAGACCCTATACCGTTGAGGCTCTCAAACGGAGCCTGAAGAGATATTGTCCGGACGAGTAATCCAACAATGACAGACTTTATGTAATAACTGATTGAAAATATTAGAAGATTGCGTGTTATTTCTTTTTCTTAGCGCTAGAGTTATTCGTGTTTTGTTTAATAAAATAAACAATTATATAACTTGATTAATAATAACTTAACCTCATCTATTCGATTGTAGTAATGTCTTCCTTACAAATCTTACAAGCTGAATTGGACCGCGCGAGGCAGACGAATGCAGAGCTACTCAGTCAGGTCCTGCAATTAACTCGCGAGGTGCAGCAGGCCAAGGCGACCTGTTTAGACCCTAAACGGACGAAGATACTCTACCAACGACTCACCGCAGCTCAAAAGGGCTGGGCCGAAGAACGCCAGCTCAATCGGAGTCTGCGCACGCAGATTCGGGGACTCGAAGTCGCCCTAGCGGTATGCCGGGAAGGTGAAGCGGTAACTTACCCGCTCATCTTCGCCCCAACCCAAATGCCGCAGACAACCACCAAGCCAACAGAACAACCCATCAACAATCGTCGACCGGGACGTAAGGAACGTGCCCGACGTCGAGCAACACAACTTCAAAACGTCAAACAGTAGATATTCCACATGTGATTGACTCAAATAGAGTAGTTTTAGCCTTAGTTGAGTCGTTTCTTTTGAAATTGCATGTCAGTATTGTCACAAGTAACCTTATTACGTCTCAGTTTTCCACAGTCAATTAAGAACTAATCCTGAATGATCATGAGGGACCGAGCAAAGCGAGCATAGGTCTTCTATCAACAGCTCGTGAACCCGAGGATTGTCCGAGCAACTATAGTACTAGCAAATGGTACTCAATTTTTGCGGGCAATCCACCACTTGAACACCTTACCAACGTTGCCTAGCAACGGGTGCCAAGTGGCGGTTAGTATCATTTTGTATGGCGTTACTAGGGTCACCAGGAGGATAAGCAAGATTTGAAACCCTGTAACCCACCATTGTTAATAATTTAATAATGTAGAAAATGTTGTTGACAATCGTCGGAAAACAGTCTGAGCAGGAGTATAAAAGGAAAAGGGAAAACACGAAAGGACTGTCTTTATTAATCAGAGTGGATCGATGTGAACGAGTAGTATAACTAGGTTAGTAGAGGAATCTAAATCCAAGTAACGTCAAAGTTATCTATCAGAAAGGGTGGTTCTCCCTTGGACAACCTACCCTAAGATAATCAGAGTCATACAGTGGTTAAAAGGTGCAAATAAATTAGTGAAATTGTGATTACAAAACGTTGAAATAAATCAGATTGAGTTGTAACTGTGATAAAGTGCAAATAAAATTCTGTGTTGGGTTTACTTATTTGATTCATAAAGGACACGAGGAGTCAGAGGGAACCGACTTTCAATAATAATAACCCAACAATATAATATTCTGATAAATCTGTAAAATAAGGGCGGAACGTTGCTAAAAATTTCCGAAATAACAAAATTACTTTATCGAAAACTGTAAAATAAAGATGGAGTACGGTTAAATTTTTATATAAGTAAAAAATTTTCACAAAGCTGAGAAATAAAGACGAATCCCTACAAAAAACTTGATAATAATAATGATAATAGTAAGGATAATGGTAATAATAACAATAATAATAATAATAATAATAATAATAATAATAATAATAATAATAATAATAGTAATAATAATAATAATAATAATAATAATAATAGTAATAATAATAATAATACTAATAATAGTAAATATAAATATAATAGTAATGTTAGTAATACGAATAATAATAATTATAGTAATAGCAGTGATAATGGATTAGAATAATACATATAATAGTAACAATGATAATGCTAGTTAAAATAATAAGGAACATAGTAATTATGTTGGGCCAGAACACAAATAGCCTTGAGAATTGTTTAAATACATCAGTAATACAGCACGAAAACCCAGCACCAAGATAACTTAAAATACAGTATACAACACCAATTAAACACTTTAAAATCTGAGAGAATATAAATAAATATAAAATCAAAAAACATAAAAGTAAAATAAAATAAATACAAAATGCATCAAGAACCGCACGAAATCTACATAAAAAATAACATAATAACAAGAAAATTTGACCGTAAAATGACCATTTATATAAAAGTAAAAATTAATGAATTAAATGAGTAAAAATAAAATATTTTTGACTGAATAAATTTAATTGAAAATGTTAAAAATAAATTACCAATTTAAATTAAGAAATAAATAAAAATTTAATTTAGATAACACAAATAATTTCAAGGTCGAATTTTGATTAATCGCAGTAAAATTAACACGCAAGGTTAAGGCCAAATTATAGGTATATATACCGATGTGTTTTCACAAATTTTCAGTCTTATTTTTCGGAGAAAAAATTTCATTGCAGAGAATTAGTCGGTGTGTATAACTGGTTGAGAGCCGTGCATTCAGGCAATTAACACGGGTAAGTGTTTTGCCTGAACACGACCACTCTCAATTGGTGTAATATTATTAATTGAATTTTCGAAGGGAATTGATGGATGATTTTCCAATTGAATTTATGGATGATTTTTCAAATTGAATTCATGGATGATTTTTTTTTCGAATCGAATTTATGGATGATTTTTCGAATTAAATTTTATGGAATGGTCACAATGAATTTCAAATGGTATTCACGATATGCTCACAAGGCTTTTATGCATTACGAATTGCCGCATGTAGCCGATGTAATATGCTGAATAAATATTTTCTATCTATAGCCTTAGTGCGTTGAAACTTTTATTCCAAATACCATGGTAAAATTTATTTATTTATTTTCTTTTTCGGCCCACAGCCGATACAGCATCGCAAGTAAAATAAAATCTACACACCCCAATCGAACTATGTAAGTGCGTGTATAATCGCCAATAGTTCGTGCCCGTGAAAACTCCGGCGTGATGAACGCAGGAGCTGGAACGTCAATATTATCCGTACATAGGGGAAATTGGAGGGTAAATGAGTAGTCCCTTGGCTGCTCCTTCATCATCCGTTTCCTGAAAAATTGACATAAATTTTTAACAAAATCGGCTCAAAATATCTAACACCGAGTAGTCCAGTGGGCACTCATTAAATATAATATGAACATACATAGAACTTAAGGACAAAGTGAGGGAATGGGTAGTGGGAAAAATTGCGAAATCATTGCAACAGTTAAAATGAATAGCCATGGGAAAAAGATTAATCCGAACGACCAAAATCATGAAAAATAATGTTTTTAAATAAGAATTAAATAAATTATGTAAATTGAAACGTAAAATATGGGCAGAACGCTGCGCAAATTTTTGGAAATAGTTAAAACATTTATCATAAAAAAAACTGTAAAATAAGGGCGGAACGCTGCTTAAATTTTCCGAAATGATTAAAATAATTATAGAAAATAGTCAAACAAAAGCGAATTGTCGTTCGATTGTTAGTGTAATATTCTTATAAACCGTAAAATAAGGGCGGAACGCTGCTCAAATTTTCCGAATCAATCAAAATACTTATAGAAAATAGTAAAGTAAAAGTGGAATGTTGTTCAATTGTTAGTATTATATTCTCTTGGAATCAAAAAATAAGAGCGGATCGCTGCTCAAATTTTCCGAATCAATTAAAATACTTTATCGAAAACTACAGAATAAGGATAAAACCGTAAAATAAGGGTGGAACGCTGCAAAATTTTTCGAATTAACATAAATACTTTATCGAAAACCGGAAAAATACAGATGGATTACAGCTAAATTTTTATACAAGAAAAATATTTTATAAAGCGGAGGAATAATGAAGGATCCCTAGTAAAAACTTGATAATAATAATGATAATAGTAAGGATAATGGTAATTATAATAATAATAATAATAATAATAATAATAATAATAATAATAATAATAATAATAATAATAATAATAATAATAATAATTAGGATAATAATAATAGTAATAATAATGATAATAATAATAGTAATAATGATAATAGTAGTAATATAATAAATGTAATGGTAATTATATAGTAATAAAAATAATAATAAAGGTAATAGTAGTAACAATTAATAAATGTAATACATATAATAGTATCAATGATAAGGCAAGCAATAATACGTAATAGGGAACATTGTGGTGATAATAGGGATAAGAGTAAGAGAGATACTGTGTGAATATTTAACATAACAAAGGGTGTACAGACCAAAGAATAATCATCAACACGGACAACGATAAGAAGGACTATGGGAATGGACCTGACAATAAATGATATGAGAGTATAGGTTAACATTTGAAAGAGATAGAAGAAGAATGGGACCAAAAAATCGAAATCGAGCACGGGCCTTCTATCGGTAGCTCGTTGGACCCATAGATCGTTCGGTCAGTTTTAGCAGTAGTAATAGCGCTCACGTTTTGCGGACGATCCACCCACTCGAGCACAGTTCCAATGTTGCTTGAGTGGTGAGCAAAAATTTTCGTATGGGGTTGTTTTGGGTAACCACCACATAGCTTGAAAATTTCACTACCCAGAAACCCATCATAGGTCAGAACGAAATCGCAGTCGGCTCCAACAATCCAGTAAAACTAATTAACAATAGTATTTTCAACAAATTATTTGTATATTATATCAATATATATTTAACTTGATTTTTCTTGAGATAAATAGTTCTAGTTATTTAATTAATTTCAAGAAAAGGATATTATTGTTGGGCCAGAACACAAACGGCCTTGTGAATGTTTAAAAGAATCGGTAACACACATGCAAACACAACATGCAGATTTAAATTCAAACCTATTAAAACACCAATTAACCCTATCAAAATATGAGAAAGACAGTTACATATAAAATAATAAACATAAAAATAAATTAAAATAATAACAAAAAGCAACAAGATCCGCACGATATAAATATAAACATAACACGAAAACCTAACAAATTCGACTGAAATTTGATAATTTAACAAAAATGTGAAATTTCATAAAAAATTATCAAAAGAAAAATTATCAAATAAAATTGCAAAATAATAAAAATTAAGATTAGAATACACTATAAAATCCCAAGGTCGAATTTTGTTTTACTAAATCAAAAAGAACACGCAAGGTTAGGGCCAAAAATAGGTATATATACCGATTCATTTTTACACAATTTTAATCATTTTTCCAGTTTTTCAAACTTGAATCAATTACTCGATGTAAGTGTGAGTTTTATTTTGAAACTCTCTCCACGTCGCATCTTGGGGGTCGGCGTGGGGAGAGTGATGTTTTTATGATATTTCGTTATGTTTGGATCAAGTAACTTTTATGTTATTTTTAATACATAAAATTATTTTCGTTATAATTATTTTTAATTGTCGAAATTTTTCCGGCCCACAGCCAAAGACACATCACAAGTCATTAAAATCAGACATATTATTCGAATTCGTGTAAGTGCGTGGAATATCGCCAATGATTCGTGCCCGTGAGGACTCCGGCGTGTGGAACGCAGGGGTCGGAACGTCAATATTATTCCGTATAGAAGAAGGGAGGGATAAGGAAGTAGTCTTTTGGCTATCTCCTCGTCTCTCGATTTCTTTAAACTCGACCTAAACTTTATTTACACACGGCTCAAAATCATCTCACGAGTGACGGGAACACAAAATGAAATCGTTGTTATTTTAAAGTTAACTATAAATACAAACCGTTACGACTTGACCCTAAATTTTAAGTTATTGATGCGAAGTTAGAGTAATCATAAATATTGAGTAGTTACCATGAACGTACAATGATTAATAATTTTAAGTAATGGCCTTAAATTCCAATAAATTAAATGATCCAAGTAGTTGTTATGCATTCGAATAGGTTTCAACAAAAGGTTAAATGATAAAAATTTGTTTTTCTTTAATTATTAGTTTTGCGCCAAACACAATAGGTTAATTGTAATCTTGATAGGTGTATTGTGATTAAAATTTGGATAGATTGCGGCTATAGGGATTTGAAATGTTATTCCACCCCAAAATCATAATATTTAATTCAATTCAAATAAAAATTAACATGACAAGTAGCGATCGTCCCTGAGGTAAATAGTAACAAAAAATCATGCGGGGAGCCTCGAACAACCTTGTCCAAAAATCAAAAGAAATCTTTTTAATATGAATGCCGTAATTGTTAAATCCACCACATAAGCTCAATTAAGAGGGGTAGGTACGAACTAGACAATCTTTAAATGAAAGGAATACAATAGGTTGAAATACATAAATCTACACAACTAGAACAATAAATTGAATAATATTGGATTAATCATGCAAATCACAAGACCTCATCAAGTTTAAGGGAAATAACTGGCGTCAGATATCTACCGAACCCTCCGAATTAGAGTTGACTCCTAAGGCCCTAAAATCAGAGAAATCTCTGAACATAAATTAGGAATGACCAATCGAAAAGAGTGAATAATACTTCTCATTAGGACAATCCACTCCAAAAGGAAAGCCACGAATACATAAGAAAAAACTAAAGACCCAATCCCCACATAATGCTCATCGCCAATACGGTAGAAATAAAGTCCCTGCAAAGATGCAAATGTAGAATTTGTAAAATTCAATGATAAATAATACCTGTCACCAACACGATCGATCCCAAAATCCCAAAAGAATAAGGACAAAAACTTTAAATAGACAATTTTCGAACAATGCTTATTAGTAACCGACCCCAAACCGAAAATTTCCCTGAAAAACTAAGAATAAAAATTTATAAAAGTAAATTCTAAATAGTACTCACTACCAACACGACCAAATCCACCTATCCATGGGTATACTGAGTAAAATGTCCGCCAGATATGCGACCTCCAATGTTGAAGGGTCAAGTGGCGCAGTGCCCATCTAAGAATTGAATCTCTGAAAAATTTGAGAATTAAAAATTAATAGCATCTAATTCTAGTATAATACTTGTAGTTGATCCAACTTGACTGGAATAAATTAAGTAAATCTGAATTTATAGAAATAGTTAATAAAATCAATGAGAAATCAAAAACGTGCTAGACACCCCTGCATTTCCAGTTGTCACGGCATGGATCGATAGTGCCTACTGAATTCCACTTAAAATTTTTTTCCTACCCATCGCGCAGTTGTCCTCATAACATTTTCTACTCTTCCAGCTAGTATGTCCAATTTAATTAATTTTATTAATGGTCCTCACTATATTTCTCTGATTTCCCACCTAGAAAGTTCAACGTAATTAATTTAATTTTAGTTGCTTAACTTGTCTTTTCCGTATGGTCACCCCTCGGCCTGTCAAGAATAGTATAAATGCGGATTTTTGCGTGTGCACCCGATGCACATTTCATACACCGGTGCACAGAATTTTTCTAACACACAAGCAAGCAAGACGTCCCACCCCGTGCACCCTAACATACACACAACTCCACCGGTTTCTATAAAAGTGCAGGTAACATCTGTTTGATCAATAATTCAAACTAATTAAAAGAAAAATGGAATCTAACAAACAATGTACAACAACCGGCGCATCAAGCAAAAGAATAACTCGAGGTCCGGATTCCTAAACTCTTGGTAAGTTCTATTAGCACAAACTGCGATAATTTATTTTATTAGATTTTCAATAAATATTTTAAGGTTTTGAATTTGATTTTTAACTATAATAAAAATTTAATCCTTTAGTAAACAAGTTCTTAAAAGAATAAAAATGTATTTCGATGTTCATTTCAATACTGTAGGAATACTCAATTTCAGTAAAAGGGTAAAACATGTAATTTGATCCGGATTTTCAATAACTGGTAGGAGATCTAATTCCCGAAGGATTAAATGCTAACGGTGATGACCACAATCTTAGCTCGATCCAATACATTAGAAATCTCACTGTTGCTAACACAATTTAGGATGAATCACGATGAAGCTTAGTGTGTGACAGGGAACATTCTGATCTACCTAGACAAAACGCAAGTATATTAAAGTCTCTCTGAAATTACGGAAATACCGTGATCTGGAAAAAACAATTCAACCTGAAACGTATAGGTCCAACACCGGTATTAACGAAGGTATACAGTTCTTGCGAAACATGACAGGATAGATTGATGCCAATGAAAACTGAAAATAAATGTTAGACTCGCTTACTTTATAATTCGATGCGATTAATTGTCGAATCTTCTTACGGAGAGTTTTCACCATATGAAGGCAAATGATTATTGAGATATCGATTATGTAGTTATGTATATCATTATTATTTATTTCCAGATGACTTATAAAAAAATTTTATCGTAAGAATAACCAATGAAATATTAAAACAAATAAAAATCTTACAAAATCCACCTTATAATAGTCGAAACACGTTTTGTTGTTTTCTAAATTTCTATAAATTTTACCAGCCAAGTTTTCGTTAAATTTCCAGAACCGATTTGAGGTTGTGAAGTATAAAGCACTCTCGACGGATAAAGATGTTAGTACTAAACGTTGGATTAAACAAGTTAAGTTTACAAGTAAACCAACCAGGTATTTATGATGCGATTCAGTTTATATTTTAATAACCATTGCTTTACTTGCACCGCGTGAGGAGTAGAATATTTATAACACAGGAAATTTAACGAGTTAATTAAATCGAATTATTTCAGACGAATCCAGAGCCCTCATTCGTGTGCCTACCCACGTCACTGATCAGTGGTGGCATGCCTGGAGACGCGTCTGGCGGGAAAAATGCCCCGATATACCCCAACCAAGAGAAACCCAATGGACCTCCTCACCTTTGTTTGAAAATAACAGACGACCGGGGGTGATAAATGGACAGAGTAGCGGGCAGAGTCCGGTCCAAGAAATTCGGGATCATGCGCGATATCTCCTCACACGCCTCGAGGACCACCAGAGGCAGGTGGACCTTCACGTGGTCAGAGCCATACAGTACCTGACAAACGTAGAGGACGACATTGCGACCGGCAGGATTGCAGACTCCTACAATTGTATGCCGCCACTCCGCTTCAGACAGACCAGGAACACGAAGCGGCCGGTGATCGTTTATCGGGAACACTTGGATGCTCCGTGGACCTCTGAAGGACATCAATAGGCTGATTGTGATAATTACACTATAAATGCTAAATAAATGATTTCCTGTTACCCAAGATCGTTTTTCTTTTGTGTTTTATTAGTTATAACGTTATTGTTTGTTTAATGAAACCTAATGATTAAAAATTTTTAAAGAAAATTAATTTTCCGCTATTACAGAAATGAAACCCCTGCAAATATTACAGACGGAACTAGCACACGCACGGAAAATTAACAAAAATCTTCACGATCAGATTATTCAGCTGACAACAGAAATGCAACAGACGAAGGCCGTCTGGATGGATCCCAGAAAAGTAAAATTACTTTACCAGAGACTCACCGCTGCCCAGAAGGGATGGGCGGATGAAAGACAACTTAACCAAAGCCTGAGGACTCAGGTGAAGGGATTAGAAGTGGCACTATCAGCATGCCAGGAGGGAGCTGCAGTAACTTACCCCGTCGTCTTTGCTCCTGCCCAATTAGCCTATCGAGAGGCGGTGACCACTCCAAAAACGACTCCAACAACGAATAGCTATCGTCCAGGACAAAAGGAGAGGGCTAAACGTTGAGCCGCTCGATTGATGAGTAATGCATGATTGACTTATACACTGTGTTTATCTTATAAAATATATATCTCCTGTTATTTAAACGATATTTTTCAAGGATTTGATAAGTGTTAACCCACAGGAGTAGTAGGAGGACATGGCACCGCCGGATGGACGCTTGCACGATAATTATGAGTATGAACGAGGGTATTAACAATATGATGGGACCAAAAATCGAAAGCGAGCACAAGTCTTCTATCGACGGCTCATTGAACCCAGAGATCGTTCGAGCAATTACAGCATTAGTAATAGCGCTCACTTTTTGCGGACGATCTACCCACTCGAACACAGTTCCAACGTTGCCTAGCAACGGGTGCCGAGTGGTAGCCAAGAAATATTTATATGGCGTTACCAGGGTAACTACAACATAATTTAAACAAATACCAACACCCAGTAACCCACCATTATGATTGAACAGTAGTTTGGGACCTAGAATTTAAAGACTAGCACAGGCCTTCTAACGGCAGCTCGATGGGCCTAGCATGACACAGAGCGTTAGCAGCCTTAGAAGTAAGACTGAACTTTGGCGGCCTCATAACCATTGGTTACATTACCAAAGTTGCTTAGCGACAAGTAACCATAGGGTGCGGTTGAATGTTGTATGTATGAGTGCCAAGGTCATAAACTACCAACCCAACAATTTTTAGAATTCTGAGGCACATTTATTTTATTGTTGGGCCAATACACAATTTTGTTTAAATGAATCGGTAACAGCACGCAAACACAAGACGCAGATTTAGAATCAGACCCATAAAACATCAACTAACCGTGTGAAAACAAGAGAAAGAAATAATTAAATATAAAATCGAAAAAACACAAAAGTAAATTAAAATAATAACAAAGTGCAACAAGATCCGCACGAAATAAACACAAAAAATAACACGAAAACACGAAAATTTGACCAAAATTTGATAATTTACCAAAAAAGCAAAAGTCCATGAAAATGGAATTAAAATTAAAATATTTGAATTGGAAACAATTCAATTAAAGGTTAAAAAATAAAATTGTCAAATTAAATCACGAAAATAATAAAATTAAGATTAGAATATACCAGAAAATTACAAGGTCAAATTTTGTTTTACTACATCAAATTTAACTCGCAAGGTTAGGGTCGTACAATAGGTATATATACGGATTCATTTTCACAGAATTTTAACCAGTTTTAATCAATTTTGATTATTCTCTAGCAGGAACTAGTTGAAGCAGAACAAATTTTCAAATGTGAGTGGAGGAATGCTCGAAAACTTTCTCCACGTCGCGTCCATACAACCTCACATAAGCTCTGTTTGGGCGTCGGCGTGGGGGAAGATTTGTAATGACGCTTGATGAATGATGTACATTAACTACGAATTATCATATGATATTATATATCAAATAAAAGTTCTTAGAATAGAATGCTTATGTCGAAATTTTTCCGGCCCACAGCCGACAAATCACCGCAGGACAATAAACTATACATACCCAACCAAACTTATTAAGTGTGGTGTAAGTCCGCCAATAGTTTGTGCCCGTGAAGGTTACGGCGTGAGAACGCAGTAGCTGAAACGTCAATTTTCATTCCATATAGGGAAAGTTAGGTTGAAGAGGAAATAGTCTAGTCCATCATCACTCAATTCCTAAAAATTCGACCTAAATTATAATAACAAAACGGCTCAAAATCAAAACACTGAGTAGTCCAGTGGCACTCATTAATTTGTAATATAAACATAAATTCGCCTAGGATCAATTAAGGAAGGTAACGGAGAATTCAACGACAAAAAATCGTTGCTATGATTTCTAAATTATCCAATTTATTATGTCTTCTGATTTAATTTATTGATGTCTAAACTATTTAGGTTTAATATGACCGCTAAATCCAAGTGTTGTCCATGACTCTCAATTAGTATGACTTCTAAATTATTATGACTTCTGATTTAAAATTGTGGCCTATGACTTTAAATTTGGTTGATTGAAACTGCAGTTGATTGAAGCTGCTCCAAGAGATGTCCACGGGAAGTGTGTAGAGCGAGTCGCCAATTTAAGAAACATTTACTACAGACGAGTAGACCCGACCTAAAAAATGTAGAGTCTAAAAGTCAATAATAGTGACCACAGTACGAAACTTACTTAATTCATCAAAGGACGACCCGATTTAGGTTAGTACCAATAATCCAGTGAGAAAACAATAATAATAATGATCCGCGAGGTACCAGACGAATAGAATAGTAAATCGAAATATTGCTAGTCGATCACCGAATGACTAAATCCGTAATGATGAAGTTCAAATAAATAATCGATTCTGGAAGCAGTTGACTTGACATCTATCAGACATTACATAATAGGAATGCGCGACAGTTTAAAATCAGTCAGCATATCCTCACCTACACACTCCTGAAGCAGAGAATTCGCACACCACTTACGACATCTGTCAGGGACAGCAGGTAACCCAACTTGAGGTATACACTGATTCCGACCTGACATTTCTCTAAAAAGCCGATCTTCGTTTTAAAAATGGTAAGCGCAGTTCCGCACAGGAAACAGCGAGAACACCAAATCTACTCCAAATTTAGAATCTTCAAAGGAAACGAACCCCCCATCACGAGATCCGTTTGCGTGCCGCAACTAAATTAGCTTCCAATCAATCCCAAATACATCGCCAATTTAGTCACACTTTATGCATAATTTGTTAAACCGGAATGACGGTTTTCGAGGACGACTCGCAACTATTAAAAATTAACACTGAAACGTTGATAATCCCATACCACCACCGATGTAATGGTTAGAACTTGTCAACTAAAGTTAGTATAAGGACCCCTGTAATTCCAACCCATCGACGACTACCAAAAAATTATAACCTTCAAATACACATCAATAAATCCTAAAATAGGATAACGGAGCGTATTAAAATTAGACGACGATCTCTTACATTAATTCCGGAAACTCAAATGTCTAATAGCTCGAATAGACCACGCAACTGATCAATTAAGGGAGTAGAATTAGATGAAGACGCCCGTAGTTGTACAACCGAACCACGTGTTTGACTTGCGCCAACGGGAATAATAATAACGATCTTCCTAACGAATAATTTAATCACTATGGCCTTTAAGATAACTCTTGGATCGATGCGTCCCGAATCATAGCCCGGTTCCCTGCCCACTCGGCCGCCAGGGGCAGGCAATCGATGTGGGACGCGGTATTTTCGATATCCCCCGTTCGGGAAATCAGACCAGGGAATCAAGGAGATTCTGGAGAAGTAGAACTCCCATACGTAGCCATAAAACGGGAGCCCGGCCGCAACCAGGCTCGGGAAATTCGAGGCCAAGCCGAGTTCCTGTTGGCTCGTCTCGAAGAGCACCAGCGGGAAACAAATCGCCAAGTAGATAAAGCCAGAAGGTACTTGGCACAGATAAACAAGGACATTGCAGAGGGCAGAATATCCAGCACGGATGGGTATGCCCCTGGTTACAATGTGTCAAACGAATTGAAGGACCAGAGGCTACGTGAACGGATCGCAGATATGAACGTGGTGATACCACGAGAAGTCTTTCCTCGAGAATTGCGGAACGAGGAGAGACACACGGAGGATCGTCGCAACCACCCATTTGCTCGAGAACGCCCGAGTCGGCGATATAATTCTAGTCATCCCGAATTTATGAACCGATAAATGTAGTAGAATAAATATTTAGAAAATCTTGTTTTTATTTCTTGTCAATAACCCTGAAGTGAATAAATAGGAGGGCGAAGCACTTGTCGACCGTAGATCATAATATAAGCACATAAGTATTAAATTGATATAGTGGTAAGAGAATATAAATTTAACAAGTATTTATCATTCTAGACATGCATTTTTCCCAAAGTTTGCAAGAGAAGCTAGACAAAGCCCGTTTAGCCAATCGAGAATTGGGGCAAAAGCTCATACAATTAAACAGTGAGATACAACAGATCAAGGCGACCTGGATCGAGCCGGGGAAGGTGAAATCGATTTATCAAAAGATGACCGCAGCACAACCAGGGTGGGCTGATGAGAGCAGCTCACCCAGTCGCAGAAAATCCAGATACGCGGCCTTGAGGTAGGGTTATCGGCGTTCCAGGAGGGCAACGCGGTAACCTAGCCTCTGGTATTTTCGCAAGCTCAACTGGCCTACCGAGAAGCGACTGGCGTCAGCAAGCCCGAGAATAAGTTAATCAAGCATTGCCCCGGAAAAGCAGAGCGAGCGAAGCGCCACGCCGGAAAGACACAAGACTAATAAGCACGAAATTGTTTTGTTTATTTTTTAATAAAGGGTTTGCCTAGATTAATCTTTCGAATTTACTTTAATAAGAATTGAGTTTAACTAAATGAAATTGTGAACAGTTTTCGGAGAAATTCTCAATGAACGTAGAATTAACTACCTGAGTAAGGGACCCAAAAGCTAGGAAAACGCACATGAACCTTCCAACGGTAGTGTGTTGAACCAATATTGAAGTCGGACCAGAGTACTTCCTGTGTGGCGCTTCCTTTTGGTGATCTCAAAAACTATAAACCCCACATTATTATTTCTTGTGTTTTCTTAATGTTTTATTTTACTTTGAATTATTTGGTGTTGATGAAGTAATTTAAATTCAAATTTCGTGCTTATACATCTGTATCATGAAAGTTCGCTGTTTTAGCCCGACAGGTTTTTTGAGCAACGGAATACATTTTGATTATCATGACTGTTAAGCAGTACAACTGTGAATTGATAAATACAATTTTAAAATTTTATTTTAACAATTCAGAATCATATTTACATAAAATAAGACATTATTTAGAAATATTAAAACACATAAAATTAATTAACTATACACGTTGTTTAAATATTCTTAAAAATATTTAATTACAAGTAATGGATACGAATTCAGAAATATACAATATTGCAAAAAAGTATTGGTCCACAAATGTTATTAAATTTGACGAAGAAATTGTAAACCATATCTATCATGAATATATGCTCAAATATGGCTTTTCTCACAAGCAAATCCAGTCATTAGAGTTTACTCAATACTTTGAACAATATTTGTGGCCTAATTATGTCCCAAATACTTCAAAATATGAAAAAGAATTTATAGTTTCTATTTGTTCTATTGTCAACGAAAAATTATCTGAAAAAGTTAATGCCTGGGATACTTTCAAATGCCAAAATGAAAAATTTCCCGTTTTCTTTTCTAAAATTTTAGAAATTATTTTGACATTAACAAGCACAAAGGATTATACCGATTCAAATGAATATAAAAAAAGTTTATTAGAGCACATCATTCTTATTCAGTTTTTTAATAATTGTTTTCTTGCATTAACTGAAGTACAATTTGTACTGGATGAACTTAAACATTTATTATCAATGGAAATGTGGACTAATCTAACACCAAAAAGACTCGAAGAAGAACTTTCAAAGAACAATAAATACAAGAA
The DNA here is from genome assembly GCA_022537955.1 of Schmidtea mediterranea. Lineage (NCBI taxonomy): Eukaryota > Metazoa > Platyhelminthes > Tricladida > Dugesiidae > Schmidtea > Schmidtea mediterranea. The sequence continues at coordinate 300,155,033 of CM039679.1, read as the reverse complement.
ACGATTTAAGAAAATATTAAAAGCTGAAAGTAAAACGGAACCAAATATTAAATTCAAAAAAACATTTTTACCCAAATTGCTTGATTGCTTTTTGGATATCATTGACAATTTAGATGAATCAAAATATTGCCCATTAATCATGCGATATTTAGAAAACTTTTTAATACTATTTATCAATTTAGATAGTATGCTTGTATCCAGACGATATTTAAATGCATTGATTGAAGATAAGCATTTAATTGTTAGAGCTCAACATTCTCCTTTAATTAAAAAGAGCGAAGATTCTAAGTTATTTTTTCAGCTGTTGGATATGCTGGATTTTTATGTGAATTTTGAAATAGATGAAATAACCGGATCTACACTCAATGAGATGGATTTCGAACGTAGACAACGCGAAAACTTGATCAAACTTCAAAATTGTGCTTATAAGAAATTTAAAGAGCCAATGAAAAAACTTTGGATATCTAATTTAAAATTTTTAGAAAATTCTGACAATTTCACAAAAATATTAAAAGATCAGGATGAAAATGATCTTCGTATTTTGGCCAACGAAATGCAGATTATTCCAGAGTCACAGAAAGAGAAATATTCTAAAGACGATCTTATTACTATGTTTTCGTATTCGTATAAAAAGCGCAAATCTACTTTAAATAGAATAAATAATCTTGCTCTTTATCCAACAGAAGAGTTGATATATGATGAAAATCTGATTCCCGATGGATTTTTCTCTGTTGAAGATAACTTTGCCATGCCAAAGTTGTCTGTGCAATATCTGTCATTTCATGATTATTTAATGAGAAATTTTGATCTGTTTCGATTAGAAGCATCTTATGAAATCAAGCAGGATATCGAACAATGTCTAAGTATGATGAAACCAGTTAAAAATGAAAAAGGAGACGTAATTTTCAATGGTTGGTCGCGAATGGCACTTGGAATTGACGGGTTTCAAATAATCGAAATCGGTAAACCGGAAATCGGCAGAAATTCTCCAAGATTTGTTAAAGCCGATATTTCCGTAGTACTAAACACTTCAGAATTCGTTAAGAAAGAATGGGAAAATCTAGCTAAACACGATCCATGCTTCCTAATTACCGTTTGTCCAAATATGCTATTCAACCACAAATACAATAACAAAGAGTTAATGGCATCACAGGTTCGATTGATGTATGTGCGGGGATGTGAAATTGAAGGTTTACTGGACAATGAAGGTAAAATAATTTCCGAGGAAGAACGACGTGTGAAAATACAATCAATGACTGGATCAACCAGAACCTGGAGAGTTAAACTCGATCCTTGTCAATATTACGACGATGTAATCAGTGAAGATAGCCCTACAAAGGATGTTTATTCCACATTTAATATCTTTATGAGACGGAAACCGAAGGAAAATAATTTCAAAGCCGTTTTAGAAACGATTCGCGATTTAATGAATGATCATTGCGTTGTTCCTAACTGGCTGGAGGACTTATTGCTTGGATATGGCCAGCCAAATGAGGCGCATTATAGCAAAATGGACTCGGCTTATATTCGAAAGCAAAATTGGGCAGATTCTTTTCTCAATATCGATCATTTAAAAAGCAGTTTCCCACAATACTCCGCGGAAATCAGTTCAAACAACGGCGAATCATTAACCGACAACAATAATCCACTATTCCGTTTGGAGTTCCCATCTCCTCTCGAAGACAGCAGTCTGATTCCAATTAAAATGCACAGCTCCCTAACGGCGATATCAATGGAAACCGATGACAAACCAGTTATTAAAGTTGAACCCTATCGACCGTTGTTGAAATTAGGCCAGAAATTCATCGATTCCAAGCGTCACCTTCAGTTTTCTACTTTACCAAAGGAACCGATCTTATTTCCCGGGAATCAAATTCCATTTACTCCAACACAAATCGAAGCCATTCGATCGGGAATGCAACCGGGATTGACACTGGTCATCGGTCCTCCGGGTACCGGAAAAACCGACGTTGCGGTTCAAATAATTAACAACCTCTATCGGAATTACCCCAACCAAAGAACACTGATTGTTACTCACAGTAATCAAGCGCTTAATCAATTGTTCGAGAAAATAATGAATCTCGGAATCGATGAACGACATCTGTTACGTTTAGGTCACGGCGAAGAAGCTCTAGAAACACCGAAAGACTTTTCCAAATACGGCCGAGTCAATTACGTCCTTTGGAAGAGATTAGAACTCTTGAAAGAGGTGGAAAAACTCTCCGCCGGTTTAGGATGCATTCAGATTTCTTCCGATAATCAAGAGGAACCGATTTACACCTGTGAAACTGCTCAGCATTTCTTTCTCTCGGAAATCATGCCGAGATGGTCGGTGTTTATGGGAGACGTCGGGAAACTCGAGCTCCCCGAATACAGCGAGCTATTTACCTATGAACATTTTGTCCAAGCATTTCCATTTCTGAATTTCTTTATCCCATCGCAATTTGCCAATGAGACCAGCATTCGAGAGCTGTTCCCGGGAGTCTCGTTCACTGATGATATGGAATTGGCCCGCGCCTGCTTCAAGCATATTTTGGACATGTTTATAATGCTGGAAGATTTCCGTTCGTTTGAGTTAATGCGCAACGGGCTGTCGAGAGCTAATTCTCTGTTGGTTCAGCACGCGAAAATAATAGCCATGACCTGTACTCACGCCGCTTTACGGCGTCGGGACTTGATTCAGTTGGGTTTCACATACGATAACATTTTAATCGAAGAAGCCGCGCAAATATTGGAAATCGAAACATTTATCCCGCTTTTACTACAGAAACCCGATCAGTCGAATTTGAATCGATTAAAACGCTGGGTAATGATCGGGGATCACAACCAATTGCCGCCCGTTATCAAGAATATGGTGTTTCAAAACTACTGTAATATGGACAATCGATGTTTTCTCGATTGGTTAAATTAAATGTCCCAGCGGTCCAATTGAATGCCCAAGGTCGATCACGTTCGAGTCTTCGCAAGCTCTACGGTTGGCGTTACGAAATTCTCGAAGACCTGCCAATCATTTTGAATAGTAAAGAATATTCACTGGCCAATCCGGGCTTGTTGTACGATTATCAACTGATCGATGTGCCGGATTACCTGGGGTGCGGTGAAAGTGAGCCCACGCCGCATTTTATTCAAAACCTGGCCGAAGCTGAATATTGCGTGGCTTTGTATATGTAATATGAGGGCTATCGGATATCCTGCTTCTAAAATATCGATTCTTACCACCTATAACGGTCAGAAACATTTGATTCGCGACGTGGTCAAGCAGAGATGTGCCGAAATTGGATTTCCTTCGAAAATCACAACGGTCGATAGGTTTCAGGGGCAACAAAACGATTATATAATATTATCTCTTGTCCGTACGAAAAATGTCGGTCACTTGAGAGATATTCGTAGATTGGTTGTCGCGTTGTCGAGAGCTCGACTCGGTTTGTACATATTCTGTCGAACTTCTCTCTTTTCACAGTGTCGAGAACTGCAGAAATCGTTTAATATTCTGATGCAACGTAAAACTAATCTCGCGTTGATGAGTGGTGAACATTATTCCATTTTTGAGAAGTCTATTAACGGTGAAATGAGTATGAGAAATGCTGATGATCAAGTCAACGCTTCTAATATTAATTACATTAATGATGTGCAACACATGTCTTTGTATGTTCAGACTATCTATGACTCCTTCAAAACTCTAATAGCTTCAACAAAGAGACCAAATGAAGATTCTCATGAAGATGCTATTAATAGTAAAATTTCTAAAGTTGATGAATAAATGTTTTTTGTTGATTGTTTTTGTATAAAAATTTTATTTTTCTACTTTTAAAATTTCAAAGTAAACTTATTAAACAATAATCTAGATCAGTATTTCCCAAACTTTTGTACTGCGTACCCCCTTGATCATTTTCATTATTTGATGTACCCCGTTGCTTTAAAATTTTATATATAACGATTAAATTTTTTTATAATATTTTTTAAAAATATACGACCTTTAAATTAATAGCATTAATGAAAAAATAAGTACTTTATAATAGAAATAATGTAAAATAAAAAATACTATAATTAATTTATTGTAATTAATGAGAAGGATGAAATTGCTTGTGGTCAGATGATAATTCATCATAATTTGGTTCTCTGTTAGTTAATTTTAATCTTAAAAATATGTTATTGATATCAAAAAAAATATAAACAATAAATAAAAAACAAGATTATATTTATATTTTTCTGTATTAATAAAATTTTAATTAAATTTTTTTACTTATCTTTTAATATTTAGATAATAGAAGTTTGAAAAGACCTGCGTACCCCCAAAAATCCATCGCGTACCCCAAGGTTACGCGTATTCCGGTTTGGGAAACACTGGTCTAGATCGAAGTGCTTAAACAATACATATAGGTGTTACATTTGAAAAAAATGTGTTAAATATAAAACCCGTTTTTTATCTTTAACAAAATCATGTCAGCATTTCAATTCCTGAAAAAGTGAAAACGCTGGAGAGAAATTTTGAAAGCTTTGACCAATAATATTGTTAACTTATGTTTGATTATTTTTTAGAAAAAATATAAAGAATCATTCTTAAAACACGTCTGGTGCGATCTAACAATAAGAAATTGCCAAAAGGAACAATTGAAGATTTTGCAGGAGAATTTAAAATGTCTCCGAAAACAATTTCAAGAATTTGGGCGAGAGCCTACCAATATACACTCTAGGGCATGAAATTTCCAACGTCAGTTCTAGAATTAAAAGAAATTCTGGTAGCATGAAGTTATGTTCTAGAATTAAAACAGGAACTTTAAAACAAAACTTGAGCACTTACAATTTACTTTGTACACTGTGTAATTTAACAAAGGCAAAGGTAATCAAGAGACACAGCAACTCTCTGGGGGCAATGTTAACACCGCAAAACAAAAAAGGCTGTTGGAGTTTGCCTTTTCACATATTGACCAGACCACAAATGATTTCAAATCAATGGAGATTATCGTACATGTGGACGAAATATGGTTCTATCTTTCAAGAGATAAAATGAATTTCTATTTACTCCCTGAAGAAGAAGTATCCCATCGTAAAGTACAAAGTAAACGATTCATATCTAAAGTAATGTTTCTCGCTGCTTTGACTAAAACCCGGTGGGACTATCACCGAAAAACTTGAGCTTTGGCAGATTTTTGAATATGAACCTGCGAAACGAAATTCTAAAATTCGACCAAAAGGGACATTCGTGACAAAACCAATCGAAATAAATCGAATAATTTATACAAAGCTTATTATAGAAAAAGTTATTCCTGAAATTAAAACAAAATTGCCCCAATATCAGAATTCTATGAAAATTAAAATACAACAGGATTATGCTCGTTCTCATGCTAAAGTTGATATTACTGAAATTATTAAATATACGGATAGATGTAATATTAATTTGATTTGCCAGCCTCCTAACAGTCAGATTTCAATGTACTTGATTTAGATTACTGCAATTCCATTCAGTATATTTAACATAAAAGTTCTCCGAATAATATTGATGATCTTATTGCCGTTTTTCAACATGCCTGGAAGAATCCTGCTGTTGAAAAAGTAGAAAATATTTTCTTGACTCTTCAAAAAGCGTTTGAAAGTTCAGTGTTAGCTGGATGGGCAATAATTATCAACTAGTACATGTTGGGAAAGAAGCATTGCGAAGAAAGAATCAACTTCCACAAACATTAACATGCAATTTGGAAGTAATTGAAACTGCTCGCAATGTATTACGAGATATATAAAATCATATAAGTAGTTTGTAATAAATATTTATTTCATAAAGCGAAATTAAAGTTAATATATTGTATATAAAACTAACGAGACAATCATTTTTGAACAGAAGTAGTATGTTGTTTGAAATGATCAAGAAATGAATTGAGAGAATTATTTTTTAATTAAAAAATAAAGCAGATTTCGAGTAGTTAAGAATTTTCTTTTAAAAAAATATGTTGAAGATATCGGGAATATATTATATTGTTTAGTAATCCAAATCAATACATGGATAGTTATTTCTGATAATGATGAACTTTAGTCTTACTAAATACACGAATTTTCATCAGAATGAACTTGTTGAAATTTCCGATGAAGATGAAGTAGAAGAAGATATCGATGAACATGAAGAAGATGATGAGGATGCGGATGATAATAATGATCCTTTATTAAAGGTCAACTTGGTTTCATTGATCTTTGGTACTAATGAAACGACAGATAATAGAATTCTATCAAATTCTCTCAAACGAAAATATGTTGTCTTTAAACCTTAGAAAACCAGAAAAGAATTAACTTTAAAGATTGGTGCCCAACGGAGATTTATATGAATAACAGTAGCAAAAGGCTTTTTTAAAATTTTTGATTTGATTTATTTTTATTTAAATTATATAATATATTGCACAATATATGGATTATAACTAAACGCATATTTAAATTTTAAATGAGTCCGATAGACACTTCTGGTCCTTTACGGGTTAATGATTGTTACGAAATAATTCAAATTATCCTGTCGATTCCTTGCACGATTGCAACAAGAATATCGTAATTAGTACAACAAAACATGATGTTCAGCAGATGTCTCAAACTCAAGCTATGTCTGGTAAAAACATAAGCCTGAGGGCCTCTTGACTGAAACATATTTATACAGTGATTTAAACCCATAAATATACTAAAAGTAAAAAAGGAAAATTTATAATTTTATAATACAAAAATCTGATAAAGTTATGGATTTTAGCTTTTATTTTATCAATATAGCTGTCACTGTGTTGCTGGCTTACATTAAATGCCTAAAGCTAATATTACTGTGAAATCAATCCAATTTCTGGCCACTTGACTGGTATCGTTTTACATCAACCAAGACATCAATGTTAGGTTTAATGTCTTGCGATGAAACTAGTCTCAGAAATGCTTGCAGATGCTCATCAGTAAGCCTTGATCTTAATGGAGATTTAATGATCTTAATGGAAGAAAAAAATGTTCACAAACATACATACTTTCAAACATTGCTGTCATCCTTACAGTAGCAGAGAGTAACATGGGAAACCTTTCTTTTGAAACAAACTGATAAAATTCTAATACTTAAAATGCTAATACTTATTGTTTTAGCATGGAGTCACACTGAAGATCTACCAATTTCACCCACACTTCCTCTGCTACATTGTCAATCTCAACAGCAAATGGTGTGGGAAAAAGTTGAAAATGTGGTTAAAACGCAACACAAACTGTTGATGCAAATCTGAAAATATATCTGTGTATTCTATCAAGGATTGCTTTACAACCTTTTCAATGATTTAAAAGTTGAGAAATGGACAAAATCACCAGTAATAAGCTGTTTTGAAACAATATCAGTTTGACCTTTAATTATTTAGCACTGTCATACACCTGTGTAATGACCTGTCTTTTGCCCTGGAGTTTTAAGTTTAATGCCTTTAAATTACCAGTTAAATCTGTCAGAAAAACAAGATTTTAGATAAATCAGTGAGGTGTGGAACTTCATTCTTTTTCATTTTCATGAAAGAATCAATCTCTTCTCTAAGAGTAAAAGAACGATTCCTTACATTTCCATGACTTAGCCATCTAACTTCGGTGTGATAGATAATTTCTCGATATTCTCTTTCTATACTTGCTAGGAAAGAAGTGAACTATCTGCGATTTAAGTCTCGTGCACGTATAAAATTGACCGTTTTCATAACCACTTCCATGAACTCGTCATTTTAATACTTTTGCAAACAAGAACTTCTTGGTACACAATGCAATGTATGCTGGTGAAATTATTACTTGGTATATTCAGGTTTTCTAGTTTGGTCCTCACTAATCCAAAGACACTAAATTTTTGTAAACACATAGCTGGCGAACCATCCGTGGTCATGGATACAAGTTTGCTCCACAGAAATGCAGCCTTTTCAAAACACTCTTCAATCCTTGAAATATATAACATCCGATTGTGGTACCCTTCAGTATTATCAAGCCTAGAAATTATTCAGTTACATTAAGTTTACTATCCACTCTTTTATTGAAAACTGCACTCTGTGAGATATCTACCACACCAGCACTCTCATCAAGAACGATCGAATATGCTTCAAAATCTTTTAACTTTTCAAGCAATTGTTTTTTTACATTATCAGCTAAATCTGTTACCCTGTTAGCAATTGTATTGGCAGATAAACTTATGCCTTCAAAAAGTTTTTTTTATCACGAATTAAAATTTCTCTGGCCTTCAAAATTTATTCTTTTATGAATGGACCTTCTGTGACAGGTCGCTATGATTCAGCTATCATCTTGCTTAGTTCAAAACTTGTTTTTACTGAATTTTCTGCAAAATTGCTTACATCCGAAAAGAAGTTTCGCTGCTTAGCAAATCATATATTAAGCGGGTAATCTTATTGATTGCTGATTTTTCTAGCAAATTTATCATGTTTTTCACGGTGCATGGTGTCATAGTGATAGCAAAGGCTGAACTCCTTTGGTACTGCAATTGTCTGCTAATATATAAGACATTGAATTTTATCTCTCACCTTAATAAAAAAATATATATTCTCATACTTCTCTTGGAAAACCCATTTTCATCAACTAGTGTTCTTTTTTTAGATAACGAAGACATTTTTTGATTAAAAATTTAAATATGAAAATTATTGTTTTTAAAACAACTGAAGTTTTTGTGAATATAAATGTTTTTCGATAAAATTCATAAGAATGACGTAACGAAGGTTTTATTAAGTTGAAAGCAGATGCCATCTGTCCAAATAAAATTAATTATAAGTTAAGTTTTAATTTGTTAGCTAATTACTATTTCAATTGTTAGATAAGTTGGGTTAAATTACAATATCTGTGTGGTTCGTCGATGGCCACAAAATACAAAGCCGCGGGCCACGTGTTTTAGACTCCTGATGTACAGTGTAGAAATAAGAAATGTACTACTTTAATGTATGATGCATGGTATGGAAGAATATCAATTGTGGAGATAATGATTCGTCACAGAGTAGCTATGGATGTTACAGATATCGATGAACATGAAGAAGATGATGAGGGTGCGAATGGTAATATTGATGATTTATTAAAGACCACCTTGATTTCATTGATCAGTGGTATTAATAATACGACAGATTATGGAATTCTATCAAATTCTCTAAAACGAAAATATGTTGTCTTTAATGATTGTTCCGACGAATATGAATGGCGTGATTTTAAATCATTTAGAAATATTTCAAATTATCCCGTCGATTTTTGCACGATCGCAACAAGAATATCCCAATCAGTAAAACAAAATATGATATACATTTGTAGAAATATGTATGATACATGATATGGAAGAATATCAATTATGGAGATAGTGATTCACCAGAGTAGCTATGGATGTTACTGATATTGATGGACGAACGTCTTTACATGTACCTCAACGAGTAGATGAATATAAAGAGGAAAAAGATTTATTTATTGAGAAATTGGAACAATTACTAACAATCAGTATAAAATTGAATCATACTGATATTGGAATGTTAGTTAAAGAAGACAATAAATAAATAGAGTTAAACTCGAGAATAATCGAAAGATTGTTAGAAACAAAAGACGAAAACTCCGTGAGGTCCGAAAATATGTCAGTTTGTAGAGAAGAGGAAAAGAAAATTCCAAAGAAATCTTTAGGAAAAAACACACCATTCCGATGTTTGAGGGATGTTGGGTTATTATTATTGAAAGTAGGTTCCCTCTGACTCCTTGTGCCCTTTACGAATCAAATAAGCAAACCCAATACAGAATAATTTTATTTGCACTTTACAACAGTTACAACTCAATCGGATTTATTTCAATGTTTTGTAATTACAATTTCACTGATTTATTTGCACCCTTCAACCACCGAATAAATTTATTATCTTAAGGTAGGTTATCCAATGGATAATCACCCTTTCTGATAGATAACTTTTGACTTTACTTGGGTTTAGATTCTTCTACTGACATGACTACACTACTCGTTTGCTTCGACCACTGGTCCTTTCGTGTTTTTCCCTTTTCCTTTTATACTCCTGCTCAGACTGTTTTCAGACAATTGTCAACAACATTTGCTACATTATTAAATTATTAAAAATAATTAATTCCCACATACCATCTTAGCCGACATTTGTCAACAGTAGTGGGATGTGTCACATCCAGCACATGTCACATCCAGCACAGTACCCCCTCCCCCCGGCTGAGAGAAAATTTTTCTAAGTCCAAAAGACAAAGACCATGACTCATCCAAGGCCATTTAAACAAAGACCATGACTCATTCAAGGTCATTGGATGACTCATCATATTTTTTCAAGGCCATTTAAACAAAGACCATGACTCATTCAAGGTCATTGGATGACTCATCATATTTTTTCAAGGTCATTTAAACAAAGACCATGACTCATTCAAGGTCATTGAATGACTCATCATATTTTTTCAAGGTCATTTAAACAAAGACCATGACTCATTCAAGGTCATTGGATGACTCATCATATTTTTTTCAAGGTCATTTAAACAAAGACCATGACTCATTCAAGGTCATTGAATGACTCATCATATTTTTTCAAGGTCATTTAAACAAAGACCATGACTCATTCAAGGTCATTGGATGACTCATCATTTTTTCCCCAAGGTCATTTAAACAAAGACCATGACTCATTCAAGGTCATTGAATGACTCATCATATTTTTTCAAGGTCATTCAAAAGTAGGTCAAGGTCATTCAAAAGTAGGTCAAGGTCATTCAAAAGTAGGTCAAGGTCATTCAAAAGTAGGTCAAGGTCATATTATTTTTAAACATTTTTAAATTTAAATTTACTACTTATAAAAATAAGTAGTATATATTTTGTACATTTATTTTATTATTATTAAATTAAATTGTTTGTTTTAATCAAGTCAATTATTTTATTATTATTATTTTTATTATTATTATTATTTTTATTATTATTTTTATTATTTTTATTATTATTATTATTATTATTATTTTTATTATTATTATTTTATTATTATTAATATTATTTTTATTTTTATTTTTATTATTATTAATATTTTTATTATTATTACAAGTTTTATTTATTAAGATTATTAATATTATTATTATTATAAATATTATTATTATTATTAATATTATTCTTTTTTATTTTTATTATTATTTTTATTATTATTATTATTAATATTATTCTTTTAATTTTTATTATTATTTTTATTATTATTAATATTTTTATTAATATTACAAGCTTTATTTATTAGGATTATAATTTTTATTATTATTATTACAAGTTTTATTTATTAAGATTATAATTTTTATTATTATTATTACAAGTTTTATTTATTAAGATTATAATTTTTATTATTATTACATATTTTAATTTTTATTACAAGTTTTATTTTTTAAGATTATAATTTTTATTATTATTACATGTTTTAATTTTTTTTTTTTACAAGCTTTATTTATTATTAATATTATTATTTTTATTATTATTATATTTATTATTATTATTATTACATATTTTAATTTTTATTACAGGTTTTAATTTTTATTACAAGTTTTATTTATTATTCTTTTTATTATTATTTTTATTTATTATTACAAGTTTTATTTATTATTATTTTTATTACTTTTTATTAATAATACATATATATATAATAAAACAAATACATAAAACAACTATATAAAAAACATCTATATAAAAACAACTATATATAAAAAACAACAACTTCATAAAAAGTAAATCAATTATTAATTATACAATTAAACAAATATCAAGTTTTATTTCACGTTTCTTCACGCTTGGCATTTGATTATGAAAATATTGCTAATAAAAATAATAATAATAAATTTTAAACAAATGAAAATACCAAAGAGAAATTTTCACAATTTTTATTTTTATATACAAATTTGTTAATAAATATCAATAACATTCTCAAATATCTCATCAAATTGCTGATTGCGAACTGTTGGATCGGTTTCAGGCATGATTATATTACCACCAACATCAAGGACATCAACCCCTCTATAATGACCATATGCAAAACTCGAGTTTTTCCCTACCCAAGCTCTCTTGTCGTCATGATTATTTAATGCTATTTTAGAATTTTTAAAAGTGAACAGCTGATGATTTCGGGTCCTATCCTAGTTTGAGGTACCGACATAATACTATTGTTATTATAACAATTCAAATATGATTGGTGTTTAATGTCGGTACCCGGTAATTTTACACCCTTAGCTCGCATTGTTGATTTATTTCCTAGCAAGCTATAACATTTAGGGCGCAAGAAAACCCACTCGCTATATCCTAAACCTTTACTCTCATCCTTGAACTTGCCAATAACCGAGTCAAGTCGTCTAGAATATAAAGGATGAGAAGGATCATAATTTGATGTATCTAACAGATCATCCGAAATCATAGCTTTTAATAAAATTTCTAATTTTAAATTTTTATCTCCAAAAAGAAGCTATCTGTATCACCCGCTACTAGATTGATATCACAATTGTAAATATCACGATATTTTTGTAACTCAACATACTGTAACTGGTACATCCGTAGTTTGGATAAATCTAGAACTGATTGACCGATATAACTAGGTCTATCCAAACATATTGAGTCCTTATTAAGATGAGCGGAAAAAAGATCATCAGTAATCTCTATTGTTTTTCTAAATGCCGGTTTTGACGAATATGTAATTAACTTTCAGCTGAATTACATAATCGCAAATTCATCCTCTTTTTAAGGTTCTCAACAGATTTTACCATACAGACTGTTGTTATACAATTTAAATAAATCTCTATATAATTCACTAACTGCATTTGCACGCAAGTTAGTGTTTTTATCGATATAATGTTTAAAAATAGGAGCTTGCTTGTATTTAATAGCTCTATGTATGTGTGTAACCTTAGCCCCGAGAGAAAGATAAAGCCTGAGAAGCCTCCAATGAAGAACATAGTTCTTCTTAGGATAATGCGTTAGCATTAACTTCTCAACTTTTGAATTTGGTGGGCACATCTTTTCCGGTCCAATCGGAAAGTCATTTAGAAAATCATGTAAATTATCTGGAATCTCGATATCAACTTCCATAGTATATCCATATGGAAGGATTTCAATATCCACAACATTCGCACATTCATTCAAAACCTCATCCAAACCATCATACACCCAAGTAAAATCAGCGTAAGGAAGACTTTGGCTGAGAGCCCAACCATACAGATTATTTATATCTATGTACAATAATTCTGTATCCTCCGAAGCAGCAATGTAATGTTTGTTAACAAATGTTAACCCACCCCGTATTCCACCTTCGTAAAAATTGAACATTTCCATGTCCTGTAAAAGTTCAATGGGTTCCGTTAATGTCATAAGCGCTGAAGCCCATGACATACCCGGAATGCCATAAAAGTTTAGAGGTTCAAGACCATTGTAAACAATAGCCTTGGCACGGAATTGTTGAAAATAGTCCGCAAGGAGGAATACATCAAGTTTAAGGTAAATTAACATATAATCACGCAAAGTCTACAGTTTTGCTGCGTCCAGATTAGTTGTGCCCTATCGTACTCATCTTCACTTACGCCCTCCCAAATTGGAGGCAACTCATAAGTAGTCTCAAGAACTTCCTCCGAAACAGCAAAATTATATGGAAAAATGCCTTTACAGTCGACTATAGAACCTTGAAAGACAGACGAAGTCAATGGAAGAGAAGTTAGCGTTTTCACAGCCTTAGCTAACGAACAATTAACAAATTGCATACTGTCGATAAAGCGAACAGCCAATTTGTTAATGTGAACAATTAATGAAATAAATTTTTCTGTAGAGGTCGGTATGATATCTAAATTCCATGAAGGAAAGCGATCGAGACCATATTTTAAAATATGGTGAAGGTCATACCCTCTTAAATTATGAAAGACTATAGGTAGCAACCGATAAATCCTACGAGCTATATTACATTTTCGGCAAGCTGCCCTAGATAATTACCAGTAAAATGGCAATGATCTCTAACCGGATTTACAATCGTTTTTTACATAAATAACAGGTTCGACAAGATTTAAACTGTCGAACCTCACTGAAAGACATAGGCCCTATCAATTTATCACCTTCCGAATCATAGTACGGAATAACAATTTCAGTTGCAATTTCCTCAATTTCTTAAGAAAATCAGGAATGCAATCAAGTCCGTAAAAGTAATAATATGATTTTGTGTTAGTATAATTATTAATAATAAAAGGCCTGCTGCAATAGGCATATGAATTTGATGATGTCTATCATCAGGAGGTAAAACCGATTCAAAATCGGCATAAATCACAAAAGGTGGGGTGATATGTTTAGAATAATTTAGGAATTCTAAATTTTTATTTTCGGGGAGCGTGTATAGGGTTGTGCCAGTCTGATTTTTGGCGCATAATGCAACATGTGTATTGAATGCATTATCTAATCTAAACCCATTAAGGCAATGTGGACACCAACGACATCTAATTTGAATGTTACAGTCAGGGTTTTGATGGCAATTCATTAACCAGTTGATATTGGTCACAGCGGTATAATGATATCTATCATATTTTCAAGTAGTAATAAAATAAATAGGGTTTCCGTCAGTGACTTTGCTTCTATGGATCAAACTTAAATGAGGATGGTGAAAGACATAATTATCTGGAACCTCATCAATTATAACAGTTGGTGTGTACGAAAACACATTTATTGCTAATTTTAAAGTCGAATTTTTCTTTTCGAACTTTGGGATGTTTATTAATTTCATGGACAATCCGTGATCTCATCGTACTCTAATTCGTCTAAAAACTCGGTATATTTAGAGACTCTTTGGGGGTTTTCACCAATTATATCTTTCTTTAATAAATAAAGAATAGAGTAAAGGAAGCACTTGTCGTCATTGTTTTTTATATTTACTATGGCTCCTTTATTTTTCAATGCAGAAGGGGTTTTAATATATTTATGTCCAGACAAACGATTAATAGGAGCATATTTTGTTAAAATAAAATGAATTTCCATAATATTAATAACACGCCATCCACTGCCTAAATGGGTGAATTGTTCTATTTTTCATTAAGCTTATTAACCCCTTCACTTAAAAAGTTATCTGAAAATGTCTCCGCATTATTTGAAAAATAATTGTCACGGATCTCGCCATCTTTTTCAAATTAATTAATATCGCGAATTGAATTTTAACGCTCCCATTTTATTTATCTCAAAAATTAATTTATTACTGATTCGCTCAGTTAAAGTTACTGTAATTAGTTGCGCGTTAGATATATCAAAACGTAAAGTTTTGATAGCGCCATTTAAATTTACTGAAATGTTCGGCTCATTCTCTAATACAGAACCTCCGAATTGTATAATATTTTCATTATTTATAGTAGGTATAGTATTTTCATTAATTATAATAGGTATATTATTTATAATATTTTCATTATTTATAGTATTTTCATTATTTATAATAGGTATATTATTTATAATATTTTCATTATTTATAGTATTTTCATTAATTATAATAGGTATATTATTTATAATATTTTCATTATTTATAGTATTTTCATTATTTATAATAGGTATATTATTTATAATATTTTCATTATTTATAATATTAGAGTCATCATCATCACTGATTTCGATGACTTCTTTTTTAATTATTTTATTTGGGATATTAATTTTAATAGGTGCAGCAGGTCTTTTATTCTTTTTATTTGATGTTTTTTTTATTTTGTAGTATATTCAAAATAACGACGTTATTTTTATTAATTTTCTTAAACATATTTATTTTACTCGACTTGAAAGAATTTAAATGAACCCCATGTTCCCTATAAAATTCTTTATATTTAATGTTCTGGGATGTTTTGCATATGGCGCAGATAAAAAAGTTGATGCCATTAAATCTATGGCGGTAATATTTTTTCATTTCTTCATGGCAACTTTCATTATGTTGCAATGATGAGATGCAATATCTTGGATAAAAAGTGCCTAATAAAATATTAAATTAAAAACCTATATAAAGTAACTATGATATAAAATATCTAATAATTCTAACAAATAACCTATATACAATAATATTTGCATGCTCACTGCAAACTATTTAATAATTCTAATATATAAAACCTTAAATACAATAATATTTGCATGCTCACTGCAAACTATTAAATAATTCTAATAATAAAACCTTAAATACAATAATATTTGCATGCTCACTGCAAACTATTAAATAAAATATCTATTAAAATAATTCCTATATAATTCATATATATAATTCAATTACGTAAGATCTATAATAAAAATGCTTATATAATTCAAAAACTATTTGTTCAACTATATTTGTTTATAATTTATTATGTTAATATATGTTTCAGTAATAATACTTTTTAAAATATATTATAAATTAATGATATTTAAAGTATTATTAAAATAATACTTTAAATTTCATCAATTTAAAAATATATTTATCATAAAACTTTTGAAATAAATAGATCCTTATTATAAATTTATTATAAATTATTATAAATTATTGATATTGATGTAATATTTTAATAATACTTCAAATATCATTAACTTAATTTCGATAAATAAAAATAAATAAAAACTAACATTTATCTCCTGATTCCGACGAATCATCATCCTCTATAGAAGAGAGGTCCTCCATATCTTCCCAGTAACGAGGGCATCTCCAAAAACGGTGGCATAATTATTGTCATCCCCAGAAATGGGGGCATCTCCAAAAACGGTGGCATAATTATTGTCATCCCCAGAAATGGGGGCATCTCCAAAAACGGTGGCATAATTATTGTCATCCCCAGAAATGGGGGCATCTCCAAAAACGGTGGCATAATTATTGTCATCCCAGAAATGGGGGCATCTCCAAAACGGTGGCATAATTATTGTCATCTGCATCCAAATCAACTAAAATGTTTTTTAAATATATAATAAAATTAAATTAAAATTTACCATCTTCGATAATATCCTCTTCGCTATCGCTGATAACAATTGTATCTTCGATTAAAATAACTTCTAAAATAATTTATAAATAAAACATATATAAAATTAAAATTTACCATCATCTTCGATAATTATAACATCATTTTGACGATCTAACTGATCTTGTATTTCTGTTAAAGTATACCAATCTAGAAAAATATAATAATAAAATTAAAAATAAATTAAAAATCCTTACCATTTTCATCGACCAACAATTGGCGTAAAATTCTTGAGTTCTCCATTTTAAAATTTTTGAAATCCCGCGAGTAAAATTTTGAAATAATTGTGACAAATTCTACATTTGTCAATGTTTATAAAGAGAATAATATTTTCAGGATTTAGCCAATCACATTTAAGCAATACACACATATAGGTGAGAGATTTTTAGACATGTTTTCTTTGTAAAACACATGCAGTCTACACTGTGACTGCATGCGTTCTTTGTAAAATCACATACATACTTTTGTTTGTATGTGTTTTCTTTGTAAATCACATACATACTTTTGTTTGCATGTGTTTTCTTTATTCAATTTTGTGTATGCATGCACTTATCATGTGATGATCATGCACTTATCTTGCACTGTCTTTGTGATCACGCACTTATCATGCACTGTCTTTGTGATGATGCATTATCTTTAATTAAACACATAATAATAATAATAAAAATAATAAAAATAATATTAATAATAATAATATAAAAATATTAATAATAATAATAATATTAATAATAATAATATAAAAAGATTAATAATAATAATAATATTAATAATAATAATATAAAAATATTAATAATAATAATAAAAATAATAATAATAATAATTATAATAATAATAATAATTATTATTATAATAATAATATTTATAAAAATAATAATAATAAGTAATAATAGAATAATAAAAATAATAATATTTATAAAAAGTAATAATAAATAAAAATATTAATAGGTAAAACACAACAATAAACATTAATACATTTATTAATCATCAAATCTCTTGGATAATAACCAAGCTAAACAATGTTGACCACATGTTAAGGTCCATGGTTTTTGATACATAGTTTTATTATAGACAATAGGTTTACCCATTGTTTGCAGTTTCGAAACCATTAAAGCCGGATAATAGAAACCCATAGGATCAAATACAAATATCTTGCTAGGCTTCATATATATTGCTAACCAATGTTCTCCACCGAGATGAAATGATTGAGTATTGACGATTATGGCTTGATTATTACGTAAATATGGAATTTTATCAAGAGGAAAAACCCCTAAAAATTCATGTCCTAGTATTTGTTTTCCAATTCGATAGACCTGAACAGAACTACATCAATAATATTAATAATACATTTAAAAACTTACTCCATGACAAACTATCATAAATTATCTATACATTTATACCAACATTTTCAAACCAACAATGTTCGTTCAAACCAACAATGTTTGAACTCTGTTCAAACCAACACTGTTCTGTTTGCAGTTATTTGAACTTCATTTTCAAACACTTCATATATTACAACATGTACCGGTTCAGTTGTAGCTTTAGCAAACTTTATATCTAATCGTAAATTACCATTTTGAGGTAATTGACTCTGATTTAAATCGAAATCGGGTGCCAAAACAAATGTGAAGAATGGATATTTGCTTTTAAAATCTTCAAGAGTTATACCACAATTAAGGTTTTTATCCAAATAACCCATATTTCTAACTATACTCTGCATATATGTAGCACAATAATTATCATTTTCGAAATCTTGAGTATATGTTTCTCTATAATCACTATTTTTCGATAAAGTTAGCGATGTTACACCAAAGTTTTTGAAAATTGAGCTCGATGTTAAGTATGATCCATTATATTGAGATTCACTTTGAAATGTTACCAATATAAAGTTGGGCATTCTTCTATCTCCAAATATTTGTTCCTTATAGAAAGAAGCTGAACCCTTAGCAATAGCAAATTGAACAATTTCCTTTGTTTTCAATGGATATATTGCATGCTTAGAATTAAGCCCCAATTGATGACCTGCTAATACAGAAGGCTCAACACGAACTCTTCTTACCAATAATTTTGCATCAACTAATTGAAGAATTGGTGTTGTGGTGGCACTTGTTAGTGATAATGCCGAATCAGATCTTTTCAATCTAATGTGTACATTAACACCTGGGAGTAAATATTTCGGTTGATCCATAAAATCGAGTTGTAATGATGAGCACATGGTAAATAATTTCGATCCTTTAATCCACTTTTTCCTATCATCATCACTACCATAACCCATAGGAGTTAAACATGTATTTTTAGTATCACTATTGTAATTTATAATAGTTTCTATTAGAGCTTTGTGAATATATGTACTGTTACCACCCTCAATCTTGATATTATTAAATCCGAGAACTGCATCTTTAAAAAGTGTATGAAACAAGAAATTGTTTGGTATTACATCACTAGGTTCACCCAACGGTTTTCTATCTTTATCTACAACTTTGATCTGAACAGTTAACAATGTATCATTCAAATCTAAATATTCAGTTTGGGAACCATTAATATAAAATTCAATATCGGTTCTACTATCCATAATAGAATTCATCGGAATACCTCTTCAAAGGCCCCCATTTCAATTACTGCTTGGGAGACGGTCTATCAAATAAGCACAATTCAGATTTACCACAAATCATTTTTGAAATATAGTTCCATGTCCTTTCATTCGTTTGTTTATATGTTTATGATGTCTTTTACGTTTTTGAGCTGGTGCAGGTTCTTGTTTTTGAAACATACCTGCAACACTAGGTAGAACTTTCCCTAACTCGGATAATGCATTTGATTTCAGAGATGGCAATATTTTCTGCTCATTCATTATCACATCTTTAGCAGTTTTCATACCAAAACTACCAAGGCGTTTAAGAATAGGAAGTGCAAATCTACCAATTGTTCTCAACCAACCTGATCCATACTGTTTACCAATAAAATATGGTAATTCGCCACCACTTTGGCTACCACTATACATACTAATAATATCGTTATTGGCCATCTAATTTACGAAAATGTAATGTCAAATGAGTTTTTGTATCTTTACTAAATTCAATAAATTTACCGCTATCATCACGAATATTTATTTCTATATTGTTTATACATGATGTTGATACCGGTAAGTACATGGGATTATCAATATTTATATTGACAACTTCATCCTGGTCATGTTTATCAACCCAAACAGATTTCAAAAGAGGAACCAAAGAATCACCAACAATTATAGGATCGATGATGTTAGTATATATGAACATTTGCCTATGAAGTTTTATTATTTTTGGTTTGCGTACACCAAAAGCACTTGTCCTATATGTTTGCTTATCTAATCGCAATGTATTAGCCAAATTTTTATCAAATGTAATTTCACAAATGTTATTATTCAGACTGAATTTACATAATCCATCTTTAACAAATTCAATAGTTTTAAATATATGTAAACAATTGAATGAAATATATTTATGTAATTCTTCAAGTGTTTCAATATATAAATCATTAGTAAATGTAAATGTCTCTTCAACTTCATTAATATATGATAGTGATATTTTGATGTTTTCGATTGTTACACTTTTTTCATCAAATGTTTTGAAACGTATTAGGTATTCAGTACCAGGAACAACAATGCTAAGCTTATCACAACCCATTCGCTTGGCATCCTCAATACTTTCAAACTTTATTGTAAATGGACTATAATCACAACTAACATTCAATCCATCTTTGAAAAACATGCCACAATTTTCATCTAAAATCTGATTCGGAATATGACAATATCGTTCAAAATTATTGATTGAGAAAATACCACTACAGGTTTTGGGTACACGTTTCTTGTAACCAATTTTACAATGACTATAAAATGGGAATGTATTGTACACAAATGTAAAGTCTTGCAAAGCAACTTCCCAATTTCCATGTAAATAAATGGGATTTTGAAGATCAACCATAAATTTACTTGCTTGATTTTCCGGATGGATTAGTGGGCAACTATTACTCGGTTAAAATTGTATAGAAACTCATTTTACTAGGTCTTTTGATGATATCCATGAGGGTTTTTGATATCCATGCCATTTGACATAGTATTGTTTATCCTTACCCACCATTTTAGTTTTCAATATTTTCTGAATTCTGAACACTGTAGGTTTGGAAATAACTTGTAATTCCTGTTCATAGAATTTCCCTTGTATTAAATTGTTATCACTATCTTTAATAACATACATTACAGGACTCTGTTTAGTATTAATTTTAGTAATTTGAAATACCTCATCACTCCAATTACTATCGAAATTTTTGATGAAAGGTGAAGCAGATATTTTACTAATTCTAACGTAATCACCAACTTTATATTTTGGTTTTGTAATAGCAACTGTTTTAGATCGTACTGATTTAGCTAATGTTTTCGAGCTGATATCTACGGGTCTCAAACCATTCAGACCTCGATGTGATGAATTATTATAACTAACAAGTATTTTCGGTAATACATTTATCCATATTTTATTACCTTGATGCACGAAATATTTCTTCAATCTATCCCTCAATGTCCGGTTAAATCTTTCAACATGAGCGGCTTTGTATTGAGAATGTACAGAATAATGATTTATTTTCAGACGATCCAGGATTTGCTTAACTTTACTATTGTAAAACTCCTTGCCTATAATAATAATAATAATAATAATATTAATAATTATAATAATAATAATAATAATAATAATAATAATAATAATAATAATACCTAAATCGGTTTGCAAATTGTCTGGATGCTCATTTTTAAACATTGAGTTAATTGCTTTAGATATTTCCTCTGCAGATTTTGTCTTTGTTGGTACACCGCGAGCAAAACGACTGAAAACATCAATACACGTTAAAATATATTTATAACCCTTGTTAATTTTCGAATACGGTATCATCTCCATCAAATCCATTTGCCATAAATCATTAATACCGAATGTTTTATAAGCTCTCGTTGGAAATCTTTTCCGCATTGGTTTGTTTAAACTGTACGCAAGCTGATCTGACAACCACTTTTGCGTTTCCTTTTTCGACTTTGGGACACTTTTCTTTAACTTTGCCACTCCACCGAAACCTGCTTCGTCTTCTGGGTTCGTCCAAATCTTCTCCATTACAACAAGATGATTTAAATTTTAATTTAACATTAGGTAATGATTGCCCCATCGTTTATTGTGATAATAATGATAATGCTAATGGTAACATTGCTCCAATAAAACCACCTTGTTGTTTATATATGATTTTTCTCATTTGCTTACGATTTTTATTATTTACTAGTGATAACAAAGGCTTACGATGTTTATTCAGTACTAGTTTTTTAGAATTACTGATTTTAATTTTACCTCTGACTACTTTTAATAGAATTTTGAGTAAATCATCGACAACAAAAGTTGGAAATGATTGTAAAATAGACATTCTTTTCATACTCGAAGCCTTTAACAATGCATTAAAATATGGGAAACTCCTATGATTTTTTACAATTTTATCTGTTTTCTTACTCTTTTTAATAATGTTTTTCGAAATTAGATTCATTGCAGGGTAATTCTCGGTTATTAGCTTTTTAGATGGTGTATAACTAGTTTTTGGTGGAACACGTTTCTTTATAGTCTTTTTAATATTATGTCTAAGTTTTCGGATATTTTTAAGCCTGGATTTCATAAACATTTTTACATGTTAAAGTTTTCAACTTTGTTTATATACCATGGCACCTTCTTTATTGAAAATATCTGTTTTTACCCGTAAATCATCGTTACATTGTTGTGTGAAATCAAGAAATATATATCCATGTGGTGATTTTGTAGCATCTTGAAATGCACTGATGAGAAAATTACGATTATTAGGGTATGCTTGTCGAGCAAGAAAATCAATAACTGTTGCATCTCTAGGATTCTTGAAAATAACTAAATATTGAACATTTAAATTCCTTGTTCGATGTGCACCACCCTGGTGAAATAGATTTTGAGTAATAAAGATCACAGTAACACCAACATGTCTACTGATTTTTGTGAATAAATTATTAAAATCCTTTTCTTTATTAGCTTCCTGATACAAATCATCAATAATGATGACATCACCTTTCCTTAAACGACTTGACCAGTTTTTATCGAAACCCTTTACTATTTTCATGTTTTTCAATTTACAGAAATTATCCTGAGTTAATCCATGTTCTTCATCTGCACCACTATGCCAATAAATCTTGTTGAATTTTGTTTGAAATAAATTAGATTTCAGTAATTTACACACAAACATAGTTTTACCACTACCACTTGGGCCGACGATTTGATATACAGCATCATTTCTTAAGTCCATTATTAATTTGTATAATTATAGGTTTTTGTTTATATTATACGATTTAATGAACTCTTCCTAAAAATCATATATATAGATTAATATTTCATTATTGTTTAATTATGTTATCAAATATAAATTATAAAGGAACTTTTGATGTATCAAAAATGACGTTTCCAAATGGTAAACCCCAGCAAATTGTAGATAGGAGTGGAAAATACCCTATAATATTTTTCAAATCCGGCAAATGCAGAATCATGGGATGCAAGAAACCTTTAGATGTCAATAAATTACAATATAGAATAAAGGATCTTAAAATACAGTCAATTACAGTTACCATGGATATGGGACAATCTATCAATCTATACAACATGTCAACAAAATGTCTTTGTATGTTCGAGCCGGAATTATTTCCTGCATTGAGGCTTTAAAATACAACCCAATGTGTGTTAACGTGTTTGCTAGCGGCAAAATAGTCATATTAGGGGTGCGAAATCTAGAGTACAAAAATATTGTTTGTGACATACAAAATGAAATCACCGGATTGGTTGATATCTGATTGGCTAATGATTGATTAAAACAAATTGCTTATTCATTTTATTTCATTTTTAAAATGGAAAATATTATGTATGCTATGCCAAAGAAAAATATCGCTGAATACGGTAAATTTATCATTTTTATTTCATTTTTATTTATATTTTATTTAGACAAATATGCTCCAATGCTAATCGAGCGTATTATTTATTACTATCCTCAAATAAAGGAGATTTTGAAGAATCAAGAACCTTCAATGCATCAACAGTTGATATATAATGAAACACGAATCGATATTTCAAATCTGATTAAACAAGCCCTTTGGGACAATGAAATAAACCGAACGGTCAAGGAGATGGAAACTGAATACCCCTGCATTCTGGGGTGTAGCTGCTGTGATTTCCGATATCAGCGCTATGTCGAATGGAATCTGACAAATTCCATACGAAATTTTCAAAAAATGCAACTTTTACGACAATAAATGTATTTTATTTTGATTGTTTTGGTAGTTTTATTGTTGGTAATAAATGTTTTTGTATTTTATTTTTGTTGTTTTGTTTTAGTGTTGATAGTAATAGTTTTATTGTTTTGGTAATAATATTAATAATAGTAATAGTTTTATTTTTGTTAGTTTTGGTAATAATAGTAATAATAGTAATTTATTTGTATAGTAATAATAATAGTAATAATATTAATAATAATAATAATAATAGTAATTTTATTTGTATAGTAATAATAATAGTAATAATAGTAATTTTATTTGTATAGTAATAATAATAATATTAATAATAATAATAATAATAATAAAAATAATAATAATAATAATAAAACACGTGATGTTAATAATACATTTTATATAGATGAATGCGTAAAATCATATACAAAATCCACGAGTTAATTCACATACAGTTTTCCAGTCACGCACTTGTCTTGCACTTATCATGCACTTATCATGCATTGTCTTTGTGATAATGCATGATTCTGATTGGTTAATCAGTATCTGTCAGGGTATAAAAGTGCGTCACCACATTATAAAGATCATAAATCAAACATGACCAAGAAAATAAGTGTCCAACCAGTTCAGATGTTCCTCAATTATAAAATGTATTTTTTAAAGGAGCCTATCAATATGCAATTGGCAAATCCAGTCAAACTCAATAAAACGCAATTTCAATCTCTTGCTGGTACTCTCTCAATGTTAGATATCAAGGATATTGATAATACATTCAAAAAGATCAATTCCAATTTAAAATGCAATGAAAATGCTTTCTTCACGAGTCAATATACCAGATATTATGATGCATTTACAGAAATAGGATTCAAAGAACAGGAAAACTGGTATATAACAATAACAATCCAAGGATATAAAGCAGATCAAAACGATGTGCTTTCTCCAATCTGGAAAATTGTTACTGCTAGACTTTCACAGTTATTTTAATGTATAGTGTTTAATAAATGTATTAATGTTTCTTTGTTATTCTATAAACAAAATTATAAGTAGTTTTAAAATAGTGTTAAAATGATGTCTGAAAAAGGTAAAATATAAAATATAAATAATTAATTAATTTTGGTTTAGAATATTTAATAAACTTTTTGTTTGATAAACTTGAAGAAAATAACCGGTGTAAAAATTAGAGATATGTTGACTCTAGTTGAAGCATTGAGTAAAGAATCGGATTGCGAATCTGAATGTCAGAGTGATTCTGGATGTCAGAGTGATGAAATTGTTAATGATGGAGATACTGAAATTATTAATGATTCTGAAGAAATTATTAATGTTGAAGAAGCTACCGAAAAAGATGAGCCTACCGAATTTAAGAATTGTATTGATCATGTTATAGAAAATATTATGATAGAATCTTGTGGTGATGAAGAATGTACATGTAATAATCAATAAATCCTTAAAATATAGTTTTTTATTAATAAAAATAACAAAGAAATATTTATTAAAATCTATGATAAACCTTATTACATAAATATAAAACAGATACTCCAGTGAATAGTTTTAATAAAAATTTGCAATTCTCGATATAAATATCAGAGCGTTTGGCTTCTGCGGCAACTTGAATAATCGTTGTCCATCCACCGTTTGATTCTACCCACGGATCAATTTTTGTTTCTATCACCTAAATAATAATAATAATATTAATAATAATATAAAGTAATATACCTCTATAGACCATTGGAAATAATTTTCATAGTCGGATCCAGATTTTAATATCATGTGTTTCATGTACATTAATCCTACTATTATTCGCATCCATTTATTATTTTCATCGAACATGTAACTAAATATTGATTGGAATGCCTTCTTTCTCTCCAATGGTGGCAAATTGAGAATTTTTTCATAATCGAATGGGATGTCTTCAACGATTTTCTCGGTACGGTTTACCATAAATTTCATGTTTTTAATGATTTCATCTTCTTCTCTATTATTAGAGACCAGCTCATTCAACAAAGTTATAAAAAATTTAGTTTCTGGCATTTTATAAAAAATATATGAAAGTGTAAGCTTATTTATACTATATTCGACCAATCAGAATCATGTAATACTAAGAAAATATGTAAAAATATATAATGGAAATGGCAATGATGATTTGTTGGCACTGTTAACTTCTTTCAAGCTGTTGCCGCCACTGTTAACTGGGTGTTGTTGTAATTTCATTATACGATTGAACTGATCAGTTGTTTTATTAGAATAAAATTTTATACTATATTGAACTTGATTCATCATTTTTTCATTAAGTTTATGATTTTCTTTCAATTCTAATATTGATTTTCTTAATTCATTTTTGATAGTACCAATGGTCTTATTTAAATATATAATATCATCATATAATTCGTTTTTAGCTCTTTTTAAAGTCTCATATGTATGTTCAAATCGGAATTCTAAATTACTCATTCTTTCAGATAATCTTTTGACTGGAGTTTTCAAATATCTAGGCCTATCTATCATATACAAAATATCCATCAATACAGCGGTATCTGGACATACACATCTTGTTGAATTTTTACCTTGAACGGTTACAACAATTGAGTTGGCCATATTAAAAACTAATAATAATAATAAAATTTCTTTAATCATTTTTAAATCTATATAAATTAATATTTATTGTTTATAGCTAAAGATGTGTGTGTGTGTGTGTCTCTAAATTAGTATAAAAGTAATTGTTATTTCATTTTTTATCATTAAAATGGTTGTACCGAGCGCAGTTCAAGCTATGAATGAAATTAAACATTACGGTAATTTATTATTAATATTATTATTATTACTTGCTTTTAGATGATTATTTTAAAGTTATTAAAGAACGTCTGCAATTCTATTATCCAGAAATACATGGAATCATGGATAAGCCTGCATCAATAATTCCAGACTTGATATTCAATCATACATCAATATGGATATTTACTGTAATAGATGAGTTCCTATGGGATATCGAACAAAACAATTTGTCAAAAGATATGGAACCCGAATACCCTTGTGGTGATGGATGTCATTGCTGCGCCGCCCGATATCGGAAGTATGTGGAATGGGCTTTGAATAAAGCTCTTAGACAATACTACTATAGTAGAATTGTCTCTTTATAATAAATTTGTTGTATTTGTCTCGGTTTTCAATATATAATAATAATAATAGTAATAATAATAAAAATAATAATAAAATAAATTTACAAAATATATACTACTTATTTTTATAAGTAGTAAATTTAAATTTAAAAATGTTTAAAAATAATATGACCTTGACCTATTTTTGAATGACCTTGAAAATTTTTGATGAGTCATCCAATGACCTTGACCTACTTTTGAATGACCTTGACCTACTTTTGAATGACCTTGAAAAAATATGATGAGTCATTCAATGACCTTGAATGAGTCATGGTCTTTGTTTAAATGACCTTGAAAAATATGATGAGTCATTCAATGACCTTGAATGAGTCATGGTCTTTGTTTAAATGACCTTGAAAAAATATGATGAGTCATCCAATGACCTTGAATGAGTCATGGTCTTTGTTTAAATGACCTTGAAAAAATATGATGAGTCATCCAATGACCTTGAATGAGTCATGATCTTTGTTTAAATGACCTTGAAAAATATGATGAGTCATCCAATGACCTTGAATGAGTCATGGTCTTTGTTTAAATGACCTTGAATGAGTCATGGTCTTTGTCTTTTGGACTTAGAAAAATTTTCTCTCAGCCGGGGGGGGTACTGTGCTGGATGTGACATGTGCTGGATGTGACACATCCCACTACTGTCAACAACGTTTGCGCATTACTAAATTACCAATTAGGAAATAATTACCTCTCCATAGATCAGTGGCGCCCATTTAATATTGTTTAGGTCAATTTACCCTTTTATATTATTCCGTCTACACGCCGGGTTTTTCTGATCTCTCGGATTTTCCTCATCTCTCGAGTTTCCCATTGCCTCGGACTTCTAATTGACTCGAACTTCCCATTAGTAATTAATTTTTTTAATTAATTTCTTTTTTTGTCTTATATGATTTTCTAGGGACCCCTCACTAAATTTTTATTATTATTTCTGGACTCGTCTCTCAATTTGGCGTTCAACCATACCAATTTCCTCCGATCAATACTACTTTCGAATTTTTTGTAAATTTTTTTAATTAATGTTGCACTTTTATCATTTTGGTGTTTTATTGACTTTACTGTGCTTTTTTCGTAATACCCCAACAGGGACGAGTAAAAGAATATAGAAATTGATTTGGAGCTTTCAAAACACTTATCTATGATGCGGATGGAAGGAGATGTTACCTCTACGAAATTATTTGGGGGACAAACCCTTAACGATGATTGAGAATCTTGAATATTCTTAAATGGCATATCAGACGACAAAAGAAAAATTAGAAAAAAGAAATGGTGGCAAGGACAGATGTTATCTTCATATGTTAGATGAAATGGATTATGGAAAAGTTAAAGAACACATTTTCGGAACTACAGAAATTGAACAACCAAAACATCAAGAAAACAAAGAAATGGATGCAACTAGACAATCCAGCCAAAGTGTAGAAAATGTAGAAAAAATGTGTCCATAACTTTTGTTTCCTGTGTATTTTTTATTATAGATT
Organism: Schmidtea mediterranea; assembly: GCA_022537955.1. Lineage (NCBI taxonomy): Eukaryota > Metazoa > Platyhelminthes > Tricladida > Dugesiidae > Schmidtea > Schmidtea mediterranea. Next base: position 300,126,171 of record CM039679.1, on the reverse strand, counting down.
TGTTGTGTGCAGTTTATGTGTGTTCGTAATACATTTTTGTCACCAAAATAGTTTTCTGCTCTTCTATGGTAAACTCACTTAACTTACAAAGACTATAATTTTTGTCGTTATTTTAAGTCGGTGTATATTTTTTCCTATATGTAAATCAATTTATTTTTATAGAGCTTAATTTGTGGTGTAACTGGTGGTACTTTATGAAAGATTGTGTTTTCAATGCTAACGTTAAATTACATATATTTATTTTTATAAATTGATTTTTGCTTTTAAATTTAAATATTATTATTTCAGTATTGAGCTCTGTATTTATCATGTATTTATCAAACTATGCAATATTTATCGGTTTTATAAATTTATACATATTTTTGATTATAGCATCAATATATAATTTAAAATATGAAAACATCAATTCCAAAAGCAAACCAAAACCGGTTACAAAAATTCCATGGATAACTGAAAGTCATGAAAATAATCAAACGTATTCTCTTAAAATGCAAACACTTTTAGTCAATAATCCATTTGTCGTTTTTAAAAAAGTTCCATTGTCCTTGACTAATTACAGTCGCTTAAATTTCTTCGACATTCCGAAACACTTTCAAATAAGAAAGCATAAATTTTTAACAAACGATGAAGCATGCTTTCGGAAATCTTCCAATCAACCAATCAGAAAAACCTTTTCTGGAGGAGTTTGGAGTCCATTGTGCGCAACCAATCACAAAGTAGCAGTATTAATTCCTTATCGAAATAGAGTTTCCAATTTGAAAAGGTTTTTACAAAGAATCCATCCATTTTTGCAGAGTCAAAACCTCGATTATGGGATATATGTCATTGAACAAAATGATTCAGAATCATTCAACCGAGGAAAATTGTTAAATATCGGTTACTTATTTTCCACAACTATTTATCCATTTAATTGCATTATTTTGCACGATGTTGATAAATTACCGGAAAATGATATGATTAGATATAACTGTCAAAACTCGCCTATTCTGCTAATGAAATCATTACGCATGGAGAGTTCTGGAAAAATTTTGAAGAAAAAACTGTATAAATCGTATTTCGGCGGTGTGGTGGCTGTCAAACCGACTGAATATCAAAAGGCAAATGGAATGGTAAATCATTTTTGGGGATGGGGAGGAGAAGATGATGATTTTCATAATCGTCTAGTATTAAAATATTTGCGTCCAAAAAGAATAACATTAAAATATTATATATTTTTAGTATTAAATCACGCGGCAGATGCTAAATATAGTTTCCGTGTTTTCCCTAACTATCGTATGTCTAATTTTCAGATGGCTCTAAACGGACTAAATAGCTTAAAGTTCAAATTGAACGATATTATATATAAAAAGGACCACACATTAATTAAAGTTGTTTTGTAAATTTATTACTTAATGTTAATTATGCTACTAATAAATTTTAAATAAATAAATATTTAAAAAATTTAACATGAGTTTTCACGGAAGGAAATGGTATTGTTTAAAAAATGTTTTAGAGCAGGGATGGTGAACTTATGGCACACGTGCTCAAAGTAGTACGCAAATAAATTTTCATTGTATATATAATTTTTCGATAAGGGGCCGTCTATAAATGACGTCATGCGCCTAGGATAGGGTTGCCATAATTCTCGGTCTACAAACCGGGAAAATCTCCCTTCCCTTGTTACGCACCCCCCCCCCAAAAAAAAACAAAATAATAGTAGAACAACTTCAAAAAACGCGATGCTTTGAGTGGCAACGATTCAAAACAACTACCCTTGCACACATTCCTGGCTGATTGGTATGTCGAGCATAAAAGTGTCATGCACCGCCATTCCAAACCCAACCATCCGTCTTTACACGGCTTTAAAGATTGCGATTGGTTACACACCAATCACTATAAGGTTTCACGAAGTAGACGCTTATTCACCAACCAGAGGTACATTTGATGGTGGTTATCTCGTTAAGTGTGCTCTCGAAATTTGTCATGGAAGTTACGATTTTTTTTATAAATTATAGACTTAAATTAATATAATGTCAAAATGGCCTTAATTAAGAATATGTAAGAAAATGGCCTTTCTTAGATTTAGAACTTCTGTTAGAATTAATGAATATCACGCGATGAAGATATTGTACTCTAGTAATTTGAGTTAACATTTTCATTGCTCTTTTAATCGAAATCTCGATTATTTTAGTTGTTACGACTGATCAAAATCCTCAATTGTTAATCATAATTTCATTCGAATTTAATAATTTCTAATCATTTTATTTGTTATGTTCAATTTGTCAAACATACATATGTGGGGTCAAGACTGAATTTTGTTTAAATGAATAGAGAATAACATGCAAACACAGCAATGCAGATTTGAAATCAGATCTATCAACACCAACTAAGCACCATAAAATAAGAGAGAAAAACACAATTAAATACAAAATCAAAAAACCTAAAAATAAATAAAATATATATAAAACGCACCAAGAACCGCACGAAATCTACATAAAAATAAAATAATAACATGAAAATTTGACCGAGAACAAACCAATTCATAAAACCAGGGAATTAAGGAATAAAACTGGTTAAAAACAAAATATTTGTAGTTAGAAATATTCAAGTAAAAAATAATAGAAATAAATTATCTATTTAATCCGAGAAAAACAATAAAATTAAAATTAGATATTACAAATAAAGTCAAGGTCAAATTTTGTTTTAACACATCAAAAAGAACACGCAAGGTTAGGCTCTCAGAATAGGTGTATATACCGATTCATTTTTACAGAATAATAACCACTTTTTTCTTGTGAAAATCGTTTTTCTAGCGAAAAGTTATTACTTTCTTTTATTTAGAAAAATACTCTTTGCATTGTGAAATATTTACTTGGAGAGAAGCGCTCGAAGATTTTTGGAAATCAACTTACTATGACACGCCCTCAAGCAAACTTCAAAGTAAGTCACTACTTGAGTGTGTCCTCTGGGAGTGTGATGTATGCGTATGAAGGCAAATGGATTCGATGTTATGAATTTTAATTATATATTGTAGACGAAACAGCTTTGTTTTACTGTCGAAATTTTTCCGGCCCACAGCCAAACCAAACGCAAACTACATAACTATCAAGCTGTGTAAGTGAGGTCTTTCCATTTATAGCTCATGCTCGTGAGAGCCTAGTCGTGCGTAACGACAGGCTCAAACGTCACTATTTCGTATCCTATAGGGGCCGTGGGAAGATCAGGAACTGGTCTTTTGACTCGTTCCTTTTCGACCATCACCAAAAAAATAGACCTAAAATGAACAAACATATATCGGCTAAACTTTATTACACCAAGTAGTCCAGTGGGCACTCATAAACTATTAATATCGACATGCTGCCTCCAGGGTCAAACGAAAGGGAGGGAGAGTAGGAAAAGATCGAAATCTTTGCAACGACTCGAATAAGACCACCATGAAGTTCAGGACTAATATACATAGCATTAAAATAAATTAGAAAATCACAAGATCACATAGCAGTTATTGAAGATAAAATGTAGACAAATTTTATCAAATCTAAGTAAGAAAACTCCCGGTTAAAAAGAAAATTTCTTTCCATCGGCAAGTATAAAGGCTAAACAATCTAGCCCACAAGTAGCTGATAAATGAAACCTAAAATAAACATCAAAATTCAATCAACAATAAAGATTTAAAGACTATCTGTGCATTAAGCTAAGGTCCTTATGCCGGTCATAGAAATTTGGTCACGAGCCCCCAAAAACTGAAAAAAATTAAGTTATTTAGATAGGATTCAATATTGGGACGATCAGGGATAACTTGCATTACAATAATAAATCATCAACTACTAAATATGAATCCAAGGGCTTAAACCAAAACTCATAATTCAGATATAATTCAATTAAACAATAATATAATGTAAGAGTTTTTCCCTGAAAGAAGGCATCTAGGTTCATGACAAAATATGAAACAATCGTGCCGCGACGGCTCCTCAGTAGTGCTGTCACATCAATCGGGTTTCTAGTAACAGGTACACCCAACGCCTCTGGAAGGCGTAAATCACCATACGCCGATAGAATGTGAGAATCACAAATCAGGTGACCTGTTTCTTTGTCTCTTAGGAAAATAGCCGATAGGTGCGGAAATGGCTGCATAACCCCAAAGAACTGGAATCCAAAGAATCAGGGTCACTCACAACGTCCCCGTCATGAAGCCACTCCTTGTCAATTTTCCGACGCACTGCACTAAAAGGAGGACAATCGGATCACCATTTAAACAATAATAGAGATACCCATTAAAAGTACAAAAGGAACGCATATTCTACTCAAAGGCCTTTAAAATCGAAAGAAAAATTCGACAGAAATTAAAGAAAAATCCGCACGATATAAATAGCAACAGATGAGGACACACAGAGAGATATCCAACCGAATTGCGTCATGAGTCATGAGGCAGACAGGGTCTATACTCATCAAAGAGGTAATTTTGATATTTGGAACATGAAATAATTTAATGTGATAAATTTTACAAAACTACTTTCCATCGGAGGGACGACTATCGAACTGCCTTCCAGTAAGAACCAATCGGACGATGAGGCCACCAGCAGCTACGGGAGGATTTAAGCTTTTTTGTTCGAACCCAAACAAATTGCGGTGATTTCGTTTCAGTGACTTAGATTTATCATGTGCAAGTTCATAACGATGAACACTACTACCACAATGGTGCTATAGTTCACCCTCATACTCTATCATGCGAGAATGCCATCGGGCATCGCATAATATCTGCGTCCTAGTGGAAGTAGCTACGACGAAAATCGTCAATTAAGATGCCAAATTCGAATTGTACTTCCGAAAAATTTCTTCCTCTTGGTCTCCAGCCTGTACGTATTACCGGATATAAATTAAGATAGCCCTGATTTCCAGTAATTCGCTTTAGTCGGATTAAATTTACCCAATACGGGAAATCACTTACAAAAATATAAAGCTAAAAACAAATACTCCTTTATAACCTAATAATGTCAATTTTGCCAGGTTATTAATTCTTTTGAATTCAGTTGACCACGGATATTCTGACTCCAACTCTTGAGATGATCGCACACGAATTACGATAGATTCCCCACACGCATGGTCCCCAGATGTAGACAGGCCCTGTGGGATAATGGCTACACGATCTCCACGGTTGGGGCTCAGGATGGCCACTCCAACCAGCAAGGCATACTGAAGACGTAGAATTTCCATACGTAGCAATCAAGTGAGAACCGGGGTGGAACCCAGCTCGTCAGCTAGCTGAGTATTCATTATTCCAACTAGAAGCTTTGGAGTGAAAGGCAAAATGAAAAGTCAACACAGCTCGTCGACTCATAAATTGAATAAATGCTGAAATTCGAGCTGGACAAATCCCTAGCACAAATGGTCATGCACCAGAGTACGACGTATCTTTCGAGTTGGATGACCTGGCTCTGATGGAGATGGAGACCTCACTAGGGTGGTTATCCTGAGGCACCTCGTGAACCATACGTTATTCGACAGAAACGAGAGAAGACAACGAGACAAACACGCCTATGCTCGGCGTAAGGGGCCATACTACTCGGATGTCGACTTTCCATGCAACAACGAACGCAAAAACTGGCGTTGAATAGTCAATAATTAACACTAAAATTCATTGGTGTTAAATAAATAAACGTTGTTCTGACTAAATTTGGCTTTTATGTGTGGTATACGAAATAAGGTAGATGCATGGTACTAATGATGCAAAGAGAAGTCATTGATTAGTTACGGCTAGGGAATGCAATACTGGAGGAAATCTCAATACCGGTATTTCGGTATTGCAAAATGATACTACCGGGATACCGGTATTAAAACCAGTTTTCAAACAAATAATTTTTTAAAAAATTCAGTGTTAAATTTATTCATTGAATTTTTAATAAACATAAAAAAGTTTTACATAATTCACAAATTAAAGATAAAATAAACACAAATTAATATGAAATAAACAAATTAAACTTAAAATAACATAAAATTCATGAAGATTTACTGCTTCGTTTAAAATGCCTTTAAAACAGAGAGCATCAAGAGTTTTATCATCCATTCTGCATCGAAATTTGTTTAAAATTACACTGGTTAGACAAATAGTTAAAAGTAGATTATAAATTTGTTCTAAATATTTTCCCCACACACTTTCATCATCAAATAGACTTATTTCTTTTTTCAAAAACTTTGTTAAATCACCAGTACGTTCTTGCTTTTTCCTGATAACAGGATAATTTTTTTGTTTTAAAATTGCTTTGTCCAACTTTTTCTTCAATGAACTTTCTGCTTTATCTACTAATTCTATTATGTCTTCCTCAGGCTCAATGAAGTCGGAATCTAAAATTTCATTTGATTGCTAAAGTAGAGCTGTATTTTGATTCCAAAGATCCATTTGATTAACAATATCCAACAGTGATTTAAGAATTGTTGATTTCGATATACCAGAAAAATTGAAAGTTCGGTTGATGATTTAAATAGAATCTGTATAACCTTTATGTAGATAGCCAATATGATCAGACAGCTCCGTTCTTCTTTCAAATACGCGTTTCATCAAGGCACTTTGAACTTCTGTGCTCAGTGATGACTTTATTTTACTAAGACTATCAAACATAAATTCAAATGTCTTATCTGCGGAAAGTAAGTTGGCATCTTCACGACATAATGACTTAACTACTAGCTTTACTGGCAATAGCGTGGACACTGTTAAGGAAACTGTTTCAAAATTAGCATCAGTAAAATTTATATTTAAATTTAAATCTATAGCTGATTTTTTATGCTTGATTTTAATTTGTAAAAACGTCCGAGCATTACTATTAAACTATCCCATCTAGTTTTGGAATCTAGGATTAAGCAAAATTCCTTACTGAATTCAACACTGGCATAATCTTGTAGTACCTGATTTCGTGTTGGTGAACGTTTAAATGTTTTCACAATTTTCCTAACTTTTTGTATAAGTGAACCGAGATGATTATGGTTTAAGTCAATATCTCGTTCTCGTCCCTGTATATTGTATTCCATTATTAAGCCATCCTCATAGTCATCTCCTTCGCTGGTATTGCAATTATTGCATTCTTCAGTTTCAGAATCTGAATCCATGTAAATTGACTATTGTTTGTATCTTCGGTTGTACATGTTTTATATAGAACATCGACAACTGCAAGTTGTATCGCATGAGCCAAACATAATTACTGAGCAGCCAGTACTAATTTGCCTACTTTTGCAAAACTTCTGCACCATCATTTATTAAAAAAATGATATTCTTCTCTAAATACAAACCATAATGATTCAATTTATCACTCAAAAGCTCAACACATTTTACTGCAGGTGAACTTCCATTGATGCGTAGAAGTCCTAAATTACAAAAACAATTTTCCGAATGAACGTTAATATTTATGTATCAACGATTTCTTAGAGAGGTCCACTCCTCGAAAGTAATACTAAAACCCTTTCCATTTAATTTACGATCAGATATTTCATTAATTAATAATTGACGAATTTTTTCGCTGTAATCAATGACAGTTTTTCTAATGGTGTTATCTGATTTTGGAACCTCATCACTTAAATTTAATGCTTTTAGTGATTTTCTAAGATCGTCAGATGTGATAAATACTCTGAATGGTAGACCATCACGCGCTTTCATTCTTGCTAGTACCGCTGCTAGTGAGTCGTCCTTAGTATTTCAGAAATATTTTGTAATTTTGGTTAGAGGATTCACTTTATCACATTGGGAGCTAGATCCAGCTACATGTTCAGCACCAGCACGTTTCCTTAAATTTATTTCATGTTTTGTCTTTAGATGTATGTGAAGGCCGCTTGTTGAGCTTCCTCCGGTTTTATAAAATTAGCACACTTCTTGCATTTTGCAAAGTTTCCTTTTTTATCTTTTAGAAAATGGCATTTATTTGTTTATTTGTTAAAATAAAAATTCTAGTTTATATAGCTGTAAAATCCATTTTTTGTTGTTTAAAATAATATTTTTATTTAATACCGAAATACCGGTATTTAATACCGGAAAAAAATGACCAGTATCCCAGTATTGCATTCCCTAGTTACGGCTTAGACTCCGGCCCAGTAGGACTATAACAACTCTTCCCCACTTCACTAGAGCATATTGAATACCAATAAAAAAAATCCATGGAAAGCAGCAGAAAAATTGCGTCACGACGCTTTAATACAGTCTTTCTCAAAGTGGGCGATAACGCTCCCTTGTGGGCGTTTGAGATCTAGAAGGGAACGTTAAAGGGCCTAGAAAAAAATAGGGGCATTGACGTAAGTTAAGAGGGCGATGGTAGATTTGTAATTTCATTTACTTTATATTTTAAATTTCCTTAAAAATAAACCTACCTAGAGACACAATAACGAATTTTTAGTTTATATTTCTAAGCTGTATGATGGTATAAAAACTTAAAATACTTAACATAGATTTCGTAGGATAGCCCGCACGCCGTACGCAATCAAGTTGTAACAAGTTTCTGTTAAATAATGCTATTGAAGCAATCCGGTAGCAGTTGTTCTGTATCATTAAAATTTATTTACATGTAATACATTTTGTATATTATACAATTAAATAATCTTTAGGGCTGTGGCAAATCAAATTGTGTCTTAAGGGGGCGATGGTTAAAAAAAGCTTGAGAAACATATAACATAAAAGCTTATTTTTTTCTCTTATATAATATAATATAAAAGCTTATTTCTGAAAAGTTCTAACCAGAATTATTTATTTTGTTTTCTAGAGACGGGTCTGGCCAAATCTCTGGTAAAGGAATCGAAACGACTAAGACAGGAAAATACCGAACGACAGTGGCAGTTATTACAAATGAACAGAGAAATTCAGCCAGTAAAGGCAACCTGGGTCGAGTCGGTACAGGTTAAGCGAATCTACAAACGGTTGACGGAAGATCACCGGGGCTGGAACGAAGAAAAACAACTAGTCTATTCCCAACGAGTACAAATCCGCAGTCTCAACACTGCTTTGTAGGCTAATCAGGAGGGTAAGGCAGTTACCTATCCGTTAGTATTTTCCCCCGCACAACTAGCCTATCGAGAATCCGAAATATCCGGAAGAGGGACAAAGAGGAATATGCCACATTCTCAGCCGGAGAAAGCCGAGCGGTTGCGAAGACGGATCCAGCTTACCGAAAAATCAGGTGTAAACGAACTGATTCAGACAAACTCCAATTGCAGCTAAAAATAAGTTTCGTTATGATTTCACCGTGTTCTTCTTTATAAATAAAAGTGTTTTCTTTTCGTAGGTAAAGTATATGGAATTGACGGGAAGAAAGTAGGGTTCGGAACTTGAAAGACGAGCATAGGCCTTCCGATGGCAGCTCACTGAACCCATGATGAGGTTCAGATCTCTTCCCCAGTAAACCTCGACACCAGACCATAAGTAATTGAGACTGGATATTGAGAAGATTTAGAAATCATGTACACGTGAAGAAGAAATTACTTTTATTTAAATGTTTACGGACAGTAGTAAGTTGTGTTTCTTATTCAATGCATCTTTATGCTAATATTCTGTTACTTTATATTTAATTCAAATAAGTAAACAATTCATCTTCACATTTTCTTTTGGAATCGTTGGTTTTAGTTCGAATTATTGTTTTCATTTATTTTTTGTGGTTTTTATAAATCGTTTAGTATTTTGAAGTTGGATTTTCAAAACCTATTCCAACTATTATTATTTTATCTATGTTTTTGTGTTGAAATATATAATTCGTTTTTATTATAGATTTTTTAAAAAAATGTTGGTTTCGAAATTATTTGTGTTAAAAAACATTGCATTAAAATAAACATAATTCGTAAAATCGAGCGCCAGCACACTTAGTATTGGCTCATGGTAGTATGGTTGCGGAACACTGAATTCCAAAAGTTTTGTTGCAATACGTCGGTTTTTATATCTAAATTTAGCGTGTGTTTTCAAGGGAATGTATTCATGCAATAAAGCAAATTTTACCTTTTAAAAAATTCGATTAAATTTTCTTATTTTTATTTGATTTTTTTGAAAATTTTTATAATTTTATTCTTAAATATTTTTCTAATTTTTAATTTAATTTTTTCATACTTTTTGAAACCATGATGGAACACATTGGGTTAATTTAAATTATTTTTTTAAATAAGTTTCTTAATTTAACTTTTAATTACTTCTAGTTTCTTATTAAACATTATTTCTAAAGGTTTTATTAAATTAAATTTTTTTTACGAAGACATGATGAATTTTGAGTTGATATTTCATGTATAAAAACGATATAATCAAATTCTTACATTATTATTATAAATTTTTAAAATCTTTTTAGTTAATTTTTCATATGGTTTTCATCAAATCTTTATACTGTTCGAAATTTTTCTAAATCTCTGATTTAATTACATTTTTACCCTTCAACCAACAAGCGCTCCAATCTGTTTATCCACCATTTTATATAATCTTGGCCAAGTGCTAGGAAAATAATTTATCGCCCTTCTAGGTTGATCCTTGTTCAAAGAGCAAAATTATGTGCACATTAAGTTGATGTTTACCATTTTTTCACTGATCTATGGGCTAGCTTTAAAATAAAATTTTTTTAGGCCCCTGACCATTCTATGAGCCTCAAATAGATTTTAAATTGTTTAATGTCTTCGAAATCCCATTTGTTACCTGTTACCACTTCCTTCCAAAAAATATTGGTATTTACTTTTGAAATTTTTAAAATAGTTTTAATTGATTTTGATAATTTGTAATTTTCCTCTTATTTTTATTTCGTGTATTTGGTATTACCTCAACAGAGTATAATAAATACTATTATTTTTATGCTTATTATTGTCATGTACTTTGTATGTCTGAGGGGTTTTGAACCTAGACGGTCAAAAAAGTTAAGTTTTCTTAAAATTCATGAAAATTTAAAATTTTCGGGAAATACTTTGTTAAACGGTCATAAAGTATTTCTGAATTTGGATTTATTTGTTTATTTTTAGAAGGTTTTTCAAGCCGATTTATAAGAACTGATTAATGAAAATGAATTTCACTTGGAACCCGTAAAGCGCCTACAGTGGTGGTAACGAGAGAACAAATAAACTTGGTTTCGTAACGACAAATAAAGAAATCAGAACTAGAAGAGCAAGCAGTGAAGGGTCCTAAAGTTGTAAATTAAAATCGGGTCTCCATCAAATTCGAAACAACAATGCACTAGCAGGAGCAATGCTAGGAAAATGACTCGAGACAAATGACGAACTTTTATCACCGAAAGAATAAATTCAGCGTATGAGGTTTTTTATGCAAAGAAACCGTGCAAAATAAGAAAATGTGGCATATCCAAAAGCGCCAAAAGAAAAACAAAACACGGATCATAGGTCCATAGCGGTTGAGAAACGTTGAAGTTATTTATGTGATTCATATGTATCTATTTATATAACTATAGTCTATTAATATGTTCATGATTATCGTTATATAAAATGTTAGTTTTGCTATATTTTCTGTAAATGATACTGGACGGTGCGGGCAGTAGTTATTTTGCGAGAATTAAAAATTGTGACGGGAAAATTGAGTAGATAAATGCTAATGATTAAACTCGAGGGGAAGGGAGCTAACGAGAGAAAATCGGCTAGTCATATATCATCTTATGTGTTCAACAATTTAACTTTCAATAAAGTTTACAATCTAAAAATGTCTGATGAAATTTAACCAATTAGAATATATATGAAGATCAAATTTAGTTTTATCCTTTATCGGTTTTGCAACTAAAACCAAGTTCCAATGCAAAACAGTCCAAAGATTGATCAAACATAAGCACAGTGTTTGGACATAACCTTATGTCCACCAGGGAGAGAGTTAATTTTGGATCCTATGCAGTAATGAATTCAGTCATGTTTGTGTAGATCAGTGGTTCTCAAAGTAGTGGTCCGTGGACCAGCACCGGTCCGCAACGTGAGTTGAATAGGAGGAAAATAACGCCAGAATATTGTCAAACTGTTTATCCCTCATAAAATAAATAAAATAAAAACTATAATCTTAAAATTATAGAATGTGCATTTCTCTCTCTGGATTCTTTGGAGCATGAATGAATTGTCCTATATTAATTTAGTGGTTGACTATTATATTTTTCTAGTTAAACTTTATGAAAAGTATATTATGTTTATACAACTATGGATTTTTCACTATCTTTTATTCTCTAAAATTTTTTTAAATGAAAATTATTTACATATTGTCTATTTTCAGTGATTTATTAGAAATGCAGTAGTTTTGTATAATTTTAAGATTACTTTTGTGTTCTTTATTATAATATGTTTTGTAAACTTTGTGTGAATTTTTACAACTGAAATATGTATTTAATAGTACATTAAATATTTTGTATTCCTGCAAAGTATAACCAACAATTAGTATTAGTGGTCCGCGGTAAAAATTTAAAGTGTTTACTGGTCCGCAGCAAATAGAAACAAGATAACAACGCAACATCACACTCCTATTTTTACATATAATCAACATTTTAATCCAACTGCTGAAATGCTCAACTGTGAAAAATACAAAAATGTCTGTAAAAATATTAAGAAAGTCAAATTTTTATTTTCCAACAATAATTATTTCACATCGTTATCATCCAATTTGTATCTAACATCTAATTCTGGCAAATAATCATCAACCGTTACGGGTTTCTTGTTGTAAACCGCATTTTCATCCCAATGAGGAAGATCATGAGGATGTATCAGCCTGCCGTAATAATTGTTCCACCACATGCCTTTTATCACTTTTTCGTAACTCTAAGTGAATACTTTACTATAAAGGATAAAAAAAAACTCGAATATCCCAACTAATTTTCTGGATTCTTTTTTTTCTTCAGCATCATATTTCATTCCAGTGAGATAAACCGATTTCTTATTGCGATCATTTGTCGTTTTCAGTACATCGACTAACTTAGTATTCGTTATTATTCTTCTCTCCTCTGCACTGAGTGAATCGTAATCAATACCGATTTGACATGGCTCCTCTACTAAATCTGATTCTATCAAGGAAACCCCACCGGTTTCAATTGCATTGCAAAATGCTTCTATCTAAGTTGGGTTGAATTGGAAATTTATTTTATTAAAACATTTTTATACTTTTGGAGATTGTTTAGAATATTCTAAACGATCTAAAAACATAGATAGCACTCCAGACTGAAGACATCTTTGTGCCAAAATTCTGCCTATATTCTCAACTGCACAGGTATCAGTAAAACTATAAATACAATTAAAGTTTTAAGCTTTTCATTAAATATCTGCGGTTATTGTGTTAGTTTGAAAGGATCAAAATTTGGGATATTTTATTTGGTAATAGTATTCCAAAACGGTAAATTTTTTTCAATGGGAGAATTTTGACATGGAATAATTTACATTAGGGCTTCTCAAAGTATGCCCCACGAGGTTTGCAAGTGTTTCACAAGGTTTTTAAAACTTAAAAAACTTTAACTGTAACAATATTTATGTCAATTAATCTTATAAATATTCATCAACTTTATTAAGAGATATTTAACAAAAGTGAATAAAATTGTAATTTTATAAAATCGGAAATAGCTTACGTGCTTAAATATATCATAAAATATCGTATTTATTGTTACAATGTAATTTTTTGGAGCATCGCAGAAATTTTTTTTTGAAGTTAATATAACGTAACTTGAGAATCCCTGATATAGATGACACAAGTTGTTTAGATATACAATTTGCAAAGTAAGATAAAGTAAAAACGAGCAATATAATTTTTTTCCTTTCGCAGCAAACTTTTTAATAATCTACAAATTTGGAGGCACACTGTAATTAAGGTTCATCGTATACACCAAACTACGATGAAATAAAGTCTCTATAATAAGTGTAAGTCAACTTAATAGATTTTGTTTTTTGTAAAAAATCAAGCGGATTTCAGCCATTTATAATTTGACTGCTAAGTAAGTTATTTTTTTAAGTTAATTTTAAGACTCAATTTATGACCTTTTAAGGAAATAAGATCATTATTCAAGCTCTTAAATATGAATTTTGTTCCATAATTTTATTTATATATATATATATAATTATTAATATCTATGAATATTCAGGGCATGATTTATTTTTTCGAAATTAATTCAAAGGTAAATTTTTTTTTAAGTAATAAAAAACAAATTCGACAGAAATGCCCCTCAAATACTTATGAAATATTAAGGTTAATTTTAATCTTAAAATAAATTTTACGATTATATATCCTTATTTAAATGAAAATTCGGAGCAAAATCTTCAGAATTTAAATTAACCATTTTCAGCCCTTTTTTAAAAATGTCTATAATCACGTTATTACAGAAGTTGATAGCTTGCATTTAGTTTTTATTACACCATGCCACGTTGAGACAAATCACCTTGAGGTTGTTTGTAAAATAGTTACTGAGACAAACCATACACTATAGAAAATCAAAAAGTGATAGAGAAATAAAATAATGCACATTAACACAACCATAATAAAGCATGCATGTAAACTTTTAACATGTAGCCATCCGAAGTTAAAAAAAAGCCTATAATAAATTAATTTATAGACATTTTTGAGATATTTCTGCTAGAAAATTTCGAGTAAATGAGGATGTATCTTCATATGATTTACCCTTAAAACTAAAATTAATTTAATATTTCAGACATTTCTGTCGAAAAAACAAAACCTGAAATATGAAAAAAGCATAAATTGTAAATTATATTAGTAAGTTTTAAAAAATAATCATAAAACCAATTATTTTGTGTACATATTCGAAGATTTTTTTCGAAAGATTTATAAAAAATATAATTATTTAATGCAATTAATAATTTTTGACTACTTCAAAAATAAGTTATAATAAAATAAATCATTTTCTGAATATTCATAATCATTATTAATAATAATATACATGAGGTTGTAGATCAAAATTTATAATTATAAGTTTGAATAATGATTTAATTTCCTTGTAAAATCATAATTCAACTCTTAAAACTTTATAACTTTAAAAAATAACTTACTTTGCAGTCATTTGAGAAATAGTAGAAATCCATTAAATTTTCACAAAAAATAAATTCCAATAAGTTGATTTGTTTCAACTTTCATTATAGCGGAATTTATCTGAACTTCGCTTGGTGTATGTGTCGTGATTGTGTGCATTATTTTATTTTTCTACTACTTTTCCTCAATTCACTCCTAAAGAACATCAAGGTGAGTTGGTATGTATATATGCTATAAGATTATTGATTTTTATTTTACACTATAGAAAATCTATCTCAGCACAGCTTGGTGTAGGTACCATATATAATATGTAGTTGTCCGTTGTATGTTTATACAACTATGAATGATTGTAGAACATAAAAATTAAAAAGTACACTCAATTCTGTTTCTATAACGTAGATACGTGTTCCAGAAAAAATCATCGTGTACATAGTAAATTGATGATTGGTTCTTTATCTTTGAAGCTTGTAAAAATAGATGAAATAAAAGGATTCACAAAGGCAACCATGCGTATTCATGTACAGTTTATTCAAATAAAACAAAATTTAATTCAATAATTAAATAAAGTTCTTGTTACCCGTTGAATCTAGAAATAAAAGTTCATTTTTTTATTTTTTATGTAAAATTTACTTTTAGTTTGTATGTTGTTTATTCGAGTTAGTGCGTAGTTGTTTTTTGGCGGAAATTTCAATTTAAAATTGGGTTTGAATTGTGGTAAAGGTTGGAGGAATTGTAGTTTGAATTATTTTTAATAAATTAAATTGCTAACAATAAAACGAATTTATCTTATAAAAAATATATTTAAAAAATGTTTCATATGATCGATAATGATTTATCTAGTAGTGATTCGGAATCAGAAGACTTTTCAGCGGAAATTATGAAAATTTATATGTATAGAGAAAATGTTAAAAAAAAATCCTCTTGATTATGATTCTCATTGGAAGTTAATTAATGCACTAAAACATTCAGAAAAGATGATTGAAGCAAGAGAATCAAGAGAAACTATGCTTATTATCCTTTGTCCCCTGAAATGTGGATTGATTGGATCAATGATAAAAAGTCTATTAATTCAGACAAAGATTTCATAAGTGCAATTGAAGATTATAGAAGTGTCGATGTATGGTTTGAATATTACCAATTTATGTTGGGATATTTAACTGATAAAGAAGAAATTAGACAATGTTTTGAAGTTGCTATTGCTATAATTTAACCAAAGGATACTTAATATGGGGACTTATCTTATTTATGAAAAGTCAATTTATGAAGATGATGGTAGTAATTAACAAAAGGAACGAATATATAAATTATATTTAAGACAATTATCTCTCTCTTTACAAAGTAATGATGAAACATTAAAAGAATTTCTTGAGTGAAATCAAGAGAATAAGGAATGGGGAAATCAAATCCGACATACCTTTAATTGTTTTTTTATTATGCTACTTTATCAATGTGAAACTTAAAATCCAGATAAAATCATGACCAATTTTATTAAAACTAAACAAAACACTAAAATATTTAAATTTCTTCGCTTTTATCAAGAAAATATTTTTTTTTGTATTTTGAAAATATTTTACTGGCAAATTATAAGTAGATAATCGGCGGGGGAAACACGCGAATAGACATAAATGACATTTTATTTATTAAACTACTTATATAAATAAACAGTTTATATTAATATAATTCATATTTAAATTAAATTAAATTCTATTTCATTGGTCACATTTCATTTTAAAAATATACTAGTAAACGAAGCCATCCATGACAGTCGGAAAAAACTCATAAAATTATAAATAAAGATTTTGCATGGTTAACTAACGACAGTTTATTGTGACGATTAACCGAAATTATTAGATTGAATAATATTAAATATTATTTCAGCTATACCAAATGCACTTGACAATTATATGCTACTCACAAAACAATACTTTTAGGTTTTACTGGGCGATTAATATGCTAAATAATAATTCTTGTCTGTATGTCACACCACAATACTTTGAAAATTTAACTAATTTTATAGTTAAATATATATTACTTACTACAGAGGGTAGTTTAATTTCATTCAATTAATTTTTTTCAATAAAGGTTGTAAATATAATTTTATAATTAAACATATATTGAAACAAGTTAAACTACTCTCTATAACTAGTAATATGTTTATGCTGTGACACAGACAGAATTACATTTATTTATTTGTAAAGCAAATCTGATAGGCTGTTTTTAAGCTTCTCGGTTGTTGTATTATATTAATGGGCTCAATGATTCTATTATTCCAACTTTTTAAATTACGTTTAACAAAGACAAATATTATTGGCAGATGTTGACTTAAAAGTTATATTTTCCATTAATTAAAACAATTACAAAACATTGACATTGAATTAATAAATAAAATAAAGCGCCAATCGAACATGGTTAATACTTAATTAGTTAATATATTATACTACAATATATTTCGACTGACCCGAACTTGAAACTATGTAGAATAAATTACTTTTATTTAAACCCATTTATTCCGCTCTTTCATTTCATCTATTTATCTATATGTACATATGGCATTATTTTCTAATAAATATATAATGCCATTTGAAATTGAAAAGAAATCAGTGGTGAAAATTAAAATTTCTTATATAAATATAAAATATTAAAAAATAATTTTTTGAGACTTTATCATAATAATTAAATGACCTAAATCATAACTTGAAAAAAGGGTTTGTCTAAAATTTGTGAAATCAATAAAACATCTGATTCATAGTCAAATAATAATAATAAATACTTTATCTCATTGCAAAATAAAAATCAATCAGAGGTGAAAACTAAAAAAAAGCTTTCAAATATAATATATATATATATAAAATTCAGTAATAAGTGGGAAAAAAGTTTATTTGAGGCTTTGGTGATTAAATCACAATCCCCTAAAATAAACGGGTTATCCAATTTTATATACCCATTTATGCAATTTAATATTCCCACAGATGATAATCGAAATTTAAAAAATTAATTATTTTTAAATTTATTAATAAATATTTATTTAAATAAATGATTATTCTCTTCTTCGAGCTTTTTCTACCCAATTTCTCATATTTTATAAAATCCTAAATATTGAATAGAATAATTATTATTAGATAATATTTCATCTAAAGCAAATTCAATCTCTAAATTAGGCTGCAAATTTTTAAAAGCATGATATCGTGATTTTAACATTGAAAAAAATTCTTCAATATGATTTAACTCAGGTGAATTAGGTACTAAATGTTTTTCCTGCGAAGATACAATTTTCCTGACAGTTTTTCTATTTAAAGAGAGAGATTTTGAAATATTAGATATTGTTTGATTTCCATTTTGACTCATATTTATAACAATACCAAAAATTTCTTTAGTGATATTTTTTCATTGTTTTAGCTCCATTTTTTTAAAGTAAATATATTTAATGAATATAAAGTCAATTTATTTATGGGCATATAAAATTGCATAACCCTGTAACAAAGATTATGATAGCAGACTGAAAATGAGGATAATTTCCTCGAAATATATTTCTTACATTTGGCGTTTACGAGTTTTTGTTAATTAGAGGCCATCATTTTTTCGATTTTTATCAATATTTAGTACTTATAAACTGGTATTTTGTCGATATTAAGTTTAAAGAGTAAAAATGGAACATCAAATAATACTTCTGAAAATAGCAACCTAAAAAAATTATTAACTTATTTTGTTTTTTGTGTTTTTGGTAATTGAAGAGATTTTTAAGATTTTCTATGAATTTTGAAGAAAATATAATTAAGAAAACTAAATATTAAATTATCGTCTTCTTATTTGTCTCAAATTGACTTTGTATTTCAACTCGATTGGATAATAGACATTTAATAAGTCTGTATTACCTTCGTCTCTTCTGTTAAACTTTACGAATTAACATATGATTATCTTCGATAAACGCATATTTGTATTTTTGTCTTGAATAAAATTCTCATAATGTCTGTACTTTTATCCCAGTTACATCCATTCTTCCACGTAATTCATTGGCAGGCTTCAAATTAATATGTAAACAAACATTCGGTTCATCAATAATATGTAAACCCGTTGCGATAGGTCAATTTAAAGTCCATGTCAGTTTTTCTCTTCGCTGTTAAGGTGAACAGAATTCCTACTTAATGCCAAGTATTTTAGTCTCTATAAAAAATTTCTTTCGACATTTTGATCTTTATTGGTTAATACGTCTTCAGTTTATTAAATCTGTAAATCCAGTTGCTAAGTATTAGCTTGAATATTGCTTTTTCTCCTTGTTTCGTGATTGTATTCCAACTGAGTAATTTAGATGCATTTCTCTCCGTATAGACTACATCCATGAAAATCAGAGCTTTATAGAACCTGTGTTGTCTCTAGCAATTTTGACAATATAATGAAACAGATTCTTAACTCCAATGTGACAAAATTTCAATTCAGAAATCTTTGCAGGCCTAATAACAACAAAACTATACATTATACCATTGACATTCGAGTCGGCAGCAAATAATCTTTCTTTAATTCTACTGTTTAGAAATCATTTTTGGACTTTCGTATCCGTATTTTCACCTTCCACAACTAATAATACATCGAAGACACTCGTCAGGTGTTGTCAATTGTTAAAAACCTTTCTTCGATGTCTCGTAGCCAATCTTCTAATTCCTTCAATTCTATGTTAAGATAACTCAATATAACTTGACTTGAAGACCCCAATAACGTTCGAAAATATAATTAACAAGAAATGTATTCGGTGGTTTTATACGCAATAAACTTATTACTGACATGAAATAGGTCGATTTTGCTCCAGATTTTACGAATTTATTCTCATTTGCCTAAATTAGCCTAATTTCCGTTTTAATAGTTCTACAAATGTTTTCTAAATTATAATTGTTTTCATTGTATAATTTTGAGCATATTTTTAAGGTAACATGATAAAAAAGTTGATTTATTAAGGTTATGGTAGATTTTATTCCAGTGAGTACGGTTTGAAAAGATATAAACATTCATTTATTGTTTAATACTGTTTTTTATATAAAATTTTATTTCAATGGCAAATTTTGTAAAAGCAATCCGGCTGAGAAACATCAAAAAGTACTGTGACAAAAATTACCATAAAATGTGCTAATTTAATTACTCATCATAACATAAGACAATTGGCATTGTTTTGTTTTTACCAATGAACAAAAGCACAATAGTTTTAGGGACGTCACATCGACCTTATTATTAGACCATTTTTTGAGCCTTTTTGGTATTTGTATCTTCGACAGAAGCAGTATTTATTAGAAGTAGATTTTAAATACATTAAATATAATCAACTTTGGTCTTATATAAAAAATATATGATAAAATTAACCTAAACAATTTCTTTTGTATTTCTGGTTCTTTAGTTGATACTTCAATAAATATTTTACCAGACGTGTTTTTTACAATTGCTTGCGTATCACTTTTATTTGACAAAAGCTGACATCTAAATAAAAATTTTATAATACAAATACAAGAATATTTATAATACTATTACTTCAAATAATATGATTTGGTTGGAAATTGTAATTCCCATCCTTCAATTCGTCTTTGATAACGTAATAATTCAAGATTTCTATATTTTAAAAATAAATATTTAGAATATTAATAATACACTGACCGAGGATTCCTATTATAAAATTTGTCAGCAATTTTTAAGACTCTCTCATTTGAATAACTGCGAAATATTGCTGAAAAATTCATAAAATAAGATATAAAATAAATCATATACTTTTAAACATAGATTGACTAATTAAATTTGTTAAAAAATATTGTTTATTTAAACAAACATAACAATTAATTTAAATTATAAGAGTAAAGATTGCCCTATAACGCTATACAAAATTATTTTTAAATCAAATTTATTTTGAATTAATTGTTTTGAAAAAATAAAAGGTAGATTTTAAAATTTATTATTGTCATAATTTTAGAAGCAACACTCGTGTATGGTGGGTTTCTGGGTTTCTGGGTGTTGATATTTGAGACTATATGGTTGTTAACCAGACAACCCCATACAAATATCTTTCACTCACCACTCGGCACCCGTTGCTAAGCAACGTTGGAACTGTGTTCGAGTGGGTGGATCGTCCGCAAAAAGTTAGCGTTATTGCTAATGCTGTAATTGACCGAACGATCCATGGGTCCAACTAGCTGCCGATAGAAGGCCTGTACTCGATTTCGATTTTTAGGTCCCATTTTTTTCCTATCTTTTCCAATTGTTAACCTATACCACTATATCATCTATCATTATGTCAATTCCCATAGTCTCTCCTATCGTATTCCATATTGATGATTTGTCTATGGCCTGTAAACCCTTCGTTATGTCAAATATCCTCTCCTATCTCTTTCAAATGTTAACCTATATTTTCATATCATTTATCTTTATGTCCATTTGCCTAGTCCTTCTCATCATTGTCCGTGTTGATGATTTTTCTATGGCCTGTAAACCCTTTGCGATGTTAAATATCCCCACAGTATCTCTTTTACCCTTATCCCTATTATAACTACAATGTTCTTTATTATTGATACTAGTATTGTCATTGTTACTATTATATGTATTAACTTTATTATTTGTTACTACTGTTACATTTATTGTTATTCTTATCACTATAATTACCATTATATTTATTATTATCACTACTAGTATTATTATTTCTGTTATTAGTATTATTATTATTATTATTATTATTATTATTATTATTATTATTATTATTATTATTATTATTATTATTATTATTATTATTATTATTATTATTATTATTATTATTATTATTATTATTACCATTATTATTATTATCAAGTTTTTAGTAGGGATCCGTCCTTATTCCTCAGCGTTATAAAAATATTTTATTGATATAACCCATTCTTATTTTACAGTTTTCGACAAAGTATTCTTGTTAATTCGAAAAAATTTAGCAGCGTTCCGCCCTTATACTACTGTTTTATTTTTATTCTGCAGTTTTCGATAAAGTATTTTCATCGATTCGGAAAATTTGAGCAGCGTTCCGCCTTATTTTACGCGTTCCACTTTTACTTTACTATTTTTGTTAAGTATTTGAATAATTTCGGAAAATTTGAGCAGCGTTACGCCCTTATTTTACGGTCTTATCCGGATGTTCTATCAATTATTGAGCCGTATTCTACTTTTACTTTGGTATTTTTGATAAGTATTTTAATTGATTCGGAAAATTTGAGCAGCGATCGCCCCTCATTTTGTGGTTCCAAGAAAATATTATACTAACAATCGAACAACATTTCACTTTTGTTTTACTATTTTCTATAAGTATTTTAATCAATTCGGAAAATTTGAGCAGCGTTCCGCCCTTATTTTACAGTTTTTAAGAATATTATATTAACAATCGAACGACATTTCACTTTTGTTTTACTATTTTCTATAAGTATTTTAATCAATTCGGAAAATTTGAGCAGCGATCGCCCCTCATTTTGTGGTTCCAAGAAAATATTATACTAACAATCGAACAACATTTCACTTTTGTTTTACTATTTTCTATAAGTATTTTAATCAATTCGGAAAATTTGAGCAGCGTTCCGCCCTTATTTTACAGTTTTTAAGAATATTATATTAACAATCGAACGACATTTCACTTTTGTTTTACTATTTTCTATAAGTATTTTAATCATTTCGGAAAATTTGAGCAGCGTTCCGCCCTTATTTTGTGGTTCCAAGAGAATATTATACTAACAATCGAACAACATTTCACTTTTGTTTTACTATTTTCTATAAGTATTTTAATAAATTCGGAAAATTTGAGCAGCGATCCGCCCTGATTTTATAGTTTCATGATGAATGTTTTAATAATTTCCGAATATTTGCGCAGCGCTCTGCCCATATTTCCCGTTTCAATTCAACATAATTTATTTTAATTCTTAAAACATTATTTTACATGATTTTAGTCGTTCGGATTAATCTTTTTCCGATGGCTATTCATATTAACTGTTGCAACGATTTCGCAATTTTCCCCGCTACCCATTCCCTCGCTTTGTCCTTAAGATCTATGTATGTTCATTTCATAGTTAATGAGTGCCCACTAGACTACTCGGTGTTAGAGATTTTGAGCCGAATGTTGTTAAAATATTTATGTCGATTTTATCGAAATTAAGTGCAAGAAAGTTGAGCCAAAAAACCCACTTTCAAGCTACTTTCTTTCGCTATTTAATTCAGTGATTTGACGTTTGGTTTCCTGCGTTCTCACGCCGGAACCTTCACGGGCACGACTGTTGGCGATTATACACACGCTTACACAGTCGATAGGGGTGTTTTATTTTTCTGTCTTGCAATATGTTTTGGCTGTGGGCCGAAAAAGGAATAATAAATAAAGTTTACCATATCAGTTGAGTAAAAGTTTCGAGCATAGTACGGTTTATTTGACATGAAATAGTTCATAGTAATCGGACGTCTATTAGCATCATCATTGTTTCATCTCAATACAGTTAATCAAATTTTGTCAAGAAATTCATGCAGTATTCCCTCATATTTCTTCACAATTGATCAATAAGTTAATCCACATTCGTGCATATATTTTCATAATTTGTCAAAAATTCCTCAAGCAATCGTTTATATCGCTTCACACCAATGTATGGCAACTGAAAGTTGTCGTGTTCAGGCAAAACACTTACTAGTGTTAATTGCCTGAAAGCACGGCTTTCAGTTGCAACGCACACCAACTCAGTTTAGATTGAAATTTTTTCTCTGAAAATTAAGACTGAAAATTTGTCAAAACACATCAGTATATATACCTATAATTTGGCCTTAACCTTGAGTGTTAATTTTATTGCGATTAAACAAAATTCGACCTTGAAATTATTTGTGTTATCTAAATTACATTTTTATTAATTTCTTAATTTAAATTGGTAATTTATTTTTAACATTTTTAATTAAAATTTTTTCAGCCAAAAATATTTTGTTTTTATTCATTTAATTGATTAATTTTTACTTTTATATAAATGGTTATTTTACGGTCAAATTTTCTTGTTATTATGTTATTTTATATGTAGATTTCGTGCGGTTTTTGATGCATTTTGTATTTATTTTATTTTACTTTTATGTTTTTTTGATTTTATATTTATTTATGTTCTCTCAGATTTTAAAGTGTTTAATTGGTGTTGTATATTGTATTTTAAGTTATCTTGGTGCTGGGTTTTTGTGCTGTATTACTGATGCATTCAAACAATTCTCAAGGCTATTTGTGTGCTGGCCCAACACTCGTATTTATTCATTATCCTTTCAATTTTCAACTTAAAACTATACATTTAATATTTTTGGTTTCTATATGCCAAGAATTTTAATTTTATTTATATTTGAACGATTACCTTTACATTTGATTTTAGCTGCGAATATGCTCCCAGTAATATAAACATAGTGTTCGCATTATTTTATTATTTCTATTGAACCAATACAACATGTATAAACCTTAGTGAAGGTTTCTGAGTTCTGTTGAATTTTATCGAAGAAACGTTGATGGGTAAGAAAATTATAAATGCAACCACTTCCAATTAATAAACTAAATAAGAAGCTTAAATAGAAAACTTTTCGTAGCTAAAAATTATAATTTAGTGCACAATAAGTCAAAATTTTGATTAATTTAATCGAATTATCAATAATTTTCAGATTATTCAGATTAAAGTAATATAAAGAAACGAAAGACTTTATTATAGTTTAAAAGTTTTAATTTTAATAAAATTTGTGATTTTTAATTTGATTGTTTTTCAACGTTAGTTTATGTCAGTTAAACTAATGTTATGATTATAATTATGAGGATAATATTATTCTATTAATAATGACAATATTAATATTGACGTAATTTTTAATGTGAAATTCCCATTCATAATTGTAATGAATTAGAAATTCTTTTTATTTATAGAAAACTAGAAAATGAACTAATGTTATAATGTAATGAGTAATATAATATCTTATTTTAATATTAAAATAAGATGTAGTTAATTTGATATTTAAGATGTTTAAATATCATTTGTTTTGAATAGATATTTGGATTTAGATTTATATTATGTCAACGATTGCAAAACATATAACTTAACGTAAATGTAATATACAATAATGTTTATTATATATGACTGAAGAAAATAGGAAGTTTGATATACCAAAATGGACATACTTCATTTAAAAAATAAACGGCTCAATGTTAGGTATTCAATTAAATATTGCCATTATAATGTTAAAAGAATAATTCATTTTCTCAATTATTTTCTAGAATTTAATTGTTATTTATTCGTAGAATTGCTGAGAGAGTCTTAAAAATATTCAATAATAATTTATAAATAATTTGTTAAATAAGCCTGGCAATGATTTTATTAGAAGAAAGCGCCATTCAAACACTCGTTTTACGATATATTTAGAAAAATTAACTGTCATTTAAGGAATAGAAATCAAACAAAATAGTATTTGATTAATTTATAAATTTTGTTAAATATTATTTTTAATTAAATATTTTTTTTTGAAAAAAGTAATTTGATTCTAAATAGTTTCAAGTTCAAATCTACCTGACGATGCAAATCAATATTTGTTAAAGGATTTAGCGCTTATGATCAATATTCTTCATGAAATTTCTTATTTACCAAAAGGTTGAAAACTAGGTTTGTTTCTCTTCAAAAGGCAACCAAACTAGTAAATAGAACTGTAAATGTTGTGATACAAATGAAAGCAAATTTAGGAATA
This sequence comes from Schmidtea mediterranea, assembly GCA_022537955.1. Classification (NCBI taxonomy): domain Eukaryota; kingdom Metazoa; phylum Platyhelminthes; order Tricladida; family Dugesiidae; genus Schmidtea; species Schmidtea mediterranea. Next base: position 300,100,547 of record CM039679.1, on the reverse strand, counting down.
TCTGAAAAAAAGTTGAAGAAATGTTATCACCTGCATTTGCAGATATTCCTTTTATAAAAAATAAAAAATTTGAAAGTCTCCAACGAAAAAAACTTATTGAAACAATAATTGACAAAATGAATTCTCGAATGTTAAATTGTGGACATATAAGAATGAAAAAAATGAGAAAAAACGATATAGCTGAATTATTTAATTTACTAGAAGGAAGTGATTGGAATTTGGAAGAAGTTACATTCCCATGGATTTATGGAGAAGAAAAACTGAGAAATTTGAATGAAATAATTAGGTACAAAATTCCGATAAACGATTTCAGAGATTATGTACAAAACATAATTGAAGGAAAAAACTCCGTAATACATACAATTCAAAAAGCTAAAAATAAAATTAATACTATTGCTATAAGTTCAGCAGAGGCCGAACGATTGTTTTCATTAATGAATATCATTTGTGAAAAGAAAAGAGCTAATTTATCGGTAGAACATATTTCTAGTTTAATGACTGTTAATATGGTTGGACCTCAACTTGACAGATGGAATGCTGAAGAATATTTTAAAACTTGGTTAAGGAATCATAATTCAGCTGATGATACCAGGGTTCGAAATAAAGAAAAAAAATATTAATGAAAATAATGAACTTATTTGGAAATTTTTACAATAATATATAATTTCAGCAGAGGCTAATCAAATAAAAAAAAATTAATTCTATTCAAATAAAACGATCTTCTATTAAAAAATTTTTTTGTTAGTTTTGAGAGAACCGGTTGTTAAAATTTTGGCAGTTCATCACTATATATAATTTACAAAATTAAAAAAAGCATACTCAATTTAAAATACAAAAGTTGCAATTACAAAACAAAATATGAAAAAGTAAAAAAATTGAAAGCTTAGATTTCTTTATACACTAGTTTAAAGAAAATAAGTTTTTATTATATTACAGTCACAGTAATTTATTTTTAGTAACAAATTTAGTTCAAAGCGGAATATTTGAATTGTGAAAAGATTATATTCTGTCAAAATAAAGAGGCAGAGAGCAAAATACTTGTTAGATTTTGTTTTTTAGAGATCAGGACCTATTTTAGATCGAGATATTTCATATTTGATTTGATAAATAAAAACTGCGGAAATAGACTTACATAGTTTTATATTTAAATTATATTTTTATTATATATTTCCAATCATTTATTTTGTTATTGAACTATCTAAAAACATGTCTTAGGTAAATATTGCTGAACAAATAAAATTTAGACAAATAATAAAAACAATGTTTAAAAGCGTAAATTATAATTTGGTTTTAAACATATTTTAGCGTTTCATTTCTAGAATTTTGTTTTTAAAATCGGCTTTTAATATGCTTTGAATTTTCCTTGTAGCAAATGATGGCATTCTGTTCACTGCATTTAATGTTATTCCACAATCCATTTGGGTAGTAAGCTCCTTCCAAACATTGTTCAACTCCCGGATAGTTTGGTTCTCCTCTATACCAATTTCTGAAAATCAAAAGATTTTTTAACAGTTAAGTTTGAAAATAACAGAAAATATATACGTGTAGGTCATTTTGCATCCATCATTGAATGTCCATCTTCCAGTGAATTTTTTATCATTGCCATCCATCCAATATTTACCGAGCTTGTTCCTCATGGCAAAATTGTAAACTAACGTCTGAAGAAAAATAAATTAATAAAAGTTCATTATTGAAATTTATAACGTTTGATGCTGGATCTTCGATTTTCACTAATTTCATGCCTTCTACACTACACAAGCAAGATGCAACTTCATAGCTTGCTTTTGTTCGCAAGACAACTAGTTGACTCTCAGTAAGACCTGCAAGTAAACACCGAATAACAATTGAATAAAAGAAATAAAAGAAATAAATTATATAAAACCTTCAAATGCAAAATATACCAAAAATATTTAATTACGTGAGAAATAAGAGATAATTATGAATTAGTTCAGGATAATTGATAAAAACATTTCTTGTAATATATGTAGACAATGGCAATTGTTTCCCTCTTGAAAAGATGATAGTTTATTTTGAAGAAAATATTTAAAACAAAAAATTTTTAAAATCTTATTAAATATACAATAAAAAAGTTGAGGCGAAAAAGAATTGTTTGTTACAAATTAATTTTGTAAAATAAAAAGTATATTTATATAATTAATTTTATAGGTAATCTGATAATTTACCAGGAGTTTCATCCGTTGATGGGTCGTAGCAAATTGTGGCTTTCGCACTATCACAACCAATGTTATTCCAAGACGAATCTTTAAAAAATAAGCCTTCAATACATCGTTCTGTTTTGAGATAATTTGGTTCACCGGGAGCCCATTTTCTATAAAAGTTTTTAAATAATCATTTATATTGAGATATTTCATACGTAAATGATAACATATTGCCTTCACTATCAACCCATCGTCCAGTTCCTTGTTTGTTATTTCCATCTATCCAATACTTACCTAGCCTTTTTTTTACAGCAAAATTAAAAAGAAGTTCCTGTAATATTATCAATCAAAATAACAAAAATATATTCAATTATCTTTACATTTGATTCGATATCGTTAACTTTAACTAAACGCAGATTTTTGCTAGCACATTGGCGGGTAGCTTCATCATAGTTATACTTATGTGGTAAAACGACCAATTGGTCTTCAGTTAACTGACCTAAAAATATTTTACCTTATAATCAATAATAATAAAATTAATAAAAATAATGACAATTAATAATAATAATAATAATAATAATAATAATAATAATAATAATAATAATAATAATAATAATAATAATAATAATAATAATAATAATAATAATAATAATAATAATAATAATAATAATAATAATAATAATAATAATAATAATAATAATTATAATAATAAAATTTCAATTTTATAGTTTTACCTAGAGCATCGCATGTAACAATGAAGCCAATTAAAGCGACTAAAATAATGAAATTCATTTTATATTGAAATAATATTTCAATTGGTTTGTTATATAGTATTTGTTTATTTAATTATCAAAAAAACGTTTGAAATTCCAATTTATTAAATTAACGCCATTTTATATCTTCTCGTGTTTTTGAGAATAAATATTTGACAATTTTTCCATTAAACGTAACTGTTGACTTGAACTTTAGTCGTGTTGATATCATTTTTATTTTTTAAATTCCAATCCATTCCATAATAATAATAATAATAATAATAATAATAATAATAATAATAATAATAATAATAATAATAATAATAATAATAATAATAATAATAATAATAATAATAATAATAATAATAATAATAATAATAATAATAATAATAATAATAATATTGATAATAATAATAATAATAATAATAATAATAATAATAATAATAATAATAATAATAATAATAATCACAACAATAATAACTAATATAACAGCAGTTGAAATGATAGTTTCCTGATAGTAGCTTAAATTAAATATTAACTAATTAATAAAGCGATATGCCTTTTAAAACGTTCTATGATATTGAAATCCTTTTCAATCTTTTTAATAAATAATCTTAAAATTTCAATGTTTACTTTTCTTTTTTAAAATATATTATCCTTATATTTTGTGAAATAAATTTAATTTACATTATATAGAAAATTTAAAATAAATTTAGATTTTACTGGCTTATGTTTAAAATTTGATTGGCTTCTGCACGTCAGAGATTGTTTAGATCTTGTCACTTTTTATAGCTAACATTGTCAATTTCGGTTAAAAATTTAAAATTCAACGAATTAAGATATTTGTCTATAAAGCAATTAATTTCAAACTTTATATCTTGATGTGCGTATTGAATAAATTATATATTTCTTTCACTTCTTTTTAGCTCTTGATTGTGATAAATATCATTTGCATATCTCGTAAAAACCAATGGATTATAAATTGATATATTTGTGCGTTATTTGATTTGATATAAAATGTAACTTTAAAGTTCGCTGAACTTTTAGTCATCTTTATTTGAATGTACGCGGTCTTTTATTTTTATTATTATTTTCATGATTTTTATTAAATAAAATACAATAAAAATATAAATGCGCTACGAAAACTAAAAAAATTTAAAATAAAAAAATAGAGAAAAAACCAATGAACGGTTTTAAAAGAAAATCTTTTAATCAACTAAAGTAATGAATGATTAAAATTACATAAAAATTCCAGTAACAAATGGAAAATAATTGATGATATACTTTGGGTTATTCTGTCCAAGTGAAAATTTGGATTGTGGTAACGTTTATTAAATAATCTTATAGTAGTTTAATTTAATGAATTTGTTAGTTGAAATTTTTAAAATTTTTTGTTATTTTAAATACATTCAATTCCTTTTTTATGCTGTAGATACGTTCCTAAAAAAACCGCATAATAATCGCATAAAAAGACACGACTTACGTTGTATAAATAAGGGTACGTTCCATAATTTTCGAAAAGTACATAAAACCAAAAAATCATTAAAAGTTGGCGGAGAAATTGAAAAAACATAAAATTACGTAATAATGAAAATAAAGTTTAATAACCATTTTTGCTTTTAATATTTTTAAAAATTTGAAACGAAACCTTGTGGTTTGAATGATTTTCTATTGAAAAATATGTTGTTGGTTTATCTTTGATAAAAATTAGTCCTTTTCTGAACCAAAGGGTAAAAACCTCATAACTTCAAAAACGCATTAAAAAAATCGCATAAAAAAAGAATTGACTGTATTTAAATTAAATTTTGTATAAAAAACACCTTAAACCGCCCGATACATTTTTACGGGAAAATCGACTGAGATCTTCATTCAATTATTGAAAGAGCAGTTGGAATCAAGGATAGAAGAAGTTTGAAGCAGAAATTAGGCGATACGAGAAAGAAATAATAAAGAAAGTTGGAAAGAGACAAAGTCTAAATTGTGAAAAAGAAATAAAGTGAAATCAAAGCAATCAAAGTTATTGAAAAAATTCGAGTCAAAGCAAAGCAATTAAATCCGATTCATCGATCTCAGAAACCCATCACAGTAGTAAAGTGATTGTGAAATCCAATTGATCCGATAAGTGCTATTCTTTCCGAAGGGTCGTAATAAGCACCAAGTTATGACTGTAATAGATAATTCTTTGTGTGATTTTAAAGTGTGATAATCATTAAAGTTTATATCGTTTGGAGTTCATACTGTTGTTTTAAAGCACGCTTGGAATCAGATTGACAATAAATCCTGTTTAAATTCACCGACAATCCCAACAAATGACCAAAATGACAAATACTAAAGAACTAATGTTATAAATATAATGTAAACACAAAAAAATTACAAAAATAATGAATAAGAACAAGACCATATATAGGTATACATTTATTAATTCAATTAACAGTTGGCTGAGCTGTTGGATGATTTGTTTGATAGGCTGTTGGATGTGCTGTTGGATGTGCTGTTTGATGTGTTGTTGGATAATAATGTGGAAAATTATTATCTTTATTCATTGTCAGTCTCAATCATATAATGACCGTATTCCAGACTTACATTCTTTTCTACACAAACCATTTTATCCTCTTTAGTTATGAACATTTTAAACCGAATTTAAAAAATTAAACAAAATGAATAAACTAATTTTTAATTATTTTGAATTTGAAAATCTAAAGTCATTGTTTGTTCACTTTATTTAAACTAAAAACAAAATTATGAATAAATATATTTTGCTTTAATAACACATGATTATGAAATTTGAATATTTTGTTTTTCTGAACCAATTCATTAGTCTATGGATTTTCGTAGGCTATTTGTTTCAAATATTGACAATTATAATAATTATCAATATTGCAATTTTATTTAAATTTTATTAATGAATATTGATTTTAAATATATTTTTTTATCATATTTTATTTGCTTTCAATTATTGTAGAATCTAGATAAAATGTCAGAAAGTGTTTGGAAATTAATGAAAGAAACTAAGTTGATATTTGTAACTGAAATTAGCAAGGAAATGAAATACAGTATTTGTAATGATTTAATGATTAAAGCTTGCAGTGCTCCATGCAGTTGTAGATTCTGTTCTGATTGCATAATGAATTATCTAAATGGAAATGAAAAATTCTGCCAAGGAAAATCGAAGTAGCTCAAGGAAACTTATAAATTATGCATATGTTATTGTCATTGATTACACAATCAACAATCAAATATCTGAAGTTGTTGTAAAATGCCAAATGGAGTACTGTCTAGTTCAAATGGAATTGAGTATGTTAGAAAACCATATGAAAACATGCACTAAGCGTCCAGTAACTTGTCCATTCCATAAAATTTGATGTGAAAATAACAAAGTGGTGAATGACGAAATGAAATACCATCTCAACGAGACAAGTTATTTCCACAGCGAATTATTAATAGATTCAATCATTAATTTAAAAAGTGAGATTGAATCTATGAAGAACGAAATGTCGTATTGAAGAATGAATTCAATAGGAAATCTGATATCATTGCGTTGCAAATAACAGATCAACAAGTAAATCTATTTTTTTAAATTGTGAAGCCTAATAAAAATACCCAAAATAATAATTGTTTTTTTAAAATTAATTATAAATCAATTTTAAAGCATATTTAAATTATTTTTAAATTATTATAATAATAATTTTTTTTTAATTTTGGGTATTTTTATTAGGCACAAGACTAATTTTTTAAAATTGAATTTGCAATATTTTTAATTGCAGCAAATAATGCGTGAAATAGAAAGAAAAGAAACAACAAATTATTTCAAGAAATTGTCTCAATGAAAAATATAATTACAACATTGAGAAATGACAATGAAACAAAAGTAGAATTATTGCAAAATATTTGGTTATTGTTGTGATTTTCAATTATAATTACTGATTTGGAAAAGGATATAAGTCAGATAGTTAAAACAAATCAAGTGATATCACAGCAAATTGATAAACTGAAACAGAAATATCAACACCAACCGAACTAGAATAGGAGTTTTAGTTATTTTTTTAGTATAAAATTAATGAGATTCATCAAGAAAATATTAATTTCGAAAAGTGTGATATTAAAGACGAAACAATAAAAATAATAATTAATTAAAAAAGTTAATTAATTCAAATGATAAATACAGTGGCTGAAATAATTTTGTTAAAATTATTCAACGAACATTTTATTTTCCACACGCTTTTTAACCCAAACTAATGCAATCAAGCTGTAACAACAATTCAAGATCAATTATGTTGAAAAGTACCCAAATTACTTTATTTCAAAACTTTGAAATTATTGCATCAATTCTAAATTTATCAGTTTTAAATATTATTTTGAATCTGATCGATTCTTATAATCTATATCTTAATGACTGAAATTGTGCAATTTCTTTATTGTCATATTGTTGGAAAATCTCCTTTCAATGCATTCTTATCAGGATTTATTTCATGTGTATCATCCTTCGTTCTAGCCTCATACTTAGAAATACAAATTAGTCTTTAAAATGTAATCGATTTCATTGGAATATGTGATATTAGTTTGTTCTGGTATTAGTATGTTTTAATGTCGTTTTTTATAATCATTTAATTATTATTTGTAAGTATTTTTCCTGCCCATATTTTCGTGTTATATTTTATTTAGTAATATTGCCTTTATCATTAAACCAAATTGCAAGTGACACATTTTACACAATACAGTAGAATTCGCATGTAGAAACTTGAATGTGGACATAGAAAATATTGTCCAAGTTATAGCATTTTTTCAACGTCAGCAAAAAGGTGGCTAAAGATTTTTAATCATTTATAGACAAAATTTAATTTATATTTATAACAAAGATCCTAACACAAAGTAAGTACGATTTTAAGCCCACTAATAAACACAAAATTGAAAAAACATGGATTAGTAAAAATCTTGAAACAGTATTCTTCTTGTTCAACAACTTTTCATAAACTATGACACTTCAAATACGAAAATACAAATACAAACCAAAAATTATAATATTAATCGATTCCTTCAATCGACAATGATCAAAAACTTGAGAAGAGAAATAATGCGTAGTGAGGAGAGAGATGTATGCTTTTTGACTCATAAAAGAATTACTCATTTATTTGAAAAAGGGTGTTCCAGTCTACAATGGTATGAGTCATAATCTTTTTTATGACTCATGATATTTGTTCTACATTGCACTAAAGTGATCATGTTAGAAATATCAATGACTTATTATTTTCATAAAAATCTATTTTCAAAAATTTTAAACAAAGACTTCCTTGTTAGGACGCATCATTCTTTTTCAAAATTTCTCTAACGTTTTTGTACATAGAATTTTATTTTCCAAGTTTTTAGCTTTATTTTGAAAGTTGTAAAAATTCGGCACAGTTCATATAACAAAGAACATTTTTAAAGGTTTTGGAAAATTTGAAATTGGTGTAAAGTAATTTTTTTATTTCTTTGCATTTTAAAAAAAAACTTTGAAAAAGAATATTTTCGTCCTCTATCAAAAAATGGACTCAATATAATGACAATCGCTTCAGTTATACACCAAGCGAAGTTGAGATAAATCACCTATAATATAAAAGAAAATCAATAAATTTATACCATATAAACACACCAATTCACCTTGAGGTTGCTTGTAAAATAGTCAATGAGACAAACCCTACACTATAGAAAATCAAAATGTGACAGAGAAATAAAATAATGCACATTAACCAACCCATAATAAAACATGCATGCAAACTTTTAACATGTAGCCATCCGAAGTTGAAAAAACCCCTATAAAAAATAATTTTATAGACATTTTTGAGATAATTTTAGAAAGAAAAATGGCGGAAAAAATTTTTAATTTAAATTTTGAGGTTTTTGCTATGAAATTTCGAGTAAATGAGGATGTATCTTCATAAGTTTTACCCTTAAAACTAAAATTAATCTAATATTTCAGATATTTCTGTCGAAAAAAAGCAAAACCTGAAATCCGAAAAAAGCATAAATTTTTAAATTATATTGGTAAGTTTTAAAAAATAATCATAAACCAAATTATTTTGTGTGCATAATCGATGATTTTTTACAAAATATATATAAAAAATATAATTATTTAATGCAAATAATAATTTTTATAACTTCAAAAATAATTTAACTCACATTTTTTGAATAATATCCGAAAAAAAATACATATTTTTGGAGATTAGTTATTGTTACTTGATTTCCTAAATATTATTTATAATATATATGAAATAGTTGATCAAAGTTATATTTAAGAGCTTGAATTATGATCATATTTCCTTATGAAATCATAATTCTACTCTTAAAATTTAACTTTAAGTTATATAACTATATAAGAAATAACTTACTTAGCAGCCATTTTTTAAATGGCTGAAATGCATTTATTTTTTCACAAAATAAATTCCGCCAAGTTGATTTATGTATCAACTTGAATTATAGCGGAATTTATCTCATTGGGGCTTGGTGTAAGCGATTTCCTCGTGAACCAAAGAGCATGTATCTCTCCACTGTTGTCATTCTAATGTAAGTGGCATTGTATATAACTAAGATTTTAAATCTATTAATAAACACGAAATTCCAAAACAGGAACTAGAAACATTCTTAGAACTATTAATAACGAACATTTGAACTTTGTTCAAGCAAGATTTGGAATATTCATTTTGAGTCAACTATAGTTTCACTGATTACCTGTCTCGCTAAAAGGAGCCTGTTCAATGTCTTAACAATCTTTAGAAATTCGTCAAACTAATAAGAATCAACATATCGTATAACAAGTACGCCAACATATAGCTAACAAAGACTTTTCACAACTAAGTAAAATGTTGGTAAATTCTAATTGAAAAAAATTAATTTAATCAACACTTGAGAAGATGATGCAAATCGTATCCCCTCAAATTAAAAATACCAAAGATAATAATTTCGTGATCGTAATCTTTCACCGTATTTACTTTAGTTTTCTTGCATTAATAACAAATGTTATAGGTATCAAAGTTATATTATTTATCCAAAGTAAGACGTAACTAAGCTTTGTAGTATAGAAGCATGATACCTGTTGATATATCGAATACGTTTTAACCAACAATTCTTAAACATTGTTTTGAACAGTGAAATCTTGAGAACTCGATGTTCCAGTTAAATTATTAATTAAAATTAATCAGGAGGATATTCGCATATGCATTTAATGATATTTTTAATCAGGAAGTAAAATAAAATTGAATTCTTCATAAAAAACAAATAAGGGTGTTATCGTTTTTGATCAATCTTTGAAATCCAAATTTTTATCTTTGGTTAAGGTATATAATGTTGCACTCACTTGATCTTTCTTACATAATTCTTGATGATTTTTCAAAGCTTATTTTCGAAATCCATTTAAACAATAGCTAGTAGTCTTTGAATAAATTATATAACATGAAGTTTTGGTTAAAACAACATTAACAAAGCTATTTTATAACCAACAATATGGTTTTAATCAAACTACCAGAAATTACTTATAATTCATATTTATTAGAATTAGAATTATTTAAAGAATTCATTTAAATAAATATTTTAATTATTATAATATTTACAAAATAACAAAAATAAATTCATGGCGAAATGTCTGTACTAAAATAATTAGAATTTCTAAATAATTATAATTTTAATAATGATAATATAAATAATTTTTTTTTGTAAAATCCTTTATATTAAATGATTAATGGTTGAATAAAAACAAATGATTAAATGTAATTTCATCTAACAAACAATTCATTTCTGAATATTACATTTATATCATGTTTATTTTAACATCTTTTCTGGGCCGTAAAGAAACTTATTTTTGATGTGTCCAGCAGAATTGCTTATTTTAGTTTTTACAAAATAACCACAATAAATTCATGGCGACATTTGTCAAAAATAATAAACAATCGAATATGTTTATCAGTTTAAATCTTACATACTTTATAAAATTGCCAAATATACAAAAACTGTTGTAATCTCATGTAATTATACGTAAATAAATTGCGAAAACATGTGAGCCAAATAACAATGAAAGAAAACAAAGATAAAGTGAGTTATAAATACAAATAAATTTCAAATAAATATCATAGAGAAAATGATTTCCGTATTTATATTCCCCATTTTAATTATTGCTGCATTTTATCCATCTGAATTAAAAGGTAAACATTTTCCGATTGTTTACTCAATAAATTTGTTTTTTTTTGATAAATAAATATTTAATATAAATAAAGTAGCTAATATGATTTTTAATTCTCCGTAATTTTTAATAATTTTATTTATATTTAATAATTTTTATTCACAGCTCAAATAACGGCAGATCAACTTGTCGTTTTGCCATTTAATGCAACTTATAGAGGGGCAAATTGTTTCTGCAAGTCTCAAGGAATGAAATTGATAACAATTAAAGATCAAAAAACAAATGTTTTTATAAATTTTTATGAATTTTTTAAAAATTTAATTTCGAATTTTAGACTTTGGTTTATAATTTTGCACGACAGAAAAGAACAGGGCAATATTGGATAAATGGGAACGATATTGAAACTGAAGGGAATTGGGTCTATAACAATGGCTGTAAAATGAAATTTTCGTAAATTTTCGAATAATATAATACATATTTACATTGAATTTATTAATCTAGTAAATGGTATCCTGGATTACCAAACAATTACGATGATGCTGACTGCTTGAAAGGGTTATACGCAAATGACTACTGGGGAGATGGAAATTGCTATCGCAAAATCGCAATTATTTGTTACAAACAGAAATAGAGACAAATTATATTATGAACATTAATTCGAATAGCATTTGATTAATAAATAAATTTGAAGAAATAACTTATTTTTAATGTACCAAATTTGATCATTTTAATAATAATAATAATAATAATAATAATAATAATAATAATAATAATAATAATAATAATAATAATAATAATAATAATAATAATAATAATAATAATAATAATAATAATAATAATAATAATAATAATAATAATAATAATAATAATAATAATAATAATAATAATAATAATAATAATAATAATAATAATAATAATAATAATAATAATAATAATAATAATAATAATAATAATAATAATAATAATAATAATAATAATAATAATATTAATAATAATAATATCAGTAAGTGAATAATAAAATAAGCCTTTGCTACATTTGAATTATTATATTGATGAAAACATTTTCGATTATCTAAATATCCTCTTCCTTTTCCAGGAAAGAAGCTATCTTCAATCTTTAAATGCGTTCTGATTTTCATATAAAATTCATTGGGTTTTTTGTTGGGGTTAAACGTTTGTTTTTAGATTTTTAAATAAAATATCTTTCATTTTTATCGAATTTAAAATTAAAATTTTTTTTAACTTCTTTTCTTTTTAAATTTTTTAAAAATTTTAATTTAACATTTTAAACAAAGAACATAAAGTTCCTGAATTAAAAAAATGGTATCAAAGTATCGAAATCAACAACAGATATGATAACAATTTTACTGATTTCTTCTTTAAAGTTTATTGCTAATTGAAAATTTAGAACCACCATTTGAAGAAATTATAAACAACTAAAGTCATCCCAAGGCAGTGACCACTGAGGAATCAAGAAGATCCCTATAGCCGCTATACCAAGGCAAAATTAACTGCCATAATGAACTTACCATTTAAACTGTCTGAAATTTCGATTACAATACGTATATAAGTTCTTTAGAGACATGTGAGCTTTAAAGAAAGTCTGATTAAAAACGAAAACCACGTAAAGAAACATTTATTAATTTATGAAAATTACCATAGACAATTTAAATTACAGAAATACATTTAACTCACCAATTGTGCTTGCAATTCTGGATGTATTTTTCAATCCCGTTATCATTAAGATATAAAATATTCACATAAAAATAGAATAAAATAAATACATGTTTAAATAAAAATACCTTTATTAAATAAGACAATTCATTGCTGTAAGGAAAACATAAAAAATTTAGTTTTGAAATAATAAAATAGATTATTTTTGTATTGTTTTGAAATACGATTTCAGAAAGCCCAGCGCGTCCAAAGTTTCATCGCCTAAACAGTTCCAAAATTTCGTACTGTATAGTCCAGCCGTGAAAATGCCCACTCAGACTCTCCACTTGTGGGTTTTACAGTTATTAAAAATAAATGAGCTCTTTCTAGATAAATCTAATGGCAATATTTGCTGTAAACAGGTCAGCATCCCAACGACAAAGTGCTTTCACAGTTGCTTTTATTGGAACTAGAAATGTAATAATTTCTGATAATGTCGTTAGTTCATCGAGTGATAAAGGTTTAGAATTATCTTAGACTGGCTCAATATCAATGTTTGCTTTTTATATGCAGTTGCTTACTTGGTAAAATCTTTCAAGTATTTATAGGAGGCTATTCTACCTTGTCCTGCAGCCCGTTATTAGGAATATTTGTTTTCCAAACTCAGCTTTTATATATTTCTGCAAGATGTTGTCTTTGATAAGTGATCGTCTAAACATTATAATCACTTTTCGTACCTTTTTGATTATTGGCCCATAATGCACTTCAGTTAGTTCACATTAAAGTTAGTTCACATTTTATTCGCATCATCGTAAATGCAGTTCAGTAAATTTTCCTCAATTTCCTCTTTCTCGAATGAATCAATGTCACTAAATTAAAACAATGCCATTTTAATTCGTATCTTTAGTACACACTGAACACCTTTACAAACACATCTCCACACAAATACATCAACAAAAAACACTTGACTAAGTAGAGTAATAAATACTTAGAATTTCAGAAAAATTTCAAATTGTAGACAAAAAAGTACATTGTACATAGTATGTACTACATATGGGTGAGAATCCCGGGATTGCTAGCCCTACTCACCACTACAACAATTAAATCAGCGATTTCTGAACTAGCGCAGATAAAACGAGAGAAATTGTAAGCAGTTGTTAAGAATGAAACATACGCTTATATTTGTTCTGTTTTTGTGTCTGTGTGTTTGGAACTGTCTTGGGTATTGCATATGCGCACACGCCTTTCCATGCCTACATGAATTTTTTTTATTCTTACCGTAATTTCTAAGTATCTAGTTATAGTAACAGTATTTAATTTAATTTAAATTTGTTTTGATTAATTTAATTAATTTTTTATTATGAAATTTCTCATAGAAATTCATATTTTAATTTTTTATTAATTCTTTTCCATCATTTATTCGATACCTAACATGCCGAATTTAATCATGGCTCTTTCGTTTGGTAATTAAAGCCAAAATTAATATAATTATGTATGTTAATGTAAACATAGCTTAAGCTGTTTTCTTTATTTCATTATTTCATCATGATTTATTTCCAAATTAAAATGGTGCTACTTATAAACTACAGTTGTTAGATGCGTTACTTTTAGTATTTATAAAGTCCATAATAAATATTTATTTAGTTATTTATTTTATGAATTAATTTAATTATATTCTCACCCCCTTTTTTAAATGGCTTTAGCCACTCAGCGTTTCTTATCAATCGGTTTCCATTTTCAAGCCTTATTTCATAACTCCTTTCATGCATTTGTTTCACGACTTCTGCTGGTCCAAAAACACAATCTCCTATTTCAAACTTTCTTTTCATAATTGAATCAATTGTCTTGTTTCTCTCTGGCATATTCAATAACCATTCTTTGTAAACACGCTTTCCAAATACTCTTTCTCACGGTGTTTGACCAATCGTTTTTGTAGGTAGAGTTTATCATAAACTCAATTTCTGTTAACAACTCAGCCCAGTTTTTACAGTTTTTATACTTTAATGAAATATGAATTGCGTATCTGATTTTTCTAAATTATCTTTCGATATGTCCATTTGCAGAATGATGGTAAGGACTTGAATAAATTACTTTAATATTATGAGGTTTAATTAAATTTTCCATACCTTTACTTTCAAATGATTTCCATCTATCACAGTGTATAACCTCTGGTGCACCATATTTTAATATCCAACTATTTTTTAAAATTATAATAACAGTATCTTCGCTTTGCGATTTAACGACATGAAGGAATACGTATTTACTATGCTGGTCGATGATTCCGAAAATATATTTCATTCAATATAATGTTTGTTTCATTCGGACACAAAATTCAATATATATATAAATAGTTTCAAATAATCTGGGTTCCGGGGTTTTACAATTTACTTCTTTTGTTGAAGTTGTTGTAACTTTGCTCTTCTGACAATTTTCACAACTTTGAATCATATTTTGTATTGTTTGTCTCATATTTCTCAGATCAAAATTATTTGATACATTTTTCTCTACTTTCGTTAGTCCCGCATGACATAGTTTTATATGGTATTTTGTAACAAAATGTATTCTTCAACTATTGAGTATCTATATCTTATTATCATTGGTTAGAATTACCCCATCTTTTACTTTGAATTTAGTTTTGTCCTTCAAATTTAAGCTTTGTATAATCTTTTAAATTTTAGTCGAAAATTTAGTCTTTAATTTCCTAATTTTTGGATCATTATGAATTGCTTCACATTGAATGCATTTGGCACATTCACTCCTTCATAATGCGACTGCATTTGAATGATCTTCTTCTTTTCTATACTGAAAATCTATTTCTAGACTGCTTAAGTAGTTGATCCATGTCTGGAATTGTGAGGTAACGGCTTTCGTTGTTTTTATCATATAAGTTAATGATTTATAATCTGTACGAAGTGTGAACTTTTTACCATATAAAAAATGCTTAAAGTGCCACGTAAAAAAATATATTGCCAATGTATTGCCAACTTTGTGTTTAGACATAGTGTGTGATCCATATGCAATAATATTTTCTCTCCCAGAATAATCAATTTGAGATAAAACCGCACCAACACGATCAAAACTAGCATCGTTATCTAAAATAAATGGCCTTGAGAAATCTGGAAACTTCAAAATAGGTGCGTTTATTAATTTATCTTTAAGTTTAATAAATGCTATCTCTCAGTCTAAAGTCCAAATTAGTTTCTTTTCTTTGCTTCCACATAATTTTTCTAAGTTTTTGGAATTCTTTGTATAATCTTTTATGAATTTCCTATAGTAGTTAGTCAGTCTTAAAAACTCCTTAATTGCTTTATACACTCAGGTCTTTCAAATTGTTTAATTGCTTGTATTTTATTTTCATCTGTCTTTACACCACTTTTATTTATTGTGTGTCCCAAAAAGTCTTATCTTCTCTAGTAAACTTCCTATATTTTTGTTATGTTCATTTAATTCCTTCGAAAATATTAAAATATCATCCAAATAAACAATTGTAAATTTCCAATTAAGTTCTCCTAGTACTATATTCTTTAATTTTTGGAAAGTCGCTGGAGCTGCTACTATTCCAAATGGCATACGGTTAAAACAATATTGCTTAGTCTTAGTGGAAAATGCACTTTTCAATTTTTATGTTTCTTCTAGCTCAACTTGGTAATATACATTTCCCAGGTCAATCGTACTAAAATATTTTGCTCCATTTAATGTATCCAATAGTTCATTGATGTTCGGAATTGGAAATATTTGTATTTCTGGTATATTATTCAGCACTCGAAAATCTAGACATATTCTTAAACCCCTTTTATCTTTCTTTTTGACACATACTAATGGAGTGTTCCATGGGGAATTACATTCTTTTATTATGCCAAATTTTTCCATTTCATTAATCTGCTCATCAATTTTACTATAGGTTTACCTGAAGTCAAAATTTCATGGGTTAACAAAGTTGTTTTTCCTACGTCCCCATTTAGTTTCATAAAAATGGAATCATATTTATCCAACAATTTTTTAATATTATTATTTTTCAGTTGATCATTTTGATTTTCATCTACACTTTTTACTACCACAAAATCTGTCTAATAAAAATAGAAAATCCAGGTCTCCCATTTAATTTATCGTATTTAATTATTTAATTATTTAAATTATTATTATCATTAATTATACAAATATATTCATCGAAATTTAAGTTTTCCTTATTATAACATCCTAAATTATCCATTATCCATTTATTGACACACATATCACTATACGCGTTCGAGTCTAACCAACAATCAAAATTATTATCTTAAGGTTTAATTTTTTTATCATTCACAGTATACAAACAATCATCAATCATCCCATTCACACATTCCTTATGGAAAACATTACTTACATTTACTGTAGAGCTCCGATCACCTCTTGTGGTGGAGCATATACGCTTGGGCATTGAATTTCATTTTTATCATCATGTTGGCGAATGGGGTTGGTTTTTATTTATTTTTTCTAGGGTTTTTGTGCATCTACCCCCTAAACGCCAGCAAAATTATTATTCTATCCAGCCTATGTACCCATGGTGAGTGCCATGTTGGTACTGTACATAGAGGTTGAAAATTCATGAGCAGGTGAGCTCCATTTCTAGAACTACTCCTCATGATATTTTCACTTTCGGGTTCTGGACTGCCGATGGAAGGTCTTACGTCTTTCTTTTTCTATATCCTGGTCCTTACTCGTCTATTCCTACAATCTCCATACTTATTCATCATCTTTACCCATTATTTATAAATGTATCTTTCAAAAATTTGGGCAGCGTTCCTCTCTTATTTTTTGGTAAATTTCCTATTTCATTTGTTTAATCACGGTATCGACTACATTCGTCCTAGTTTACTTTTATCTTTCCCTATATTAAAAATTTGATCAACAATTCCTTAATTCCCGGTACGTTTCCCATGATTTTAAGTAGTTACAACCCTCTGCGATCACCTCAATAAACATTTCTGTCAGATTATATCATTTAATTATTGGAAAAATACTTTCAAATTTACATTCTTACACTATCCTATCCTTTCCTACTTGATTTTTCAATTAATTTCCTGACGAAGTTTCAAATTTTCCCTACAAAACTTTATTCCCGCTTAACTAAAGTCACACTTCCCGAATTTTATTCCGACTCGCTCCGGCCACTTTTCAGCAGCCGCTTCGAGTTGTACAACGGCGCCCTGAGGAGCGGTCCTGTGCATATTGCCAGACCCGACTGCGGACTGCCGAGGGGTCCACGAGGCATGACCCACGAGCTCAACTAAGGTTTTCACCCACTAGCCGGCACGAGATCCGTCCCATGAACCGTCTATTGAAATACTTATTAAAATAAGATTTTAAGGGGATTTGTCAGTGGCACCAAAAGATTCCACGACCATCCAGAATAAAATCAAAGTAACAAGACTCCGAAATATATATTTATACAAAAATTAACAGTACTTACAATCCACAATCATGCAACCAGATTTGAAAAATTGGCATAAATTGGCATAAACACTTTGTCTAAAAATGACTCATAGTTCGTCTAAGAAAGTCTAAAAATTTTTCTATTAGTCACCTGACTGAAAAAATGTCTAAGACAGTCTAAAAATTGTGAAAATGACTGCTGTATATATAGTGTTTTTGTGTCTGTGTGCGACCAATGGGCGATTTTTCGCCATTTTTAGGGCTTTTTAATTATTTTATTTATTTCGAAATATTTTTGTAATTTTTTATATATTTTTCCTTATTTTTTGATATATTAATATTACAATGTTGAATTTTATTTTTATTATTATTTTTCCATAATATTATTTTTTAACCCCAATATTTTGTTTTCTGGTCGCCTCTTCTGCCTGTGTTTTTTCTAAACCTTATTTTGCAAGGTTTTGGCAGTTTATTTTATTTTTCGTATGTTTCTTTTTGCATCTGTAGGCATTTTTCCGAATTTTAATTAATTATTTGTTTTATTTAATTTTTGTTATACTTTTAATTTGTTTTAATTAATATGTTTTATTTTATTTTTGATCTCTTCTTGCGGTGAGTGCTTATGTTACGGCAGCCATATTGACAATTTCCAAACGACATTAATTATTTTGTTTTAACTTATACAATTTTCACCTTTTTGTTTAAATTGGTTTTGTAATTTTGTTTTAATTTTGGCTCTGAGCCCAACAATCAGCTTGCTTAATTGCTGCCACTTTTTCTCGATATTGTCGTTCTTAGTTTGAGCGAAGTTCGAAGCACTGGTGACGAAAGTTTCCTGATTTATAGAAATGATTGCATTTTACATTTGAGCATTCTGATCTCTTATGCCCCTCTTCTTGACAAGCCCAACATTTTAAAATTCGTCTATTATTTTCCTGAAATCTAAAATAATTAATTTTTGAGATCTTTGATAAAAATTATTGAATCTCGGATTATTGACTTCTGTTTTAACTAGAGCTTCATTTCTTCTAACTGGTTTAATTTGAAAGTTCCTCGAATTTTTTAATATATTTAATATTTGTTGTCATTACTGCAACTTGATTGTTGATCAGGTAAATTTCATTATTTACTTTTTCATGTTTCTTGATTCTTTCTTTCATTTCCTCCGCAGTTTTAAATTCGTTCATTCTAAGATCTTTCTTCATTTCATTATCTTCTATTGCATGGAAAATTAGAAATTTCTGTAGTTCCTCTTCATTCAGTTTGTGTCGCAAGATTTGTTTGTCGAGGTTTTCTATTTTTTGTGCAGAATTCATTGGCTGAATCATTTCCTTGGCGATATTTGAGAGCTTCTTGAAGATCAACCATAAAATTCATTGGCTTTTGGAAAGCTTCATCGAGACGATCCAAATAGTTGATGTCTTCACCAGTTGTTTCATATTTCTTATTAGCATTTGCTAATAAAAATGGTTTGACAAAATTCCCTTTGTATTCTTCTGAGATGCCCATATGGTCGAAAAATCTTTTTCTTGCAGAATATCTTCTATGTTTGATCCAATTTCGTAATTTTCTGGAGGCTTAATAAAACATGATCTTGTTGCGGTTTTAATGCTATGCGTTTTTTGATGCCATTCAAAATTGACTAATTAAAAATGAATTAATAAACATTATAATTATAATTATTATTATTATTATTATTATTATTATTATTATTATTATTATTATTATTATTATTATTATTATTATTATTATTATTATTATTATTATTATTATTATTATTATTATTATTATTATTATTATTATTATTATTATTATTATATTATGATTATCAATAATAAGTTTTTATTATCTTTCACTATTTATAAATAAATCTTATTATTTGATAATGAATATTAAAGTCGTCACAATTGATATTTTATGATTATTTACATTTTCGATATGATATTTCTCACCATAATTAATTTCCAGACCTTATTTCAAGTCCCATATTTGTTTTCGAAAACAAAAAGATAAAAGCACTATAAATCTATCAGATTATTTTAATAAAATCAAATCATGCTTCATTTGATAGCTACTTTAGCCGTAGTCTTTATCCTTCAAAATTGTGAAGGTAAACATTTGAAGGTCTATAAACTTCATTTAATTATTTTTTACATTTAGGATTGACTGAAAGTCAGCTGAAAATAATACCGAAAAAGGTGAATTATGAAACTGCGACCTGTCTATGCATTGAAGAGAATATGAGACTCGTCAAAGTTGAAGATAAAAATACAGATGTATGAAAATTCAACAATCAACCTTTATTTAAATTTAATTTTTTCAGCAAATGGTATATAATTTTGCCAACAAGAACAACCTCGGTAGATATTGGATGGACGGCAATGATAAGAAAGAAACAGGAAAGTGGGTATATAATCGTGGATGCAAAATGACCTACACGTAAACATTTGTGGATATTTCTAAGCAGGAATATTAAAACTTTCAAACTTTTCAGAAATTGGCAACAAGGAGAACCAAATAATCCAGAGTTGAAAATTGCTTGGAAGGAGCTCGTTACCCGAAAGGATTGTGGAATAATATTGTTTGTGATAGAGAAAATGCGGTTATCTGTTATAAAGACGACTCTGATGATGACATCATTTAAAATAGAATTAGAAGCTTTTAATATAATAAAATCTTAATTTTGTCTACAGTAAAACAGTTATAAACTTCATATTATAATTTTCATTTCAATTATAATCAGAACGCGACATTGAAATGAAATATTTATTTAATTAAACGAATTTTTGCTTTTTCTCATTGCGTTTTATTTTTAATTTATTTATTAGCTTGTTTTATATTACTAAATACTAATTGTTTAATTATTCATAATTTTACACTTTTTAATAATTTTTACCAATGACAATTTCATAAAATAAAATTTTAGAATAACGCAAAATTTAATTTATATTAATCTTTTTAATTAAATTAAATTTTTTATTTTATTGTAACTTTCAATAAGTGAGCAAGGTTTTTTTAACTCTTCACACTTTCAAAGCCTTCTTATCCATTGAACAAAAAAGGACTAGTTCTGGGGCGCCATCAATTTGAGGGCGCAAAAATTTAAATTTTGATTACTTACCTAAGACGTTTAAAATTTTAAGTATATTATATAATATTTCATTAATAAAAAAACTAAAAATTGAATGAACAAGTTCAAAAATAAAATATTTTAAAGCTACTTTTATTTTTTTAAGACGCCTAGAAAATGAAATTTTCTTGAGTTTAATATAGCACAAATACCAATCTAATAGGTAAGATAAAATATATAGCATTAGAGTTCGGAATGTTACAGCTGAAATTTATAATACGTTTAGTCAATGAAAAACGAATTTAGCTACTATAAAAAATTTTTAATACACTTTGTGCTCGAAATCGTAAATACAGTTTTAGAGCGCCAATTATTTTTGAGACTGGGGCACCCAAACTTGTTAATACGACCCTGCATACTTCATTATAATAATAACCTTTTTGATTTTCCTACTTTGACTCAATAAAACTTGAATTTTTGTTCTCTTTAGTTATCCTGTTATCTTGTTTCAACGAATTTCTTTATTTCCTTAAACCTTCTCGTTTTCTTCCATCCTACCTGAGGCAGAATCCCAGTTGTTTATGACTTTTGACTTTCCTTAAATAGTAGAAATGAACTTTTTGATTAACTATCTTAAAACAAATTATCGTTTATTTTATAGTTTTTGCTTTATATATTTAAATAAGTAATCAGCCTACATACGCCTACTTCTAATAATAATTTTCTTCTTTGTTCCTAATAATCACGTTCTCCTGATAATGGTTTTTCCAATTCCATTTTTAGCATTACTTGTTATTTACCCAACTCAGACTTTCCTTTATTAATTAATAAACGATTTTTTACACATTCCTTTGCTTTTTGACTCATTCTAAACGCACCCGGATAAATTTATTATAACGATTATCTTCACCATTATCTAATCTATATCTGAATCGGTGTTCAAATTCAAAATTGATACTTTATTGAGTTTTGTATTTTACTGCCATTTGTAATTCACGCAAAGTTTTGATACTTTTCAAGATATTTCATTTTTGCTAGAAATTTCAACCTTTTAATATTATTTTTAATTTACAACCCCAACAAATTTGTCATTTGTAATGGAAGTTATTCTAATCTTGTATTACCTGATTGAAATTAGATTCAGAAGTTTTGTGTATTATTGAAAAAAATTAAATTAAAAATATTTGAATATAAATATATTACTAACCAAAGGTAATACGAAGCATAAAACATCTTGTTAGATATACTTCAAAATATCTGTTTCAATATTGCATATGTAAAGTTTGTCTTGTCATTTTGTGTTGTACAAAACTAATATAGCTTCAAAAGAGCAAATAATATTCTGGCTCAAGAAAAAAGGACTATTGTATTTTTTAAAAGGAAATGCAGGAAGGAAAAGAAATTTTTTGTCACCAATGTCAACCAATGAAAAAAAGAAAAAGTATTTCAATGCCAATGAAATTAAACGATATTAGAAAATTTGAAGCTAACAATTCTGGCTTAATAATAAATGCATTTAACTATGATCTAAAAACTAAATCTTAACACGAAGATTTTGTTTTAAAATATTCTCATTTAAACACTGGTCGAAAGGTACAGAAGGAAAACTAAATCATTTATTATTATTAAAAGAAAGAAAAAATATTATCATTATGTTGGCATATCATGTCTTAATAGGTTAACGAATTGTCTCCGGAATAATACTACAGTAGAAATAATACATAAGGAGAAATAATAGTATATGGAGCTTCAGATTCTTTAAGTATTTCATTCTTCTGATTCTCAAGAAAATAATGAAATATTGTACAAACTGAATGCACCATCAAATCCATTTGCCAATTTCGGTTGTTAATAAACAATTTCTACGGCACAAAATCATCTGAAGAATTTATAGGTTTTGATTGCACAGAGACAATATTAAAGGTAGCTTAAAATATGGCTGGTCAAAGTTAAAATAAATAAATTAACAAATACAAAACGTCAGTGTTATAATAGTAAGCATAGGATTTGTCCCCTCAAAGACAACCCTCTCTAAAAATTAACTAGGTAGACTCGATATTTTATGTAGGTCACGAAAAAATTAAGCAAGTCAAGCCAACATTTTCAAACATTTTCTTTATTTTTAGTGACATGAAAATGTTTATTTTTGTACCAAAATTTTTCTTTTTAAATATTTAAATATTGTATTATTATTGTTATTATAATATTAACTTGTGAGCCACCTGGCACAGTCGTTTCTGATTGGCTGAAAAAGACATGACTCATTAAATGCACCATTCTTCGGTGGACATTTTGTTATGAGTCAAACTTGTGAGTGATGAGTCACCGCTACACATGTCTATAAAGTTTGCACTCGAATAACAACTTTCTTTGTTACCATATATTTTCTATCTCCTTGACTACGTGTATGAGACATTTTATAAGAACTTTCAAAAAACCTTTTTTAAAAAAATATTATTATTATTACTTGAAATCAAAAACAAAAACAATAACTGATTAATAAATTTATTAACATATTAAAATCCAAGAGCTAGTCTATCACGTTCTAATCGCCATATTAGAGAAAATATATATTGTTCTGGTCTACTTTGAATCCTTGAATCTTAATTTTAACACACCAGTTTTCATTCTTCTTGAACATGATTTCTTGAAAAGCATCATAAAATCTAGCTTGATGAGCAATGAAAACATGGATATTTGCGATTGAATTTCATAAACATCTTCTTTAAAACATCAACATCTTCTATTGACAAAGTTGCCATGAGATGGGCATTCAAAGTTTTGTATAATTTGACCGGATTCGACAATTTAATTTCCAGCATATTTTCTAGGAAATAAATTTTGTAATTATGAAACAGCTGCTCTGGCTGTAGATTTACTGGTTTCTAAAAAATTTTATGTTCGCTTATTTTCTTAGTCATTTTGAAATTATGACTAATTTCAAAGAACATATGGTATTTATAATAAATGACGACCAATCAAAATCGTGCATGCGTTGAATGTTTTATTAAAGATTATTGTTAATATTTTAATATTATAAAATAACTTACTACTAATACTGTTAATACTGATAAAAACACTATAGAAAGTTCAATTAATTTTTTTAAAAACTGATTATTTATAATGTTGTTACAACTTATTTAAATAAAAAAACAACAAAACACATATAAAACCATATATTACTGATCTATAATATAACAAAAGTAGTATTTTCTTAGTTCGACATATAACAACCAATCGAGATGGACGTGAAGACGATCCAGAGAGTCATCGCACTTGTAAGCGCAAACATCAGAATATTTGACTCTTGCTAAATCTTCATTGATCGTGTTGAGATACTTTTGCAGAATTTCCTCAAGATCAATCCATGTAGCCAGTAAAATTAGCAACGTAATGATAAAGGTAAGGTATTTGAAGGGAAAAAGTTTTCAAGATGTGTCAAAAGATTATAACATGGAGATATGTTATTCAAGTTCATACCATAATTTGGCAAGCTGTCAAATTGAACGCCAGTTTCAAACAATAAGAGATTCTGTAAAAATATCATTAAAAGATAATAAATATCGAGATTAGATCGAACTACTTCTAGAAATAAAATTGATACTAAATAGCACATATCAGAAAACATTAAGACACCTCCAGCCGAGTTCATATTTGGCAAAGCTTTAAGTAGAGAATGGATTGATGATAAAAATACAGAAATAGCAGTAAATAGTGATAAAAATTCTTGATTGGTGATGCAGTTTTGATAAAGTGAAAGAATATAAATAAATTAGAGAAAGAAATGAATGTCTTTGGTACAATTGTAGGAAAGAACCACAAAAGAACCACAAATTGAATAACGGCTCAATATTAGTTAGAAATATAGAGTGGATAAACATTTTAATGGAGGAGGATGTAAGGGTAAATATTAAAAATAAAATTCATAAATAATTACTTTTAAATAATCTAATAACGATACTGAATTCTCAAGTAGAATTGTTTAAATATCCTCAGAACGGCAGATTTTAGAAAAAATTTAAATTTATATCAATAAATATTTTCTAATAATGAATGTTTTAATCTAATAATTATAATACAACATATTTGGTTAACTGGATCTGACTGGGACGATGAATTATCTAACGAGATAAATAAAAGGATTGCCTAATGGTTACAAGAAATATCGGTATTAGGATCGCTGCGGATTTCAAGATGTTTAATAAACAGTAGGAGAAACGAATGGAGTTTGCATATATTTTCCTATACTTCAAAAGAAGCTAATGACGCAGTGATTTATTCAAGAGAAAGTATGGCAGACGGAAACAGAATAAGCTTTATAGCGTCAAGTTCTAAAGCGACACCTTTAAAGATTACCAGTAAACCAAGAATAGAATTAATGGCCGCTTGTAATAAAGTCGTTTGTGACTAATCGAATCGGTTTTATTACAGAATTAACTTAAACGTTTTGGAAGAAATGGTTAACAGAACTAATTCGTTGTTATAGAATACGGCAAAAAAAGAACATACAATAAGATAATATAAAGATTGGATCGATGTGTGGTTAGACAAAAACAATGAATATGAAAAAATGGCCGATTTGACGGATCATGGAAACCATGTAAGGTTCGGATGGCAAAGACCTGGAAGCCAAAATTGTTTGTGGTTGGAAAGAAATTACGAAACCTGTTGTAAAACTGATGATAGCCCCTCAAGAAGAAGATAGCAAGGTGGAGCATGAGATTGCATCAGAGAATATTGAAAGTTTAAAAGTGTATGATGGTTGTTAACAGAATGTCATGGAAAAATGTTCAATTTTGGCTGTCGCGTCTGTTTGCGCGATAGTTTTTTTATTTGGTTTTGTGTTAAGTGCGCACACAGGCACCAAGCAATGTATATATTTGTTGTTAACATTTTAGCCATTATAATAATAATTTTTTTTCGATTTTTTTGCGTTTTTTAATGATTATATGAAATGAATTTTTTTGATTTTTTCTCAAACTTTGTTTTGAATTTAACATTATGGATTGAGTTTTCTGTGATTTAAATTTTATTGTGTGATTTAATCTCATTTTGGAATTAAATAATTACTTTGTTATTTCTTTTTATATGGAGAAAATAAAAATAGAACAAAAACAGTCACTTATTTTAGAGCATTGCAGAGCGAGATAAATTGATTGATTCGAAAAAATAAGCTCTTAACCGATTATTTGATGAAAATCCTAACAGAACAAGGTTACAATTTTACAACAATACGAAATGATGACAGATGGATGAGGAATTATCAATTTGTTCATTTGAAAGGCACCCACACAATATTATTATTTTAAAAATTTAAATTACTTTTGAAATGAATTAAATATATAAATTAAATATATTTTCTAAAAAACTACTTTAGAATTGGGTAAAAAATCACACAAGTTAAACCTATTAACACATTATTACAAATTTATCTTTCTTGCTTTTGTTGGGTTATTATTATTGAAAGTCGGTTCACTCTGACTCCTCGTGTCCTTTTTGAATCAAATAAGCAAATCCAACACAGAATAATTTTATTTGCACTTTATCACGGTTTCAACTCAATCCGATTTATTTCAATGTTTTGTAATCACAATTTCACTGATTTATTTGCACCCTTCAACCACCGTATAAATTTAATTATCTTAAAGTAGGTTATCCCATGGATAATCACCCTTTCTGATAGATAACTTTGACTTTACTTGGGTTTAGATTCTTCTACTGACCTACTACACTACTCGTTTGCTTCGACTACTGGCCATTTCGTGTTTTTCCCTTTACCTTTTATACTCCTGCTCAGACTGTTTTCAGACGATTGTCAACAACATTTGCTACATTATTAAATTATATAAAATAATTACTTCCCACAGACCACCTTAGCCGTCATTTGTCAACAACGTTTGCTCCATTACTAAATTACAAATTAGGAAATAATTACCTCTCCATAGATCAGTGGCACCCATTTAATATTGTTTAGTCCAATTTACCATTTTATATTATTCCGTCTACACGCCGGGTTTTCCTCAACTCTCGGGTTTTCCTCATCTCTTGGATTTTTCTCATCACTCGGGTTTCCCATTGCCTCGGACTTTCCATTGACTCGGGCTTCCCATTAGTAATTAATTTTTTTAATTAATTTCTTTTTTTGTCTTATATTATTTTCTAGGGACCCCTCACTAAATTTTTTTATTATTATTTCTGGACGCGTCTCTCAATTTGACGTTCAACCATACCAATTTCCCCCGATCAATACTACTTTCGAATTTTTGTAAATTTTTTAATTAATGTTGCACTGTTATCATTTTGGTGTTTTATTGACTTTACTGTGATTTTTTCGTAATACCCCAACACTTTTGTGACGCAAATTGTTTAATTATATTATCAAAGTAAATTTCTTCGGTCATTTCTCGTTCTATACTAAGTAAAGCAAGATCACATAATCGACTTTTGCCCATCGAGGCTCTCAAATATCGAAAGTATCAATTTTAATTTGCGAAATGATCTTTCGCAACTGGCAATAGAAACCGCAATTGTGATCAACACACATATTTATATCTATAAAAATATTTTTTTATTTTCATTTGCGTATTTATATGGTAGGCGTTTTTTCGGCCCTTTAAGTTGGCGCCATGGCACGTGCCATACCTGCCATACACTAGTTACGCCTCTGTAAATATATATATAACATAATTGAGATTGTCTGTTAATACTAAAAACATTATATTTAAATATTAGATCCCCACAATTTTCACTAATTAGCTACATATTTCCTCAAAAATTGTTGAGAAATTATGTGATTTTATTAATTAATTTATTATTTAAATTATTAAATTACAAGTAATAAATATATGTGGTATACAAATAAAATTAATTAATTCGATAATATTTTATTAATAAGTTACTTTTTACTAAATTTTGTTTAACATTTAAAAACTATCTGATTGTTAATTGGTTAAATTATGAAATGTATATTTTTGTTTGAATCAATTCAGCAGATTTCGGTTAAATGATTAAAAGTATTAAAATAAAAAAAACTTATTGTCCATTCTAAAACTTGTTAAATTTAACAATTTATTTTTTTCATAATAGACTCAATAATAGTACTTACAAATCGTTTTCTTCTAAAATAAATTCTTTTAGTTTTATTTCTGAGTTAGATAAAACTTTTAAGAACAATGCAACAAATAGCTGATTTTGTTAGTGTAGAAAATTGCAAAAGAAAAGATCAATCAAAGTAAAAGCAGAAAGCTAAAGTATTTTAAATTTTGTTTTTGAGTGATCAAAACCTATTTTAGATAGAAATATTTCAGTTATTACCATTTATTTATCATTATTTATTAATAATTCTTTTTTGATAATGAATATTAAAGTCGTCACAATTGATATTTTATGATTATTTACATTTTCGATATGATATTTCTCACCATAATTAATTTCCAGACCTTATTTCAAGTCCCATATTTGTTTTCGAAAACAAAAAGATAAAAGAACTATAAATCTATCAGATTATTTTAATAAAATCAAATCATGCTTCATTTGATAGCTACTTTAGCCATAGTCTTTATCCTTCAAAATTGTGAAGGTAAACATTTGAAGGTCTATAAACTTCATTTAATTATTTTTTACATTAAGGATTGACTGAAAGTCAGCTGAAAATTATACCGAAAAAGGTGAATTATGAAACTGCGACCTGTCTATGCATTGAAGAGAATATGAGACTCGTCAAAGTTGAAGATAAAAATACAGATGTATGAAAATTCAAAAATCAACCTTTATTTGAATTTAATTTTTTCAGCAAATGGTATACAATTTTGCCAACAAAAACAACCTCGGTAGATATTGGATGGACGGCAATGATAAGAAAGAAACAGGAAAGTGGGTAAATAATCGTGGATGCAAAATGACCTACACGTAAACATTTGTGGATATTTCTAAGCAGGAATATTAAAACTTTCAAACTTTTCAGAAATTGGCAACAAGGAGAACCAAATAATCCAGGAGTTGAAAATTGCTTGGAAGGAGCTCGTTACCCGAAAGGATTGTGGAATAATATTGTTTGCGGTCGGGAAAATGCAGTTATCTGTTATAAAGACGACTCTGATGATGACATCATTTAAAATAGAGCTAGAAGCTTTTAATATAATAAAACTTTAGTCTGTCCTTAATGAAAATCCTTTATATTTTGTTTTATAAGTTTTGTTTTTTTTTAAATCCTATGCTGAAACATTCAATCAAATCGTGCATTGTCAATATATTGCTTTCCAACTTGAATAAGGATTCTTTTACTTGACAAAGTATTGGTCTACAAATTGCAACTACAATTCTATAATATTAATTTAACCTTTTTTGGGAGAGGGTTACAGATTTTATTATCATACCTTCCAACTTAATTAAAAAATCTTAATTCAAAATATTAAGAAGACAAAATTAATTTTTATTTGATGGTTTTGACTAAATTCTTTTTTAAAACTTTTCAACAATTCTGTTATTGGTTTTAAAACAAATTAACATTTATTCCTTTTTTACATTAATATTAATTATGGTATTACATCATAAAATGAGAATGCAAATTTTGACGTGTATTGCCGTCATGTCCCAATATAACCTAGTAGTATGACGTGTATACACGTTGTGGGATAACAGTAAATAATAGATATTCTAAATAATAATAATATTCTAATAATATGTATGTATGTGTATGTTGAATTTGTACGACTAAAGATTATGTAATATATGTCTGAATGTCAAAGGTGTGATTTATGTATGCATATGTGTATCTTGTTCAAGATAATTACTATATAATAATTTCGCCCTGTGAGTTTCTCACTTGTTTTATATAATAAATATTATGTCTCCAAAGTCTTCTAGCACACGTCATTGTCCATTAAAGGGTTAAAACATCTTGTTAGATATATTGCAAAATAACTTTTAATATAAGTTAATATAACTTTTAAAGTAAGTTTTAATATTGAATGTTATATATATAAATTTTGTCTTGTCATAAAGTGTTGTATAAAACTAACATAGCTTCAAGAGAGTGAGATTTAACAATAAGTTTAGTAAATAATTTTTTATATCAAGAAAAAGAACTAACATATTATTTTACTAAGAAATGCCGGAAGAACAACTCATTTAAAAAATATTAAATTGTTTTAAACATGCTCAAAATAGAAGAAAGGTTTGTTAATGAAATTTTTGATTCAGAGATTTTGTTTAAAAATGAATCAATGTAAGATTTCGGAAAAGAACCAAACAAAATTGTTGTGGTTATTGTTGAAATGTGGAATTAATAATCATTGATATTACTCTAAAGAGTGTTTTGGTTGACAAAAATAATGAATTCTAAACAAATTTTATTGATCAGCACAACTGTTTACAATTTGGGATGACGCAAAATGATGATATAACAATAATGGCTATTGAGTGCTTATCACAACCATCTAAGTGAAATACCACGTCCTTAACACGTTCACGCCGGCGACATTTTCATGATTTTTGTTGTGAGACGGTGCTCGAATTTGTGCTGCGCATCATCTAGTGGCGCACGATTGCGCCGCCAGATAAGGTGGTCTAGTGCGGACCACCAGTGGTTCGTGCGGTGTGAACGTGTTAATGAGATTTAATAACTGGTATTTTTGTACTTGGATTTCTACACCTCATTTCCTTTATTTGTTTTTCTCTCTTTGAAAATTGTTCCTTAATCCAAGTTGTGTGTAAGTCTGTATTTAGTGACACTTTGAGATAATTATTTCTTTTTGAATTTATTTCTCCATTACACTCCAATACACCAGTTCTTCTATGATCTCTGTCGTTATATATAATTTTAGGAGATTTTATTTTTCAACTCCCCATGTGACCAATATGTTATCTCGAACAAGCTATCGAGATAAATTCCTCTATCAATAAATAAACGAATTAAACATTATTCTTGCCAAGTTTATGAACATAATGTAAAAACCCTTTTCATTATTTGTTTATAAAATTCAATTGTTTTTATAAATAAATTTTAAAACATGTTAATATTTTAAATTTCAATTATTATAATTTAAGTATTTTATTAATACTCGAAACACCCCGAAAAATGTTTCTAATCAGTAATGCCTGAAATAATTTATTGTTTTGTAATATAATACCTTAGATAATAAATTATTTTATAAACATTGCTAATTAAAACTCAGAAAACTTAAAAAATTAACATTTTTATTTAATTTTTAACATGTAATTGAATTTGATATTTTAAATTTTATTTACATTTAAAATTTAAAAATTTAAAAACCACAAAATTATCCCATTTATTAATATTTATCAGAAATAGTGTCATACATTTATAGAGTAATTATAAAAGTATCATTCTTCTTGGGCTCTTCGCAAAGCGTCTAAAACTTCCTCAGCGTCTAAGAAAGCAAATAATTCCTGGTGAATGTTCATTATAGCTGAGTCATTTCATCTCTGTTCTTATGTCGTGTTTCGTAAGTAAGTCTTAATTCTATGGAACGTAGAAAAAGATCGTTCAGCTGTGGATTTTGTAACAGGTAAAGTTGCAGAAAACTTCAATATCTTGCGAATAGTAAGATATAAGTGGCTGTTGCAAATATTCAAGCAATAAATGAAGTCCATGGAAATATATTTTTGAGTAATACAATGACGTCTCCACATCTTCACATCGCCAAAAAATACTTATCATGACAATCGTTATATCTAGAAGTGACAGTGACTAAGTCCTTTCCGCTTTTCTCTCTTTATTAAATTTATTTGGTTCCAATTAATATGCGAATGGTTTCCGTGTTTAATTTAAGGAAAATTTCTATTGGCCTTAGAACAGGTTGTCCGAGGCTCACACTCATGATTTGATTTTATTATTTGCCTTAGAAAGTATCTGATTCTCAATTGGGATCTTATACCTACCCCACTCGCTGTAATCTTCACTCAAGTAGGCGTTGATTCTCTACCTTATGTTGGGTTTATATTGAGCTAGTTATTAAGCTTCGGGGTGGAATAATGTCTTAAAATCTATAGCTACACTCTATCCGAATTTGATCAAATTATACTTATTAGGTTAGTAATTAACATGTTGTATTTAGCCCAAATTAACAATTAAGGAAAATGATTTTTAGCATTTCATTTTAATCCCTTATTAAAGCTTATATTTTAAGTTCGTAGCAGCTACTTGAACCTATAATTTATTTAAATTCGTATCCCCAATTTAAAATTAGTTCGTGGTAACCCCTCAATATTTATGATTACTTTACCTTCGCTTCAATAGCTTGAAAATTTACAGTTATAATAAATACCTGGTGATAGTTTGAACCTATAATTGATTTTAAATTTATAACAACGATTTCATTTAATATTTCTCGTTACCTTTCCTTTGGTTGACCTTAGGCGCATTGTGTTCATATTATAGTTAATGAGTGCCCACTGGACTACTCATGTGATGATTTTGAGCCGCATGTAAAATAATTTAGGTTGAGTTTAAAGAAATCGAGAGACGAGGAAGTAGCCAAAGACCACTTCCTTATCCCTCCTTTCTTCTATACGGGATAATATTGACGTTCCAGCTCCTGCGTTCCGCACGCCGGGCCTTCACGGACACGAATCATTGGCGATATTCCACGCACTTACACGAATTCGAATAATATGTCGGATTTTATTGACTTGTGATGTGTCTTTGGCTGTGGACCGGAAAAATTTCGACAATGAAAAATAAATTTATGCATTATAATAATTTATTTAAAATTAAAACATAATATACCCGATACATTCAACACAGCTATCATCTTCGGGTACTCAAAACCAACTAAAAATATTATGAATTAACATTTAATTTAAACAAATTATTTTTTATTAATTTAATTTTTTAATAAATAAATATTTTTAAAAATATATTTTAAATTAATTTTAAATTTAAAATTTTTTTACTTATATTCTAATTTTTAAAAATTAATGTAATTTAAAATTTTCAATTATTTTAATAATATTAAAAAAACAAACATGATTTAACATACGTAAACTATTTAAAAACATTCAAAACATTCGTAGTCACAGCACTCTGCACATTAATCTTTGGATCCAATGACCTTATCAACAATGCTTCACATATCACTCGTTCCCAATAACTATTAAAACTTCTCTACAAAATTCTAAAATCAGACATTCCTATATCACTTTTACAGCCTCTATTGTGTTCACTAATATTGGTCAAACCCTTCAATCGACAATGCTCTAGAACTCGAGTACAATGAACCGACAATTAATCGATATTTTTAAGACAAAATGTGTGAAAAAATATGATATTCCTAATTATGGCTCAAAATACGTGTGTGTACAAAGCTTAAGTAAAGATTTTTCGAGAAAATAAATGTAATTTACGATACACGTGTGTTTTCTTTTTGAAATATGTGTGTTTGTTTTACACATAAAAGAAAACTTATAGACAATAATAAAATTTAATAAAGGTTAAATATATAATTATATTTAAAAATACAAACAAATAATGCATCCATTTAAACTTAAACTCGAGCCAAAATAATATTATTAAGTCAAAACTTAATATAATAAATGCGCGCGGGTATACCTTTAATCAACATAATTTGTAAAATATTTTTTCATAAATATATTTTTAAATACAAATAATAATAAAACCATAGTTTTTAATATATTCATTAGTCAAGTCTTTGTTAAACATGGTCTTGTATTGCATTTACATTGTGAATCATGGAGTAACATAATCTATGTATGTTGGAAATTTGCTGTATTCAATAAATATGTGAAAATTTATTTGAAAAAAGATGTTCAGAAAATATGATTTGTCTTAGTAATTTTGTGATTATCAAATATAATAACATAATTATATTTTATAAGTAATATAAAAAAATTTAAAATAAAATCTGTAATATTCACCAAATTATTATTATTATCAATTATTATTATTATTATTATTATTAATATTATTATTATTAATACTGTTAAGTCAAAACTTTAAGTTTGATATTTTATATATTTAACGAGCGCATGTATACTTCTAATTAACATAATTGCATAGTTTTAGTATATTGAGTAGCAACATAACCCTAGTATTTTCATCGTGCAACTATATTTCTAAAAGCAATTGTTTAAAAGATTTATCGATTTTAATTTATTAATTATTCATGTCTTTGTTAACTATGTATTTGTATTGCGATATCTTTGTTATGAAACTTTTTTTGAAACATAATTTTATCCATGCATTTCAGAAATTTGTTATAAAGATTCTAAAAATATGTTGAAATTAAACATGAGAAAACTGAAGAAAAAGCTGAAAAATTATAATTGATATTAGTAATTATGTGTTTATCTATTTGTAATAAAATGTATTTTATAAGTAATACAACAAACTTAAAATAAAAATCTGTAATATTTATCAGTTTTCAATTATTATTATTAATTAATACTATTATTATTTTTATAATACTTTAACTTTTTATTAATATTAACATTATTTTCGTCTATTATAATTTTATTACCAACCATTTTTTCATCATTTCTATCAACAATATTTGTATTTAAAGATATAAAAATTATAACTGAACAATTGTAAAAACTTACTATTAAATTATCAAAGTGGATAACCTAAACAAATTATTGATAATATTAAGTTAATTTATAAAGTTTTTACTTAAATTTTTAAATTAAATATTTAAATAATTTTTGAATTAAATAAGTTAATTTTATATTATAATTCTATATTATACGTGTAGAATTTGTAGTTCGAACGAGTAAATTGATGTATAAATTAGTAACAGATAGGTACCATATGGGTACAATGTGAGTAAAAGGGTGTCAACACAATAAATCAATAAAAAAAAACTAATTTACTCTTAAATTAATAAAAAAGCAGACGGAAACTAATCTACACAATAAAAAACCAGACATTTTACGAAAAGACTTATTAAAATGGCATTCTACCAGTATCGACGTTCCAAATTGGAATCATGACATCATCTGAATCGGTCTTGTATCCTTGGATAATGATGTTTGTGTACCAATGAAAGTCGTCAATAAAATTTACTTCTCTATCAGCAATATAAAACTTTGCATTATCGTAGCCAAGATATAAGTGGTTATTGCTTCTTAACTTGTTATTCATTGCATTTAGAATTTCATTTACTGAATTTATATCTGTATCAGATATTATTTCAAGTAAGCATAAAAATAGGGCATACATTAATTTGATTGGCATTGAACATTTGTAATTGTTAGGTAATCTGAGAAAATTTAAATTATAGCTCAATTCTTCACTATCATAAATTCGGTTTGCATGTCGAAATAATTTTTTAAAGGTGTCATTGTATTTATACTATGTATGCAATAACAATGCATAATTTTGATTGGATAGTGTATATAATCTTAATGTGTGCATGATATCTTCATAATCTCGATGTATGAGTAATAAATTGCATCAATATTGCATTTTCAATGAATAGTTATTGCAATAAAACAAAAATTGTAGTATTAAGACTTAAAAATTTTAACTACCAATCATTTCTTAATAAATCTGCTATAACACAGAGTTGGTCGATCTCTGATTGGTTCAAATTTATATATATTTTTGTTTTCAATAAGTTATTTATTCGATATTTAAAAAATGGATTCATCTGATAGATATGGTATACTTTTAATTTTGGTTCAATATTTATTATTTTTAAGCATTGTCACTGGAGATACTTATGAAATAAATGGACGAGCTGTACCATGAACTCCGACTGTCTTTATCCTGTACGGCTCCTGAATTATTCTCGTACAGACTTCGAGGTCGAACTGGAATTGATCTCTTCGAAATCGTTTGTCAACATTGGGAGACGCCTGAAGAAGATTTTCCAATTGTTGAAAACCATATCAATGCCCATATCGATGCAAAGCTTGTGAAGATCAGATGAGATCATACAATGTATGGGTCCT
Source organism: Schmidtea mediterranea (assembly GCA_022537955.1). NCBI lineage: Eukaryota > Metazoa > Platyhelminthes > Tricladida > Dugesiidae > Schmidtea > Schmidtea mediterranea. The sequence continues at coordinate 300,064,418 of CM039679.1, read as the reverse complement.
ACGGAATGAATTAAATAATTACAATTTTGATAATCGTGAACAATAAATGTTATTTTATTATGAATTGTTTTGTCTTTAGAATAATAATAATTTAAAACTAGCAGTAACAATTAAGACATAGCAATAGTAAAACAAAATAGATGACACTTGATATTTTAAAACAAAGACGAATAGGCGTATTTTAATAATTTCTTCGAGATTCATCCGTTAAGGAGCAATATTATAAATGGAATAATATCCATAGCGCAGATAAAGTTCATCCATTTTGCCAACCAGAATTAATTTTCTAAATAAAAAACCATGATTCAAAATTTACCATTAGAATATTCAGTTGATGTATTTTGTAAACTATTAAAAGTCCGGTATTTACTGTCATAGAAAAATATATATAGTTTTAGTCATTTCTTTGTTATTTTGCATTTGTACTGCATCTAACTTGTTAATCTTGATTGTATATTTCGGTTTAAATGCATTCAATTCGTCAACATTGAAATTTCGAAATTTAATGATATTAGGGTAAAATTAAACAAATAGGTAATTTATGAATAATTTTTTATATATTTAGCAAGTTATTAGATAATCTCGTAATAAATACATAATCATTTATTAAAAAAACTTTTATCAAATTTGATTGAAAACTATAAAAAATTATAAATTTATCTACTTTGATTAAAAATATGTGATTATTTGTGTAAATATTGGTGAAAATTTTCCGAGAAATTTAAAAATATCTGAAAATTTATAAAACCATAACTAAATTTTTCGATTTGAAAATTTGTGTGCATTTTTCAATTTATATATATATATATATATATTTATATCACTTGAAAATTATTATTTCTTTACACAAAATTAATAGACAATAATTATATTTTTCATTTTGTAACTTACTCAAACTAATTTATTAAAAAAGAAAAATAATTATAACTTTTATGATGTGACTATCATATTTTATTGATTTAACTTGATATGAATCTTTTCCACGTAACTATAGCAACCTATGTTATTAAATTTGATTTTAAAAATTCATTTTTCAAATATCTTAGTTACATGTTATTCAATTAATTTCTTTGTAGGGAATCAACAAATAACTTATTGCATATGTATGTATATTTTTTTTGAAAAATTAATCGATGTGATATAAATCAATAAGTTTTTTTTTAATTTTGTAATTTTCTTGATATTAATGATTTTCATGAAACTATAGCAACCTATGTTATTAAATATCATTTTCAAACATCATATTTATAATTTATTCAATTTCAATTTATTAAAAATTTCAATTTGGATGTAATTTTTTAGTATAAACAATCGATTTTAATTAGTATAAACGAATGATTTTGAGGTATAAACAATCAATTATTAATTAAATTATTATTAAAATATTATCATAAGTAAGTTTACTTTTTATGTATATTTAATTAACTATTTGTTTTTTAGTGAATTATTGCTATACATATAAATTTTGCGTAGCTATCAGTCACGAAGATGTTCACTACTGTGAACTTGTTACATCATCATATTTCAAGATAAATGATGCTGGTTTCCCTGGTTATGTGTGTCAAGAATGTCTCACAATAACATCTGGTAGATGGTCAATGTTTTTACAACAACACGGGCATCACCTCAGACAATTCGGAGAATCGAAAAGTAGTATTGTTGCCAAAAGTACGTGTATGTATAATATAACTAACTATTAATTTTTTTTTTAGTATTGTCAAAGAGGACAACCCTTCAAGACACTTTGCATATTGATAAATATGATACAAGTAATCTTTTGATAATTTTTAATGATTTTTAAATTATTAACTGTTAGATACTTTTAATATTCAAGATTCAAGGTCGAGTAATGAAAGAAATGAATATAAAAATGGTAATTTTTTACTTTTATTTAAATTATTAATTATTTTTAATTTAGATGATTTAAATGTTCACATTGAAAACATAGATGATAGAATGTTTTACGAAACAAATTATGCCGAACTTGAAAATATCTCTACTGTAAATGTTAAATGTGAGTTTTTTGTTATTACTATCAGAATTATTTAACTTTTTTCATGTCTCAGGTAATCTTTATCCGAAGTATTGTCAATCTACAAGCCATGATAACAACTGCCACAATAAAATGAATCGATATTATCAAGTAAATAATTATTATATATGTCCTGTATGCCAGACCCAAACCTCTGACCCATACCTTAAATTTTATAATGACCATAAAAATCACTTGACTCAATTTTATACGGATAAAAAATCATTGTTTAAACACAGTTTGAAACGAAAAAGCACCATAAAATCTGAAATACTTGAAAAAATATTTATTAAAGATGATTTACAAATTGGATTAGGGTTAAGTGACATTATTGTTGAACCCGAAATTGAATATGATTTACTACGCTCACACCGAATTATAAAAGTGAATATCGGAAGATATAATGTTAAGGAAATAGTTCTTCCATCTTCTCTTTTGAAAAAATTAAAAATTACATTAAATGAAATGAAACATTCAAAAGTTCAATTTGGAGTCCAAGTAGAATTTGAAAAGGATGGGGAACTCAAAGTAGTTAGTATATCAAATCGCGCTGCTTCAGTGACTACGACTTTTCTTGATGAGGGTATAAAGAAAATAAATGAAAAGATTGTTGAACGAACAGAATTAGGAAGTAGTTGGAAAATAAACCGAATACTAGAAGTAAATTTCAAGGTAACCAAAGTTTCGAATATATCTAGGTTATCTGGACATAGTTATATTCCAACACCTAAAGCTCTAATAGGTAAAAAGGCAATAGTTAACGTACAAAATACCGATAATTTATGTTTCATATATAGTGTTTTGGCTGTATTGAAATCTGATAAAATCAAGAAACATAGAGATAGACCAAGAAAATATTTACCGTATATGAATGACTTGGTATACGATCCTAATGATATGCCAATGAAACTGTGTGATATTTCAACTTTTGAAAAGAAAAATCCTGGTTTAGCAATTAATGTAATGATTTATAATAACGAAAATTTTGAGGATAGCGAAGAACTTATAATGAAGCATCCATATTTAAATATAATTCAAAGAACAAAAGTAACTGGAGTGGATCCAATTTATTTATTATTGATAAAGGAGGGTGAAAAATATCATTATACAGCAGTAACTAATTTACAATCCTTGATGAATTGTCATAAAAACAATGATTGTAATGTTCGAATTTGTTGCAAATGGTGTGAAAATTGTTTAAATGGATTTCGTAAGCCAAAATCCTTTGAAAAACACCAAGAGTTATGTAAGAAAAATCAGTTGGGTACTACGCTCTATACATTACCAAAAGATAAAGATAAATATTTGGAGTTCAAAAACTGGTCAAAAACGATAACACCTCCTTTCGTTATCTATGCAGATTTTGAATCTATTTTACCAAAAGATGACATTTATTTTCAAAAACATTTGCCAATTTCTGCTGGACTCTTATTAATCAACAACTTCACTGGTATGACAAGTTACCATCATTTCATTGGTCAAAACTGCGTTTATGAATTTTTGAAGAAGGTTTCAGATATAGGAACAAACATTGTGCTACCATATTATAAAGAAAATGGGAAAAAGCTAATGTTACCACTTACTTTTGACGAAGAATATTCATTTGATAATTGTAAATATTGTTATTTGTGTAATAAGAACATAGTAGATAAGGTTAGAGACCATTACCATTTTACAGGAAAATATATTGGTCCAGCATGTAAAAGTTGTAATGTTAATAGGAGCATCAAAGAAATATTACCTGTAGTTTTCATAATTTACGTGGGTATGACTTACATCATATCCTTAAGTATGGAATAAATCAATTTCCCAATTGGAACTTATCATGTATTCCAATTAGCAGTGAAAAATTCTTATCCCTTATGGTGTATGTTGGTAAGCTTAGAATACGTTTTATCGACTCTTACCAGTTTGTTAATGACTCGTTAGCTAGGGCTGTGAAAACTTTGACTAGTTTACCATTAACAAAATCTGTTTTTACTGGTACCATTGTTAATGAAAAAGGTATTTTTCCGTACAACTTTGCCACTAGTTTAGAGGTCCTTGAAAATACTTATGAACTGCCTCCAATCTGGGAAGGAGTGAGTGAAGTTGAATATGAGAAAGCTCAATTAATTTGGACTGAAACTAAATGTGTAAATTTACTTGACTATATGATGATATACTTGAAACTCGATTGCTTTCTTTTAGCTGACTTTTTCCAACAATTTCGGGCGAAATCTATAGCTCATAATAGTTTAGAGCTTTTAAATTATTTTGGTATTCCTGGAATGTCTTGGAGTTCTGCGTTAATAACTTTAGATAAACCCATTGAACTATTGCAAGACATGGAAATTTATAATTTTTATGAGGGTGGTATTCGTGGAGGTCTTACTTTTGTTAATAAACACTTTGTAAAAACTGATGAAACCACTGAGTTGCTTTATATAGATATTAATAATTTATACGGTTGGGCTTTAAGCCAACCTTTACCTTGTGGCAAATTCAGTTGGATACTTGATGGTTTTGATTCAATATTGTCAGATTGTTTTTCTTTAAATCTTGAATCTTTGTCGTATGGGTATACTCTTGAAGTAAATCTTGAAATTCCTTCTGATCTTCACGATAAGTTAGACGACTTTCCTATTGCTGCTGAGAAAATGAAACCTGAGGGATCTAAGGTTGAAAAATTGTTATTGACTCATTAACCAAAAAAGAATTATGTGATTCATCGGCGTTTACTAAAATTATACTTGTCTCTTGGTGTTAAGGTTACTCATGTGAATCGAGCTGTAAGATTCAAACAGTCTCCTATTTTTAAAAACTACATTGATACCAATACAGATTTAAGAGCAAAAAGTACAAACCCGCTAGATAAAAATTATTATAAGTTGTTAAACAATAGTTTGTATGGTAAAACTGTTGAAAACCTGAAAAAAAGAATGAATTTAAGATTATGTAATACAGAAAAGAAGATGATTACATATGCTTCTAAACCAACTTTTCAAAGAAGTATCAAAATTGCTGATGATCTAATTGCTGCGTTGTTAAATCCTGACTCAGTATGTTTAGATCGACCAAGTTATATAGGACAATCAGTGCTTGACTTGTCGAAAGTTCGAATGTATGAGCTTCAGTATAAGGACTTGGAAAAATATCGACAACAATTTAATTGTGATATTAATATAGTTGCTGGAGATACAGACTCTTTCTTCTTGGAGATTAAAAATTGTAAACTAGATGTTCTTTTGTCTGAAATGGTTAAGGATAATCTTTTGGATACATCTAATTACCCTTCTACTCATCCACTTTATTCTAAAAAACTTGATTCGGTCATTGGAAAATTTAAAGACGAAAGTAAGGGAGAAGGTTATGACGAATAGGTTTTCCTTCGACCGAAATGTTACAGTTTGTTAGGTTAATCTTCTTGTCTAAAAGCTAAGGGAGTCACATTAAAGGATACCGATCTAACTCATAAATCTTATAAAGAGTGTTATGAGAAAAACTTCACCTTTTCTGTACCTCAATTTCGTATTGGTACAAACAATCATCAACTTTATAGTTTTAAAAATAGTAAAGTTGCACTAACAAACAAAGAGGATAAAAGGGTTTGGGTAGAAAAGAATGTAAGCCTGGCATATGGTCATTATATGATTGAGACTGACAATGAATAAAGATAATAATTTTCCACGTGATTATCCAACAGCACATCCAACAGTACATCCAACAGCCTATCAAACAGATCATCCAACAGCTCAGCCAACTGTTCATTGAATTAATAAATGTATACCTATATATGTTCTTGTTCTTATTCATTATTTTGTAATTTTTTGTGTTTACATTATATTTTAGTTTGTTTTTGTTAGAGGGGGGGTACCAAAAAGTGGGCCAGGTGGCACACATCTACCTACTGCATCATATTGTACAATATAAAATACAAAATGAGAATTGTAACTAAAAAATATAAAACTTTTCGATTATGAAAATTCACTGACCATTTATGTACCATGTCTGTACTAGAATAATTAGAATTTCTGGTACTTGTTGGGTACGCGCCACCAGCGCTGATTGGTCAATTTTATAATGGTTAAAATAATTATATAATTCAAAAAATAATTAATCATTAAACAATAATTATAAATATTAAAATTTACTAAAATCCATGATTTTATCCAATTTGAAAACTTTAATAAAGATCTAATGCAAATTTCAATGCCAGATATTGAAAATACCACTGAGTTTACAATGTATATGTTTTTTTATAATTTGAGTTAAATAAAGAATTTGGTTTAAGAGTCTTTCAATATTTATAATTATTGTTTAATGATTAATTATTTTTTGAATTATTTAATTATTTTAACCTGGTGAGGTATACCAAACAAGTACCGAATTATTAAATAATTGTTAGTTTAAAAAATAATGATAATATAAATAATTGTTTTTTTGTAAAATCTTTTGTATTGAATGATTAATGGTTAAATAAAAACAAATTATTAGATGGAATTTACTCTAACAAAATTATTAATTTTTGTATTTCACATTTTGTTTATTTTAACATCTTATCCGGGCCGTAAAGAAACTTATTTTCGATGTGGTCAGCAGAATTGCTTATTTTAGTTTTTACAAAATAACCACAATAAATTCATGGCGACATTTGTCAAAAATAATAAACAATCGAATATGTTTATCAGTTTAAATCTTACATATTTTATAAAATTGCCAAATATACAAAAACTGTTGTAATCTCATGTAATTATACGTAAATAAATTGCGAAAACATGTGAGCCAAATAACAATGAAAGAAAACAAAGATAAAGTGAGTTATAAATACAAATAAATTTCAAATAAATATCATAGAGAAAATGATTTCCGTATTTATATTCCCCATTTTAATTATTGCTGCATTTTATCCATCTGAATTAAAAGGTAAACATTTTCCGATTGTTTACTCAATAAATTTGTTTTTTTTTTGATAAATAAATATTTAATATAAATAAAGTAGCTAATATAATTTTTAATTCTCCGTAATTTTTAATAATTTTATTTATATTTAAAAATATTTTTATTCACAGCTCAAATAACGGCAGATCAACTTGTCGTTTTGCCATTTAATGCAACTTATAGAGGGGCAAATTGTTTCTGCAAGTCTCAAGGAATGAAATTGATAACAATTAAAGATCAAAAAACAAATGTTTTTATAAATTTTTATGAATTTTTTTAAAATTTAATTTCGAATTTTAGACTTTGGTTTATAATTTTGCACGACAGAAAAGAACAGGGCAATATTGGATAAATGGGAACGATATTGAAACTGAAGGGAATTGGGTCTATAACAATGGCTGTAAAATGAAATTTTCGTAAATTTTCGAATAATATAATACATATTTACATTGAATTTATTAATCTAGTAAATGGTATCCTGGATTACCAAACAATTACGATGATGCTGACTGCTTGAAAGGGTTATACGCAAATGACTACTGGGGAGATGGAAATTGCTATCGCAAAATCGCAATTATTTGTTACAAACAGAAATAGAGACAAATTATATTATGAACATTAATTCGAATAGCATTTGATTAATAAATAAATTTGAAGAAATAACTTATTTTTAATGTACCAAATTTGATCATTTTAATAATAATAATAATAATAATAATAATAATAATAATAATAATAATAATAATAATAATAATAATAATAATAATAATAATAATAATAATAATAATAAAAATAAAAATAATAATAATAATAATAATAATAATAATATTAATAGTAATAATAATAATAATAATAATAATAATAAAACAAGGCCTTGCTACAAAGTAATTATTATATTGTTGAAAAAAGTTTAGATTATTAAATAGTCCTCTTCAATTTCATTCGGAATAGTTATCTTCTATCCTCAAACATGTTATGATTTTCATTTAAAATTTATTTTTTGTGTTTTGATTGATTTAATTTTCCTTTAAAATTTAAAAAAAAGACATTTGAAGTTTTTTCGTATTTGAAAATCTTTTAAATTTGTAATAACTTCTTTTCTTTTAAAACGGTTTTTCCGTTTTTTTGCTTAAAATCCTTTTTTTTATAAATTTTAATATAAAATAAACAAATTTCAATATAAAATTGGGAGCAAAATAATATAAAGTCTATGAAAAGTGTATGAAAAGCTTTTCTCTCTCAAAAATAGATCTCCTTCCACAATCGATACCTTCCACAAGCCTATTTTACTATTTGACTCTGATATTTATTCCTAGAAGCTTTCTTTTTGTTATAAAATAATTTTAATCTTTAAAAGAAAGTATCAGGGTCACCGAAAAATCAGACTGACAATTTCGCTGATGTTTTTAAAGTTCATTTATGGATACTCATCTAAGTTAAGAACCGCCTCTTTGAATTTTAAAATGTTGGCAAAAATAGTAAATAGCGAGCAGCTCTTTTCTCGTAATGCAATACCCTTTCTTATGACTACTCATTGCATATGACTCATATGCTATTACCTTTTCATAACCATTATTATCTCTTTGTGATAGTACAGCCTCAATTGTATCAAAACTAGCGTCTGTATCTAGTATGAAATCTCTTGTAAAATTTGAATATCCAAAATGTGTGGTTCCGTCAATGGTTTCTTCATATCTTCAAAAGCCCTTCCACATAGTTCCTCCAAAGTTCAGGCTTTTTAGCATAGTCTTTGGTAAACCTTCTACAATATTTACAGATTCCCAGAAAGCTTCTTAGATTCTTTATACACTTTGGCTTGTGGAATGACTTAATTGATTCTAGTTTTGATGGGTTTGTTTTTATGCCATCCTTGTTAATAATATGTCCTAAAATCTTTAGTTATCGAGTAAGTATAGGACATTTTTCTGGATTTATTCTCAAACCTGCTCTTCCAATTCTTTCTAGTACCTCATTCAGAACCGGATAACATTACTCTTTTGTCTCTGTGAATATTAAAATTTCATCCAAATAAACCATTGTCCATTTTACGTTGCTCATTACTTTTCCCATTAACTCCTGAAATGTTCCTGGCCCTGTAGCTATTCCAAACGGCATCCTGTTGAAACAATATTGGCCTGCTGTTGTTGAAAATGCTGTCTTTTCTTTCGATTCTTCTTCCAGCTTTACCTGATAATAAGCATTTCACTGGTCTATTGAAGTAAAATGCCTTGCTCCTTCCAATTTATCTAATATCTCCGCTATATTTGACATTGTGTAGGCTTGCCTATCAGTAACCAGATTTAACTGTCTGAAATCTAGACAAAATTGGATGTCTTGTTTCTCTTTCTTCCAAACACAAACCAGCGGTGTATTCCATGATGAATTACATTTTTAAACAGATTTTGTATAGCTTCCTCTATCTTTGGTTCCAAATGAATTGGTTGTCTTCGTGGCTTAATATTTATAAGGCTTCCTCGTGTATCTATTTTATGTTTCAGCAATGTTATGCAACCGATGTCCCATTTATTTGCCATAACAGCATTTATAATTTCTGTTAACACCGTATTGTTCATTTTTAATTCTTTTCTTCCTCTGTTGAATCTTTCTGTTCCTGTTATAGGCTTTCCAAAATTTGCATCAATATTACACATATGCTCATGACTGGGTACTTCATCCCTCTGAGACCATTGTATTTGCATTCCAAATTGTTTTCAAAACTCTATACCTCCAATCACTTCTGGTGTTATGTGATTTACAATCGTAAATCTTAAAACTATACATACTACCATAATTTCAACATTGACCAACACTTTGCCTTTCGTTTCCAATTCATTATCATTTGCGCATCTTTAGATACTTGCGGTCTTCATAAGTTCTATATTATTAAATTTTTTGTACTGGTTCAAGCTCATTACGTTTACTGTTGCTCCCGAATCAAGTAAACAATCCATTTCCTGATTTTGAATTTGGATTAAAACAATAGGTCTACCTTTCATTATGTCATACCTGATAATACTCGACCTCATTTTATCTATTGCCAATATCTCGGTACTTCTCTGTTCCACATTTTCACATATTTCAATTTCCTCAAAGTTCTTTTTAACAAACCTATTAACTTTTTCAAGTACTCGTTTATCATTTTCTTATAGCTTTCTCTCTCTATCCTCCCCAAAATCTCTTTTCTCTATTGTCCTATCTTTGGAGGAGCCTCTAACATTTTTTATAAAACTGCCCCGACAATTTCTTCTCTTGTCAGGGCTTTCCCGTTTGGGATCACGGAGAAAATGTCTTTTTCGTCATCATCACTTTCATTTCCTATGTATGCAACTTGTCTTTTGTTAATCCCGTAATGAATCTCTGTTCCCTCATCGTTTCTTCTTCCTTGATGGTTGGTCTTCCTTTCGTAATTTCCAATTTTTCTTTCATTATCTCTATTTGTCGGTGTTTTCTTAATCCCGTTCAAATTCTTATATCAATCTTCTGCTCGATGGCCTCCTAATCCACATCTTTGACATCTTACTTGGTTACAATCTCTCCTTGTGTATGCCTCCACTCCACATCCATAGCATGTAATGACTCTCTTACGTCTATTTTGGCACTCTCTCTTTATATGATCTTGTTGTCCACATGTATAATATGTGATAACTCTTCGCTGTCTATTCAGATTCTTTCTGTATATGGCCTTGTCTTCCACAGCAAAAACATTTTACAATTCTATTCTCTAGAGTAACATTATTTCTGTATCTTTTGTTTCCATTATCCGATTCGAAATTTCTTTTTTTTATGGTGACATCTCTATAGCTTTTTTATCTCTATTTCGGGTACTCTTTCTCTAACCGTATAAACCTCTTCACTCATCTGCCGAACTTCGTGCAAATTCTTGATCTTCTTCTTTATTTCTTCTGTTCCCTTGATTTCATTAGCCCATAACTTAATTTTCAGTTTCCTTCCCGCGGAACAGTGTACCAATAACTCTTCTTCTAATTTATCTGGCTCTTCATTCGTCTGCCTGTATTCGAATGCTGTGAAAACATCTTCATTTAATTCAAAATTTGTATTCAATAATAGTTCAAAAATTTATTCAAATAAAAATTATATCTTTCATTTTGCCAAAAATTTAAACAAATTAACAACAGCATTTAAATTTTATTTTATTTAATAATTATTATTATTTAAATTTTATTTTATTTAGTAATTAATTTATTTAAATTTTATTTTATTTAATTATTTATTTATTTAAATTTTAAATAAGTTAAATTTTATTTTATGTTATATTTTAATAATTTATATAATAATTTATAATCAGATATTTAAAATATTTAATCTAATTTATCAAAAGTTAATTTAAATCTTATTTTTTAATTTTAATTATTTTGAAACGTAATTTATGTCCTTTGATAATTGTGCTTAAATATCCTCACAAGGAATATAACAACTGTTGGTAGTTCTAATGGTAAAATTAAATTTATTATTAAAGTTTTTTTTAAATATTTAAGTTTATTTATATTAATATATATTTTGAAACGCATGTGAAAAGAAATATTCGATAAAAGAAGCAGGGAGCAAGAGACTTGCTAAATGTTAGTTTGAAGGAATCAGGAACTATTTTTGATAAAAAATATTTTATATTTCTTTATATGAATAAAGACTGGCTTGCATAATTAATTATTCGAATTATGTTTTTATAAATGATTCGGTTATCGACAAGCCATTTAAAAGTTTATATTATTATTATTATTATTATTATTATTATTATTATTATTATTATAATTATTATTATTATTATTATTATTATTATTATTATTATTATTATTATTATTATTATTATTATTATTATTATTATAATATTATGATTATCAATAATAAGTTTTTATTATCTTTCACTATTTATAAATAAATCTTATTATTTGATAATGAATATTAAAGTCGTCACAATTGATATTTTATGATTATTTACATTTTCGATATGATATTTCTCACCATAATTAATTTCCAGACCTTATTTCAAGTCCCATATTTGTTTTCGAAAACAAAAAGATAAAAGAACTATAAATCTATCAGATTATTTTAATAAAATCAAATCATGCTTCATTTGATAGCTACTTTAGCCATAGTCTTTATCCTTCAAAATTGTGAAGGTAAACATTTGAAGGTCTATAAACTTCATTTAATTATTTTTTACATTTAGGATTGACTGAAAGTCAGCTGAAAATAATACCGAAAAAGGTGAATTATGAAACTGCGACCTGTCTATGCATTGAAGAGAATATGAGACTCGTCAAAGTTGAAGATAAAAATACAGATGTATGAAAATTCAAAAATCAACCTTTATTTGAATTTAATTTTTTCAGCAAATGGTATACAATTTTGCCAACAAAAACAACCTCGGTAGATATTGGATGGACGGCAATGATAAGAAAGAAACAGGAAAGTGGGTATATAATCGAGGATGCAAAATGACCTACACGTAAACATTTGTGGATATTTCTAAGCAGGAATATTAAAACTTTCAAACTTTTCAGAAATTGGCAACAAGGAGAACCAAATAATCCAGGAGTTGAAAATTGCTTGGAAGGAGCTCGTTACCCGAAAGGATTGTGGAATAATATTGTTTGCGGTCGGGAAAATGCAGTTATCTGTTATAAAGACGACTCTGATGATGACATCATTTAAAATAGAGCTAGAAGCTTTTAATATAATAAAACTTTAGTCTGTCCTTAATGAAAATCCTTTATATTTTGTTTTATAAGTTTTGTTTTTTTTTAAATCCTATGCTGAAACATTCAATCAAATCGTGCATTGTCAATATATTGCTTTCCAACTTGAATAAGGATTCTTTTACTTGACAAAGTATTGGTCTACAAATTGCAACTACAATTCTATAATATTAATTTAACCTTTTTTGGGAGAGGGTTACAGATTTTATTATCATACCTTCCAACTTAATTAAAAAATCTTAATTCAAAATATTAAGAAGACAAAATTAATTTTTATTTGATGGTTTTGACTAAATTCTTTTTTAAAACTTTTCAACAATTCTGTTATTGGTTTTAAAACAAATTAACATTTATTCCTTTTTTACATTAATATTAAATTTCATCCAAACAAATATTAGTCATTTTAATTAAACTCATTTATCCTTGTCCATTAACCCTTTCCTATCGTGCGTATGTAAAATGATGACCGAAAAAGTTTATTTGCGTTTTCCTCTGTCTATAAAAAATTTAATGAAATAAATTTTTATTTTATTTTTACTTTTGGGCAATTATGTTAGAATTGGAATAGGCAGGTGCAGAAAATGATTTGGATAGAAAAGGTTTAAAACAATAAAAAACTGAATGTATAATTATAAATGTAATAATATTTAAATACTCGCATTTATCAAAAATAAAAGGAATTTTATTTTGATTATGACAACACTAACTTTCATAAATTATCATCATGAAGAAGTCATAAAATCAAGAAAATAGACCTTATAATTATTGGTGTAATTACAAACAAAAGACCATAATTCGGAAATAAATGAATTAATTTTTGCATATATTTCCATACGAAAAATCCATGTCTGCGAAAGGTAAAGCTGGAAAAATAACTATGTCTCAAAGCAAAATTAGTAGTTCAAGAGCTGGTCTTCAGTTTCCTGTAGGTAGAATTCATCGAAAATTGCAAAAAGGAAATTTTTCTGCATGTGTTTGAGCTGGAGCAACAGTTTATTTAGCAGCAGTTTTGGAGTACTTAGCTGCTGAATTACTTGAATTGGCTGGTAATCCTGCAAGATATAACAAGAAAAGTCGTATTATTCCTTGACATTGGCAATTTGCTATTGGCAATGATGAAGAACTGAATAAATTAATGGGTGCTGATTCGGATAAAACTGCTACCCGTCCAAACACCAGTTTTATAGTCACTGTTACTGAATTCTCAACTTTATATCCTCGATAAAATATCTAATAATACTTGAACAACCCTTTTGACGGGGCTGTGTCCTGATTGGTGCCATATCTAGGTGCTGTGTTGTACCAGAAGACGATATTCTGAGGATCTGCATGACTCCTGGCGGCATTACACTTTATCGTCTAGTGATTTCTTTCTACAATCTCGTTTCCAGTGGGACGGTAAGCGCATCTGTAGGTTGGTTTAATAAATGATCGGCTACGTAACTCTCTGAGAGAATTAGATTGTAAACTTGTCTCATTATCCATAAGCAATTCTGATACTGGGCCTCTTTCTCAAAATACTTCCTCCAGATTTTTCACAATGTTTTGGGCGTCCTCTCGGTATATTTTCCACCATATTGCAAATCGGGTTACCCACAGTCTACCATTGCCAAAAATGTGGATCCCTCGTAGTGCGTGACGTCAATCGCCAATCTCTCCCAATTTATCGTAACCTCAAGTTTTCCATGCTTCCATTTAATCGGCGATGGGTCGATCTAACTGCATTCTGTACAGTTTCTTAAAACGTCTTTTATGTTTTCTCAATCGGTTTCCGGATTATCCGATTGGATAAAGTAAATTGATTTTTCCAAGCCGATATGATGTTTTTGGTGGCGGTCTTTTATTTTATCAGTAGACAGTCCGGCACATCCGAAAGAATTCCGAGGCTTCAGCCATTTAATTGGAATGCAAATGAGAACATCTGCTCGGTTCTCTTATGACTCCACTAAACATACAGAAATAGTTATACTACCGTCGTCTGTTAGTTCCTTGATTATCACCAAGCGGCGTCTAACAAGCGTTTCTGAAATTCCATGAACCCGTAGTCTGCTTTCATTATTCAACACTGTTTTTAACCAGCTTGATACCGTGGCTGAATCCATCATAAGTTCGATTCTATTAAATCCTCATTGGAATATCAATCTAATTCTATTTAGTACCGCATCAAGTTCCGCTACGTTTATATGAGAGTGGTCATCGCCTTTTCTGAACCACGAGGCGTCTTTAACAATATCGCCATTTATTACTAGAACAATCACTAAGGCAAAACTACTCGCTTCACACCACAGAACCCCGCAATCACTATTTGTTACGGTCTACCTTCCTTTAACTGGGTCATCTAATTTAACGCGAGTGATGACTTCTGCCAGCTTTGATTTGCATTCTTTTCCAACTAAATCGTCCCATTTCGTGCCGTTTGCAATTCTTTTAATATAACTGCAGGCTACAATGAGCCACCCTGCAACTTGATAATGTCCAACAAGCATTACCACCTGATCCTCCATTTGTCGCCATTTTTTCAAACCTTCGCCATATACATCACTGTCAGCGGTGTGACTCTTAACGTAATTGTTAAGTTCTCTTTAGTCAAGAACCGGCCGAAATTTCACTTTGTTTTCTTGCACTCTTGCTAATAAGGGAAAGATTCCGTGATCGCCGTCATTCACCGAAATCAGCCAATCTTTCTTAATCCATCTCTCGACCTCCTTCTTTTACTCCTGTCTTATTTCTGGTTTCACTGCATATTCTGCTACATGATTTTTCAGTAAGGTGGGTTTGTCTCTCCACTTCCAGGACACGGTCCATTTTTCTCTGTCAAAATTCGCAGTAAAGTTGTCACTTGTTCTTGAATTAATTCCGGCATAGATACTTGGACGCATTCACCAAAATGTACGTCATAATTGTCAATTGAAACTCAACCAAGACGTCCGATTGAATAGAAACCTAAATGAACATCCACTCCGACTACCATATTCGTCATTTTTAGGCAAATTAATTCAAAACTTATTCCTCGAACAGATAAATGACACTGACTCTCTCATTCACATCGGACCCTTCTTCCAGCTTCTGCAAGAACATCTCTAGCCTCACCAATTCCTTCTGTATAGATTCGGAAAAAATGGTTTGCGAACATCCAGAATCGACTAACCGGGTGCCCGGCTTTCCATTCACTCTGAGTCTGACAAATACTCGCGCCATCCCTGACATAAATGAGTAACCACTGGCGCTTCAATTTCTCTTCTGGCGTTTCCCTGTGAGTTTGATGAGCATTGCCTGGACGAATGCCCGTTGATTCAGCTTGTCCAACAATCTTGAGTAGGGCATTAGTTATTGAAATGACCGGATTTTCCACATCCATAGCACAGTTTGATTTCTTTATCCGACCCAAAACCACTTCTTTTCATTTCAATAAGACCAACAGAGCCATTTTGTTCGGATAGTAATGCTAGAGCTTGTTGAACAACTTCTGAAAGGTTTATATCAAAGATCCTTGCTGAAGATCTAAGTTGGTTGGAAACCATTGATGGGAGTTCGATTACAAACGGTCTTTCAGAAGCCCGTCATCATTTATCCCGGCCAGTGTACTCAATCTCTGCAGGTCTGCAAGAAAAACATCTACTGGTTCTCCATTCCATAATCGATTGCGAAACGTGTCATAAGCTTAGAAGCCGTCCATCGAAAAGGCGTCTGTTAGAGCTTTTTCCATTGTGTCACAATTTTCTTTTTCCTTCTCCTTCAGGTGATCATAAACAAGAAAGGTTGGTCCAATGGGAGAACAAAGATTAAATTTTCGATTTTTTATGCTTGGCAACTAACTTTAGCTTTTTTACCCAAGTGGAAAAATCATCTGCTCCATCGTAGGGCTTTATAAATTTTTGAAACTCCATCTTTGCCGCGGTAGCTTGTAAGACAATTTCTAGAATATCAAAGGCAAGTTTATTTCGTTCACAAACAACTACATTATTACATGCTATTTTATAGAATCTATAATATAGATAGCTATATTACCCCAACGTTATATGTTGCTCTGAAAACTTAGTCAAAACTGTTGCATAATAGTCTTACGGTTCAACATTATTATGCAACAATGTCAAAAGAGACACAAAATATTGCACAAATAATTTTAATATATTAGTTATATGGACACCCCGATGTTTTTCATTTCTAATTGTAGATGTTTCTGCAAGTTTGCCCGACAAATCAAACAAAAACTTTTTTATAAATTATGCAGTACAAACAGATTTGAAACCGTTTTTGTAAGTGTTAACAATATTAGCACTTATGATGGAAATTGCATTCGTATCTTTATTAAGAATGGGGTTGGCAGGTTTGTTTATTTCAAATAGGCCAATGCACACGCAGATATTGTTATTACGATAAAAAAGTATTCAAACCCAACAATTTTTAATGGATTAATTAGTTTAGTATTAAGAGAAAGTTCCTTATTAAATTTTTAGATTTATCTAAAGATTCTTGAATTTTAATTAATTTAATTAACTTTGGGAAATTTTAAAATAACGCCTGTAAATTTACTAAGAGTATTTTCTGATTTTTTGCTAGGATTTAAATTAGGTGATGTTTTAGAAACTAACTGTAAAGTAGAAATTTCATTATTTTATTTTATATTATCTAAATTAACTTGCCATAAATTTGATTTATTATTAATCATATTATTAAACTCACAATAAGTTACTTGTTAATAATTTATTTTCATTATTGATATTCAAATGAGTATAACCAATCAAGCTTAAATGTTTAGCTTTATGTTATTTATTTAAATTGTAGTTACTATCTCCTAAATTAAATTTATGGTTACTTAAATTCAAGTTAGTATTGACTTTAGAATTTACATTTTGAATTTTAAAAGATATAACTAATCTAGCTTATTTACAATACTACGAAAGCTTACATCTAATCTATGAATTTCTTGTAGAATAAATTCATTGATATTGAGTTTGCAAAAGTGTAACGAATATGTTGGTGGTCAAATACACTATTATAAGATTTAAGGATAGGCTCAGCATTAGTAAAATGGGAAATAGTCAGTTATTGAGGGTTTTCGTCAATTTCCATAACCAGTATCTTATTCATTGTCAATTTCATATTAGATAAAAAGCCAGATATTAATTTACTTTTACTAGGTTTTTCATAATAGAATTTATTTCCCCAATATGGTTGACGAATTAAAGTCTCATTACTAGGTTCTTGACACTGATTTGTCAATGATTATCTTACAGATATCATTAACATTTAAGTTTTCAAAAGTTGATAAAAGTTGGTTAATTCTCTCGATTCTATGAATGTATTCCATCTGGCACAAAGCATTCTGATTGGCTGATGGAGAAGGATGACTCGTCGTGTATTTTCATAGATTGACTATGAAAAAGTGTCTGTGGGCCAATAAAGTTTGGGCACCACTGATGTAGAAGATGAGTTAGTAGTAATTTTGGTGTGTCGTGTGTGTATGACTCATGATCTTTGTTCTTGAGTGATTTAAATAGTTCGTGTCAGGTGAAAACCATGAGTCATACTTTTTTTTCGAATATTTTCTAAGTTAAAATCAAAAACCCTCCCCCCCTAAAAATATTTTGATGACATAACATTTTTTTTGAAAATTTTTATATCAAAACTAAGAACTCCCCCCTCCCATAGAAAATTTTTAAATTTTATTTTTTCGAAAATATTTTAAAGTGTTATTTTATTATTTATGTTTGGACACCGTTCAAGTAAATTAAAATTAATTAATTATTAGGGTACGGGTGCAGGAGGTCTTATAAATAGAATTAATCTAATGAACACTTTTTCATGCACCACATTTTTTATGTTGACCTTTTGAAGAAACCATATTTTGTTCTTTTATCACTTCTTCAATTGCACTTGCCAAATTATCATATTCGATTTCTCTGATATCAATATTAGAAAAACATCTTGTATGAGGCTTTCAAAACAAATACCATCGGCATAAGTCAGTTTGAACATTTCTATCGAATTCCCAAAAAATACGTGATTAGCTGCGGAAAAATCCTTTTATAAAAGACATGAAGAATTATATAATTATGAGAATCCAGATAATGATGAAGATTATGAAAGTGAAGAAAATGACGGTTTTGAAGTAATAGAAGTTTCAAATATAATATTGGACTCAAAAATAAACTCGCTAGTTGAACAAATACGAAAGATTGTAAAAGGTTTTAGCAGATCACTTACAAAAAATGATTGTGTTCTTCAGAAAATGTAAACGAAGAATTTGGAAAAGTAATGGAATTCAAATTGGATTCGAGAAAACGGTGGAATAGTTTACTAGATATGCTCAAACGATTCCAGCTAATTTTAAATTCTGTAAGAAAAAGTCTAATTGACCTTAACATAGATATTAAGCTTTTCAGATGAACAATTTCACTTATTATCAAGTATAATATCAGATAAGCTTCCCATTAAAGTGGAGGTGAAAACACTCTGTTGTCGAGACAAATCTATTTAGTGCTGACATCACTTTAAAATGTATGCTGGATGAATTATCTCAACAAAGTAGCTGTTTAAGTAGTTAATTTTAATCGGATTTGATGTTACGTATCAAGGAACACCGAACAACTTTTGCAGATGTTTTCCAATATTTGAATAATCCACACGGCTACTTTACATCAAACGAAAAAGATTACGATATATTCTATCAAACAAGTAAAAGTTCAATAACTAAAGCTATTGTAAAATTGTTGATGACTCATTGTGACAAAAATGATGAAAACTTTTTTGAAAACACCGATGATATTATATAAGAAGTTTTAGAGGTGACAAACACTTCTGTTACTGATGTTATATAATCAATGAAAGAAAAACTTCATAGAGCAAAACAAGAAAAACCTAATTTAAATCTCGAAGATCCACAAGGACCCCAGCAAAGAACGTTAGGAGATATAAATAAAATCATCAAAAGAGAAATGATATACTTTGAAGATGTGAAGGTTCGAGGTAAATACTTGGCCCATAACTACCTTAGATCCGTGCAACCAACAAGAGTTGAATCAGAAAAGGCGTTTTCGACTGGAGGGATTTTCTGCACAAAAAAATGTTAAAATAAATAAAAAAACTTTAATAAAACATTTGTATTGTTTGATTTTTATCAATTTTTATCGATAATTTTAGTATATTTTGCAATCACTAATTCTGGCATCTGCAAAGCAACGAATAGATACATTGACGATGTTGCAAACCACCTCTGAAAGTTTGGATTGGAGGCAAAGGGTCCAGAGTTTATATTGATGACGCTGGAGTTCTTGGATTAAAATACGTCTGAAAATATGGAAAATTGATCTGGAATTGGGATAATCAAGTTTATGAAAATCCAGGAGAGAGTCACCAAGTGACAACTGTTTTCATGCGCTGGGCAAATGATTGGACATTTTCTGGTTGCACTTTTGTTGAGACTGGCTTGCTCGTTTGAAAAAGCGACTATCTGGTGACAGAGTATTGGATCAAGAAGTGGATACAATGACAGTAGCAATGATGAGAGAGATAGCAGCTAAAGTATATAAACAAGATCCAGTGGGAGGAGAATGGAACCAGAAAAATACTGATTCAGGAATTGTTTGGTGCGATGCAAGCAGTCTTGCAATTGGTGTTGTTTTGGAAATCGGAACAGTGCGTGTGGAGGATGCTACATAGTTGAGCAAGCCAGACTATGCAGCCTACATATATATTGCCGAATTGGAAACCACCTTAAAAGCAATAGAAATAGCTATCAGTTGGAATTTGCAAGCCGTTTTACTCAAGATAGATTGGCTTCAGTATATAGCTGGTTGAAGGCAGTGCTCAATAATAATTCCAGACCAAAAGTAGATGGTTCTCTGAATTATTGTGTTGGGCAAAAACTGATAAAGCCCATTTTTTGTTTAACCAGCACGATAACGCCTGTGTGTTTTTGAGCAGAAAATTTAAAATTAGATAAAAATGGAAAATTTAAAGAAAAATAAAATAAATAAAAATTTAAGGAAAAATTTGATACATAAATATGTAAAAATTTAAATCGAAAAGAATAGAATTTTTTATAATTTTGGAATATTCTAGAAATTCCTTGTTATACTGCATCAAAACACACACACGAACAATCATGATATATAAGGCAAAGCTGGTTGAACAAAAAACACTCTCTCAAATACTCTTTTTACTCTCAAAATTTAATTTTTATTTACATTCAATTTTATTTTGCGAAGTGAGTATGTTATCTTATCATGCACTGATTCTATTTTAATTTATTTTATTCTATTATGACTTATGATTTTATTTTATTTATTCTATCATGACCTACGTTTACTGTTTAGTATTTAAGGAATAAAGTTTTAAAATGGATTGTTTTCATTATTACCAAAATGATCAATTTTATTTTAATCTTTAGTCCACTTATAATCGAACCTTCATCATAGAGATTTAACTCTAAATCATTTCAACCAATTTTTATCCTACAAAGATATAATATAGCCTACATGCACGCAAGTAGAAAATTGAAATTGTTTTTTCGGTACCCAGGATCGAACCGGTTGTTAGTGGGGGAAGCCGCGACGAAGGCAGTAGCCGGGTCCGTTCAGTATTCTCCCCTTCCTAAATCCTATTGCCCAACCCTCGAAAGAGCAGAGTTGAGGTCCTGGGAAAGGGTAAATATAAAGTTGGAAAGTTACAATAAAAAGAAAAATATGTAGAATATTATCTAGTAGACTTAGAAAGATTTTTGTTATTCGGCAAAACATATTTCATTACAAAAAGTTATTATCTAACCTATATACACTATACTACGAGACTAATCACAATAGAGAAAAGTTAACCGACTATATATCGGATTTCTCGCAATACCATTATTCGTAAATAATCTACGTTTTAAACCTAAAAATTCAAAAGGACTTCGACCATAAATCCAAAATTTTACGTTATCTCATTACCTAGATTTTTACTACTTCGTCAAAGGAAGAAATTTTATTCATGTTACAAAACTAAATCCACGACCCTATGACCCACAAAACAACTGTCATTCTTCCTACTAACGTTATAATTATACATTTAAGATTATTATTATTACTAAAAATTTCATTATTATTTTCATTATTATTATTATTATTATTATTATTGTTGATATTATTATTTTCATATTATTATTATTATTATTATTATTATTATTATTGTTAATATTTATATTATTAGTACCTTATTATTATTATTATTATTAACTATATAGTACTATTAATGTCAATAACCTATTCTTACCTTTAGTATGTTTTTGATATTATTATTATTGACAGTATTATTATCATTATTGTAATTGGCACCGTCGATATTATGATTAATTTAAAATTCTTACAATTATTATTATTATTATTTAATATTATTATTAGTATTACTAGTACTAACATTATTTTTCTATTAACATTATTATTACCAATATTATTACTATCGGTACTAGTATTGTTATTGTTATTATTATTAAAATATTATTATCATTACTATGATTATTATTGCTATTGTTATTATTATTTATTATTCTACTAATACAACATTATTATTATTTCAACTATTACAAATACTAAGACAATATTGTTATTATTACTAAGTTATTATTATTATTATTATGTATATTATTATTACTATTAAGATTACTATTAGTATTGATAAATTAATATTGTTATGGTTATTATTATGATTATTAATATCATTGTTGTTGTTGCTATTAGTATTTTTATTGTTAATACTAGGATCACAATTATGTACTATTACTATTACTTGTAACAATTTAAGGTTATAACATCATAAAAGGAAAAATAAGATCACAAAACTTTATTAAATTAACAAATTTAACAAAAAATTGTCACCTTTATAATAAGAGGAAGAATTTTCGTTAAATAAATTCCGGTGCCGGGATTTCCTCTGTGGACTAAAGTGGAATAAAATCAATAATAAACTAAAGAGTATACCTGATAGTAAGTATTGATGTTGGATAAAGTACCTCGGACGGTCTGGTTGCGACGGAAGATCTAAAAAATATAAAAAATATTAGTTAAAAGTAGCTAAAATCAATTTACCAATTGTTTAACCAGTTGCCATGGTAATAAGCGGCAAGCAGGTTAAAACACATTTAGAAAAAGGACTATATAATTGAATTTCTCCTAAACCTTTGAGTTTTTAGGGTCAAAACTGTGGCCAGTAATACTAAATAATATATTTTATGTTATAGTAAAGTAAATCTTATTTTTACAAATAAAATTTTATAAATTATATTATAATAATTATAAATATTATAGTAATTTAAAGTAAATTTTTTATTTTTTTTGTTAGCAAATTAGGATTTCTTTTGGCAATTCAAATTAGTTTTCATAAATAGAAAATTAGAAATAAATTTTTAATCTAAAAAATAAGAATTTTAATATTGTTGTATTATAGGACCTAGGGTATCCCCAGCAGTGGGCATGGCGCGTTGACCAGTGTCACGGCCATGAGCACTGTTGTAGATGCTTTCGGGGCGTGCAAGGAAATAAAAGGGGCATACCCATCCCTTCCCCCGTCTAGATAGCATGATGCGTCTCCAAGAAATATTGTTTTAGAAATATAACGTCATGTTAACATTCATTATGTATAAATTAAAATTAATAAAGATAAGAATATAAAGATTTTTTGCTCAGTGGACTCACACAGAAGGATGTTAGACAAGTTTCGTAAGGACATATCCGAATACCACCACACGGCAGTGACACAAACCCAGAGGGCGTAGGCCATGGTGCGGAAGTGCCGCTACATGGAGCAAACGTGGCTGCGCCAAGAGACGGCAAATAAATTAAGAACAGAGATGGACGAATTGAAGGCCCAGTTAAGTCGAAAAGATGAAGCCCTGCGGCTGGCCGAGCAGAAGGCCTAAGAACTTGAAAAACAAGTGTCCGAGCTGAAATTAAGAGATGAAATCCGCACAGGCCTAATGCAGAGCGGAGCCATACTATCGGCAGAACAACAAGCCATCGTAATACGAAACATTACCGGGAAAGATGAAGGATTAAAAACTATGACTCCAGGTTCCTCACGTCCACCAGAAGATTTGCCTAAGAGGAACAGAAGAAAGAATCGGCAGAGCAAAAAGGAGAGGGAGCGGCAGTTTAAATTGAAACGAGCTCGCTTATTAGGTCACATTTTGGACGCAAATGGATTTAAGCTCGTGTGCATTCAATAACTTTCAGCACCGATAAACTAGCTAACACTGTGATTATCTGTTAAATTTGAATATAACTTGTCAATGTTGATCATTTGCTAAATTTAAATATAATCTGTAAATGTTAATTTTGGTGTTAAAGTTGATAGTGATGTTTGAATGCAGGTTGAAGTTGTTGGATATGGGGATACTAAATGATCAAATGGTTAGGTAAATTATTAATTAAGTAGATAGATAGATGAAAGGGGGACCGATCAAGTAGAGCATGAAGTCTTCTATGACAGCTCATGAACCCGAGGGGGGTTAGGACATTAGCAGTTCTTGAGAAGGAGCTCACCTTTTGCTAACCTTCCACCCACTAGTTCACAGTACCAACGTCAATTTTGGCGGGTGACTAGCGGTTCAAATTCTTATGTAAGCGCTGGGTGGGGAATAGTAACCCTTAGGCAGTTTAAACTATTTTAAGGACCCCTCAGTGCCCAGCAATTAGTGTTGGATGACGAAGGAAAACCATTAGACACCTTCGTGCTAACAAAGTATTACAGGACCGGGCCCAATAAATACAGGATCAACATTCACGCAGAAAAACGAGCACAAGCAAATCCCAAATCGGAACATCAAAGACAATAATCCATTATCTATCGTGATCTATTTAACAATTATCTAAACAATTAACAATTATCTATCGTGATCTATTTAACAATTATCTAAACAATTAACAATTATCTATTGTGATCTGTTGAACAATTATCTGAACATTTGACAATCATTTATTGTGATCCATTTAACAATTTGTAAATAATGATGTAACTGTATATTTTATTTTTTGTAAAGGATATAATCCATTTTTATTATAAAGGGTGTAATTTATTCTAATTATTAAATTTATTCCTCACTATTCATTTTTATGCAACTCAATAAAATAAAATAAAAAGGGTAAAATCATTGGGATTAATACAGATAATCTTATTAATTATTATTATTATTATTATTATTATTATTATTATTATTATTATTATTATTATTATTATTATTATTATTATTATTATTATTATTATTATTATTATCAGTATTATTATTATTATTATTGTTATTATTATTATTATTATTCAACAACTAATTATTTCTAACGAGTGCGTATTAATTGATTATTAAAGTAACAGCTGAAAATTATTACCAATAAAATGCGCATTATCATAAAGAAAGAAAATAAAATAAATTGATATTACCAATAAAGTGCGCATTATCACAAAGAAAGAAAATAAAATAAATTGATTAATATTGCTCTTATAGCAATAGTATTTAAAAAAATAAAATAAAATAAGTATGCTCTTAGAGCACTTAAAAATAAATTAAAATATTATAGACATAAAAAATTTAGTATATATACTGAAGCTAAAGCTCAGTATATTCGCCCAAAAATACTGCGACAAAATTCTTTGAGAGTCAATCTCGAAAAGAAATTAAAATCGGAGCAGAGCTCAACAAATTCTTTTTTTGCATTCATTTACATAGCATACATAAATAACATTTAACAAATACAAATCTTGCACGCATTGTTTATAATTAACTATCTTATTTTGTGGAATCTGATTCAAAAATTGAATACTATATTTGGTAATTTTTGTTTAATAAATTTTATAAAAGATCTTGTGTTTTGATATATTAAAGTTATATATATACGAATACCAGTGCACGTTGAGATCTTAAATAGTGAGACCTCAACATTTGGTGCCGCGAACCGGGACTTTAAAATCAATTATTGTTATCAACAATTTGGGGGATAGGAATTGCGATCAGAGGGTTAGTGTAGAATATATCGGGAAAATATATTTATACTAAATAATATTATTGACCATAAATTGAAACTTAATTTAAAAATCCAAAATAGATAATCCACTTGAAATAATTTATAATTTGAGAAATAGAATCGTATATAAAATGAATAATAATCAAAATAATAATAACTTTATAAAAATTTTACCAATTGAACCTTATAGAGGAGAGCCTGAAAAGTTCGACGATTTTTTCACTGAAATCACTCAATATGCAGACGCTTGTGGTTGGACACCTGATGAGTTAAAGAGGAGAATTCCGTTATATTTAAAAGGATATGCACTACAGGCATATAATAATTTAGAGTGTAGAGGAAATAATCTTGATCAACTTATTGAAAATTTGAGAGCAGAGATAGTAATTGACAGCGATTTACAGAAAATAAATGTACAAAAGTTTAGAAATCGATATCAGGGATCTAGAGAGTCAGTTGGAGAATACGTGTATACGATAACAGAGTTAGCAAAAAAGGCATTTGGTGCCGGAGAGCACACGCCGAAATTAATTGAGGATCAGTTTTGGAATGGAATCCAGAAATATTTGTATAAAGCACTAATAATGGTTGAATATAGAGATTTAAATGAATTAGTTCATAAAGCGAAAAGAGTAGAGGCAATACAGAGAGATAGATTCAATTCATCTATAGATTCAGTTGAGATTCAAAGGCCAACGACGGCGAAACCTAAGTTGGAAAACGATGACGATGTTCCATGGGAAGAGATGAAACAATCATATTTAAATTTTGTAAAAAATAGACGAAAAAACAGTCCGAATTCAAGTAGAAGTCAATCACCTGAAAACAGGAAAAGATTTGATGCATTAAATTTTACAGAACAAAATCAAAATAGATTTAGAGACGATAATAGAGACAGTCGTTCTGACTATAACAGAAATAATTCGTATAGAAGCAATCGCTACTTTAATAGAGACAGTCGTTCTGACTATAACAGAAATAGTTTTAGAGATAGTCGTTATAACAAAAGTAATGGAGACAATTATTTTGAGAATAATAAAGATAATCGTTCTGAATACCGCCAGTATGATAATAGAAATAATAGAAATAGCTCAAGAGGCAGACAATCGAGTCCGTATAGACAAAATCAATATCGAGAAAGTCGAGCAAGCCCGTATAATAATGATGGAAGAGATAAAGTAAATTTCAATGGACAAATCAAATGTTACAACTGCCAGAGATATGGTCATTTAGCAAAAGTTTGTACCAATCAGAGAAGCGAGTCACCAAATAGAGTAAAATTTAAAAGTGAACCAGAAGTGAAACAAATAAATGGAGTAGAAATTACTAATACGAATAATGAAATAAATACTTTGAGAGAGGAATTGAAAGAGTTTAAAATTCAATATAACCGACTCATGGAAAGAAAGTCGGAGGTGTTACTTAACGAGTATGAGTGTTTTATAAATGAAGTTGATATTGATAATGAGGAAACTGAGAGACAAATAAAAATGAAAGAGGAATTAAAAGCAGTTTTGAAAAAACGACCTTATGATGACAATGAAACATTGAGAGTGATAAATAAAGTTCAAATAAGCAGAATTGATCCTGAATACTTAACCAGTTTAATCCCATTAATGGTAATGAGACAAAGAGAAACACGAGTATTTGAATTAGAGATAGAATTAAAAGAGATGATTAAAAGTTATGGAGAATTTGTGAGGAAAAGTCCGAAATTTTATGAACCCCTAAGAATAACATTGGATACTAAAGACGAATATTTTCTTCAAATGGTATTATCGAAAACAGAAGTCCATGTGTGTACAATGGTAAACAAAATACGACAATTGGCAAGAGATAAATGGCCTCGAAAAATAGGGCCAAACGACGAAATAAAGTTATATTTCAATGATATTGAGTTGAAAGATGGCGAATATCTAATTGACTATGGAGTAAATACAATAGATGAGAATATTATATCTACAGTGATAAATAGAGAAACTAGCTCAAGGGTAGCAACACCTTCTGTTGAACTTAATGAGGAAAATGATTATGATATGCTGTTTAAAATGTGGGATCAACCATCCGAAGGGAGTGCAAAGTCACCACTGGAAAAAGAAATAATTTTTCAACCATTGGATAATAAATATGGTAATTTGCAAGAGACAATAGAAAAAATCTCCAAACAGGCAATAATGCAAGATGCTGAAACAATGAAGCGAGGTAGAGGACGACCTCGAAAGTCAGAAATAGCAGAGAAATCAGATGATCGAAAAGCTGCAGAGCGTTTGAGAGAAATAGCAAATAGAAAGAGACATGAAAATCCAAAATTAGCAGACGATAATAACGATTTAATCATGATAATTGAACTTCTAAAAGCAATGAACTCAAAACTATATCCGGAAAGACAAAAACCATCAGCGTTAATCGAAAATATGATACAAAAAATCAGATTAATGGAAAAGGAGGTCAGAGAGTTGAGTACAGAGGATGTAAATGAGGAGGTGGTTCTACGGATACTCTTCACAACTGGTATAAACAGAGATAAAGTAATTACGGCAATGGCATATCTAATTACGAGATATAAAAAGCTCTTAAGATCAAATCCAAAGGAGCAAATAAATGAAGTAGCTAAAATAATATATCAAAGATTAAAGGCAGATGTGATGCCGTGGATAAAACTGAAAGGAGGTTGGAAAATAATGTATGATGAAACATTAAAAACAAGTGAAAGCGAAACGATAGAAAATGATGATACTGAGGCAATTGTAAAAAATCTTGTGAACAAAACGACGAAAAAACCAAATAAAAGTGAAGGAAAATCAAGTATCTCAATAATAATAGTAATAATAACACTATTATTAGATTTAATCAAAGGAAGTAATGCGATTATAGCCTATGATTGTCAGAACCCAAAGTGGGGGCAAAAGTATTCATTATTAGATGTGGAAAATTGTCCAGAAGCGAATCCGACAAAATTAATCATAACCGAACCCAAGATTTTTCATGTGTATCAAGAATCTGACTTTATACACACAGAGGCAAAGGAGTGTATAATCAAGTTTTCAGAGGAAAGTTTTGTATGTAATCAAGTGGCAAGGACGATGTTGGTACCGACATGGGCGCCAGAGGCATTAATAATAACACCAAGCGAGTGTGAAGAGGCATTTAAAACGAAAAAGATTAAAACAACGGATGGAATCGAATTGAAAGCTCAAGTAGGGGCAAGAGTGAAACAATCAGTAAATGTGGTCGGATGGACATCAGCCGGCGGATACTGTATGGGAGGAAAGTATAAAATATGGGGTCAGATTGCAGATAACATTGTGGTTCGAAGACAATATTATGTTGAATTGAGAAAATTTAAAGCATCATTTGATAGTTCATCAAAGAAAATGATGACACACAAGTTCTGTACGCTTGATGAATCTAGTTGTGACACTGGTGAATCGACGATCGTGTATAAAATAGATAAATACGAATGCCAATTAACAAAATTGAAGTCACTAAAATTCCGAACAATCAGAGGAAAACAGTTTACCGATGCAGAATCAAAAAGAATAAAAGATCAAAAAAGGAAAACAGTAATCGTACAAGAAAAGGATACCCCAACAATATAAATGGCAGACTCAGAAACAGAGGCCATGAGATTTGTAGAAAAAGGAGAAGTTATCAAATGCGGAAAAGCAGTTGTAAAGACTAACTATGAACGTATCTATATCAGTAGTAATGAAATTAAAGATGCAAAATTGAAAATCGATAAATTTGATGTCAAATTATCTTCGTATTTTAATAATAAAATTGATTACTTCTATCATCATCAACTAGTTCAATTAGACAAAGTATACCAAGCAACAATTACTAACGACTGTAAACTCAATAGAGAAATATTGAGAACAAAGATGGCTGTAGCGGTTACAAACCCAGATTTAATGGCACCAATATTGTTTGCAGAAAAAGGAACTTTTGCGAGAGTAGTAGGAGAAGTATTACAGACCTTTCAATGTAAACCGGTCAGTGTATCACTAGCAACGAACAACCAATGTACCAACGAACTACCCGTTATTTATAAAGGAGAAACAGTGTATTTACAGCCTATAACCAGAATACTAACAGATAAAACTTACATTCCAAGGAAAATCGATAAATGTACCAATTTGCTTGACCCATTATATCAGCTAAATGATGAAATGTGGATTACAATGTCTGATAGAAAAGAAGCAACTAAACCGTTTAAACTAGAATTAACAGAACTTGAGAAAAAATTGGAATTTCAAGAGATAAATGATATGAATAACAACGGTATGTACACGCGAGATGCCATAGAAAGTGCAAGAAAGCACATGTTGTTTCCTAACGAGAAAGAGAAAATATATTATCAATAATGGTGAGTAAAGTCATCGAGGGTAGCCACGGTAATGATTACAATTTCGATGTGTTGTTATCAAAAGAACATTTCAAAAAGGTAGTATACAAATTACTGTACAGCATATTGGGATATTTCGCAGTTTTGGGAAATATGTTCTCGACTATACTGGGAATATATTATACAGTGGCGTTGCTCAAAATGATCTGTTCATCATTAGTATCATTACGACAACTTCGACAAGTATTTGGCAACTCATATAAAATGTTGGCATGTTTATGTCCCTTCGTTGCAAAATATCTGATAACAGCAAAACACGATAAAGAAATACGATTAATTAAAAACCGGCGAATGGAAGAGGAACAATTAATGGAAAACGATAAAAACGATGATAATCCAAGTGGATCTGAAAATGTGGAGCAACCACAAGGGGGATTATACAACAGTCAAAATCAGCAACTGAGAGAACTGAGTAATAACCTGGATAACAAAATAACAAACTGTCATTGCATAACATGAAAGACCTATGGATGTTACGGTATTGAAGCAAATGAGATATTACGAGAACTCAATGAAGCTAGACCAAGCATCCAAGTATTAATCGATAATATAAACATCAAAGCACTAGTAGATACCGGAGCAGCAGCCTCCATGATAAGGGAGGATCAGTTGTCAGAAAATCGAAAAAAAGATATAAAAAGCACAAATGATACGATAATATCTATGTCATCGCATACTATGCAAGTGAGAGGAGATATTGAGCTCACTGTTCATTTTCCGAGTAGAACAGTTAATCACGTATTCAAAGTAATGACTGAATGCAGAAGTAAATGCATCCTAGGGATAGATATCCTTCGCAAGTTAGATAACTGCGTCATCGACTTGACTGATGGGGCAATCAAAAGAAAAGCAAACTATCAGGAATCAAGATTTGCGGAAGTAGTAGCATTGGAAGCCTTCGAATTAGAATATCACTGTGATCATATAATTCCAGTAAAAGTCAACGTCAAAAGTGAGGACACTTTTATTTTTGTGCCGGATAAGTCAAAAAGCCATAATATAATGTTAACCGACGAATGTGTTATACCAAAAAACGGAATAATTCCAATTAGAATTGCTAATTACGAGAGAAGCAATGTGAAAATTCACAAAGGAACAAGATTGGGAAAGTTGTTCAAAGGTGAATTAGAGCAAACATTTGAAATGTGTGAAACAATGGTGATGAGAGATAACAGTGAACAAATGGTCGAACTAAGTAAGACAAATAACGTTAAATTCTATGATAAAGTAAAAATTAATAATAACTATTTAAATGAAACCCAACAATTTCAATTACAAACTTTACTTGATGAATATAGTGACGTATTTGCAAAACATGAGTTTGATTTAGGAGATACTGACATCATTAAACATGTAATCGATACTGGGAACGCCAGACCAATAAAACAACGACCTTATGGGGTACCTTATAAACTAAGGGAGGAGATAAAGCGACAAATAAAAGAGTTGAAAGAGGCAGGTGTAATAAAACAAAGTTTTTCACAATGGGCATCACCCATCGTACCCGTCAGAAAAAAAGATGGTGAAATTAGAATGTGCATTGACTATCGTAAATTAAATGATGTAACAATTAAAGACTCATACCCATTTCCGAAAGCACAAGAACAATATGATAAACTCAGGGATACTAAGTATTTCACAGTTATTGACGCAAATAAGGGGTATATGCAAATTCAAATGGAAGAGGGGGATGCGGAAAAAACTGCTTTTGTCATTGAAGATGGATTATACGAATACACTAGATTACCTTTTGGGTTAACTAATGCACCCGCAACATTTCAGCGCCTAATGAATACAATACTAGTAGATGTACAACATTGCGCAGTCCAAATGGATGATATATTAATTGCATCAAAAACTTTTGAGGAACATTTGAAAGACATAGCGAATGTATTACAGAGACTAAAAAAGACTAGGATTAAAATCAAACCGACAAAATGTAAATGGGCAGAGCCATCAGCGCTATTTTTAGGCCACATAGTCACGGTAGAGGGTATAACACCTAACCCAGATAAAATTGAAGTTGTTAAAAATTTTCCAATCCCAACAACGTTACAACAAGTACAAGGATTTTTGGGATTAACCGGGTATTACCGTAAATTTATACAAGATTATGCAAAAATAGCAGCACCCATGATAGAACTAACAAAAGGAGTTAAAACAAAAGGAGAGAGTAAAGGAGTATTAATAGTACAGACAATAAATGATAAAATCAATAAACCACAAAAGAAATGGACACTCGAACATCAAAAGGCATTTGATCAGTTAAAAGAGAAATTAATAACAGCACCAATATTACGATACCCAGATTTTAAGAAACAATTTATCGTCATGACGGACGCCAGCGGGAAAGCCGCAGGGGCAGTCTTAGGACAAGAAGAAGAAAAGGGTAAAGATTACGTTATAGCATATGCAAGTAAAACATTAAAAGGAGCACAACTTAGGTACTCAACCATAGAAAAAGAATGCTATTCCATAGTATTTGCATTAAAACAGTTTAAGCCATACATATATGGAACAGAAGTTGTGATAAGAACAGATCATAAACCATTAGAAGGCCTTTGGAAACACAAAGATACATCAAGTAGACTTTTAAAATGGGCAATGAAAATACAAGACATGCATATCAAAATTGTTTATAAACCCGGAAGGGTAAACAAAAATGCAGATGCACTATCACGCATTCCTGAGCTAGGAGCATTAGAAGTTTTTGCTTTAGTAACAGAAAAGCCTATAGACATACAAGAGGAACAAAGTAAAGATCTAGAAATTTCTAAGATCAGAAAGGAAATTAAAAAAGGGACAAATCAAAAATACAAAATAGTAAAGAAACTAGTGGTTATTGAGGATTTTAGTGGAAAACAGTTAATAGTAGTACCACAAAAATTAAGGCAAATTCTCTTGTTACAATATCATGATGGTGCTCTAGGGGGTCATTTGTCAAGCAGAAAAACAGCAAGCAGATTATTACAAAAGTATTATTGGGATAACTTAAAAAAAGATGTTAAAAGATGGTGTAATGCATGTACAATATGCGCAACTAGAAAAAATACGGGGACAAAGACTAAAGCACCTCTACACCCAATCCCAGCTACAACATCGCCAATGGAGTTATGTGCTATGGATTTTTTATGCAAACTACCTACCACTATTAATGGAAATAAACATATATGAGTTTTTGGTGACTATTTTACTAAATGGGCAGAGGCATTTCCAACCAAAGATGAAACAGCAGAAACAGTAGCCAAATTACTTGTAGAAAAAATTATTTTCAAAATCGGCACACCTAGAAAACTACTAACGGATAAGGGAGCAAATTTCATGAGCGAAACAATCAAAAGGGTAGCTAACATATTTAACATGCATAAAATTAGCACAACAGCTTATCATCCTCAAACTGATGGGTTAGTGGAAAGATTTAATGGCACACTTCTCAGTAGATTAGCGGTTTTTGTGGGAAAAAATCAAAATGATTGGGATGAATACGTGAGTCAATGCACATACATTCATAATATCACACCCAACGAGACAACGGGGTATTCACCATATTTCTTAATGTTTTTAAGAGAACCTGCAACACCCATAGATACAATTTTCGAACCACGAGTATCACAATATTTAGATGCACCGGATTACGTAACCTTAATGCAAGAGCGAATGCAAGAAGTATATAAGGTAGCTAATCTAAAAGTTAAGTTTAGACAAGAACAATATAAAGATGACTACGATAAAACCAGTAAACCCCATACCTTCAAGGTGGGAGATAAGGTTAGACTTATGACTCCACAAGTGGGAAAAGGTAAAACAACAAAATTAGCAAGACTATTTAAAGGCCCATATGAAGTAATTAAAGTAATCAACGAAAACTTACATATACAAAAACATAAAAATGAGGATCCCATAGTAGTACACGTAAATAGATGCAAATTAGCGGAATCAGAAATAGTAGAAGGACCAACACATAGATATAATTTACGATCCCAGAAAGGATTAATGATGTCAGCAATCTTCTTAACAATCATAGGAATAATTAATACAACTAATGTTAAAGAAAAGTACAAAACTGAATTTATGGGAGATAGAGACATTTTAATAAATATTTTATCTCACGAAATTAACGTATTCAATCTAAATAAAAAGCCGATAAGAGATCTATACTTAAAATCAACAAATATCACACCAAAATTTATGGAAAAAAGAGAGAAAAAAACCACTGATAAGTTCGAAAGGGGAGACAACGCTAAATTTATTAACTTAGAACCCAACACTCAATACGTTCTATGCGCCCAATGGGATACAGATTACGATACATCACAAATACAATGTAAAAGGGTAAAAACCATACAGACAAAAAACGCAAGATGACAAAGAAAGTAATTATAAATACAACAACACAACAAATTAATTCAAGCCCAAACATGAATATAACCACCACGAAAATAACAACTCAAACCATAACCGATGAAATAACAACCAAAACCTATAAAATACCAATCCAACTCGAGAAAAAACTAATTAAATTACCTACGGGAAAACCAATTCTTATAAAAAATTGGAATGAATTACAAGCATTTCAAAAACAAGAAACTAAACCAATATGGCCTTTTTACGTAATATCAGCTAGTATTTTAGCTATAGCAATATTGGCAATAGTTAGTAGTGTACAAATCTACAAAAAGTACAAGTGGAAAAGGCAGCGATATCGGCACCGACTGGTCAAAAATGTATCAGGGCGTTTTCACTTGGACAAATATATACCAGGTCAATACACAATGTCCACTCTTGTTTAAAAAATTATATAAAATTAATCGAATATGGTCAATAATATTTTCTAAATTTGTATATATTGATATCTATAACTTAATAGCGTATAAGGGCAAACCTCATATGCGCAAGAGGATTATTTATTTACTCTTCATTTTAGAACAAATACAATTCAACACGCAATTCAGCCAATCCAAATCGCAGTCCAATCAAGTTGATCAATCTTACGTACAATTCAATCAATTTCACATGAAACCCAACCAATCTAATCAATCTCACATGAAATCTAATCAATTTCCCGGACAATCCAGTCAATCCAATCAAACCAATACACAATCTAATCAATATGTTTGTATGATAAACAAGCATTGCGGAAGTTTCTACAGAAATCTACAAAATAAAATCTGCACAGACGGAACCCCAATCACTATCCGCAGCTTCCCAAACCAGGTGTGCATCCCAAACGATATGAAAATAGAAATCGAAGAAAGAGAGCTGCACTTAATCAAATTCAACGAAGCTAGAAGAGTGAAACTCAAAGAGCTTATCGGAGCATTTGACGAATTTGCCAATGTAGACAGGGCAGCAGCTGAAGGAAAAAAGGTGCCCCATCGAATAATCTTCCATATGACAAAAACAGAGGTCTCTATTTGTCAGCAAAGAATCCCACTAATCACCACGAGCAATTGCTCAATAATGATAAAAACTATCAAACACAGAAGAATGTCAAATTAATTTAATAATCTTATGATTCAAATGAACAGTCTACCATGTGTAATAGCAATTGAAATTCTCTATATACCTACAATACCAAACCCTTTCGTAGATCTGGAATATATCATATCGAACCTACACATTCCTCAAGAGCTTGTCAACAAAGGTGTATCGTTCACGCACCAAGAATTAACAACAGAGGAAAGGCAGGAGAAGATTAAATTCGTAGATGTCAAACTGGTCTGCGACATTAACAACAATCAGAGACCAGTAGAAGTATGTATCAGAGATTTCGACGGAACCGTCCTATTCAATAAGAAAATCACACCGAGGACAAAAATACTCCATTATTATCCGGAAAAAACAAAAGCAAACAAGGAAAATATTATTGGTAACGAGGATGAGTACCAAGCATTAGTAGATATTCGAAAATTCCTACAGGGACAAATAATCGTAGGATATGATATCACAAACAAATTAAAAGCTCTCACATTAGATATCTACAATGTAATGGGAGTCAGAGAAATGGCTGAAGATTCTTTCATGCGTTCCTTCGTAAAGAATGTAGCACCCCACAAAATTAAATTATCCAATCTAGCATACCAGGCAATCAGATACCACGACAAATGGTTCAAGGATAAAGTCATCAATAGAATACTACAAAAAGCAGAACCCTTTTCAGCGAACGAGACAACAATACTTCTGAAAGTCATTTATGGCATCGCAGAACAAAAATGGGAAGAAGTTATCAAATGGATTCCTCAAGTTTAAAGAGAAATGTAAACGAGAACCAAGAAAGCACAACGAATGCCTTAGAAAACGATGATATGGAAGAGGATATGTACATAGAACCATCACAATGGGAATTAAAATTTAACAAGAACGGCACCAGAAGGACATTCGAAAGTGAGCTAATGGATAGTGATGAGGATATCATATTCATCTCTGAGGAACGATCACAAAGCAACAACATACCTATCAAAAGCGAGCCACAATTACAAGAAAACAAAATGCAGTATGATAATGATTCGGATGAGGAATATTTCTCCTTCGAAGAAGATGATCAGGAAGCATCACCGAGATCAACAACCGAAGACAGTGACGAATATGGACCCGAACCGGATATAATACTAGAAGACCCTGATTTTGTAATCGGAGAAAGCCAGATGGAGATATCAGATAGCGAATTGTGCCGTCATTTCGGTAGACGAATAAAGGACGGAGACATATTAAATTTGGCACTCAAAAAGGGATTCAGGCGCACCACCATGAAAATAAACGATTGTGAGATTGAACTAGTCCTCAGCGATAAAGGTAATGAGGACATTACTTTAACGGCCCAGGGAGGAGTGTTAGATGACGAAGGAAAACCATTAGACACCTTCGTGCTAACAAAGTATTACAGGACCGGGCCCAATAAATACAGGATCAACATTCACGCAGAAAAACGAGCACAAGCAAATCCCAAATCGGAACATCAAAGACAATAATCCATTATCTATCGTGATCTATTTAACAATTATCTAAACAATTAACAATTATCTATCGTGATCTATTTAACAATTATCTAAACAATTAACAATTATCTATTGTGATCTGTTGAACAATTATCTGAACATTTGACAATCATTTATTGTGATCCATTTAACAATTTGTAAATAATGATGTAACTGTATATTTTATTTTTTGTAAAGGATATAATCCATTTTTATTATAAAGGGTGTAATTTATTCTAATTATTAAATTTATTCCTCACTATTCATTTTTATGCAACTCAATAAAATAAAATAAAAAGGGTAAAATCATTGGGATTAATACAGATAATCTTATTAATTATTATTATTATTATTATTATTATTATTATTATTATTATTATTATTATTATTATTATTATTATTATTATTATTATTATTATTATTATTATTATTATTATTATTATCAGTATTATTATTATTATTGTTATTATTATTATTATTATTCAACAACTAATTATTTCCAACGAGTGCGTATTAATTGATTATTAAAGTAACAGCTGAAAATTATTACCAATAAAATGCGCATTATCATAAAGAAAGAAAATAAAATAAATTGATATTACCAATAAAGTGCGCATTATCACAAAGAAAGAAAATAAAATAAATTGATTAATATTGCTCTTATAGCAATAGTATTTAAAAAAATAAAATAAAATAAGTATGCTCTTAGAGCACTTAAAAATAAATTAAAATATTATAGACATAAAAAATTTAGTATATATACTGAAGCTAAAGCTCAGTATATTCGCCCAAAAATACTGCGACAAAATTCTTTGAGAGTCAATCTCGAAAAGAAATTAAAATCGGAGCAGAGCTCAACAAATTCTTTTTTTGCATTCCTTTACATAGCATACATAAATAACATTTAACAAATACAAATCTTGCACGCATTGTTTATAATTAACTATCTTATTTTGTGGAATCTGATTCAAAAATTGAATACTATATTTGGTAATTTTTGTTTAATAAATTTTATAAAAGATCTTGTGTTTTGATATATTAAAGTTATATATATACGAATACCAGTGCACGTTGAGATCTTAAATAGTGAGACATCAACATTAGTTCAATGTCGCATTGAGAGTTTCAAGTCGATAACTAACGAATTCCACATAAAATTCACTGTGGAGTTAGTAAATACGGAGTTAAACAAGGCAGATGAGATGACCATGGTGCCTAATACGTTGATGTCACATCTGAAAAACATATGTAACCATTTCAAACCTAGAGTAGAGACTGCATTAAGTGCAAGCAGGGATCATGGAAACATGGATTTAATAGGGAGTTGCCATGCGGATCACCATTTCGAAGTAAACCGGACATTGTTCTCATGAAGAAAAATGGATCCATCGTCTCAAGATCATCAGTTAAAGAAATTGTGGGACAGTGCCAAACGTGTAAACGAGTGGATCCATCACCATCAAAGTGGCATTTGAGTGAACTGGAAGTTTGGCAAAGACTAATAGTGGATCAACGTTTGGGGTTATATAATGAAACACAATTAAAATCACCAAAAATAACGAAAGTGCAGAATTAATTATTGATTGGGAGAAAGCGGTATGGTTGAATGCCAAATCAAAAGGCAAATCTAAACATGATAGTAAAAATTCAGTAAGGGGTCCCCATGAAAAGGTAGAGCGAAAAAACAAATTAATTAAAAAATTAATTAATTACTAATGGAAAGCCCGAGCTAATGGAAAACCCGAGTCAATAGATAAGGGGAAACCCGGAGTAATTAATGAGCAAAATGGAAACTCAAATGGGCACCAAGTAGATCATTGAATTGTTATTATGATCGCATTTCAGGTTTATCACACTAAATAACAGCGTCAGTAGAGGAGAAATTTTAACGAAAGGATAGATAACAGTTTAATAAGGACCTGATCGAAACTATAAAAGGAAAACTCAGAAACCAGAAATTGCCAATTTAGTCGAAGAGAATTAATAACAAAATACGTTCAACATCTTGAAAGGAGCGGTCAAAAGGTAAAACAAGTGAAACATTTACTAAATTATCGTTTCAGGAAGGTGGTCTCCCCTTGGGTCTCCTACCTCACGGTAACTCACAATAAGTTATCAAAGAAAGAAATGTGCAAATTAATAACTAATTGTAATTGTGGTGAATTGAGAATAAAGTTGTTCTGTGTTGGGTTTTCTTCATTTATATATAAAGAACACGACGAGTCATCGAGAACCGACTTTTAAACGATATTAACCCAACACAACGCATTTTGGTAATTCTATGTTTTTGAGCGTAGTCGATTGTGAACCAAGCAGATTCTCAATCTGTCGGAGGTTGAAATCGGAAATTGAAATAGACGTTCGTGATAATCTTCGATCAATATTTCTTGAGCACGGTTTACCGTTCGAAATACTCTTGGACAATAGTAGAACGTTCTACTCCAATGAAATTAGAACGCTGTGCGATCTATTCTGTGTACAGACGATTTACCGAAACGCCTATCAACCCTCGAGAAACGGTATTGTGGAAAGAATCCACAGACATTAAAAAAACGATTGCACGGTCGAGGTGTGACGCAGCAAAAGCAGTATTTTTGTATAATTCTTTAAAAGATATTTTTGGAATAAATAGGCAGAATTGAATGAGATGATTTTGAAATAAAAAAATCATTTAATAATTTTGTTTTTAGTTTTATTTGTATGGAAAATAACACACTAAATTATCGTTTTGTTTATTTAGATCATTAATTTAACCTTTACATAATTTTAATTTTAAATTAATGAAGTAAGTATGTTAATGTATATATTATAATGCTAATATATTTTAGTATGAAAATATTAATATCTACATTTATATATTTATTAATATAAATATTTCATATTAAAGTCATTATTGATTAAGTGCTACTTTAATTTAAAAATTAACTTGATTAAATTTATAATTAAATTTTAAAAAATTCGGTTTGTGAAGTTTCTCTTATTTTTATTATTTAATTTGATTAATATGCACATCTGATGTTTAATGGATTCATGTGTAAATTAATTTAAATTAATTTGATTATGAAATTAAATGAACTGTAAACTAGTATCTGTATAAAATAGCCTACAAGTACTTTAATAAAAATGCTCTGAAATGTCAGCATAATTTTAACTTATATAACTGCATTCTAATATATGATGTGGTCAGCTTATCAAGCCTAGAGTAAAAAAGTGATAACTTGAATCATTAAATATTTAATTTTATTAATGAATTTCAGATAATTTAAATTATTTATTTATTGATTTATTAATTTGAAGTTTTGGATGAATAATCGTTCAGATGATTGCCTGTAAAGCTTGTGTGTACAGTTGTGTTTGTGTGTATCGGTGTGTGTGTGTGCCGGAATTGATGTTGCAAACTACCGTTGTGAAGATGGATAATTAAACGAAATCAAAGTAATTGTGAATTCAAGATGAATTTCGACAGGTTTCAAAAAGAAAATTAATTTTGTAAAAATTTTATAAAATACCAATGAAGTTTTTATGATATAGAAAAGGCATTTCTAAAATTTTATATGAAATTAATAGACTTAATTTTATTTACGCTTTAAATATAAAATAAATTTAATGATTTACTACTGAATTTATTATATATATGTATATTTAATATTAAAAAATTAAAAATTTTCAATCTACTTTTTTAAATTTGCACTATTTTCCGAATATTATAAAATATTGGAATAGCGTTTGATCTGGCCAAAAGGCATTCTTTTATATCTGGAGCTACTAAATTTTCCATTTGTTTGGATTGTTATATTTCTTAAAATAAGAAAATAAGGTTATTGGATTAAAGTAGAAATATCAAATAAACTTCGTATTGGAGTAAATATGACCTATATTTATCTGTTTGTTATGTTTTTTTGAATATTTCCGCAACTGACCAGTTATTATAAAGCTTAATAAAAATAATAAATTTAGAATACGATTTTCTTTTACTTATCTGTATTTATTAATTAATATTTTTTGTTAATTTACTAAAGAATTCTAAGTAATTTTTTCTTTCAATATCAATAATTATTACAAAATGTTCGTCATTTGTATCAATCAAGTTCACTTGAAATCGTAGGTCTATGTCCACCAAATTTATTACTTGTTCCAACATATTTATCTGTATATTTATGCCATAAACTCACCGATAACGTGAAGAAACATTATGTGTATATTATTTTGCATACTTTGATCCAACATATATATATTATACTGCAATATATTTCGACAGATTCACTGTCATCGTCGTGTAGATTGTAACTTAAAACTATATAGATTTAAACTGATTTATTCAAACAAACTTCATTGATCTTTTTTATTTTAAAAATATTATAATAAAATTTATAAATTCTGTTTTTAAAATCTAAATTTTTAAAAATTTATTCTTATTAAATTTCATAAGATCACAATTTAACAAAATTTTAATAAACTTTCCATAAAATATTTGTGTTTATTAATGGATTTCAAGTCCTACTTAGATTGTGTTAAGATCTTGATTATAAATATATATGTCATGGATGCAATGTCCGTTATTTTCGCTTTCAAGTTATTGATCACAGTCGACTTATGAAATTGATTGATGTTAGTAAATGCAATTTTGTGCTATACGATGAAAATAAATGTAAAATGTTTTTGTTTAAAAATTTAAAAATATTTAATTGGCGTTTATTAAAATTTTGTTAAATTGCGATTTTATAAAGTTTAATGAAATTAAATTTTTAAAAATTTTGATTTAGAAAGCAGAATTTATAATTTTTAATGTAATATATTTTTAAAATATAAAAGATCAGTGAAGAAATTTGTTTGAACAAAGCTGTTTATATCGATATTGTTTCAAGTTCGAATCTACTTGACAATGACAACGAGTCTTCCAAAATATATTGTAGTATAATGCATATTGGATTAGAGCTTTCTTTAATTTAATGCAACACAAATGTTTTTGCATTATTCAAGAATCAGATAATAGATTTAAAATATTTTTTTTCAATTTACTTGCTTAAATTTATGTAAAAGAATTTTGTATTGCATTAATTGCCTTTTTAAAGACTTTATTTGATATCTAGTTTTTCTTTGAATATATTTATGTAAATTCACTAATCTTTTCATTTGAATCATTGGCATTTATTTATGCTTGTTTATGTATTGCATTTCTATAATTGATTTCGTGTTGATTTCGGTGCTAAAATCTTATTTTCATATTTCAGTTATAGAATTCCAATAAAATCGATGTTTTGTCAATATTCTTAGTATTTTTTTCTATTATTTATTTAATTATTAGGATGCGTGTAACTTTTGATAATTTAAATATTTTAATTTTTCTTGTACATTCAAATTAAAATAGTATTTGTTTAATTTTAGTAATTAAGAAAAATGTATTTTTGTTCATTTTAATTTTGAAATTTAAATTAGCAAAGATTATTTGGAAAAAGAAAGCATTGAAAATTTGTAAGAATAAGATTGCATAAAAAATGAAAATTTAGCTCATGTGCAATACCAAAATACTAAAATATGATTTGGTATATAAAGCAATACACAAACCCGGACATCAAGATATTAGCAGGGTGCAACGACACAGAGGCATACGAAGAATTTAAATACACTAACACTCTATAGATCCCAGAACAAGTTTTAGGATTCTTTCTATATAAAACCGACAGAAAAAACATACTACAAATGTAGCCAAAAAATCTAAAAGAAAACAATTTAGTTTGAGGTTAGAAAGAAAAATCTAGATCATTGGAAAGTCGTTACTCAGGACCCTGTGAAGTCACTAAATTTAGTGACAATAATACGGCCGTTATTGAGGTGAAAAAAATCTCAAAATAATTCATATCACCAAATTCAAACCCGCATTCCATTTAGAATTCAAACCTAACATTAAAGACAAAAAGACTCCCAACACCCCAGAACAGACATAAGCAAAAACGCAGATTTAGATGTACAAACCAAATTAACTTTGGCGTGTTCCCCACTTCAGTAACTTGTAAAATTACCACAAAATAAAATGTAAAAACCCAAATGATAAATATAGGAATATTTTTGTAAATTAATCCTCATTTTGTGCTTTGTATAACATTTGTAGATTTAATTGTTCAATTTGACTATTAAGTAATTTCTTTAAAATATTGGAAAGTTGATAATAAGAAAAGTAATAAATAATAAAAATTACACGTTATTATCATTAAGTATTTTCAATATTTATTTTGTTATAAATAATTCCAATTAAAAGATAAACACAATAATTATATTTTATTTTGATATTGCTTCTTATTATGATATTTAATTTGAAAACTAATATTCCCTTATTATAATAATTATTTATGTTTTATAAATGGTAATATTTGTTTATATTATAATTGATTCACTCAAAGTATTATAGGGAATAATATTCACATCTATCTATTGACAGTAATATTAAATAAAATTTTAATTAACAGAAAAAACACCATATAAATAAGAATATAGATTAATGAAATTTAACAAATTTTGTTTTTAGTTTTTAATAATATTTTATTCAAATAAAATAAATTGATAAAATTCATTTATATTCGAATTCAAACTAGACTTTGAGCTTAACATTGGTTAATTCACGTTGAATCATTTGATTTTTATTTAAATAATACATAATATTAATTATAACTTTGATAAAAATGAATTATAAATTCATAGATTATTAATGGAGCCAAATGAGTTTCTTTTATATAAATTATATTATAAATTTATCGTTTTCATCATTGATCTATTTGTTTTATGTTGTTGGTTGATACTGTTTATTGACTTCCTTTTTTATGCATTACTACATGTAATAATTTATTTAACTAAAATTAACGAGAAGAAATTTTTTTTAATTAATAAAATTTAGAATATTTAGAATTTTTAATTATGGATACTGTAAATACAAAAATCAGTGTAGCCAATAGCAGATATTTCTTGGATCATTATTTTTGAATCTTCTGGAGCAGTTGAGAGTTTTTTTTATCGAGGTTGTCGTTAATTAATTGTTCATAAAGTATTCATAAAACTTCTTGTTAAGACATTAAAGCTAAAATTAATGAATACTTTCGTTAAAACATAATAAAAAATGCATGCAGTTTTAAAATTTTAAATAAATTTTCACTGAAATTCGCTAATAAATTAACAATATTTTCTAAATAAATAATTAAATAAGTTTGGCAACGACTTTATTAAAAGAAAACCACCATTTAAACACTCGTTGTACGATATATTTCGACAGTTTAACTGTCATCTGCAGGCACCATACAATGAAACTTAGTGATTGTCTTTCCAGTAAAGATGTTCAATTAATACATAGAAAAACGTTAAGAATGTTGAAATCAGAAAAGATAAGAACTTCCACTGATAAAAATCTAACGAATATTGGATTAATGTTAAATAATACTACGAATTATTATTTTTTACAAGTATGTGTTGAATGGTGTATCAAAAATTTGATTTTGCCAATAAAATCTAAAGAGGATATCATTTTAAAAAATTGACTAATTCGAGGAAAGTATTTGAGAGAATACTGTGATAAACTTGAGCAAAATAGTTTTGACTAAGGTAGAGGAGCGTATTTTGAAATTTGGTCCAAATCATTGTATTTTTAATTGTATTGATGAAACAAAATTGTGTGAAAAGATTGAATGTTTATATTTTTATATATCCCAATCGATGAAAGGCATTAATGGTAATTATGTGAAGAGCTCGTTAAGTTCAAGTACGATGGAATATCGATAAAAACAAAAATCAGAATATTAGGGATTTTATGGCTTTAAAAAACTTAGCTAAGAAGAATATTAACATT
The DNA here is from genome assembly GCA_022537955.1 of Schmidtea mediterranea. Lineage (NCBI taxonomy): Eukaryota > Metazoa > Platyhelminthes > Tricladida > Dugesiidae > Schmidtea > Schmidtea mediterranea. The sequence goes on along the minus strand of CM039679.1, from coordinate 300,019,550 downwards.
TGTTAGTTTAATAAAGGAAATGGGTTAGTTATTCTTGACCATGATGTGTATATAAATAAGTTGAATAATGTGTTAAATGCTCGTCAGTTAGTGAAATTAGAAAAGGATCGGAAGAATGGAAAATTGCCTCATCTTAAGACTGAAGAGTTTTTACAAAAAATGCTGAATGGTTTAATTGAGAATAAACTTATTAATGAAGAAGTAAGTAAATCTATTCGTCTAAATAGAGTCATAAAAATTCATAACTAACTAAAATTCCACAAAGAAGGTATAATTTAGATCCTATGAGACCAGTATTGTCGATGGTTGGTACTGCTCAGTATAAAATAGCAAAGTTTTTGGATGGATTATTAAAACCGTTAATGCGATCAGAGATTGAATGTAAAGATGGCTTTGAGTTTGTTTCTTGTATAACACAGTTACAAAGACAAATTATAAAGGAGGTTATAGTTTCGTTTGATGTTTGCAGTTTGTTTACGAATGTACCGTTGATTGATAGAATTGACTTATGTTTTGCGTTGTGGGATAAAAATGTATCTGGACATCACATTTTAGATAGAAGGGCATTTCGTAAATTTCTTGAATTTGTGAATTTAAGTATAAGAGAAATTTGGCGAAGAGATTGATTTATCGTTCATGGTCTTTATCTTCTACTTTTGCTAATTTAGTGAAAAGTGTTGATAAATTTGTTGAGTTAATGATAAATAATGGGTATTCGAAATCATTTTTATTATTGATGATAAAAGAGACTGTTGACAAATTGATTAAAAATCCTAAGAATCCATGTTTGGGAAGGACTGAGTGTAATTTGACAAATAAATGTGAATTGATGATGTAAAATTTAGATCCTAAATAACAGTATAAATGCATACAAAAAGAATGTGCCTAAATATGTGTTAGTATTGTCGTACTCGGAAGGTTTTACAAATTATAAGAGGAAGTTAAGTAAAAAGATGAAAAATTTAGATTATAAGATCGTTTCTAATTTGTGTAAGGTACGCAATGTGTTTATTAATAAATCCAAAAACTCCGGTTTTATTGTTTTCTGATCTCGTTTATCAAAATTCATGTAATGGGTGTAATGCCACATACATTAGAGACTTCCCGTCATCTACGTATGACTGTTTGAATGGAGTTTTCTTTTAATATTCTCTATATTAATTGATTTTAAAATTCAAAACTTGCAAGTAACTTTCTAAACACGTGAATAAAGTACATGTAAAAGTTTTGCCAATAAATATGGGTTCATTTTAATTCTTTGTTTTTATCACAAGAAACATGTTCCCTTAAGATGTAGTGGCGTGCAGTTACCGCTACTATATAGACTTTCCTTGAGAGCGTCTTGATTTTCGGTATTGATATGCCAAGATTTACACGGGTTATATATTATTTACTCGTGTTTCGAAAGTTCGAATTATGAATTTTGAGATATGAATTTGACTCGTAAAAAGAATTTAAAAATATAATGTCTAATGAATTGTGAATAATATATATATACACAATGGATCGTTTAACAATTGTATGATGAGATGGTTGCTGTTGTTTTCTTAATATCGATTATTCACAGTTCCAAATTCTGATTGGTTGTCTAATTAAATTAAAATATTTTTGTGCAATGACAATCATGAAAATGTCAATAATGCATATTTTTGTTTTCTTTTAGAACAAATTCTCTAACTCTGCATTTTCACAGAACAAATGTCCAGTGCTAATTTTGATGATTTCGGTGAGATATTATTTTTATTAAATTTTATTATTAAAATGTATATTAATTGTACTGACAAATAAAATCGATTTTGTCGAATTATTATCGGAATATTTGATTAATTTATTTCAATGATTAATTGATGATTATATTTATATCTTGATTATTCGTGAAAACTTTGATAATAATAATAATAATAATAATAATAATAATAATAATAATAATAATAATAATAATAATAATAACAAAAATGAAAAATGAGCAATAATTTATTATTGATTTTTGTTAAATAAAAGATTTTATTTAAAATTGTGAAATATTTGTGATTACAGTTTAATTACAAATATTTATAGAATAATTGAGATTTGTTAAATTATTCATTTTTGTTGCCCTCATGATTTAAAGTAGTGAACCTAAAAATATTAGCATTAAAATAAGACAAACAAAAATATAATTTCTGTCCAAATTTTTTATAATAAAACAATTGATGCTTGGTTAAATAAAAATATACAAATTTTAGAATAGTATGAAATGTTTGAAAGTCAATTTTTTATAAAATATGGTTAACGACAAAAGATTATTTTTATTTATAAAAGACGTATTTTCTATAAAATTTGACAATGAATCAGATTTATTCGTGAATACCATAAATAAATCTGATTGATGTTAAATTTTGAATAAAATACAATGTATTTTATAAATAAAATGAAAAAGAAATCAGAGGTGAAAACAAAAAAACTCCTTATAAAAGATTATTTAGTTTTATTTTATATAATCAAGATAAGCTTTTAGACAATATAATCTTCTAGTGGTGCAGTGCATTCCGAAATAAATGTTTATGATAATAAGATAACATTAGATGTTGAATATTTTATTAATTTTTTCCTTAAAAAAGAACATGTTTAAAATTAAGAATTTCTTAACAGTGATTTAAAATTTTTGTGTCTATTCTTTAAGAAGTCATTTAATTTTTCTTACCATTTTTTACGTGGATGCTTTATTTTTAATAAAAGTTTTTATCCTTGCGTGCGCCCGTAAATGTTTCATTGGTTCACATGTAGCTTGCGTAGATATTATTTTTCCTAATGTTTTAATGCGTTAATTAAGGTTTTATTTGCATCCAGATTTATTTCTATTTTCATTTAATAGTGATGAGACAAAACATTTATGCAAAAGTTAACAATTTAATTAAGAATTATGGTTAATGATTATTGTTCATTACTTTAGAATTTCATTTATTTTCATGTAGATTTTGACTATCATTTCATGTTTTATCTGCTTAACAAAAGTATTGATATTTAATCGAAATCCAATTGAAGATAATTGAAACAGATCTAATATGATTAAAAGAATTATAGTTAATATTTGTTAATCACACTGTAACATAGTAGTAAAATTAGATTTTATATATTAATAATTTTTTTAAAATCTGACCCGGGATATTACATTGTTAATTTATTGTATTAAAGAAGATAATGAAATGAACGTAATAAAATTTTATGAAATGAAACATTAGTAAAATTTTTGTTTAGTTAATTCCGGTTTGATATGTTTTGATGTAACATTTATTTTATTTTCATTGTGACTTAAGATCAAAAATTTATGTTTTCCAATGTGACATAAGTTTCCTGCATTGCCTTTATCATTCGTTTTATGTTTGTAATAGATATTTTTAGTTTGATAAATTTTTTTTTATTTAAAATTTTTAATAAATAGTGTTAGAGAATCAGGTAGGTCGTACTTACAAAATTTGGCTACTTATATACTATTTTTGTTACTATAAATCTCTCACAGCGTAAGTAGAAGACTTTTATGTACTCTTACACTTGAAAGCACCAACAGTACTTTCAAATAATTAATGGTTATCAGAACAATTAACATTAGTCAAGCATTCTTTTAGTATGTGATTTATTTTCTATGAACAATATGCAATGATAATGGTAAGTAAAAATTATAGAATTTTTTTAAGGTTTCGACAAAATTCCACAAAAGAACTAACTAAGAATTATGATTTTTCCAATTTAAATTTAAATAATTTCTCGCACCAAAATTTACCGCAAGAATTTAAACAACTTCATCGAAAATATTAAAATTTACTCTAGTTTTTTTAAAATATCCAAAGTTTAAAGATTACAATTAAATATCATTATTTATTTCACCACCAACAAATTATTTATAAAATTTTTAGATTAATTTTTAACCCTTTAAGGCCCAGATTTTGTTTACCTACCTGTAGAGATAAACTTGATAATATCGGTGGTAGTCAAAATGACGACCGTGGATCTTAAAGGTAACTAAATAAATTAATATTATGGACATAAAAATATAAACAATAGAGTCGTCATTTGACTACCATGGGGGCTAATGGGTTAATTTTAAGTTATTTTTATAAATAACCAGAACAAACAATAGGTTGTGGTAATTGATTATTATTTTTATTATTTTATTATTTTGACGGAGTTTTATAGAATATGTTTTAACTATAATTGATAGACAGAATTAAGACATATATCAATTAATTAGTGTATACAAACTAATTAAATGTTTGCATTTATTTAGAAATTAAAACAATTTTTTAATATAATTTGAGATATCCATAAAACTATTCATTTTAAACAAGAAAATGATTTTATTCTTTGCATGTAAGATTGAATATCTTTCTTCACAAGTACGATGTACAACTAATGTACATTGAATAAATTTAAGAAGGATATGTCAGTCAAATTGACGAAAAACGTTCAATTTTATTCCAAAAATGCGTCAATTTAGATATTTGTTTTGATTTTTAAACATACCGTAATTGAAAATTTTAATGGATCTTAGCACGTTTTAAGATCGCTTGATGTGCAATAAATTCTTATCAAATCGTTGATAAAAATTATTATTGTTTCAATTCAGATGAATGGGGAGATGTAAATAAACTTAAAGAAGAAGTTGAAGCCCAAAAAGCCCGCGTCGAAAGCTTGCAATCTGAACACAACTGGATTAAAAATTCATATTCTGCCACAGACCTATATGGTAAAACGAGACTCGATAGATCTGATTCTGGAATAGACAGACAGTCTTTATTAATGGAAAACAGCCGAGAACATGCCAGTGATTCAAGGAACAACATGTCACTGCCGGAATGTTCAGGAAACAGTATTAAAAAAATCATTGAAATTACGTCTCTTATTCGAGCAATTGAACACCAGTTAAACATTTCCAACAAATTCAACGACAATGATTCAGTAAATTATTAGAAATTCACAAATCTTTGTAAATAACATGTTGCTCGTTATCATTATCTTGTTTTTAGTAAACTTTATAACAGGGGTGTCAAACCCGGTTGACCCTTTGGGCCATATAAAATTTTGTCAAAAACAAATTGGGCCACATAAACAAGAATATTTTTTTGGCAATCTTTATTACCATTATTTTGTAACTGTGATTTCAACCGATAAAATCTGGATAATAAAATATATTAAATATATTAATATACTATAATAGTATATTTTTTTATTCCCTGTTATTGGAGTATTATATTTCCAGGAAAGTAAATGTTATTTAAACAAACATAAAATGCTCATCCAAATTCAGTATATAGAACATTTAAACATGAAGTAAATATACTGATACATATATCTTGTAAAATTTTTGGATTTTTATTTGAAAAATATTACTTTTTTAATTTTACTTTGAGCCAAAAAGGAAAGTATTTTTGGTCGCATACGGGCCGCGTGTTGGACACCCCTGCTTTATAATACTTCAGAATATATTGAAAATATATAAATTTTTTAATTACTAAGCTATAAATCTTCAAATGATGGAAAGCTCAATTTTCAGCGGTCTATTATTATTATTTTTAATATTAAGTGAAAACCATCGATAAATTATTAAAAATTCAAATTAATTACCAGAAATATATGTGAAAAAAGAATTTAAACAAATCGATGTTATTGAAAATAAAAAAGTTATTTCAAATAAAAACTTCATTCGATTGATACTTGCGAAAATATCATATAAATGTCCATGACTTATTTATGAATCCGATTATTTAATTTATTTTCATTTCGTTTTTTAAACAGTCGATCAGCATCATGTTTTATATTTAAGACAGATTTTCGTCACAGAATTTTTTAAGCGTTTATTTTATCTGCAAACGTCTAAAAAAGCTGTGCCGAAAATTTGTGCTAAAAATTAAAAATATTGATCAATAGGGTTTTTAATCGAAAAAAATTACTTAGGCTTTTTTAACAGTATGCGATTCAAGTCATTTTTTATTGAGGGCTTTTTTAACGAGACAAAAATACTATAGCATGACCATTTTAGGCTTATTTAACCGTAGGTAATTGAAGCCATTTTTTATTGAGGGCTTTTTAAGAGTCAAAAATGAGAACTATGTCATGTAGGATATTGATCAATAGGCTTTTTAATCGAGAAAAAATACTTAGGCTTTATAACCATAGGCGATTCAAGTCAGTTTTTATTTTAGTCTTTTTAAAGAGAGTCATAAATTAGGGCCATGTCGTGTCAGATATTTGGCTTGACATTTTGGTATTTTTATAGTGTATTTCTTTTTAATGAAGTAATTGTCCGGGGATATTTTTGACTCTTGTTGTCACTGGTGATGCGAGTCGTATTGAATCCAATTACAGATAAGTGTTGAAAATATAATTTAACTGTGATAGAAGGTATGATTTTTAATACAGTTTTAATATCAGACAAAAGATTTTTGTTATTTAATTCGATTGTTAAATGACTTTGTAGAGTTACGTACTGTAATTCCAAAATAATTTCAAATATTTAACAAAACTAAAATATTTATTTGTCAAAACAACAACGTTAGTTAACGTTAGATAGATCGTTTTAAGGAGATTTGCTGATATATAAATACGCTCAGCAGATTCTCAACATTCCACAAACATTCCTCACAACAATTAGTTTATTTTAATTTATTATATTTTACAATTTTTATTAAAATTATAAATCAAATCTGTGTTAAATTTGATCTTAATAAAAATAAATAAAATGTTAAAAGAAAATAAAAACAGATCAAAGTTGAACAAAATAACGAAGACCGTATATATGACTAAATCAAAATTATATCACATTAGGTTTTTGTTCACCTCTGGATTAGTAAAATTATATCAAAGATTAAAAACATAATATATTACAGTTCAATCACACATTTTCACTTGTTTACAGTCAAATTCAACATGAAGGTAATTTCTTATTTGTGATCTTTTATTTTTATGGTTATTAGTTGGAAACCTTGTCATATATTTCAAATGTCTTTACTAGTTTGTTATACTATGTCACTAGTTTTGGTCATTTTGAGAAAAGACTGAATATTTTTACAAGTTAGAAGTGAAATTTATAGGTAAGAGGTGTCTAAGGTGCAATAAGTGTTTAGTTGATCATAAGATTTGAGGTTACAATTTAAATGATGCATAATTTATAGACGATTAAAACTAAATTTACAAATAGTTTTGTTAAGAAAACGACGTAGGCAAAATCTAGTCATCATTTTAACAAATTTGGCAGTTAATGGGTTATTTTGACCTAAATTTAGGTTATAGATTAAAATTAATTATAATTTTTGAAAATTATATTTCATTTCGAATTTTAAAAGAATTTGGTTTTCACTTGATCTTTGACAAATCTGAATCTAAAATTATGTAATTCATGTTCAATTAACAAATCTCATTAGTTTCAAAGTTCTTTAAAAAAATATTCATTGAGCTTAGATGGTGGTTCTTAACCGGGGGTGTGCGCACCCCAAGGTTGCAGGAAGGAATTTCCAGAGATGCGGGAGATATATCATTTGATATATAAAATGTACATATTTTTTTAAAATTCACAATATATTTCGCAAAAAACGTATTTTTCTAAATTAAAAAATCGAAACACATTTTTTAATGGGATGCAAAGACATATTTTCAGATTCGAAAGGGGTTAGGAATGACTGGTTTAATGGGCTTTTGAGCCAAATGTTTGTTGTTTGTATTTGTAAATTGTTTTATTGTTTTGTTTTACAATTTTCTTAGTCAAAGCCAAGGAATTATTTTTAACAGTTTTGGCATTGTCTAAATAATGTCGTTTCAAAATTTAAAAAACTATTTTAAATGCCACCGATTTTGATTGAATTAAAACTCATGTTTTCTAGATCAAAACTTACAGTTCCACTTGTTCAATGCCTAAATGTATCCATGAATTTCCAGAGCCGACTCATGCCAATGATTCATGGATACACAATCAATTGATTTCGTCGGCAATCGAACAAGAACGATTAAATAAACAATTGTCTCATTTAAACAATCAATTATTTAAAATTGAAAATTTGAAAATACCAAATGCTCTCAACGGAATGTCAAATGATCAATTAAAAGTAAGATCAACTACATTGTAAATATTATACATACGTTGTACTAAGGCTTTTTCCTCAATCTCGAGGGAGTTTTTTATTCAATGAAAAAATATTTCAAACAATATTGTAAATCACTCATTTACTTTGACTTTTTACGCACGTTATGATAGTTCTACACATATCTGCATATCACTAAACAATAGAGTGTCAATGTATATTACAAAACTGTCATAACTCTGGCACTCAAATTTAAAAAATATAAATATATATTAAGGTTAGAACAATATAGTGCTAAAATATAAAGATATCACATATGTTTCTTATTATTTGTTTAATAGTACCGAATTTTGTGCTAGATAAAATGATAAGCAAACATTCCAATCTGTTTTTCAAATTCATTTTATGTATATAAGTAAATTATAAACAAAAAAGTACAGTTGAAACCAAAACTGTAATGTCTGAAGTTTTGTCGAGTAACTAAATTTTTGACAAAATATTCAATTTACAAGTTTTGTAACGTAATAAATCTGAAATTTATTTGTAAATTTTAATTGATTTAATTAATTAATTTATTATTATTATTAAAAGATAACGCCAATAATATTTCGACTGCATAACTGTCATCTTCAGGTACGCAAAACCAACTAAAATATTATGAATTAACTTATAATTTAAACAAATTATTTTTTATATTAATTTAATTTTCTAATAAATAAACACTTAAAAAATATTCAAATACTTTTGACTAATTTTGAAATGTTATTTATATATATTATAATTTTTATCTATATTATAATTTTAAAAATAATGTAATATTTTATAAATTAAATTATTTTAATAATATTAAAATTACAATTTTTTTTAAAAACAATACACAAACATACTTAAACTATTTAAAAACATTCGTAGTCATAGCACTTTGCACATTAATCTTTGGATCTAATGACCTTATCAGTAATCCTTCATATATCACGAGTTACAATAATTATTAAAACTTTTCAACAAAATTCTAAAATCAGACAATCCTATTTCACTTTTACAGCCTCTATTGTGCTCACTAATATTGGTTGAAAAGTTTTAATAATTATTGGGAACGAGTGATATGTGAAGCATTGCTGATAAGGTCATTGGATCCAAAGATTAATGTACAAAGGGCTGTGACTACGAATGTTTTAAGTATTTTTAAATAGTTTAAGTATGTTAAATCATGTTTATGTATTGTTTTTAAAAAAAATTTTAATATTATTAAAATAATTTAATTTATAAATTACATTAGTTTTTAAAATTATAATATAGATAAAAAATTATAATATTTATATAAATAACATTTTAAAATTAGTTAAAAGTATTTAAATATTTTTTAAGTGTTTATTTATTAGAAAATTAAATTAGTATAAAAAAAAAAGAAGTTAATTCACAATATTTTTAGTTGGTTTTGAGTACCTGAAGATGACAGTTATGCTGTTGAAATATATCGTACGAAAAGTTTTTATTGGCGTTATCTTTTAATTAAATCGTTGCCAAATTTATTTAATTATCAAATTATTATTATTATTTTTATTATTATTACTATTATTGTTAATATTATTATTAGAAATTATATTAAATTAAATGTAACAATAAAAAAATTCTAATAAATTATTTACCATTTTTCGATAATTAATTTTTGTGGGAAAAAATTGTTTATTTTCCATTAAAATAAAATGGCATTGGGAAAAATTTTAAATATTCAAAAATTCAGACAGGAAAAAATTTAGTGAAAAATTTCAAATGTCAATTTTTTTTACCAATTTTTCTGTATTGGAATCAGTGAAATTTTCAATAAGGCATTTAGGCTTGAACGGAATTTCATTGATGCTATATATGTCATGTGGCGTCAAGTTTTATGAATACTCGCCACCTACCAGATTTATACAAGTGCACCATGAAAACAAGTTTATTTGTATCATTTCGGAAAATTCATTAGCTAAATTAGTATTTATATTTAAAATTAGACAGAAAATCATTATATGTAGCACAGTGCTATGCATGTGAATTATTGATTTTCATCAGTTTGTGCCAATCACAGTTGTGAAGTTTGGTGAAATCACAGATTTTTGATCAGTCATTATTTATCATTTTCATATAAAGCTCGAATTTTTTTAGAAACTTTAGGAACTGTTTCAGTCTTATTGTAATATTATAGATATTTCATTATAATCATATTACAATAATATTATTGTTTCTAGAATTGACATTTTTTCAGTACATTGGCTGGTAATAGTATTTATTAATAATAATAGTTGAAAACAAATTGAATTTTAAAACAATTTAAATTTGATTTATTCACGAATGTCTGATTCTAATGAAATAATAATAAGAAACATAACTTGAATTCCAATTCAAATCCCAATCGTAGACTATTTTCTTGCTAACGGCTCTCATCAGCGCTATGCGGGAGTAATAGGCTTATAATTTTCCTGGATATATTATATAAATACTTTATATAAAATATTATAGGATAAATTAAATAAGAATATTAATAATAACTGAATAATAAAATAAGCCGTGCTGCGAAGTAATAATTATATTGTTGAAAAACGTTTCGATTATTAAATAACCATCTTCAGTTTCTTGCGGAATTACTATCTTCAATGAGAAAGTACCAAAATACGTTCTGATTTTCCATTAAAATTTACTTTTTTGCTTTTTGATTGGTTTTAAATTTAAATTTTTTAATTTTTCTTCAATGTTTTTTAATCAAACATTTTTTATTAATTTTAATTTTTAAAACTTTAAAAAATTTTTTCAATAACTTCTTTTGTTTTATAACTGTTTTTCTTTCTTAAAATCTCTGTTTTTCTACAAATTTTAATATAAAAATAAAAAAAGTTTTTTATAAAAATAAAGAAATTTTAATAAACAATTTAGAGCAAATTAATAAACTTTTTCTGAATTTTTAAGTCTGTGAAAGATCTATAAAAAGCTTTCCTCTTAAAAACGAAAAAAAGCCCCCAAGCAACCCTCTATATACACAAATATACCGCACTATATACACAAAATTTTCCGGTTTACCCGTGTTAGTAATGGGCTTTTTAAACTTTTTGACATCATTTTATAAATAATTTATTGATGGTTTGGCTATTATTGATTTTAACTTTGATTTTCGGTGTGTAACACACAATTATCTACACTGAATTGGTTTTACCTTCTTGGTTAAGGCAGCCAGGAAATTATTAGAAATTTGACACCAGCCTATCGAGATAAATTTTTAGTTTCACTGACAAAGCTAATTAGAGGATTCTAAAACTTTTCATCCACGAACTGTTAATATTGGATGTTCCATCACTGGAAAATTCTCCCAGTGGACTGCTCATCCATGATTGGTTTACCCGTGGGTTATTTATTCAAAATAAATAAATAACATACTCACAAATTAGTATAATATATAATAGTGTAATATAAGTATGTTTGTTTAGGGACAATAAAAATTATTATGACCATATATGTATCTGTAAACATTAACCGATGTAGGTTGCAGCTCAGTTTTTACTAATGTTAGTCTTATAGACTATCGTTTTGTCCGAATTGTTTCATTGAATACTACTTCATTCAACTAATAAAAACTTTGAATGTTCTACATAGCCATCATAGAGTTGGATTCTCAACCAATCATAATCAGCAGACTTTAACACCGCCACCTACGAATCTTAGCTTTGATATTTTATCAAGATTCACCAATTTACTACTATTTGATTCTGGACCGGTAGATAATCGACTAATAATCTTAGACGAGGAAAAACTTCTGGATGGTCTAGCCAGATCTGATTTCATATGTTTCTAACTCTAAAGTGTCTACTTCCAGTTTATCAGCAGAGTCAATACAGTAACAATACCCTTTCTGTTACTTAACAATACTCGAGCGACCTTCGTTTGCCTTATTCCGAAATTGAAAAATATTATTCAATTTGCATTACGGAAAACGATTCTAATTGATTTCAACTCAAAAAGGAAGGAGCGCATCAGTAACAGGGTGTTACTTCCATCTTAATCAGAGTGTTCTACGCAAATTCAATACACTCGGTATGAAGTTAGACTTGCCAACTCTCCCGTTTTTGCCGAGAGTCTCCCAAAATCTCCGGTCTCCCGGTTAACTATGACCCGGGAGATTTTCATCTCCCGGTTTTTAGTTTTTACTATATTTCACAATTTTCCAAGCAAAAGTTGCAGTTTTCGAATTTTAACTTTTATTTTATATTTTCATAAAACAAAAGCTACTATGTAGCATTGTACTTTGAATTTAATTTTAGTTACCACTGGTAACTATAATATAAAAAAATTAATGTTTTGTTTAAATCTTTGTTTAAAACTCATCATATAATTGAAATCAATAACATGTGTAAACAAAAAAAAACACCTGTTATCTTTATTAAGCGTTATAATGTCTCCCTTTTATAATCTCCCTGGTTCGAGGTTGTGGTAGTCGGCAACCCTATATGAAGTCCAAATATGGAAGTGACTTGGAACTGCGGGGATTTGTCCTATGCTTGTCATCACTTGCACATGTTCGGGTTGATGATGGTGTTGAGTCATTCGACTTACTACCTAACGAGAACACGAAACTTCGAGCACGTTTACATTAGAGGTTGACGACTCTCTTGGCAGATGCAGCAATCATGGGTCAGCGATGCTTTTAATCCCAGTCATGAATCAGTATGAGTCTTCTAGTGACGAAATCGCACGAACCACAAACATCATTGAAGGCTGGCGTTACAGACTATAACTACTATTCATGTGCAATAATCATTCAATGTGATTGCCTATTAGAGGGTTATACAAAAACAGAAAGCAGCATTCATGCTAGGAAATACTGGAATCCAGGAAATTAGTGTCAAGAAAGATATATAAAAATTAATATACAAAATCAGCATTCAGTTATTTAAATACAATCAAAATTCTAAATACATTTTAAATTCATAAGCACTTTTAACCTTAATTATAGGATTTAAAGATTTTGTCAACAACGCCTCACAAGTTACTCTTTCTCAATAATTACTCAAATTTTTTACAATTATCTTAAAATCATAAATATATATTTTCTTACTAGTACACTTCCTAAAATGATCACTAACGTGAGTCAATCAATTCAGTTAAAAATCCCTTAGAACTTGAGTGTAGAGACGATGGGCAGTCTCTCCAATATATGTAACATTACGCACATAACATTAATTCAGAACATAGACCAACTGTTGTTGGCGATTTATTAGTGAACATACTACTAACCTTGAAGACATCAAAGCAATCCTAAACTGAGTCTATATGTTTGATGATCTTATGCTTAAATTCTCTGAAACTCTCAAAGTAATATTTTTCGGTTCCGTGTTTAGAATATATTTTTGAAAGATTAAGGTATTAGTTTGTTTAAAAATTTAAATCCAAATAGTTTCCTTATAAATAATAGTAACTTTAATTTTGTAATAGAATTGGTTATGCACAGTTGCCACCGCCCATTCTGCTAGCGGTGCTGTGCCAAACGGAGTTAGCACAATGACTCTGCAAATGAATGATGTCTTAATTTCACAAACATGCTATATTTTAACGTAGATACATTCATATTTTACAAGTTTATAGCTTTAAAACATCATTAATAAATATATTTCAATTATGTTATTTTATGTATAAATTTTTCTAGAAAAATATATCTGATTATTATAAATTAAAATCATTATTGGCGGATTTGGCCACAAATTCTTCAAGTAGCAGTGCCGCGATGATCAGCGTAGTCAAGCAACTGGAACCGCTAGCATGTATGGTTGAACAATATTTCACATTATCTCAGGAAGTCAAAAATATTCACCGACAAATTAGTGTACTGATCGAAAGAAAAGCAATAATGCAGGAAAAACGTAGCCAGTAAATTTGTTTATATTTTATCATTGTAATGAAGACTTAATCATATTTTGATTATTATTATCAATGTTCTTCTAAAATTTATTTCATGTTTTGGTTTGTTAAAATTAATGACCAATTTTGGAATATATACTGTGAATCATTATGACGTGGTATATATTCGCAATTATTATCTATCTTGAGAGTAGGTATAGTGGCATTTGGGAGCAGTAGCTCACTACCGTAACCCCATTTCCTCCACCTATGGCAAAATATATTGCTCGTGTGGGCCTTAGCGTTTTAGGCTTAATTTATTCCTAGGTCCAAACGAACTGTGGTAGTGGTAGTTGTTGGTTAACTTTTTTATTTTTGCTTGATTGTAGGTGAATTTATAAGGATCATTATTATTATTTCTCTTCATTTGGCCTCATTTTGTAAAACCACTCTTCTAACAGCTAGCCACCATCTCCATATGCCTTTGAATCTGATCTTGTCACAAATGTAATCTTTGTTTTGAAAAGAAACACTTCCTCTTCAGATGATTACGACCCGCCAAAATATCCCAGTTATACCTCTTAACCTTACTGATCTTCTCATTTACAATATAATGTCTCAAGTCATTTTCAGTATTCCCTTCTGCTTCAAATTTTCTATTTTCATTCCTTCGTTTTTTGCTTCCTTCTATTTCAGCTCATTCCTATTTTATAGACTTCATACTAGCATCAGAAAATTAGTGTTATCGAAGGGAGACTGAGAAAATGTGTTTTTTGATGAAAAATGGCCATCATCTGGTCTTTTGATATACATGAAGTATTGATCTACGTTGTGTTGATAGTTATTCATTTATTTCCTTTTGCCTTTTTCTGACATCAACTTGACCCCTTTGATTTATATATTCCGTGTGACGAGATAGAATATTCTAAAACAATAAAAATTAAAAAAATAATTTTAAAGCTGCTTAACTGTAACTTTTTAAAATTATTTAAATTCTACAACAAATTATATTTAAAAATATTTTTTACGTGTAAAAATGGTAGAATTACAAAAATAATCCTTGTTATTCATTATAAATATTGAAAACCTCCATTAGTTAAACGAACATACTAGCATGCAACGCCGGCTTAGGAGCGATGTAGATATGGCAAACCCATAGGACGCTATGATTAAGGCGCGACAAATTGACCGAAATTATTTTTGTTTTTTAAAATTTTATTTAAATAATTTTAAAAAATACTAAATATTATAAAATGTTGTAATTTATATTAATAATTTTAATATGAATTTGTATATAAAATATACATAAGGCTACAAATCTACAATAATAATAATAATAATAGTAATAATAATAGTAATAAATATTTTGCATATCTCGAGCTGTTTAAAAGTTTTTTCTTCCATGTGGTTTGAGCTTAAAATTGTAAGCATTCAAATATTTTTTGTAACTTGATTTATTTCAAACAAAACGAAAATTAATTGTCACCGTAGTTAGCTACTTCTCTTACTTCAACAAAATAGTTAGTGTTTTTTTTATATTTAAACATCATATTTTTATCCCATAATGTCTCCGGTTCGGTTCACACCTCCTACAGTCGTTATTGATATTTAAAAAAATATTATAAAGATTTTATAATAATTTTTTAATGATTTTATTATGTTAATTTAAATAAGCAAAAGAAATTTAAAAGAAAAATTACAAATTATTCAACTTAATAACTCAGTGCATCTGAAAAAAACAACGAAAACAATTTACATATGCACAATTGATTAAATTTCGTTTTTATAAATTCTTTCATATTTGAAGTTTTAGAAAATAATCTATAATCATTATTTAATAATCATTATATTTTGCGATTATTAAACCTTGTACAGATATTAAAGTTAATTTCCACTTTATAGATTATCAAAAATGATTCAGTTATCCAACAATCAGAAACTTAAAATTGACCATTTGCCACAGTCAATTTCTTGGAATCAGTCTCCTCAGGCTGTCATCAATCCCGTTGCAGTCGACCACTTGCTCTTTCACAAATCATCGTTTCCGATAGCCTCTTCAAAGAAAATCGCGGTCAAAAATCAATTGTCCAATCAGATTAATGAAAATGAATTTTGGAAAAGTAATATTTTAATTGAAAGCAAAGTTTCATTTATAAATTTTTATTTTAAAGTCAAATTATTATAATTATTATTATTAATATTATTATTATTATTATTATTATTATTATTATTATTATTATTATTATTATTATTATTATTATTATTATTATTATTATTATTAATTATTACTTGTTTGTATTCTAGATGTTCGATGGCCATCGTTTAATGGTGACGGAATAGCTGAAGAAAACCCCCCTGCGTATGAAGAGTGTATGATGAAACTGATGAAAGGTAATAATCCTGAACATAGTCGTAAGATTTGTCATGAATATGTCAATGATGACATTATTGCTGCCAGTGATAAATCATTGTAATTTGTTTTAATTTACTCAGTCATATTTTTTATATTTTATTTTAGTAAGTCTCAAAAAATTGATCTGATGTTGTCCTCGTTTCCATTAGAGTCTATTATTATTATTCAAGTGAAAGGATTTCAATTGTCGAGTTCCTTGCAAAACTGTAGACAGTATAAGGCAAGAATTCAACAGCTAAATGGAGAGGGGTCTGACTGGCATAATATCTGTGTCAGTGAAACTGGGAATCGTGTTTTAATTTCTCCGCATATTCTTTTACCAATTAAGTGGAATTTTAAAAGTTCAAACATTTCAGTTAGTTGCTTGAATATTTAAATACTTATTTTTCTATAATTGAGATATGGAAAAGTTCTAAAACAACATTTATTATTAATATTTTTCATAAAATTGAGTAATAAATTTATAGATATTAACCCTAAAACATACCAAAATTTCATGTCTAATTCCTAGTAAAATGATCTGTTTTTGAAATAATTTATTACATTTTTCTCCAAAATCACATAACAGGAAAAGTAGTGAATATTTAAAAGACAGTTGTATGCATATTTAAAGAAAAGTTGTGAAATTAAATGGAGGTAAAATAACATTTTATTTATAAAAACGGTCATTTGACCGGTCGTGATAGGTTTAGTGTTAAAAAAGAATGAAAATTTATAAAATTCTGAAATGACTAGATAAGATCCGTTTAATGATGCACATTTTCTACCAAAATATTTAACTCAAAATTATAAATTCTATCATACGCATTAATTTAGTAAAATTTAAATATTAATTTTAAAACAAAATATTTTTTAAAATTAAAATATTCATATAAAAAAGGAAGATTAAAATTGAATTATTAATTTCAATAAGAAAAATTTTACATCTTTATTTTAACTATAAATTAACATGTGATTGATTAATTAAAATACTTTCAAAAATTGTAAATTTAGAATTGTGTATGATTTATGTTGGATGGATTTAATTTAAATACCAAATTATATCTACGTAAACATTATTTGTTTGAATTATGTTTTTATTGTTCAGTATTAAATTTTCAATCATTAGTTAATTTTTTTATATTGCCATATTATCAGAATTAGAAAATTCATATAAAAGGAAATAAGAAATCATCTATTCCTTAGGTTCCGATTTTAGTCTGAATTAATCCACCGAAATTATTCGAATCTGTATTAGGTATACAGAGTCAACAATTTAGCATAAATACCGCGCTTTTGGTATGTTAGAAGTGTCCATTGTGTAATGAGAATATCAACAGTTTAACTTTTCATTTATTTTCGTTATGACTATAGATCCATTTTTTCAATATGTAACTCAGCTTTTTGATATGTTGTCTGAAAATAAGTGAACGAAAGAATATAAAATTTCATAAAAAATATTTTTATATATTTTTTAATTGTTAATTATATTTTATCTATATAAATATTCTCTTTGCTTAATGGATGTTCAAGAATGTGGTTGCAAATGCATATTAACACATCAGTGATTATTCTTTAATAAAAATTTAATTTAATTTGACTTAACGGTCTACCGTATGTTACCGCATATAATCTATGGGGTGTACCACCAGGGAGTGCTGGTTATATCAAATATTTTTTACGTTTAACAATATTCCAGTATTTGAGATAACCCGCACCCATGTAAAATTCGGTATATCCCTCGTGTTACATGTGGGAAAATACGGTGCCTTATGTGTTACATATTCTAGTAACTACATTGTTGAGATACTCAAGTGAATTCATTGGGAATAAAATCAAAGCACAAGGAAGATATGATATGATATTTCAATTTGATAAGGTGTGATTATTGTTCGGCAGGATAAAACTATAAATCTAACTTCACGTGTTTTCAACCTGAATAAAAACTCAACCTAATAACTTTTTATTTTATCTACAAATCACAATCATTTCAATCAGCATTGTATAATATTAAAAAGTAAATGACTGTGAGGAAACCGACTCACCAGAAAAACGAATCAAATTTAATTTTAATAGAAATTTTTCTCGTGTTTTTTAAAAAGCTTGTACAATTTCTTTGCTCACTTTATCTTCGACTTTTATAACTTTTGAATTTTGTTCCTTTGATGTGACTCTCTTTAGTTGATTCAAAACTTGATTATTTGACGTCGAGGATCCGGAAAATCATTAATATATTAAGTTATTTTTATTTTGGGTTGTATGGACAAGAGATGCAGATCTGTAATGAAAAACACATTTCACAATCGATGTTTCTGCACTGTATTATTCACCAGCAAGCTTTGTTTGCTAAATAAATTGATATTAGCGGTGTATTGAACCCTGTGGGGAAGACGGTGGATTTAATAGAGACGTGTTGAAAGATATAGACACATAATTACAAGGTTTACCAAAATACACTGCAGTAAGATAGCTAAATTTTGACTTACTGGAAATTAATGCAAACTTCAACCATTACTGTCTGATGAAGACTGGGTATGAAAATTGGCCTTTACTGCAGGCATTACTAGTCATTTAACTGTTTTGAACCTAAAATTACAAGGATAGAAAAATCTAATTTCTGATCTATACAACCATTTAGAAATTTGTCTTGTTTTTGGAACTACTACAACCCAATAATTTGACGCACTTTCAACAACAACTGAGTTCATCCACGTCATTTGCATGTAAGATCATCAAATACCTCTAGCTACAGTTTTAGGAGCAATTTTCCGACTTGGATTCACATTCAAAAGAAGTGAGACTGTTTCAAAATCCATTTGAAGCAGGTGCGAGCAGTTGTCCAAACGAATTGCAGCTGGAAGTCATTGAGTTGCAACAAATGACCTCCTTAAGGACAAATTCAAAATGGTTTTATTTTACCAGTTTCTTCTCAGGGAAGACTTTTCTAATGTCAAAACTTTTGCATCAAGGTACCTTTCAATCTTTGGAACAACATACCTGTGTGAACAAACATTTTCAAGAATGAAATATGTAAAGAACGATTTGAAAACAAACTTTTCTGATGATAATCCAAGGTCACTATTGATGTTAGGGACATCAAATCTTAATTCAGAAATTTCTTCTATTTTGGCATCCAGGAAAAAATTCATCATTCCCACTTGTACAGATGTTCATGTGTTGTATGCTATTGTGTTATTAAATAATAGCTGAAGAAAATAATATTAAATAAATAGTTAAAAACAATATCCACCTTTTGATTCTTTTTTATTTGGACTTCGAGTATGTAATCGGCCTCTGATCTGCTGTTTGATATTTAATCCGGCCCCCAGAATGAAATGTTTCGAGACCCTTGATTCAATTAAAATTTTATACTTATTATAATTTTATTGTTTTTAATATTTTATTCGGAAGATTTTTAACACTTTCATTAAAAAATGATCTTGGCCTCACTGACTTGAAAAGATAATGTATTTTTCATATAGACTTATCTATTCAGTATAAAGAACTACCATACCTATATGTGTAAATGTTTTCATTACCTTTGATTTAGAGCTATCTTTATATCATTCAAATTTATTTGATAATAAAATACAATGTTCAGTTGGAAATGGAGTATTATTTCTAATTCTTTTGTAATAAAACACAGTTGCTATTTTTTAAAGTTATATAATATTTATGTAACATTCTTCTATCACAGTGGTTCTTAACCTTTTTAGTGATCAGCCACCCCTTGAAAAATGAGTTTGTATTTCTTTTTTAAGAATTATTTATATAATGGTTTTATTAAAACTATACGGTTAACGTTTGTACTCAGAGTATGCATCCATATGCACGTATTGTACTGCATTTGTTGCTATGTGCCATAAATTGAAGGCAAAAGTCGATAATGTTAAACTCCAAAGTCGACTCGGCGTACGATAGTTTCTAATATGTGACAGTTTCCATCGGATATTTAGAATTCTCTTTAATCCTCGAAAATGCTTACTCGATTCCTAGATTAAGAATCATTGTTTTAAGGCTTTTTTTGAGTTTATTTCTGTTTTTCAACCTATTAAGTGATAATTTGTTTTTAGCTTCTATTTGAAGTGCGAATGTATGATCGAGGAATAGGTTCCCAAACTAGTCATTTCATATTTAATGTCGTGCCTCAGAATTCCGTACAAAATATATCAGTTCCTATGTATACGATTCAAAGCTCGGTTTCAAATATTGACAGGCTGATTGACATGAATTCATCACAAATTGATTTACATGTGTCAAATTCACTCAAATTGCAGCCAACTTCTTCATTTTTCGATAACTCGGTTTCAGATAAATGGAATAGTGAAGTTCATTTAACAAAAAATGTAAGTTATCACATTTTCTCAGGGTGTTTTTTATAACTTCATTAACTTCGCGCATTGGAATGAATGTGAATGAAATGTTTACTAGTTTGTTCAATTAGTATTTATTGTTTACCATTGGTTTTATATTTATAACATGACTTACAAAAATATTTGGCACAAAGTTTTTCACTGAAAATATTTTACTGTGAATCTATTGAATGTTTTTAAATTGATGAAAATGCGCTCCTCGTCAAAAACGTTTTCTCTTAGCTTCTTGTTTTTATTTTCATCTCATTTAATTTTTTTTCTGTCAAGAAAATATGAATAATAATTTTTCAATTTCAATTATGATCGAAAAGAAACGTTTTTATTCGATGATCGAAAATCAATAATCACAAATTTTCGGAATAGCTTTTATCAAAATAAATGTGGCAACACTGATCACAGTTTTATCTACCTTGATAAAATTTTGGCAGTACAGACCATTAAAAGTATTTCACTTCCGAAAATAGCATGTTTGTTCACTTTAAATAAGATAAAATATTATTGATTAAATGTTTAAAAAATATTTTTAAAAAAATATTTAAAAAAGTTTCATTTGAAATTTTAATGTTCAATTTTGTTCAGATAGTATACAATAAAGATAACCCCCCAATTCATTACAGTAACATTAAACGATCACAAACTTACAGTCACGATCATCAATATTGTGGAAAGTTAGTTGAGAATTTTTGAATGTATTTATTTATTTTAATTTTAAATGAAAAAAATTTAAAGTCCATGTTTTATGAATTTGAACACAAAAAATAGTTTTCATCGGTAAAATTCCATTTCTATAAACTAATAAATATTTTAATTAAAATTAATAAATATTGATTTATCAGTTTACTGGTATAATAAAAATATAAATTTATGCAAGGGTCTCAAACTCAAATTGGTCTGAGGGCCAGATACCGACTTTTAAATCACTCCGAGGGCCGCATCATCGGATATGTTTATAAAATTATAAAAGTATTTAAAAAACACCATAATAAGAACATGCTATAAAAATTTTACTTAATACATTTATTAAAACACATCAATCAATTTTACCATTTCATTGGTGTTAAAACAATTAATATTTTTGTTCAAGTCCAACTAAGACCACGAATAAAAAACAATTGATTATGTAAAAAACATACCCAAATAGTTAAAGACATTTCTTTGGTTAAATGACGCTAGCATTAATGTTTAAATGGTTATGAGATAAAATATAAAAAAGGAATAGTAAATTTTTAGAAAATCTAAAATTGCTTCGCGGACCGCGTGTTTGATACACTGAATTTAAGAAACATCTAATATTTACAGTGACAATCAAATGTTATTTTTTTTACTGTAAAGTTCATTTATTTATTTGATTTATTTTCCACTTATTTATGTTACTAGTAAATGATTACCATCATGTATCATCACGTATTAACCGCGAAATTTATTCCAGCAAATTTTCCCTAAAACAGTGCATTGGCTAATGCGTAGATAACAGGAACCATTTAGCCATGGTTTTTGTGAAGATGATGCTACAGAAGTATATTTATATACGTTATTTAGCGATTTTAAATAATTTTAGTAAATTTTATGACATGTGACACAAACATAGTTTTGAAATTTATGGAAATCAAATTTGAAATTCTAGAAACAGTACCAAAAAACATTGTCTACAGGCTATAAACAACTTTTTTATAAGTGTTTCTTTTGGAAAGTATAAAAATCCAGATGGGTAGCAATCGTATTAAAATTTATATATAAATAATATGTTGAAACCAATACCAATTTTGAATGACCTAATTTGGAACATCATTATAGTTACTCAGTCATTCCAATTATATATATATATATATTGGGGTTTATCAAAATTTACAAAAACAAAAAGGAAAATCAATAAAAACATTGATATTCAAAATAATAATTAAAAGTGCAAAATTAATTAAAGTTTTTTAAATAAATTATTAACGGGGGAAACTGGTATGAGCGGATGCCAAATGACGAGACGAATCCAAATATAATAAAATTAAATCGATTGGGATCCCCAGAAGGAAATATTTAATAAAAATTAATTGGCTAATGGAAAACTCGAGCTAATTGGAAGTTCAAACCAACAGAAAACCCGAGCAGTGTGAGAAACCCTGACCGTCAACAAAATGATTTAATTAGGGCAAAGAAATTGGGTGACGAAGGAAACCCGGGATAAAAAAGGGAACCCTACATCAATGTAATTAGCGTAAATAAATGGTTTGGATGGAAACTCCGGGAGCCACGAAGTAATAGCCAATTTAGTTTTAGAGAGAGATGTCAAAAAATGCCAAAATCAATTTGATTTGCAAATAATTTAATTATGAGATGGGTATAAAAGGTGAAAGCAAATCAACAAAATCACCAGTGTGGTCGAAGAGAATATTTTATCAAAAGATTAACGAAGGTAATAACTTGAGAAGTGATAGCATAAAATATCATTTAGCGTCAGCTAAACAAATTAAAGTTTTGCGCGCCGGACCGAGACATCTCTCTTTGGAAGACGTATCCCTACGCATTGATTTGTGTGAACTTGTGCAAGGTAAAGTAATGTAAACTGAATCTATATTTTTGAGGGTTGTGAATAAAGATTTCAAGTGTAATTGTAATATATATATATATATATATATATATATATATATTAGAAACAAACCTTATTGTGTTGGGTTAATTGAATTGATTAAATAAGGACACCAAGAAGTTAGACCTAAGCACTGACTTTCGACAAAAACCCAATACACACATATAATAACTTAATTGTAACTGCATTATTAAATTAAATGACAATTTTAATTTTGTTTAAATAACCACTGCTATTTTCACATTTATCAATTATCTCTTTATTCAAAATTTGGAAACTACAAACACTAATTCTTATGATTAGCACGGAGAATAGAAAGCAGAACAATAAAATGGGTAAAAAATTGGGATATTTTCAACTAATAAATAAATTTAAAAAATCAATAATTAATATTTGACATATTGTAGGGGAACAGAAATGTACGGATAGCAATTGAGGAGATGAGTACAAATGTGCAAATATAAAATCAATTGGGTTCCCCAGAAAAATACATTCTATAAAAAATTAATTAAGAATTAATGAATAATTTATTATTTATGCAGAAATCCCGATCACTAAAGTAAATTCGAGACATGTAGAGAGCCCGAGTCACGAATAAAATAAGAATATCGTGCAAAATAGTGTATGCCAGTAATATGAGAATGTGATGCTAAAATATATCTCCAAAGTATGAAGATTTACATTTAAAAGACCAAAAATTAAAAGAATTTTAGAAAATTATCATCGATCATAATTAGTGAAAACAGAAACTTCTTTTTATTAACGGACAATATTTATATATATATTAATATTATCAAATTTTTAAATGGAAAATTTTGATAATTTTTTTATTATCTGTTTTAGATATTTAGGAAAAGGTTATAAAATTTATCCGTTTGGATATTAAATGACAATTTATTATGATAAACTAGTCGAGGATTGTGAGGAATTTTTTCATATATGAGAAAATTTTAAGTTATTATTTTTTATTCGCTTTAATTGCTTGTTTGTGTAATTTCCTTTATATACATTTCTTTAAAGGATAATGACATTTTTTAAGATTTACTGCTACGGACTGCATTTTTTGGTTTATGAATTTATATTACGTGTTTGATTCCCCCCTACTGTCTTTGTAACCTATGTCCTTATTTATGTATTTTAGTTTTGTTTTTATTAATTTTTATTTATTAATTAATCAATTTCTCAATAAGTATCTAAACTACTTACTATGGGGAAAATAACTTAAAAATATATGAAAATTGATTTAAATAGGAAAATATAATTTAGAAATATAATGCTTTTTTTTGGAAAATATCAGAATAATCAAGTGACGATAACAGTAATTTTATTTATTCTTTTATCAATTGTTATTAATAAATTTGGGTTCTGTCATATTATTTGTTAAACAATGTAGCTATGTTTTTATCAAATTAAACCAGCACAAAAGACCGTTCCGAAACTCTGTTTTTATACTGGAGACTATGAAATTATGGCGCGAAAAAAATCAGGTTAAATAAATAAAATATTGATCGATAGTTTGGTATGAAGAATAAATAATTTGAAAATAAAAGTAATTTATCATTGACAAAGATCAAAGTTGTTACTAATTTTTTTTTTGTTTTTTTGAAAATATTATCAAATATTTATAAAAATGTAATATTCAAAAGATTGTTAGAAATTAAAAATAAATATATTCTTTTGTAATCCTTATTATTGTGATAAATTATGAATACTTTTTTTACACTAATGATTAGCTACAGTGCTAAGAATGTATTGATAACATCCATTTTATTTGAAACGATTTCAATTTGAGTAATAAAATTATAATATTATTAATAATAAAGATTAATAATATTTTTTAAACCAATAATATTTTAGAGAAAAGTTAATATTTAATAATAAGAATTTAAATCCTTCTATAAAATTTGATCACAGACATTTAGCAGATTCGCGGACAGTGGCAGCAATTGCAGTCAATTAGACTACGATGTCCTGGGACTGTCAGCGAATCTGTTAACTAAAGCTTATACATTTTTAATCAACATTAAAACATACCAATAATAAATGCGGTAATTTCTAAATATAAATTATAAATAATTTTTCATAAATTGTACCAACTTTTTAAGATGATTTATATGGAAAGTAGTGATTTCTATCCCAGAAATTATACTTCCTTCAACCTAAATTTCATTTTTATTAATTAATCTTTTATAAAATATAATTTTTAATAATTTTTTGGTCTGTTTAGTTTAATTATTTTTCTAAAATTAAATCCTTTAAAAAATAAGTTTTTATATTACAAAAATTTCAATTTTATTTTTTTAAGCTTTGAATGTTGTTCTTCAATCGATTTCGTGTCTGAACCCAAACAGAAAATCAGTCACAGATTTGTGTCAACAAATCCCAATTCCGCACACAGTGCCAGAAATTCCGAAAACGAAAAAAAGTCCCCCAATGAGTCAGGATGTGCTAGTTCAAATTCGTCATTTAAACGGCAATCACCATTTCGACATCCAATCAGATTAAAGAAAAATTCCATCATCCCAGATGCGAACTGCCACGATATACATCATGTAAATTTTTCACATTTTAATACACTTACTTTTCTAGTTTTAAATTCCAGGTAATTTGTTTGAAATTAAAATACCAGAAATTTTATTTGCATGTTAGTAAAAAATAGTCAATCTCTTTAATTTTAGTTGGAAGCTGGTTTTAATTTTATACTACTCGTTAAATATTGGGGGTTTTTTTCTAATACCCGAATTTCTGGATAGCCCGAATATTTTTTCACTGTCATAAAATTAAAGAAGAACTGTCAATGATGATTAAATATTTGATGTAAATTAATTCATCGTTGACAAAGTATGAGTATTAACGTAAAGGTAAGTCGTGTATGTTAAATCAGTGGTTCTTAATCAAGGTGGGAGACAAGTTTCTAAAATTTCTATGGAAGCTACTAATAAACGATATGTCGACTTGTGAGACTAAACTTTCTACGTTTTGTTTTCAGCGCAACCCACTTACCAATGAATTTTGTACAGTAAGAAACTGGTTCATGCGTGCACATGCAAAGACAGATTCAGTTGGCGATGGTGACGATCGCATTCCCCCAGAAGATCCTAAATTTTCCTTTTTCTAACTAAAATTAGTCAAAATAAGACAATCGTCCTTATTTTTGTGTAAACTGTACATATTACTCATCAGAAAACAAACAAGATAAAAAAATAATCATCATATATTAGTGTTAATTTTTACTTGTTATTTTGTTCTCTCATATCATAGACAAGGTTTGTTTTCATCTCATAACTCGTGTTTTTGTTTTATGTTATTTCAGACTTAAAGGAGGTTTCATGTTTATCACAGAGAAAAATTGGCATATATTTAAAGTAAAAGGATTATACGGAGATTTTCTAAATAGTTTTCTAACTGACAGGAACCAGTGTAAAAAAGTATTCGTTATATTGTTTTCGCACACGCTCTGGCTCTCATTTCAGAAAAATCGTTTTCAAATTTATCATTTTCAAATAATTAGGGACGATATTTTGACTCGTCTCATGAAATCTCAATATTATTCAGTTATGTTTGATGAGACAACAAGTGTGAATAGTGTTTTGCAGTTATTTTTGGTGTTGACGTTCATGTGGGAAAACATATGCAGACTTTATGGACTTTATCGATGTCCATAAGAAGTTGGTAAGAACTTAACATATCTGAGAAAATTTTAGGGCAATTAGTTTTGAAAACCCTGAAAACGTTTGATTTGAATGTTGTTGATTGTGTTGGTTTTGCGATGGATAGATGCTCGGTAATGATTTTGAGGTTTGATTGAAGCTATAAATGCAACATATTGTACATGTTATAATCACACACTGAATTTGAATATTTTAAATTTTGTAATGTAAGAAATGTAAATAATCAACATGCTAAGACTAGATGAAAAAATGGAGTAATAAATGTCTGGTCATAGGAAAAAAATTGTTTCTTTTATCAACAAACAAAAGATATACACACTAATAATTTAACATGCAAATAAATTTTCAAAGTGCTCCCTCCACAAAAAAAATCCTGGATCCGTCCTTGCGCACATGTAACATTTTATTTAAAGTTATATGGATTTTTTTTTAAAAAAGAACAATTTTAAATCTTTCTTTAACAAAGAAATATAGAGACATTTTTCAAGGAGGTGCGAGAATAGGTTTTGAACCACTATGTTAAATAGAAAGAATTATAAAATTATAATAAAAAATAAAATTAATGAAAATATTTGTTAAATGATAGCGCAATGAGAATAATTGTATTTGAATGATTATGTTGTCTGAAACTGATATCACATATTCAAAAGATGTGGGAAGGGTTGGTTGTTAATAACGCTTTACATAAGCATTCCATTATTTCTGGGAATTTTCCTGTATGCTCCAAAGAAATTTAATTCTTCGTCCTTTAACTTAACAGATAGCAGTAGCAAATTATGCAAATGTAAAACGGGTTTTGTTGACCTATTTTTTCATGTTTGAGGTCACAAACCAATAATTCCTCGATTTCTGTTGCTATTTTACACAAAACCTATATTATTATTGAAAAAGGAAATGCAAGAGAAAATGAAAGTTGATCCAAAATTTCGCATGTTAATATTCTTTACTAATATTATATATAAGAACTTCTTTACTTTTTACCACTGATTACTTTTCATTTTAAATTGCATTTATTAAAAAATATTTGACTATGAATCAGTAAATAAATCCATGTTTTTTGATATCTTTACTGATTCATATTCAAATATTTTTTTTAATAATATTTTTTAATTGAAAGATATGAATGTTTTCTATTTGATTTATTTTCATTTCGACTATAAACCAAAAAAAATAATTATCAAATGTAACACAAATTTTCGGCATTGACTTTATTAAGTGAGAATGGCAGTTCAGAAAATTTGCGTTGCATAGGAAAATTAATTTTTGGTCAAAAGTCATAGCGAAAATAAATGAAACATTAAAAGGATCATAGGTAAACCAAAAATGAGCTTTATTTTCTTTTATTTTTTTGCCAAAATCAATTGACAAAATTGTTTAGTTTTAGGCACTTTTATTATAGTTAAGATATTTCAATTATCTTTTGTTTAAATAATTGATTATTTTGCACTTTTAATGGAAATTAATTCTCTTAGAAATGAGTTGGGTGTAACTATTATGTCATAGTTGTCCTAGAAATTTCAACCGAAATAGTTAATTTATGAAAAACTTGATTTACCCTTCATTTCAACGCTGTCAATACTAGTTTTTTTGAAGAATTACAAATATGAATGTAAAATGGCTGAGTGTTAGATTGGCAAAATGATTTTTGAATAAGTGCCTGACGAACGCTGGACTTTCATATCTTACTTCTTTAATTGTTATCATCTTAGTGATGGGAATATTAGCATGCTACTTGATACTGAACTCTATATCTTTGTGCTCAAACAATTGTGCAGTTTCCGTTGTTTTAATTTGACACGTTTTAATTGACATGTCCCCTACAAGATGCTTATATATTTTTCGTAATTGCAAATATGTACACAACAAAATAACGATATAAGAATAAAATGAAAATGAATGAATGAAAACAAGTGAGTAATGAGCATATAGGATGTTTTATATTTTCATGAAATAATTAATTTTTTTGAAACAAGAAATGTATAAAATAGTTCATTTGGGTTTTCATTTTAAAAAGTGGTCACCATCTTTGTAGTTTTTCGTGCACTGTGACTTGTAGCAATTTTCACAGCTTATTTGTCGCGTGAAT
The DNA here is from genome assembly GCA_022537955.1 of Schmidtea mediterranea. NCBI lineage: Eukaryota > Metazoa > Platyhelminthes > Tricladida > Dugesiidae > Schmidtea > Schmidtea mediterranea. The sequence continues at coordinate 299,990,531 of CM039679.1, read as the reverse complement.
TGCAACGGTGTTCTGTTGGTGGGATTTCTGTTGTCTTTATAAGCTCATGGGGTCTAGTAGGAGGTGGTGCTTCTGAATCTCCACTATTAATACAATTGCCTGGATTACATAAATACGTTATCAGTTTTTTCCTATATTGTAAAACTGAAACACAAGTATGACCAGTGTCGGATCAAGCCAAGGGCCCCAATTGTTAAAAGTTTTGGGGCCCTCAAACCGAAGTTAGGAAAAAAGTTTCCAGAAAACTATCATTACGTTTCCAAAAACTCGTATTAACAAAAAAGAAAAATAATGAAAAATTTCATAAGATTATATATTATATAGGTTTATTTTAAAAACACGTTTTTTACATGATTTTCTGTCTTTCTACATTTCTTGAAAATTCGACAATTATTTCGACAGTTTCGATTGGATTTAAAATTTCCTGCTTTATATTGAGAATAGTCATGTTGTTTAGACATAATTTAAACATAGTAAATAATTAAATAATTTTTACACACATTTTATTACCTCGACACCCTTCGGTATTCCGGGACCCTAAGCAGCCACTATTCGATTCATAAATGTTGACTTTTTAGAATTTCTATTTCATTGACCCCCCTAAAAATACATTTTAATAGACTAATTTCCATTTTAAATTCTTCTTTTATCAGATTTCATTTCAGATTTCCGATTTTCAATATAATGATCAATTAATCCAAGATTTATGGTCATTTGTCTTTGATCTTTACTTGGCAATAAATTCATGCTCAAACCACGACGAAAGATTATTAGAATTTGCCTATTTCAAGAAACGGTGCCCGTCAAATCTAATGAAACTTTACGAATATTTTGTTGAAACGATTTACGATTCCGACAACAAGTGCTGATTACGTCGGGATAAAAATTGCCGCCTCGATTGTTATAAATATCCTGAATTCGATGTTTTAGATAGTGAAAGCCACTGTGACCCATTGATATGTAAATATTTCATTTTGTTAATATATTTTCTTTCATTTTCTAATTGATATGTTTGCGTATGAAGGCGCTTACGAACAGTGATGAGCTGAAATATATTTTAACAAACAACTCATTTCTAAGAATGTCGATAAAAACAAAATTTAGACACTAAGCAAACTCATTTTAGAAAGTTTCATTGGTGTGACACTTAGGCACCTTTGTGGTTTGTGGTGCAAATCTTTAGTAATGCAAGCTCTCTGAATCAATGTTTCATTGCCAAATAATATGTTTTCATACCACTGAATATTTATACAAAAAGTATTATTTAATGAATAGAATCATTTGAATAAGTTTAACCACCGACTCGTGTTAGCCGGACCGAGTTGCCTCCAGCTCTTTTCTGGTTTCCGATTTTATTTCTCAAAATATTTCATTGAGTCACTGTTCGGTCTCGCAGCATATTATTTTGCATACAGTCTTTTGCATCTGAAAATATCGTCCCAATTAATTTCTTTGAAATTATTTTCATTTGTTTTAATACAGTGTCACAAAATATGAATCTTTATTTTTAAGCCTGTATAATATAAGGATAAATCGAATTTTAATGAATCCTTTTTATGGCTTTATTTATTGAGTATTGAATACGATGCTGAGAATTTACTGTGCTTTTCACAGTGTAAGTTTTTTTTGTAAACTGAGCATCTAAAACTTCATTTAACGTCGTAAATATGTCTCAAATTAGCATTTTGTACGATAAAATATTTAATAATATACATGTAAAATAACAATAAATTCAATTAAAGATTTAGAAAAATTTTCCCAATAAGTTGGTAGATGCATGGTGACAGTTGGGGCTATTCGGTTCTTTTTCTTGGGATATCTGTCCAAAGTCGGCTGAAAACAATATGAAATTCATTATAGCAATTGTTGGGGTTGTACAAATTACAGGAAATAAAAATTTCTAAATTATAAAAATCAATTAAAAATATCAAAAAAGTAAAAATTAATACTTTTCTGATGGAAAAAGTCGTAACTGATGGCAGATTTGATTTTGAAGAAGAATAAAATAATATTAAACTGAACTGGGATGTATTGAAGGATCAGGAACCCAAAAACAAATTAATTAATTAAATTATTTAATTAGTTTCAGACGAATCCATTATTAAGGACCACCAAGCGAAATTTCAGGAAAATAGGTTTTCGGGAATTAAGCTAATGGACAATAAATTGCTTAGAAATTATTTTGCCTCTTATAAGTATAATTGATGGGCGAGAAATCACTATAAAAGCAAAGAGTAATAGATCACAAGTGCCAGTTAATCAAAGTAAATTATTTTTGGTTAAGTGAAAATTGCTGGGAGGAGCGACAGAAGATAACTTAAGGAAAAGTACATTGTGTTTTGATCTTATATCATTTTACTCACTTGTGTGAGTGTGAGTTATGGTATATTAAAAATGAAAGTTTTTAGTTTAGTTCTCGTAATGGAGGTTCGGTCAAAATAGTCTTCAGATCAGAATAAATTTTGAAATATTTTAACTAAAATTTAAGATGGCTGTTTCATCAGGTGTCAGACCCAAATCTTCTAACAAGTGATTCAAACTTGGTGGTTCCGACTCGTCCGTCTCTAGGTCAATGTATATAGGAGTAGGTGGCGAGTAAATTGTCATTGAGGGGCATATACTATGTCCGGCTCCATCTCCGGAAATTCAAATTCAGTATAAGCTGGAGGCGGGTCGTGTGTTTCAACTGGCTCGCTGGCTCTCTCGTTTGCCCTTACTAGATTCGCCTCCGCCCGGCGCCTCTCACGACGACAGCGATTTCGATTCGGCCGTCGCCGTTGTATTCCAGCTTTGGTTTCCGTTACCTCACTCGATGTTGTCTCGTTTGGTTGACGAGATACCTGATTTGCAAGGAGGTGATGGGCTGGTATTATTTTAAGATCCTGCGCCCAAGTATAGTTCGGTAGACGAGTTCTGAGTTCACTTTCGGTGAAAATTCTTCGTAAGGCGGTACTTTGCTCGTCGATGGTAACGCGTTGGCTCCGCGTTTCGATAATAAGATCATCTCGGGCCCAAGACAGGCGAGATATCTTCTGGAACAAATTAATAATAGTTTCTGGAGAGCTCCATGTCCCCTTTACTTTCTCGTATTTCGCCCGTAGAATGGCGTGCTCTTGTTCCAAGTGTTCGAGTTTTTGTTTGGTGGCTATCATTGATCAGGAAAGACGGGGAATTCGCGGAAGATTTGACAGGCTTGACATTCTGTTATCGGTAATTTTCTCGATATAACCAACTAAATAGAGATGCAAGGAATTATTCGTTGGGTTTACAATCATATTTCAATAGAGAGTCAATAAAGAGGTGTTATCCCTTGCGTCACGACAAGATTCATTCGTCAGAAAATATGAGTCTGCGGAAAAACCCTCATATTACAGTAGTTTGGGGATACACTTGATAGTCAGGTCGAGGGTATTGTTTCATCGGCGATGATAGTCATGCGATTCGGGCTGTGATAGAAATGGTATTATACTCGTAACAATCTTCCTCTGGTAGTGATGTCACTCATAACGATTATATTACTACTGCCATATTAGTGATTTCAATGTTAATATTAGTTACAGTTTTGTGATTTTTGTCATCGGTATATTGTCCTAAAGGATCAAAATGGGGTTATAGTTAAGTATCTTTACTCAGTAGGCGTTCTCTGTCTCTGTCTCTTTCCTTATTCGCGTTTTCATATTAGCACTCTTGTTTCCTCTCATACTCTAGATCAAATTCGAGACTATGACCAACAATCATTTTATTTAATCCGATTCCGATGAATGTGGATGTTAGCTTAGTAGGTCGTAACGGAAAGTAGGAGATGGTGAGATTTTCGTAGTTAGAATTTAGCGATCTTCAGACGACGTCACCCTAATAAATTCTAATGATTGATTTGTTTGGTTTACTGAATATTATAATATTACGATTAATGGTGCGTGACGATTCTGAGTAGATGATTTGCTTACTAACCTACCAGTGGTTATCGTACATTCAGGTGCATAGTGATGTGAATAGCGGGCTTACTGATTACCTAATATTCTAGAATATTGCAAATGAAATCGACATTGTTGAGTTACTTTCAGATTTTTGCGTGATTGGTTTGGTCAGTGTAAAGAGTACGGTTAAATTGTCTTAACGAGATTAAATATAGAGTCTGACATTCCCCCAAAAATTCACAATTCCCCTCCGATGGTATTTAATTAAATCTTTCGTCACCAGCCTATCCTTGCTACCCGTTTTCTCTTAAATGAATGTCGAGGTTTTCAAAATATGGTTCGTAATGATTATCAAATAATCATCCTAAATGCTCTAGTCAATAGCGCTCTTCCCGTGATTTTGAAATTTTCTGCTCGCCTCGACCGACGTTTCCACCAGCCGTTGCGAGTGGTTTAACGGTGCCCTACGGGGAGGGTCCCGTGTCTTTCGACCAGGCCCCGTCGCGGACAGACCGAGATTTTGACTAGGCTCGACCCGCAATCACAACTAGGGAACTTAATCCACCAGCCGGATCGTGGGTCTGCTTAATCGAGAACTATTGCGATACATAATATATATAATTTTGTTAGGGACCTCGTTATATATAATCGATATATTACATCATTTAAAATCATAAGAACTAAACATTACGAGCATCGAAACATTGTTATTATCATATTAAATTACATTAACGTGATAAAAAGAAAATAAAACTAAAACTTCCTTACTTCGTACGGTAGAATAAATTTTCAAAGTTGATATATAGCTGTTGTAAAAGTTATAAAGGTTAAAAACAATGAAATTGGTCACTGCTTTTATAGTATTTTTGTGTCTGTCTGCGACCAATGGGCGATTTTTTGAATTTTTTAGAGCGTTTTTAATTGTTTTATTTATTTCGAATTATTTTTGTAATTTTTTATATATTTTTCATTATTTTTTGATATATTAATATTTTGTTGTATTTTATTTTTATTATTATTTTCTTACAATATTATTTTTTAACCCCAATATTTTGTTTCCTGGTTGCCTCTTCTGCCTGTGTCTTTTCTAAACCTTATTTTGCAAGGTTTTGGTAGTTTTTTTCTTTTTCTCGTATGTTTCTATCTGCAGCTGTAGGCTTTTTCAAGAATTTTAATTAATTATTTGTTTTTTTTTAATTTTGTTATATTTTAATTTGTTTTAATTAATGTTTTATTTTATTTTTGGCCTTTTCGTGCGGTGCGTGTGTATGTGCAGTGACCATTTTCCTTATTCTCATCCTTTTAATTACATTTGTTTTTGTTTTATTTTTTGCTCTAAGCCCAACACTTTGCTGCTACCTTGAAAATAAATGTAATCCGAATATCATTCAGAAAATCAGTAGCTTGATAGCCATTACCGACTCGCACATATGATCGTAAGGTAATATACCTTTTTGTCCAAGCGTTTTATAATGATACCTGTAAGAAGCCCATACTTTCTTACAGCCAGAAATATATCAATTACCCAGGGATTAATTTGTAATCCAAATATCCTTGAACAGTAATATTCATAAAACTAGTAATTTATACTCGCAAACTTTTTAGAACCATCCAATCGAATATAATACGGTCTACATGCGCAGTCCGGAATGATCAAGCCATTCATTCCACTTCCTTACCATGCTTTAAGAGGTATACCACAAGAATATACTTTAGAGTAGTTGGCTTTGGATGTAGATTTCAATAATGGCAAAAAGAACCATTACCGAAATCCTTAGTGTTTTTCCATCTTGCTTGGTCGAGAACCATTGCAGGACGAAAAATATCGAAAAGAAACACGATCACGAGGCTGAACAGGTAATAACCTGTTTCTTACTCCCTTTCGGTTTCGCGCCTCACAATCCCTGAAACCCCGTAATCAAAGCATCTAATCCTTCTATCCCGTACCTACTGCCTAAGCACCCGAATCCCACGCCAGCGAGTCCATATCCGTACTGAGACACTCCCCTGCGCCCATAAATTTTATTGTTGTTTCAAATAAGAAGTAAAGATTGATCACTACACAATTCATTGTGTACATACAAAGGTATTTCAATTAACTTTGAAATGCATATATACATTTTTTATATTTATAAACCTATTTTTGTTGTTTATTGACAGAATTTACATTCTTTTAACTTACAAAAATGCGATATTATATCTTTTGTTTTAGTAGTAATGGTTTTAAAGTTAGTAATTGTTGTGCGGCTCTTCTATTAATTAAAAATTTAAACCAATTGCTTACTTTAAGAATGATTTTTAAAAATAGAAATTTGAGATTATCCTTTTAATAATTTCAAAATTTTTCTTATAATTTGAATGTGAAATAATTCATTTACATATTTTAAAATTTTACTGGTGATGAATATGTAATATATATTTAAATTTAGATGCTTTCATGGTTTTCAGTTAATAGTGCATCGAGCATAAATTCTATTACAATTAATTTTTTCTAATATCTAGCAAAATTTATTGAGATAGTTAATTTTTTTTACACCGTTTAGATTTCAGAGTGTTTCACAAACTCATATTTATATCCTTAATTTCAATTTCGTTTTTGTTTTAATAATTAATATCTATTTTTGTTGAAAATATTTTAAAGGTTTTTTATTAACAGTTATATTAGAAATACAAAGTATAAGGAGTTTTTAGTAAACTTATTTAATTTTATTACTATAAAGATATAAAAATTTTTCAACAGTCTAATTTGTATTATTTCAAATAACATAAATTAAGATGTCACATACTATTCTTTTAATTCAATCATTTGTTACGAAAATCGATACCAGACAGTGGAATGATTATGAAAATACAAATCAGTGCCTTGAAGGAATTTGTAAAATATATGAAGAACATTTAAAAATAAATAATCCTTCTTCGTCGTCTTTAATCTACGATATTGCAGATTTACTTCATTTTATTGATGCATTAGGTGATATTAGTTGTCTAGTATTTTGTCAAAAGAGTTGTGTTTATGAACCCCATGACAAAGATTGGATTAAACAACAAATCTATGTTATGCTTCGTAATCAAGCTGCTGTTCAATAAATGTGTTGAAAATATTGTACATTGCTTTATATCATCATGTTATTTTTAATAATGTTACATTGGTTAATTAATTTTTTAATAAAATAATAATAGTTTTTCTGATTTGATTACGGGTTATGATCAGGTTGAACAATAATAATCGTAATAATTTGAAGTATTATTAATAAATCGGTATTTTTCATTTATTGAATTTAAAATTGTGCAATAGTAATGGAAGGTCGAAGGATATGGAGATTAATGTATCAAGAAATATAAAGTTGGTTAGCGTTTACCTGCCGAGCAGTGAATCACGTTTTTCAAATAAAATATTTAGATCTTGTATATGCTCAACGTAACAATGACGTTGGAGATTATCAAGTACAATGTGGAAAATGGGCCGATGATCACTAGAAGTTATTTTGTATTCGGGTATGTCAGCGAAATGTAACCAGTAGATACTGACACTATCCAAATGATTGCAAAATCTCCAACGAATTTCATTAGGATTTATTCATTTTGTGTTTCAGCATATTTTCAGTCATCCTTTCTAACTTCTTCCAACAACTTTTCATAGTCTCTTGCCCTTTGGAATAATTCAATGCTTTCTCAGATCTTCAGTTAGTGTTGATGATTTGAGAAATGTCTTCAAAAGGATTTTTTGAAACCATCTTTGAATTTGATTTCATCATAAATCACTAACATTTCCAGATACCAAAAGCTTTGACGAAATTGTTCTGCAATCGTTATTCGGTGTTGCCTATCTCAAAGAAAAGTGCAATTCCTACAATGGAAATATTAGCTCAATTAATATAATTTTGGTTTCTCTACAAAATTATACAATGACGTGATCGCAATATCGGTTTTATCGGAACTCATGGTGTTTAAAATGTTCATAATAAATAATTCAAAAAACTAAAGTATTTATTTTTCAAAACCACGTTGGATAAACAAATTATTTTTAATGATATTTTCTGATATGCCTCAGCAGATTTTCAACATTGTACAATTATTCCACACAAGCCAATCGTTTAAAGTATCATTAGTTTGTAAGAGGGAATAAAAATTGCTTGACATAATTATATCATGGGGTCAGGCCCGGTTTTAGGCATAGGCGACGTAGGCAACTGCCTAGGGCGCCAAATAGTTCTGGGAGGAATCCAATGGAAAGCGACCAAAAACAGATAATAGCAAAAATGTTTAAAAAAACAACCCCAAAATGACATACAATCTTAAAAGGATTGGAATAGATTAAAATACATCGTGAATTATTTTATTTTCATTTACTTGTTTTATTTATTGAGGCATTATTGAGTTTGTTTCTTAACTAGAGGCGACATATTTTTAGTTCACCTAGGGCGCCAAATACTCTAGCGCCGGCCCTGCATGGGGTCACTGAAACCTTGACATAATGATCTTAGTTTATTTTTATTGTAGTGGTCTCCATGACTCCATTATCTGCTGCCACATTGGGTAACCGGATTTGATTTCTTCGAAATAAATCTGTAGAAGATTTGGTTTTAACTTCTTTTTATAAACCAACTGGACTGGGGCAAATATGAGCTGATGGGAAAAGAGCAGTTTCAAGAACTTTAATCTGCAGGCTCTGTGTCTCCACCTTATCTATCGACCATTAGAGCTTACTGGGCAGACTGCTGTTGTTTAAACAACTCTCGCATTTTATCTGACTTAAACCATGTAACCTGGAATTCCTGCAGCTCCTGGCCTTGCTGTAAAATCGCAACTGTTGATTGAACTTACAAAACTCGTCTAATTAGGCATCATTAGATTTGCTGATATTCTGTTTCTAAACAATTTTCATGATAAATCTAAAACTATTTTAAAAGATTGGAAGGATGTAACAAAAGTCACATTTTGAATTAAACGGTGCGAAATTACAAAAAAAATAAACTACTTAATTACAATTTGAAAAGCGGGTTTAAAAAGCACAACTATTTTACAAGCGTTAACGAACAACAGTTCCTCTGAGTCTCTATAAAATATTTCTTTGTATTTTGATAATAATTAGACTCAAATAATTTATTATAGAACAAAAATTACTTGATTTACATAAAAATAAAAAAGATAATTCAATATATATATATTATATATATATATATAAAAATTTTAAAAAAAAACTTAATTCAAAAAAATATATACATATCTAAATATAATTACATATTTAATTTAACAAAATAATACCTATTTATTTTGGCATGACGAACAATTTATTGCTTTTATTGAGTGCTTTATTGAGTGCTTTTATTGCTTTTATTACACACACTTTTTTAGCAATTATCGCAGTGTTGCTTTTGCATTTTGGATCTTACCGTTTCCTTTTTCGGATGCTCTCACCTGAAGTGGAAGTTAAAAGTCTGCTAGAAGAACTTTCAATAGACAAAGCTCCAAGATATGTTTTTATTGCACTTTAGGACAATTTGTGTAAGTTTTTGTTATTTTACATCTTTCTTATGTAAGGCTCAACTAGAGATTCACCAAATTCTTGCAAGAATAAATTTCGTATGTTGGGTTTTCTTTGGTTCCAATACGGAAATATTTTCCTCCACAGAACATATGCAGCTATTCCAGCGGCATCTAGTATATTCATAAAAAAAGCTAATGGCCAAAGATTAGTTTTTCTCTTTATCATATATTCGTGAATAAGTTGATCAAAAGTATCAACACCTTTGGTTAAATCATAATATTTATTTATTTCCGACATAACTTTATCTTTTTTCCCGGCCATTGTCGTCATGGTGCATTGTTGCATTACTGCTTTACCTGGCTTTGGTACATGCAATGCAATAGTAATATTTTTTTGAAAACCAAATAAAGTTGAACGTGTTTCCAGTTTTTTGTTTGGCAGAATTTCGGGTAAAATACAGGCCTTATGTTTACGCAGAGTTCCAAGGGATCAGAAACCTAGTTTTGAGACTAGAATATTTTGTTCAACTTAAATAATACACCCAATGCAGTTTTTACACGGTTTTTTGCACGATTTTGAAATGACACAGTTGAAGAAATATAAATAGTCCTGATTTTACACGATTTGATTTTTTACTAGGACAAAAATTCTACTTCTAAAAAAATTCACAAAAGATTTTATAAAAATGTTTTGTGATTTGGTTAAAATGTACATAGGCCATCAATGATATGTTAACAAAATTAATAAGTTTTTATTTTATTTTATAGTTTTTTAATGTGAGGTGAATTGTTTACTTGTCTGTTTTCGAAAAACAAAAAACATTTAATCTTGTATGGCTCACTACAAACAGCTGTACAGAGAATTGTCCAGACCAGGGGCACAACCAAAAATTACGGAATTTGCTATTAAAATAAGTAACATTGCGTGAAACTGTCTCTGATAACCGATTAGCACTAACAACATTTCCTCTGACTAATGTGATTTAAAGCCAACGCAGAAAAAGAGAACGCGGCTACTCTCTGAAACCGACTCAGAATAAAAATAATTAATATTAAAAACCATGTTTATGTTCGTGAATACAAATGTAATTTTTTAAATCTGTATTAAAAATGTAATAGCCATATAATATATGTATGTTATATTAAACAAAAACTTGATTTAGATTCTTAATTATTAGAGTTTTTATTTGTGGAACCTATCTCATGTTTTTGTACTATTGTGGTCCGTGGAACTTACCTACCGTGTAAAAGCAGGATTGGGAGTAATTTCATATTGATCTGATCTTTTTTATCAAAAATTGTTTGATTTAATATTTTACTAACTTGAAAAATGCTAATTACACGAACTGACCATCGCCACAAAAACGCTTTTGGAGACTAACGACAACTATTTAGGTTTCTCTCTATTTATCAACCTATATATACGAACATGTATTAGAGAATGTTAGTTGAAAATTTCGAAAATTAACATGTAGAATAAGGTCAAAATATAAACTATGTATAAAATAGAAAATTTATAATCCTGGAAATTCGAATTATATTCAATTAATTTTAGGGCGAGTTCATAAACATTGATAATTTATAAAAATAAGCTAGTTTCATAAAATTAGTTACTAAATAAGAATTGTTGGCTCCACGCATATAACTAATACAACCTTATATACTAGGTCAATTGATTGGTTCCAAAGAGATTTAATTGTAAATTGATTCAAAAATTAAAATATCAATTATTAAAAGATTTAGCTTTAAATATAAAGATTATAAATAAAAATTTAATTCACAAAATATAAACAATGTATTTTTTACAATTAAACTAGGACGCTTGAGCTTGCTTACGAAGGAGTAAATAAATTTCTTCTTTAATCCAATCTCTTGAATGTGGTTCATATGCACCAGTATCTCTGGAATACACCAAACAACTAATATCCCCTAACTGGTCAATAAAATTAAAGAGATCACCAACATCATATGTAATCGTTTTTAATTCTGAATTATCCATTGCAATTTTAAGATGTTCTTCGTATATTTTAATTACTCCTTCCAAACATTGGTTAGCATTATCATAATCATTCCAAATTCTGGAATCGATTTTTTTGACAAAAGCCTGAATCAATAGAATGGTATGAGACATATCAAGTTTAATTTACCAAAGATAAAATTGAAAATTTAAAAGTTGATATAAACAAGTAATATTTAAACAACCGTTAAATATTAATTTGAATTTATTAATAAAAATATAGACATTTTCAAATAATAGAATAACAACAAAAACAATTTAACAAATATAAGCAATAAACAATTTTTAAAAGTTGAACTTTAAAAATTGCCAACATACAAAAAACTTCAAAAGACAAAACATTAGTTTCTAAATCTTTATAAATAATCACAATATATTTATTATATTCACTAAAATAAAAGCATAATATACAATAATTAATGATCATGACAAATTAGCATTTACATTTGAAAATCGTAAGATATTTAGGTATTATTAATTACCCAATTTGGAGAATTTGTATGTCATTTAATGAATGTGCAGGTTGGTAGAGTTGAGATTGGCTTGAACATAAACCAGTATTAATTTTGTTTGAGCAAAAAATTCCAGTTAATGAACCCCTGCGACCATAATTAATAGACTCTAATAGTGAGGTTTGGTTCAGTTTTATAGCTGGAGCACTTTTGCGGCGACAAGCAGTAGGAAATTTCTGGACGTCTGATGAAGGAGGTGTTACAAATTGAACTGAATTATTTCTATTTTTAGATATACTTGTTGACATTAATGATGTAGTGTATCCTTGCCCAGGCTGTAGACTAGTTCTGCGAATCATTAACTTTGGTCTGTTTAATGCTATGCTTTTTCTGACACCTGAAGAAAACAGAGAATCCCGATTACATGTTTGTAAAGTAATAGGAAGTGATCCTCTACGGTATTGTTGATAATGATTAGTTTGGCCTTCTGTAATTGCAGATAAATCATATAAACAAAAGTTGTCCATATTAGGATTTTCGTCCATGTCTACAGAATCTTCACGGGAAATGTTTTCGTTTTCTTTATTATTTCTTGCATCTATAAGTAACTCTTGCAAATGAGATAACTGATGATCTTCCGTGTAGTCCATGACTTGCATCAATTGAATTCTATCATAAACGGATTGTATAGATGATAAAATGATGCTATTGAATTCAGGAGTGGATAAATCACTCAACTGTTGCCACATATTTTTATTGGAGTCTATTAAATCAAGAATATTACGAGACAAATTTGATTCAATAAACTGATGCCATACAGTGAATAAAGGTAGCACAAGAAATTTGATAAAATCTAAAAGTAAATTAATTTTTCAGGCTTAAATTTTATAAATAAAATTTATTTTAAGTAAGTTAAATAAAATATAGAAAATATATTAAAACAGAAAATTTGTGAAAATGTAAAAAGTGTTACATGTCTGATACGGGACTCTTTCCAGGTCAGTTTTAAGCAAAGGACAAACTACTAGTTTTGAAATATTTCTATTGTCATGCAAACAAATAAAATTTTGTAAATCTATATCTAGGTATAATTTTACTTATCATTTTGAATGGAATTTAATTCTGTGCCAAACAAATAAAAGTTCCTCAAATCTATCTCATAGATCACTGAAAAAAATTGAGCGATTTGAAGTACAACAATTTTAATCAAAATTTCATATATTTTCGTTGATTAAAAAAAATCTAGCTCAGCTTTAAATCGTAACTGGTCATTCAACGCGTTAACAACAATTTGACTGATTTTAAGTAATTTATATATATATATATAAGCCCACAGAGAGCTTCAATGGGGCCCGGGCCAAAAATATTTTTCGGAACCCACATATTACATTAAAAAAAAGTTTTATTTTCCGTAATTAGGTCTTGATATTTGAATTATAACAAAAACAATTATTTTTTATTTATTTATATAGATTTTTTCAGAAATGTCGTTATCACATGGTTAATTATAATTCAAATTATTTTTTATTACTTCACAATTTTTAAATTTTTAAAAAAAGCTTAATGAATTATTTATGATATAAAATTTTTTCCTTTGTTTAAAAATTAAAACTTTTATCCTATTTTATTTGAAATAAGGATCCTTTAAAAGCCGGGGCCCGTGCCATATGGTCCTCCCAGTCCAATTCTATCCGGGCCTGTATATATAATTACATAATTTTGATCAAAGTTATACCAATGTAAATGTAACGCATCAAATTTTAGTAACATTAAATACAAATGAGTGAAAAGTATTTATTATGACATTAGTAAGTTGATGTAATTTGAATTTAATATAAATTTATTTCAATTAAATGGAAATGAGAATGATTTTTAATAAATAAAAAATTATTTAAAGTTTACCAGTTTCTTTGAAAAAATTAATGCTTAAAGATTTTGTCTCTCTTACAAAAGCTAAAATATAACCTATTCTTATGTGATAATTTTTAAAAAGACCTCCAACACCTGATGCAAAACGTCTCTGATAATAAATAAAGTATCAACAATTTTATAATTTTATTGCCCTTATAAATTGATAATTCTAGGTAATGGAAAATATAACCTTGTTTGATCAAATAAAATTAGCAAAAACCCCAAATCAAAATTATTTTGTTTGTTGTTAAATCATATTTGAAAAAAGGTAAGTAACGACATTTTGGCGCCACAATTATTAAATTAAAATTCCAAGTAATTAAAACAAATTTTTTTCATTTAATTGATTAATTTTGGCTCCTAAAAGTGTTACTTACCGAAAATAATATCTAAATAGACAAAATACTTTATTAAACTTCGAAAAATAAAACGACTGTAATCACACCCATTTTCAGGTTCAGAGTTAAATTTTATCAGCTGACAGTTTTATAAGGTAAATAGCCATATGAAATACGTATGTGTTTGACTTTAATCAGTACAATATTTATACATAGCCAGCCATATGGAATATTACATTAATGGTTATAAATAAATAAATGTCGCAAATCCGGTTTTACCTGATTTGTTTTGAAAATATCTATATATCACTATTAATACTTACATTTTTACAATTTTACACGTTTCGTGCCGCGTGGGGCGTATACGAACCTCGCTGGTTTTTTGTTAATTGTAAATTAAAATTTATATCTTTTTCCTGCTAATTATAGGTTTGCAATATAGAAAAAATGTAAACAACATTTTTTTAATCTTTAAGGCGTGGCTCGCATACGTCCCACGTGGCCTGAATGTAAAATACTCAAAAATTGCCGTGGCACGGAACGTGTTAATAAAAAGCCACTGTTAAAACAATTAAATGAAATATATATAAATGAAATATACAAAAATTATTTAATTTACACACTTCAAAAATAATGTTTTAATGATTGCTGATACATTTATTATTTAAACAATAATGCAATTGTTTTTAAATAAATTTGACATAAGTTTTTATTTAAATATATTTTTTTTAATTAACCGATCAGCATTTATACATTAAACGTTACTTTTAATTTAAAGCTATTGCTGTAAAATTTTAAAAGAGAATACTTTTATTTTCATGATTTTAGATTTCTATAATTATATTTCCATGACCAGATCAAATTTTTATATTTGGAAATGATTATCATAATATTTTTACACAAAAAGAAATTCATGAAATAATTTTTCAGTCTTAGGTGTAACACAAAAAAATTTTTGATCAGCAAAAATTACGTTTTATAAATCAAAATAAATATGTAAATTTGAAATATTTCTTATTAAAAACCGAATTTATTTTAATAAAAAATATAATCAGGATCCTCCACCTCGTTCTGAATAAGAATGAAGAAAACTAAAAAAATCAGCAAGAAATTTGTGTGAATCAAAAATTCGTCTAATCTATTTCTGTTAGATCTACATGTATAAATGCAGAAATATATTACATATTTTAATAGTCTTCCTTTGGATGTCTGTTTGATGTTTGTGTAGTAAATAAAATATGGCTCTTTAAATCTTATTATAAAATGTAACATGCGCAGAACTATCCATAGTGGATCAGGGACTATAGGAGCCTTTCAACAAATACGTGTTCAGTATAAGTCAAAACGGATTAATAAATACTACAGTTATTTAAAAAACTTATCGTTAAAGCTCAATATATTTCCCTTCAACTTTAAGAATGAATTCTCTTCATTGCGTTTACCGGTACCTAGAAAAAATGGTTAAAAACTTGTTTTTTGGAATACATTTAGAAGCTTCATTTCAATCAATCCTTGCGGCGAAAAGTTCAAAACCTTTTGGGACTACTGCCTCTCTGCAAGACAAAAACATTTAACGATATCTTTTTATCAGTTTTCCCCGCTTAAGCCATCTGATAATTTTGATGAAACTAGCAAATTGTAATGTTTAACTCAGTAGTGCAAACGTCACTGCAAATCCTTATATTTCTCTGGGAACGTTTGGAATAGTTGTCCAACATACATTGTTGATTATATTTATTTGCTTCGCGATGTATTAAGATGAATTAACATGCTGAATTTAATTTTTTAATGGTTTTCAGATTGTAAAATCAGGAAAACTATTAATTTTCAAGTATTTATTATTAATTTCTTTTTCAAAAACCACTTACCCCTAGACTACATTAAGTCCCTGATTGCCTCTTAATCCGCTACCATTCCCCCCATAACGAACAATTTGGGAACCACCAGTCTAAATGAATGTTAGTACTAGTTCAAAATGCGAGTCTTAATAGTTCTAAAAATTCTGTCAACTGATAAAACATTTGATCTATTTTAGATCATAGTTTGGTCTTTGGATCCAATTTTTAGAGATTTTATGGATTACATTGCTAGATCATAATTAAAAAGATAAAATTTAAATGGACTGTATCTAGTATATTTTCCCAGCTGAAATCTGGAAGGAATATAATCCGGTAATGTCCTTAAAATAGAATGACAGACAATATTGCCGAAGGATGGCATTTTAGATTTCAGGGGATCATTTATAATCCAAAATTCAACAAAAAGAAATATATCAGAGAGATCAAGGAAAATATTAAAATATTCAAAATTTATTTGCGATCTTGATATACTAGAAGATACCCAATTAAAATGAAATATCTTGACAGATAATATGGCAAATTTATCAAAGGTAGCATAAAACTGCAGTATAAAACTCTTGAATATTGAAAAATATATGAAAAATAATTTCGGTTTTATGAATAATATTAATTTATTTTAAATATTAAAAAATATTTTTGTCTGATTCAAAACTTTTATTTTTTATTGCTGTTTTATTTTTATAAACCTATTTTGTCGTTGGTTCATTTTGAATTAGATTCGTTGTCTGTGGATCCATTTACAATTTTTTCTTTCGTTGACATAAATGTCTCAATGTGGCTAACTATTTTTTAAACTTTCAATGGATGTACTGATTACAAAAAACCCAACTGCTTTCAGTTACACATTTCCTAAAAGAGGTACACCAGGTTTACTAAATTATGTGCAACAAATAAAAAAGTCCAAAATGCTTTGAAAGTTTTTAAATTTAAATTAAAAATTTTTATAGTTTAAAATTTATTTAATTAAAAATCTTTAAAAATGATTGAAAAATTAATAAATTGGTTAAATATATAAATTAAAAGACGCATAAGTTTGTTGTATATTTAACCTGATAACAGTGAATCTGTAGAAATATATCGTAAATCGTGTATTTTAATGACACTTTCTTTTAATAAATTATTTAAATTTAATTATTTAATTATTTATTTAATTATTTAAATAAAAACAACTAACATGCTTTATTTGTACGGAATTATTTGTAATGTAAAAATATCTTTGAAAACATCCGTAATTTCATTTTTATATTTAAATTGAAGTCATAACGGTTTGTCGAGGGCCCTCATTTTTTCTATCTTTCTATCCTTACCTAATGCCAAAGTGCCTTATTAATTTAATTATTTTGTCAATGATGCACTGCACTTAAATATTAACCAATAATAAAATATTATTGAGGCTCTCATTTATTGTTGTTAAGACCTTTAATATTGCCATTAATTTATACGCAGGTGCCCATAATTTTTTCCTTATTTTAAGTAGGTGTGTATACTTTTTCTATTAATAAATAAATAATTTCTTATAATAAGCCATATTTCTTATAAGTCCACATTAGGCACAAAATATATATTTCTTGCTTGTACATATAAATTATCAAATGTGTAAATGTGCATCATTCTCGAATGTCTTACAAAAATGGTAAAAAAATCATATAAAGCTTAATAAAAAAATTGTTATGGCATAATTTATTGTCAAATATTACTATTAATAGTTATCAACATAAAGATATTCTGCATCATATTAATTTCACACGAAACGTATGATATAAGTAAAATGTACACAAAATTCACATTTATGAGTCGGTAAAAACAATTCATCATTGAACAAGTTTATTTTTAACATCAAATTCATCAGATTTTTTAAAAGGATGGCTAATATAAAAAATAAATATTTTTAAACAATGTAGAATGCAAAAAAATAAATAATATTACTCATATGAAATCAGAAAATATTAAAAAATATTTTTTCTTCCAAAAATTTATAATAAAAAGCAGTTCAAATGAAATACTTTAATTAATAATTCTTTATATCAAAGCTTAATTTATTGTCAATTTTACAAATTTGTTAATAATTATATTACACGAGTTTTAATTAAAATTTTTAATAAATTTCAAATTAACCTCTTTGAACTACAGCTTGTTTGGATTTTTCTCTATCCATTATTGGCGAAATCGGTAACAATAATGCTTTTTCTTTATCACCTTGTTGAAAAAATTCTTCGGTAACTAGATAAGCCCAGCAGTTGCATATGTCCCAACGACGACATGGATTACATATATCAGCACATTTGATTGCCATCTTATAATAATAAATGATAATTCATACGCAATAATAATAATAATAATAATAATAATAATAATAATAATAATAATAATAATAATAATAATAATAATAATAATAATAATAATAATAATAATAATAATAATAATAATAATAATAATAACTAATAGTAATAATAGTATATTTATTTTTATTTCATAGTGTTTCTAATAAATTAGAACATCGAATACCAAATTAAAAAATTAAATTTTAAATTTTAAAATTATATTTTAAATCATACTTAAAATTTTCAAAGTTTTTAATTTTTTTGATAGTTTTTATAAAATAAATTGATTATTTATTTTAATTTAATTCATTTTAATTGAAAATCATTAATGAAAAAGTAAAATAAATGACAAATGACAAATTCAAACAGTAAATAAAAGTATAAAAATTCCACACAAATACATTCTATTATATAATTTTTATATCTATCGCATCAAGAATGAAGTTTTAGTTTTTGATTTAATCTCAATATTTAATTGTAATTAAAGCATCAACATAAGATTTTAATTTCATAGTGATCTTAGACAGATTAATGTAAAAATAAAAACTACGATTCCATTCAACGGTATAGTAAATACGCTAATTGAACGTATTTTAGTGCATATAAGAATCAGGCGGATATAACCAAAACCCTCATATCAATACGAACTTTAACTAAACCGGTAAAAAAAGAATTGCTATACTGTAAGTAAGTAAAATTCGTTATAAAATTTTGAAATCTACATGGCATATGGATGATAGAGGGATAAATATGCGGGTGTAGCCCACAGTTTATATGCACTAAAATACGGTAGTAGGCAATTTATTACTTAGCACAGTTGTTGTATTTTAATTTGTGATTTTTTTAAAGAGTATCAGTCCGCTTGATACTCATCATTAATTAACACTAGACTACCAGACCAGTCCAAAAGACTATGCTTTGCAAATAAATTTTTGTTTCAAATAACTTTATGATTTTTATAGATATATACTATAGATTTAGCCTAGTCCCTAACCTACCTTTACCGACCTTGATCATTATACCAGGTGCCAATATGCAGGTATCACCTGGACCTTATTTTGATTTAAATTTGAAATAAATTTTCTTTAGTTAATTATCAAATTCAGGTTATTGCTTTTACGAGATTTATTATATTTTTTAGCATCAACCAATAAAATGACCAAATCAACAAAAAGTTACCAATTATTGAAAGACATAAATTATATTGATAAGGATGAACTTTATGGCAGTAAAAGCTAACCTAAGGAGTAGTGAGAATGGACCATATGGGATGGATATTGTAACTTTTGAGGATTGAAAAGATAGTAAACTTATCAAAAGTGAAAACACTGATCATTCTTTAGAAAGTGAATATGAAAATATTATTAGTTTGCGTGACAGTGAACAAAAACTCCTATTTATAAATAATATAGTTGAAACAACTATTTTTGTTAAATGTGAATATTAAAATTTATGTTAAATTATATTAAAGTATTTTAAATTAAATTAATGATATTTGTGACCGATATCTATATCAATATTAAGAATTACCACGCCTCAGTGTTTAAATTTTCAGATTTGGATAGAAGAATTTGAATTTATATTTTCTAATTAAATAATAAATGTTAGAAGAAGATTTAAATACACAATATGAATGCAATGAATAATTCAACGACATTATCTTAAAATCAGTTTTTCTACTCTGTGTCAAAAATGGAAAATATATATAAATTCTATTTATATACAAATAAAAAGATTATTAAACTAATAATTGTAACGCTCTCAAAATAACAAAAAAAATATACACATTTTGAAAAAAAAATTTATACTGGAAGTTTAATAAACATTGTCTATACAAGTGTCAGAGAAACTTTTTTCGGCACGGGAAATTTGAAACATTTTTCTCACCGGCACCATTTTTAAGATACAATTAAAAAGCTACAAATTTAGCATAAATATTATTAGAAATATAAGTTTAATTATGTTTTAGAAATATAACGATAAAAGGATGAAATATGTGAAGAACAGAATTTTAATGAGAAATTTAATGTGGTTTTTTGTTGCAAAATTTGCTTATGCGAGGGTCAATATGAAACAAGGAAACTCGAGTTTCCTCATCAATAATTTGAAGTGGTTTTTGCTTCTTTGATCTAATTCCCATCGGTACTGAAAATCCATGCTCGTAAACATCTGAGCTTCCGAATGGTAAAAGCTATTCTAATGTTTTCTTGTTTAATTGCGGACAATAGACTTTCATACGTATCCTTTTGTAAATCAGATCGTTTCATAAACCTTCCTCGAAATCAATATTATACAATATTATTGCAGATATGATTAATAAATTGGGGACCCATTCAAATTCTTAGACATCCAAATTTGGAAAGTATTTCAGAAAATCCCTGAGAAACTTCCGAAATTTCCTTCGAGTTTCCTTTTGATTTCCGATTTGAGAATATTGGCATCAACTGTCAGAATGGAATCGAATTGCAAGTTTCTTATTCTTGATCACCAAATGATTAACGTTTCATAAAAATGCTTACCAAACAAATTAATACTTAATCAACTAAATTAATTAAATAAAGTACGTTTCTAACATGTCCTTTTAATAAAACTACACAAAAAACTTTGTAAATATAAAAAACCTAATAAATAATATCATTTACATAGTTTTGTTTATATTAAAATCTGGAACAAAGCCAAATCCGGGTTTAACAGTGATTATATATAACAATTACAAATGATTGAAAAACAATAGAAATTCAAGATTGATTTTCAAAAAAAATTATTAACAATAAATAAAATTTAGGTTTTTCACTAAATCTTTACGCAATTTTTCATATTGTCAAAGGTAACAATTTTTATGAAATTTATTAATCAGTAAAATTACTATATTAAAATTACTAACCCGTTAATCTTTTTTTAATCAGTTATTTAAATTTAACCGAGAAAAAGAAATATAAAAAGAAAGAGAAAAGAACTTTGAAATACTCTAATAAAAACTGTATTCATCACAGAATAAATATCAGTAGTCAGATAATAGACCATTTTATTGTTTTATTAGGCCATTTAATAACTAAAAAATTTAAAATAAATAATTTACAGGAAAAATACATTTTTCCAACTCAGGTTATGATTGAATAAAATAAACAGTAAAAAATTTGTTTTAATAAATGAAAATATTTATCTAGTCTAGAAAGAAATAAAGATAAAATAATATTTTTATAACATGAGATTAATTCGCTTCAATATTGCCCAAAATTACTACTAAATTGCTGATAAGAATTGTTCATCGAAATTTAACGAAATTTATTCTTTAGACGAAAACAAAATTTGGCAATATAAATTTAATCAAACTCAGGAAGATAATAAAAGTTATCGCTGACAAAATGTAATCAGAAGTTATTTTTAATTTCTGGTAGAAAATATGGAAAATGTTTTCTTTGATTAGAAAAATGAAGTAATTGTTTGGAACAAAAATAGAAATTTATGTAATGTGATTGTGTATAAAACTGTGAGTGATAAAATTGTAAATAATAATTTAATTAATTAATTAAATAAATTGAATTAAAAATGAATTTTTAGTTAAAAATTTTTAGAAAATGAAAGAAAAATTAATAAATTTAAGCAAATAATAAATTTAAAAACCACAAAATTTTTAAAATTCCATTTTGTCTGTTTTTTTAACGTTTGAAAGAAATTCTTTTTTTTTAATATTTAACAATAATTTAATGAAATTCTTTTATTTGATACTTATTTAAAGATGAGCCGAAAATTTCCGATTATTTTTATATAATTTTTATTACAGTTTCCTTCTCTTTTAAATTACAAATCATTACTTATCACATTTACAATCAAATCTCATCAAATACTTTTGAAAAATATAAAACAAAGCATTAAAGATTAACATTGAAGAATAATGGTGAAAAAGATAAATATTTTACTGATATTGTTATTAATTAAAAATTGCTTTTTTGCTGAAGTCAGCGACGTACCAATCGCATGTACAACAAGGGAAATTGTACTGAGTCCCAGTGTTAAGGGGGCCCCAAATATTATATAAACTACAAAAATTCTTGATTAGCAAAATATAACCACAAATTAAAATTCAAGTAATTTACAAACACAAATTTAATTCGAAAAGCAAAAATTACAACTTATATAATTAAATATACAGATATTTCTGCACACAGAGCTCACTGAAATAGTCAAAAGTAGTTATTCCAAAACATTATTATCAAATGTAATGTAACATTAGGGTACAAAATCACTTTATCTTCAATTATTTAAAATTTTTTAAAATAATAACTTATACTTTGACCAATGGTGCACATTCGGTTTTAAATTGCGTCATACCGAGTGTCCATATTTTTACAGTTTTCAATTTCTGAATACACAGATTCTGCCGGGTTTTGCTTAACAATATTAGAAACCAAGCTTCTTAATTTAAATTCAGACATTTTGTTCTATTTAGATTTTGATTTATAATAAAAAAACTTGTATGATTTACTTGTAAAATCTGAAGAAAAACGACAATTTAAGACATTCTTAGTGCTTTATAAAAATATTACTTAACCCATTTGCATCCTCACTTTAAATGCGCGATATACTTTAAAAATGCGACCAGTTTAACTAGAATATTTGATCGTTTTTATTTTGTTTGAAAATAATATGTTTAGAGAAATAAAAAAAAAGCATTTTTTTGAGGATTATTCTCTCTATTTCACTGTTGTTAATTCTCATTATTGCACTAGACCTTTCGATTAACCTCTAAAAAGTCTAATCTGTCCATATTATGAAAAATTAAAAATAAAACGGAGTTAAAAAATAATGAAAATGAAATGTAAAAGGCGATTATTAGAACTGCTTAGAATTTTAAATACTTATATTTTAGTATAAAATTTTCTCAAATAAAAATTTCTTTCATATTTACATTTATTGGTTGATTGATGTGTTTTATAATAATAATATTACCAACATAATGGATTCAAAAAACATTAAAGAATAATTTAATTTTTCAAATAAAAACAATTTATATTTCATACTTGGAGAACCAATATTTTTTGCTCTTCATTCAGAGGTTCATTTATAGGCGAATCCTTAGACAAAAGAATTTTCTGAAAAAAAATTAATAAAATATTAAATAATTTAAATTAAAAAGCCTTAAAATTTTATAGTAATAACGATAACTAATATCATTTAAAAAAATTCGAAAAAAGATATAAAGTTAACATCCTTAATTTCGTCAAAAGATCTCTATTTTTTGAAAGCATTTATTCTGGAGGTAACTGACTAAATAAAGAGAAAAATATCCTTAAAAATACAAATGTTTTAAAGAAAGAATCTTTTAATTGTGATTGTAGTTTTTCTTCTAAAATATAAATATGGAAGAAAATTGAAAACATAATTTTTGAAGGACAGTTTTTATGAATAATCATAAATCACTTTAACTATATTGGAAATATTACAAGAAAAAAAAACTATCCAAAGAAACAAAAAAAAATAATTTTAATATGAAATTTAAATTTTAAAGCTGAACTAACATTAAAATCACTGAGATATGCATTTTGCTTTGATATATCAGTCGCCCTTATCAAACTTCCGCAAGTGTTAGTGACTTGTTTCCTAAATTAAAATTACATTTAACTATCATTTTACTGTTAGCATATAATCAAATATTTCATAAATAAAACCAAAATGTCAAGTATAAAAAAATAAATTGAATTTTAGTGGAAACAATAAAGAGAATAAAGATTAGAATAAATAAATATTCTTTTACTGCAATTTCTATAAGATATAAATAGATCAATAAAATTCATAAGAATTACTGCAAAATTCATAATTGTGTCTGAGTCAACTACTAAACTACTACGACAGATAATTAATAAAAAACATTTTATTCCCTAGTAACTAAACTTTTATTTTCTATCAAAAACTTTAGTATTATGTTTAAATTTTAAAGAAATAATTTTGGTTTATTTGCAAAATCTAAGAACACTGTTTTTGAGTTATATTTTTAAAAATAATTTAATTTTTAAAAATGTAATTGTAACGACTTTGAACTTCAAAGAACCTATTGAGCACTGTAATATATTTTTAGATCATTCAAGTATTTCAGGTAGAATTTTAAAGTGCAGCAATAATTTTAATGGAATTTGCACTTTAGTTCCTTTGTAGTGAACTGTTTTTCAAAGATGTGATGAGCTACCCTGATTAAATATTATTTATTTCAAAGATGAGATTCATTGAAAACATTAATGTTTTCAAAATTTCTAAGAAAAGATACATAAAAATCAAAGTTATAAAATTCTAGCATAATGTACATATTCTTCATAAACAATACTATGTAACGAAAAATCATAATTAAATTTTGAATTAACGCTACTTTAACTCTCATTATTAAAACAAACACATTTTGTTGAAAAACATAAAAATTTCAACTAACAAATAAAAATATTTTACCGTTATTACTTTTTACACATCTTATATATATATATATATATATACACATATAAATCAGTGTTTCTCAAGCTTTTTTTAACCCTCGCCCCATTAAAACACAATTTGATTTACCACTGCCCCCTAAAGATTATTTAATTGTATAATATACAAACTGTATTACATGTAAATAAATTTTAATGGTACAGAAGAATTGCTACCGGATTGCTCCAATAGCGTTATTAAACAGAAACTTGTTACAACTTGATTGCGTACGGCGTGCTATTGCCCTCTTAACCCACGTCAAAGCCCTCCCCCCACATTTTTTTTCTGGGCTCTTTAACGCCCCATCTAGGCCTCAAACGCCCACAAGGGGGTGTTATCGCCCACTTTGAGAAAGACTGATATAAATTATTATATAACATTAATGTGGAACAAAGACATATACAATGGGTAGATGGTAATTTAACCTCACTAAAAATTAATTATTGGTTTTATCTTGATGGAATAAAATTCAAAGAAAAACAAATATGAAACAGTTTCATAAAGAAAAAGTATTCAAAACAAGTCGGTATTCTTAATTAATTAAATTAAGTTTCAAACTCTTTCTTACAATTTCACCTAGGTGGATAAAGTCAACAGAAATTTACTGAAACGAAAAGTTGAAAAACTTTCAAAGTTTTCATTATGTTTTAATAAAATTGATTAAAAATAACTTAATATTGTAAATGTAAAAAGTTTTTGATTTTTAAAATACATATGAAGTGACAGTTGGAATTTGAAAGAAAAACGAAAATTTAATTCTGAGGGTCTTGACCAAGACGCCGCAAGAAAATGAACGGAATGTCGAAAGCTCTGTAAATAAAATAAGAAAAAATATTAATTTTTTCAAAATATTAATCAGAAAATGAAAATTCAAACTTTACTTTTTACTGATAATAATTGAGGAATTATTTTAAGATTAAAATAGAATTAGAAATAATTCGAGTTAATTAAACAAAACAAGAAAATTCTAGAATTAAAATTTAATTAATAATTTAGAAAATTAGAAAAAAATTATCTTTTCATTAAATTTTAAATAATTATTTTTCTGTCAAATTACTAAATAATTAGTAACTAAATATTTTTGATTTGATTTAGAATTATATGAAAAAATATCAAATAAATTGAACATTTGCATTAGTGCTTGAAGATAATTTCATGTAAATTCTTATTATGCAGACAATAATCACAGCCACAGACGACCGTAAAAATGTTTTAGGATGCAAAACAAATTGTGAGTCTGTAAGTGTGTCAAAAATTACGCAATTTTCAATAGAAAATTATTCATCATAAATATTTTTATAATTCCTTTATTTTAGCAAAATCATTTATCTTGTTGTTCATTTTAATATTAATTTCCTTTTAAATTTCACTGATTGATTGTTTTTTCTATTTAACACTAACTTTAAGTTATTAATATGAATTTTTGCCTAATAGTCAAAGTAACAGTAACTAAATTTGCAAAATCATATGGTTTTAAATGAACTTATAACTTAATTGTACATTAATTTTAGCTTTATTATGTATTATTTTTTTTATTTATTATTACAATTACTAAAAGTATAAAACTGTGATTTCTTGGTAGTAGCATAAATTAAAATTTCAAACCAGTCAATAATAAGATAAGGCCTTGCAGAAAGGGCTTATCTTATTATTAACTTGTTTGATATTATTATTACCAACGGTGGGATTTAGCCGGTTCGCACCGATTCTACGGAACCCTGAACCATTTGTTAAAACTTGTTAAATCACACTGCAGATGACGACAAAGTAAAAAAAAGCAACACCAAAAACCTATAATGAAAATCAAATTTCAATTTGGAAATACTTGAAATAATAATAAAACCATTATCCAATAATTTCTATACAGTTTTTGTTTTTTGAACTATATGAAATAAATATGAAATTAAACAATGAATTGAAATTTATTTTTTAGGTAGGGCAGAACCGGTTCTTAAATATTTTGAGAGTACGAAAGGGTTATTAAATGGTTTGAATCCAATCACTGATTATTATTATTATTATTTATTATTATTAATTATTTGACAATTAAAAACTGTAAAATCTGAAAATAATAGATCTAAAATCTAAAGGACGAGTGGGACTGAAATTGTCAGAAATATATAAAACCGTCTAAAAGTTGTACTCAGGTTGTAATTTTAATTTGCTGTTTTATGATAAATCATAAAATTATAATGTTAATTAATAATTTATAATTCAATAGTAAAAATAAAAAAACGCCTTTTATAATAAATACTTTTTCTGTTTTGACATTTTGGATTTTGACTTTAATTGAAAATAAAAATTAAATTTTATTATCATTTAAATATTTAGAGTTAAAATGAAATTGAATGTGTTTATTTTTAATTACATCACCAGATAATAAAAGAGTTCACAAAACGTCTATTGGACACGGATATACGGTAATATAAATAAACTGCTTCCCAACTGAATGATCTATATATGTTGAAATAAAAACATATAACCTGTAACAAAAAAATTATAGTTTCAATATTTGACAGAAAAAAATATGCTAAACTGCATCTATTTGCTGAAGGAAGTTCCAAAAGGTTTTGCGGGGCATTGGAATCGGAACGGCTATAGCTGATTTAATAAATATTTTGAATATGAAATTGTGACCTGGAACAAAATTAAACAGAAAAAGAAGTTGGTACAATCGTCCAAATTGGTTCCAAATCATATTCAACAAGTGTTTTCTCTTTTAAAATTTTATATTTGCAGTACACTTTTATTTAACACAACTAAACATGGTACACTATGTTATCACGAACTTCCTCAAAAAATTTCATACTAACTAATAATTAATTATAAAAAATAATAGCATTATAGTGAGATATATATATATATATATATATATATATATGTATATATATATATATATATATATATATATATATATCATCTGTGGTTAAAAAAACAGAGTTTGTTTTAGGGGCATATTTTAAATTTCTTGTCAAGTCATACTATATTCTGTCGAGTATCGGAAGTGTGATTAGATGCTTTGTTTTGTGTGGTAATAAGAGTAAACAAATATATTGAATCAGTTGGAGACAACTTAAGGCAATATATGTCCCTCTCTGTGTGTTGGTCTGTTCAAACATGGTCTTTAAAATAATTCTATCTACCTCATGTACGCATGTCGATGTAATCACAGAAAGCCATGAAGTTTCTATATTTGGATCCTCCAAAACAACACTAAACCCACAAAAGTGCAGAAAGAATGGTAATGCTCTTGTGTCCAGCAACTTTTATATATTTGGGAATATGAAGAAATATTTGCAAGTAACAATATATCATAATGATGCAGATTTGCAACAGAATGTGGAAATTTTCTTGAAAAATCAAATCCCAATTTTCTTCAAAAATGCATTTTTGAAATTCCCCATTAATGAAGGAAGGGTATGGACCACAATGGGCCTTATAAAGCTTACATATCCTTGTTGTTTAGCACCTGGTCTGCGTACACGTTGAACACACCATGCAATTAACATCAAATTATGTTAAGTTAAATATTTTTCATTGTGAATAATCATCAGATTTTTACTGATTAATATTTTTGCAAATTATTGTTCACAATTATTTATAGTAAACCTATGGTACACGTTGCGGTTGTCAATGGCACTCTGTACACCACTATAAAGTGGTCTCGGCAATCCCAACTCTTATATTGCTAAAGGCGGTTTCACATATATTCGCTAATATTATTAGATAAAAATATATATTTGTATTGGTATTGAAATGTTATTTTTTGCTATATTAAACACCAATTTTCCACACAACGTCAAATAATATTACAAGCATACAATACTGTGGGCTTTCAACGAGAGGGTAAATTTTATGTTTGTTTTTCAATTAAATATATTAAAAATATAATTTTGCGATCAAATGATTTTCATAAAGAACTGTATTATTTAATGTGACAGGCATATACCATTATTTATTTGTAAAAAAATAAGGTGTCACCCTGAATTAATTGGCAGAGTGGCTTGGCACATGGCAGCTAAAAGGTTGCCGACCCTTGATCTAAACTGTCATTTATTACAGAAAATATTGAATACAAATAAAAATTAAAAAAAACATATTTAAATATTATTATTTTTCAACAAACTTTAATCAAATTTTCAAAATATTTTATTTCAGACAAAATCAAAAAATTTAAAAATAAATTCTGTCATGTTTGTGAAATTATAAATTTAGAGATTTCCTTATGGAAAAAGCAGGCACAAAGGCTTTGTCGATCAAATAATTATTAAAAGCTTTCAAAAGAATTTACTAATAGCAAATTAAAAAAAATTCTAGAACAATTAATGTATTTTTCAAATAAAATTTTTAATTGCAAAACAAAAAATTCTATTGAATTTATTATTGAATTTAAAAACTAATCATAGCAAAATGAAAGTGAAAAACTTTTCAATAACAAAATTATAAAATTATATTCGAATTAAATTTTTAATTAAAGAATCAATTTTTCAAAACTTTTTGATTTTAATCCATTCAAACTATTTTCAATGTTTTGAAAATGTCATCCGATAAATTCTGAATGCATTTAAACAAATGCTGAATATATAAATTATAGAATATTAAAACAAACAAGAAAATGTCGAATAATTTAATCATTATAATACAGAAAGTGAAATTATTTAAATATACATTCAATAATGCACTTTGAACACTAATACGATTTGATTTTTTTTTGAGTAAGCTACGTTAATTATATATTACATCTATTTGTCAAAATTGCTAAAAATAGTGACTTAAAA
The DNA here is from genome assembly GCA_022537955.1 of Schmidtea mediterranea. Classification (NCBI taxonomy): domain Eukaryota; kingdom Metazoa; phylum Platyhelminthes; order Tricladida; family Dugesiidae; genus Schmidtea; species Schmidtea mediterranea. Next base: position 299,960,992 of record CM039679.1, on the reverse strand, counting down.
TGACATAAGATGAGTATCCGAGTTTTTTGGCATAAATTGAGAACTACAATATAAATATAAATTAGATAGTCATTTGTGGTGTAAATAAAGAATAGTATATTATAACCCGTCGTAAGTTGCGCGGCGGCGTGCGCTTACGCCAAAAGTTTTTTATGCTGTTTTTTTCCTTTTAAACATATTAATTTATGGGTCTACTTTTTAAGAATTATGTTTTTTTTCTCAATATGACACGCTTAAACATGTGTTTCCTAATCTGAAACTGAGATAATTCACGAAGCAGAACCAAGTGGATCGAATCATTCAAAATGTCATTTTTGCCCACGAAAACAAAACCTTAAAACAACCATCAAATGTCACATATATCGTTAACCCAATATGCAAAGAGCATTCATTAGCATTATGTCCTGATTGTAAAATTAAGTGTAATGAATAAAATACATTATTTTATATCTATTCTATTTTAAATTTAGCTTTTAATATGTTTATCATTTTATTTTTTTGTCTTGTTTAATGAATACATTTTCCAAAAATATATTTATTTTATTTATATAACATTACAATAGATCATAAATAAAAAATAAATAAGAAATATTCGATATTCCAAGTTAAAATCGTAAAAAACTGTGAGGCGGCTATCCAATCAGACTCGACCAACGACAGGTTAAAATTACTTAAGAACCCACATATTATGCTAGTTTAATGAAGTTTTACTGAAGAAATACAGTGTTTTATTCACTATTGCTTTATACATTGCATAAGCCGGTAATTCCAATGACATAAAAATAACGGTAAAATTAATACTTTGAGGAAATTTGTTCATAGAAATAAGTAAAGTAATTTCCATAAATATTTTATTTCTCTTATTAATTCAATTATTTCAAGTCGGATACTTAGTAATAGTATTTTTGAAGTCAGTTCGTCTTATGGTGGATGAAATCACTTGAAGGATAATTAATTTTTCTGACCAAACAAAATTGTCAAAATTTTTATTTTTTTATATCTAAAACTAGAAAAAACATATTTTTAGTTTTTCATCGAAATATTTCATTTTCTAGAATAATATTACTTCACTCATTTTTTTACCATTTTTTTTATCAGATGATTTTGAAACTTATCTAAAATAATTATGTAAAATGGATAAAAATTCAAAATAAATTATTCATCACTTTTTAGTATATTTAAATTGACAATTATAAAAATTACAAGGATATTCTGATGCCGTCTCTTTTATTTTAACAGTGATTTCCTGATGAACTACTTTTCGAATTTTCTTTTAGCGTTTTACTTTTTATAATTTATTGGCATTTTCAATTTCTTTACTTTCATTTCAAGTTTTAGATCAACACTTTAACATATTGTCTGTATTTTACAAATTTTGTCAAAATTTATTTTTTTAAAATTGTTTAAAATTTTAAAGTAGACAATATTTACATTATTTTAATTATATAATATATTATTTCTAGAGACGGACGACTGACCAATATGGTTTCATTGGAGAGACAAACTTCAGTTACAAATGATTGAGGGTGACAGTTAACGTGTTAATTGTTTCCTCATGTTTATAAAGACTGTGGTGATAATTTGTGTTAAATAATTTAAAATTCTACGATTAATAAGCGTTTTCTAATATATAAAATATGATCTTATTAATAATTTCAAAGCAAGATTTATTTTTTATTAAAATTGATCGATATTAACTCAAATTTTCACAAAGAAAGAAATTGAGCAAATATTAAATCATAGCTCGAAATCTTTCTAGCTCGCAGCAATCATTACATTTTCTTTAAAAAAAAAATTTCCCCAATTTTATTCGTCAATTTTTCTCAATGATAACTAGTAATAATAATAATAATAATCAATAAATGTATTGATAAATGTGATTTTTTTTTAAATTGCAAAGCAAAATAAGAAGGATCTATGAAAAATAACTAAATAAAGAAATTCGTTCGTGAGAAATAGTTGTGTTCAATTAGTGCAATGAACCAGAAATTCAGACAGAAAGCTATTACTGATCCATGATTAGATTGTAAACCGCTAACCCCGGGAATCTCCTCTTAATTACTTTTACAAAATCTTTAATTTATCAACGAAATCTAAGTGAAATAATCTAAATGATTTATTGTTCTTTTGGCACGATGATAATTTCTTGTTTTATTCAACAAGCTATTTTAAAATTTTATATAATCAAATATTTATAATAATAATAATAATAATAATAATAATAATAATAATAATAATAATAATAATAATAATAATAATAATAATAATAATAATAATAATAATAACAATAATTATAATTAAATATATAATCAAATTTTATCAAATATTTATAATAATAATTTGACTATGAATCAGATTGTGTAGAAAATATTACGTCACTTATACAGAAATCAGAGGTGAAAAACAAAAAAAGTAAATAACAATAAATAACAATAAAAAAACAATAATAATAAAAATAAAAATAATAATAATAATAATAATAATAATAATCATAATAATAATAATAACAATCATAAATTAAATAAATAAATAAATAATAAAAGCAAATCTTACCAAAGATCTTTGTCAAAATGCAAAAACAAATTGGTTTGCCGTAAAACAGATAAACTAAATGCCCAATGATGGTTTTCAAGAACGGATTGTTTCTAAAAAATAAAATAAAATACAGTTTAACAACTTTAAAATTTTAAAAATAATTAAGTCATACGAATCAAATAAAACTTAAATGGTATTAAAAAAAATAAAATTCCAAATTTCAGTAATAAAATTCAGAGGTTCTCAAAAGTTTCCATGATACCTTTTAACTGTTATTTATAGAGTCTTTCAGAAATCTAAGCCCAGGGCATATTGTGGAATTTATCCATTTACTTACAATTATTTAAATAATAATACTAAGCATTGGCGTCTTATGAAATATGGAGCTAAGAATGATAAGGCGCCATAAAATTTTTTCATGTATTTTTGTTTGAAAAATAAAAAAAAATTTCATTTTAAATGAAAAATTTAATTCAATTACAAAAATATATAATAATGTTATATAGATAAATAAACAAAGAAAAATAAAATGAGCAGTTCTTTAATAAAATTAATTAACTTAATTATTTTATTTATATTCCCATTATATTCCCATTGCTTTGATACTGATATAATATAAAACTAATTTAGAATATTAAAGACTTAATGAAACTTAAAAAGGTCTAGATAACAAGTATATATATAATATCAATTTTTATAAAATCTTTCAGTTTCACTAAAACAAATTTTTTAAATAATCAACAAATTATCTATATTGAAGCAGAAACTTGCCAGAGATGGAGATAGAGGGAGATAGAGGGAGAGAGACGGAGAGAGATGGAGAGAGGGAGAGAGGAGAGAGGGAGAGAGGAGAGAGAAGGAGAGAGAAGGAGAGAGAGGGAGAGAGAGGGAGAAAAAGGGAGAGGATAAGAGAGAGATATATTTAGTGATTGTAGAAATTGAAAACAGAAACCATTATAATAATAAATATTTAACTACTGTACAATTAGCTGGTGAGATTAAATTCATTTTTTGAGATCTAGTTCAATTTCATGAAATGCGAGACATGCTAATGATGAACTCAAGTGAGAATCTGGAATTGATCTGGCAAATTGATGATCAACTGATGCCAATTCAGTAAAGCCATTCAATTAAAATTGTAAATCAAAGTGAATGCTCAATGATGAGTGCATTAAATTAAGGATTCAATTTATTTTCCTAAACAAATATAATTATTATTCGGTGATTTATCAGAGGTAATTGGGTAAACTTCAATTTGTTTGCCATAATTATTATGAGCGCAACCATTGGAAATGTTATGAGAATGACACAATGACAGTAAATAATCAGAGGAAATTGCAAATAATTTGGCAACAGTGGATCAACGAATATCAAAAGTAAACAAAAATTACTAAACAAAGATATTTGATAAATGAACAAATAAAATACCGCTAGAAATGTCGAGTTCGACACTTGTCTGACTTGTATGGTACTTATAAAATAAATGAAAAACTACCGCTTATAAAAATATTTATTCTAATTTTCCACAGAAAAACCGACTAAGATTTGCAATAATCAACGATCAAAATAAAATTTGTTAATGCTAAGTATTACATATTTGATGAGTCTGTTTGACTTAATATTGTCTGGTAATAAAGCGAGGTTATAGATAAATTGAGGGTCGAGAGAAACAAGCGTGATTTCAAACGTATAATTCACAGAGTATATGTAGTAAGACGAGTAAGAGCCAATGACGTGAAAGATCAATTAACGGAAAATACACGAATGAGACTACAGCACAAGTATCATTGAGATAAATAATAAACAGTGGCATAATTGACCATCCAGACATTCGACATTCAACAAAAACGCAGGCATTATTACTCAATGATTAAATAATATTATTTGTTTTTTCACACATTTAATCACCTATTCACAATTCTGTTCTTTTATCGTTTGTCATTTTTCCGGCAACTTCACGATTTTATCTTTCCATAACTTTTAGATTTTCCTCAGAAAAATACGGAGCTGCTTTATGACCTGATCCACAAACTCAAAGTTTTTAATAAGGAAACTTTGGAAAAATATGAAATAGAAATGTTGAAATCAAATAATGATGGGTGCTGTTGTTTACACATAACCTTTTTCTTACGGCATTTACTTACTGAAGCACTATTTACCCGCCCCCCATTTGATTTAAACCCTTTATTCGGTTAGTACAGTGAATTGCACATGGAAATGTGATCCATTAAATTCCTTCTAATGATACCTTATGAGGCAAAAAATTGTAGCGATTTCCGTATCTAAACTCTAAGAAATGATATCAGTGGATTATGGAATTTGATACATTTACATTTTCTTCTAACTAGCTTTTCGTATAATGATAATTACTTTCTATTTTTCTATTATTGCCTTTGCTACAGTTGGAAGACTTGCCCCAATGTTCTTGCAACAGCAGCTTCCCATAAACAGCACATGTCATGTTTGCTATTTTTGTGATGTTTTGACTTATCGGGAAAAGGAGGGGCATAATTGTTACAAATGACATCATGAAAATTCGTCTATCAACATCTGGTCTATGGAAACCTGGTCGATAGACAACATCCCGAAATAAATCCTATACCAAATTCCTCCCTAATATATATGTCATTCAATTCACCAACAAGGGTCTATTGAGCAGGTGTCGGTAAACGAATTGTAGTATGACCGACACAAGTAGACTATATTTTCATCCATAATAAACAAAATTAACTTAATGAATTTTTGTTTACAAATACTTTAGTGTATGATGAATAGGAATTTATATAACAATATAACTAATAAAACTTTAAGGTCATCATAATGTCATAGAGTACGTCAGAATAATGTAAACTAGTTTTTGGATTATTCGATTCAATTTATTTTATTAATTTATTTATTAAATTTTTATTATTTACTTAATTACTGATTAAATAATTTATTTAATTATTTTTTATTACATTTTATTTGGTTATTTTTTTAATTATCTTAATTAGGGATGGAAGCCGGTTTAAGAAACCGGTTAACCGTTAATATTCTAAATATTTCACTAACAATAACTGAAAAATATATTCATAAATAAACCTGTTAACTTTAACCGAAATTCTATAAAAAAATTCTAAACAAATTCTAACAAATAACGTAATTTTCAAATTAAAAATGTGTTCTACTAAATTTAATTTTTTCCTTTCATCATACGAATTAGTATTTCCTAAAGCTTATGTCATACTCTTCATAATTGTGGTTATCCCAATGAACAATTTAAATAAAAAATCTGCTAATAAAAGCGAGATTTGACAATTTTGTGGTTAACTATAAAAAACAACTGCAAAATTTTGATAATTAAATACCAAGATTAGTATATTACAAGGATGGGTATATTACACAGTGAAATGTTAGAACGTCACGTAAAAGTTAAACATCAAGATGAGTACTCCAAATTTCAAAAACGAAATCCTCAAACAGCACTATGTAAACAAAAAGAAAACAATCTCATTTCCTGGCTGATTCCATAGTGTATTCCTTATTTTTATTCTATGTTTATAGTTGTATAAGAAGATGCTAATTGTACACACACTAAATCTTCAATAAGACGACCTCGATAAAATGGACCTTTATAATAGCACTCACTATAAATGTCGCTCTATCGATTGTTTATCATATTCATTATAGTGTTACCTTTTTACAATACTACATTAACAGTTGGGTTAAATAATGGTAGATGTTAAGTTCTGTGTTTAAAATATATTTTGGAGATATATTTTTTTAATTCAGTATGCAGCTAGTATGCTTATGCAGCTTGAGACTGAAATTATTACTGAATAAATTATACATATTTATAATTTTTAATATTGAAATAAATTATAATTGGTATCAATTTACAATTACATAAATATGATAATTTACATAAATAAACGTAGTAGTAAATAAGAAATTTTAAACTTATGAAACATAAGAGTTGGTGAACAATAACCTTTAAAAATTCATAATATTTTTTCATTTGCCCTGAAATTTCTTTCACTTAAATCGTAAGTCACATTCTGTAATTATGATAACGTGAATGATAATTTTTTGTTTTGTTTCATGATAGCACGCGTTGCTACGCTGAAGAGAATTAAAAAATAATCATTCGCGTTATCCTAATTACAAAATGTGCCTTTCTGATGTCCGTAAAACTAAACTTGTTTTACGCTAACAAAGTAATTTAAAAAACCGGTTTTTAGCGGTTAACTGTGATTTTGAAAATCAGTTTAACCGAAATTAATTTTGGTTTTCATCCCTGATCTTATTTATTTATTTTATTTATTTAATAATTTTATTAAATTAGATTATTTTATTTGTTGCTTTATTTTATTATTTTTTTAGTTTTTTAATTAGTTTATTTAATAATTTTTTAAATAATTTTAATTATTTCTTATATTCTATTTAATAATTTAATTTATTAAATTTTAATAATTTAATATATTAAATTTTAATAATTAATCACATAACTATTATTATTTATTCTTTAATAGACTGCATTTAATTAACTAATAAGCCAAATAATTTACAAATACATTTTGATACATACACATGTGCATACATATTAATCAAATTGTGAAAAGTATTCAGATGGTTTTGATTGACATTCATTTCACGATGAAGCAGCTGTACTCAGTACAAATGGTATGTTTAGATTGGCTAAAGCATTGTGAAATCAACTGTACTTGATTTGTCCAAACTTCGCGTGTATCAGTTTCAATACATAGAATTACAGAGTTGTAGAGAAGAATTCAATTTTCAAGTTAATATTGTAGCGGGTGACATTAGGTCATTTTACTTGGAGTATATACATGTAGACTTATGTGTCGCACCTGTATCCAAAAATGATTGTCGATGAGCACGATACTTTAAACTATTCAGTGACTGATGCATTGTACTCAGAAAACAATATAGATAAACACATTCTACATATGATAAAACATTCTAAAAGTTAAAGTAATGTCTTACAAATTTTAATCTCACGCACGAACCCTACATCAAAGTGTATACCGTTGGTGCAGCTGTGAGTATTCATCAGTGCTATAGTAATAATTAATAAATTTATAGCAAATATGAACTAAATTTCCTACTAAAGATGAAACCCCACTGTTTCTTTACATTCCGGAGTCAAAGACGTTAGAAGTTATCCTCCAAAAAGCCTACGAAGAAACTTAGAAGTGGAATTTCCATTGAAAATCAACGATGCTGACAGTTTTTGGAATTCTCTCGGGATAATAACGTTGGATTTCGCCGTCACGGGTGTTAAATTGAACGCACAATATTACTGCCACTTATTAGAAATTGTAGGGACCAAAATGACGAAAATCCAGAAATTTTTCAATATGGCATCTCTATTATAATACTCCTATTCACACGGCCTCTGCGTCTGCGCCTGCATTGACAATAGACAATGATGGATTTAGTGCACTTTTACATCTCTTATAGAGCATAAACCTGGCTCCGTGACTGTTACTTTTCCACCAGCTTAAGAAACGCTTTACTTGAAAAATATTTTAAAATAACTTGAGCTGAAGGAGACAGTGGAAGATTTCTGTTCCTGAACTAGTGCGCAAAGATAACGGGAAGTCTTTCCAATGTATATGGTATTACACCAACTACATGGCAATTTAAACACTAAATCAATAATCAAACCTATTGGAGTTTGAAATTTATTACTAAACATATTTATTGATTTTAACGATTTCGATAATATTTTAAATAAATTTGAATTGCCTAATGATTTTATGACATACAATTTAAAAGTTTTAAAACCTTCTGAATACGGTATTATATTTAATAAATTTATACTAAAACATGAGATTTCATGTATTCAACATCACTAGGTGGACATAATTGCCATTGTTTTCACCAGGCGCAATCAAAACACGATCAATGGTTTCCTTAGTCAGTCTTTCTACAAACCCCTAAGAATTTCCATTTTTTGTATGTTTGTTAGATTTAAATAAAACATTAAATAATAAATAATAAATTCCCGAATATCAATTTAAAAAATAACTCTATTTTTAAGAAATAAATACAAAAGCTGAATTCACAGTCCACACAAAGTTTGCGACGCAAGATAGCAAAAACTCAAAACGAGTCGACGCAAAGTGGGGTAAAGGTGTATTAATAAAAAGCACATTACCAAAAATTATCATATGACAAATTAAATTATTTATTTTCTTGGGATAAATCGTATGATTTAGAAATTTAAACACATTCTTAATAAATCGAAAAAACTATTTTACATAAATATTTTCCATAATAAACAAAGTTGACACGATGAGAAAAAGCGATTTGATCTGGTACGAAGTGAATCCATAGATACATGCACTCGGTTTTCGCATAAATACATTTAAACAAAACATTACAATAAACTAAATCGAAGTTAAAATAATTTCTTTTATTTGTGACAATAAGAAATACAATCGATATAACTGCACGGAGCCAATTTTAAAATTAAAAAAAAATTTAAATGTGCTGAAAATTGATTAAAACCAACTTTTTATATATTTGTGTTTGCTCAAAGCGAAAATTATATTTAATGTGTAGTTGAAAAGAACAGAAATAATAATTATAATATTAAAAGAATTATAAATAACTATCAATAGAATGTGAGTATTCAAACCTTATATAAGATTGATAAATGGTGATTTGAATTGATCAGAAACATATTATTGAGACCTGGGTGATCCACATCATGGCATATTGTGCTAAGTAAACTACATAGAATATCCTGTGATGTCAATTGGCCAAATATCTAAAGAAATATTAAAATTAAATAAAATATTTCAAAATTATAATTATTAAAACTATAATCATTATTAATAATTGACTTTTTCTCGTATTTTCATCATAACAATTTATTTTACTAAATCAAAAAATTACATATTTTATGTGATTTGTTTTATCGAACAAAAGCTTATTATTCAAATCATTTACCACTATGAAATTTTATATTCGACTTTTATTTGAGTTAATAAATCAAATTATTTCCAAATGTGTAACAGTTCAAAAAGTAACAATTGATAAAAATAACAGTTATTTCCTCACATTTTGCAACAGAATACAATTGAATTTTTCTGTTCAAAGTTAATTTGGGATACTTTTCTAATTTTATTTGTGTCCTGACAAATTTTTTCAACATTTTCTGTTTTGTTTACCGTTGACTGAAATGTTTGTGTACCACTGATTATAAATATAATTTTTCCGAAAAAAAATTTTTAATTTGCTTTAAACTTCAAAAGAAAAAAAAGAATTGTTTATCAATTTTTAGAAATTGATAAATCAATAAATACAGAAATAAACATACTAAATTAATTTCAAAAATATTTTACAAGAGATGTAGTAGTGAAGAAATTAGATTTTCAGTGGAAATTCAATATCATAATGTCAATAATTAGAATTTATAAGAATTATTTATTAAAACTAATTCTAAAAATTTCAATTTCAAAAAAAATACTTAAATTTATGTACCAGAATATTATTTGAATTATTTAATAAACAAAATAATACATTCTTGTTTTGATTTATTTTATTTAAAATTCATTTTAAAATATGCAACTCAATTAATTTTTAATTTTAAATTACTGAAGAGGATTACAGCAAATATTAAAGGATAAAACAAAAATACAAAATAGTCATTTAAAAACTTTGAAGAGCACCGAAATTTCCATATTATTAAATGTGTAAAACATTCTAGTCGTTTAACTAGTAAGTTATTTTTGCCAAATAATCAGCATTCAATAAATGCAAAAAATATGTTAGACAAATTAATCAAACCTAGAGTCCAGACCATTAGATATTTTTTGAATAAATTATAATTAAAAATGTTTAAAGCATTTTATAACCAAGTTCAATTGTTTAAATTGATAAAAGCCGTGACAAATATTTATTATGTAGAAATCATTTTATTTATTTATTGTCTACCACTGGAGAAAAGTAAAAAGTTTTGTACATTTTATTTCTAAAAAAACGAAAAAATATTCTATTTCTAAACCACTAGGTTTCTCTAGGAAAATTTCTCTAGGTAAAACGTATGCTAATGTCTGTCTAATAAGATGTCATTTCCTATTAGAAACAAAATCTATGACATAATAATTACATATCAGATTTAAAATAGAATCATTCATGTGTAGGACTGAGGATTCTATTTCATTATATCAAGTTGAATTATTACATAAAAAATTAAAAAATAGTTTTACAAACTAGAAAATATTTTGCAATTGACATAAAGAAGTTTTTTATTTTTTGACAACGAATCAGATGTTTGATATTCACAAATGTTTAGTAAAGCCTTTTTTAAACCGTTTTCAAAATTTCAAACAATAAAAAAATTCTTTATTTCATTGCAAAATGAAAAGCAATCAGGTGAAAACTAGAAGAAGTTCTTTCAATAAAAAATATTTGTAAAATTTCAAGTAAAATCAAATTAAAATTATTGAACGATAACTTTTAAAAAAAATGAATATCGATTTGGAATTTTATAAAAATGACAATTTTTAAAACCCAATTTAAATTCAAAAGAAATCGAACTATAAAAGTCAACGAAATCAATATAATAATTTAAATATTGCTAGAAACGAAAATCTAAAATAATAAAAAATCAAGATAAAACAAATTCTTGCATTAATTAATTAACAAAACAGCAACAAAAATTTCTATGAAAAAAGTACAAAGAAAATAACAGAATAAAAAATATGCAATTAATTGACAGTTAATAATTACAATCTAGATTTTGGTTAAATATACTAATTATTTTAGGAAATTAATTTTGTTGGAAACCCAAACTTTTAAAAGTTTATTTTTATTCAAAATATTATCAAATAAATTATATTATTTTTTTTTGTTTAATAATTAATTTTTTTGAAAAAAACACCAATATTCAGGATTATTAAAACAAAAAAACAACGCACTCAATATTACAGTCATCGAAATCAACATCATACAATAGATAATAAAATAAATTTTCAACAAAAGTTCAAATTTCTATTTATGGAAAATTGTAAAAGAATTAAATCAATTTTCAAACAGCTAGCAGCAAAATGTTTTTTTTATTGTTTGTTTTCTACTCTAATTTTCATTAGAAAATTTTATTACTTAAAACAAAAATTTCTTTCAATGAAACACCCGAAACATAGGAAAAAAACATTAGTAATATGTTTAAAACGATTACTTCCTCTTGAAACTCAAAATCTCCTCTTTTCAAAATCAAATTTGATTCTGCGTCCTTTTTTGCCACAACGATGTTTCTTTTTTTTATTTTTTGAGAATTAACACCAAATTTCAACTCACCAAATTTAATAATAAATCTACATTAATAACCGCATTTTAAAAATTACTAGAAAACGTTTTGCAAGTCACTGTTTTTATAGAAGTAACCAACAAAGGTATTATGCATAGACTTGTCGGTTTTAAAAAAAACTTGAAAGAACTGTTATATAAAGGTCCTAAATTGGTGGCGCCTAGGCGCTTCATCTGAGCTGAAAGGGGTTAAAATGAAATTTGTATTTTTAGAAAAAAACTATATCATTTAAAAATATAAGAAACATACAATTTGCATTAATATTTCCAAACTTATTTCTGAGCTGAACCTTTAAATAACCCAGAAATTAAACTCGTAGTCAAAAGTTTTAGTCTTGCTCAAAATGTTCTAGTCGTTCTGAATTCATTCAGAAATCTTTGAATTTATATTTTATTACTAAACTTTCCGAACTTTGACAAGTAAGATCTAAGATGGATGTAAAGATACAAATGATTTAAACATTTGCTGTTAAGGATTGGCAAAAAATAATTTTCTTTATAATTGACGATTATAGTGTAAATGCCCGTCCAGGTTTGGATACATAATAGCATTTTAGTTAATATATTATTAAATGAACAATTCTATTCGATACGAAATACTACAATTGTTCAACATGATGCTATCAATTTTATTCGTTAAAAGTTATGATATTTAATTATATATATATATATTATATATATATATATATATATATATATATATATATATTTAATAATTATGTTTTCGGTTAAAGTGACAAAAAATAATACTTTTGAGTAAATTAATATAATTTAAATATAGTCGTTTTCTGATATTTAAACAAACTAATGTGTACACACACATACATATATATATATATATATATATATATATATATATATATATATATATATATATATATATATATATATATATATCTTTAAAAAGAAATTTGCATAATAAAAAAATGCAAAAAAAGATACATCGGAAGTACCAAGCGTTTCATTTGAAAGTATCATTTTGGATCAATTGAATTTTTGTTTTAATTAGCAAAAAGTAATTTTATTCTCAATCTCTTTAAACGAAATGAAAAGGAAATCTTCAATTAAAGATACAAACAATCAATATGTTAATATCAAATTTTTTTTAATAATAAAATGAGAAAATAAATTCTTTTATTAACAGTAAAATTTTATTCTTGTAACATATTCTACATTATAACTATTTTCGATATGATCTTTAAATCCTTATAAATCCTGAACTTTCATTTCGTATATACTTTTCATAATTAACATTTGGTCTTTTTAGTTTATTCTTGACCATATTTGGACCGTTTTGTTTCTTTGAATTGCAGCGATAGCTAGAACTTAAATATTTATTGCATACCTCTTTCCCTTTGATCGTCTTTCTCTTTAATATATATATATATATATATATGACGTTGGTAAAATATACGTCAATAAATATATATTCTAAGGACTCAACCAAAATTTCAAGAATTGGATGTGAAAAACGTGATTAATTCACGTGTTTAATCATTGTTTCAATGACATTTTTCCTTTTTGATTTTGATAAACTAAAAAGTATTTTTTGAAATTTTTAACTCGCATATTGCATTAAAATATCAGAACAAAGTTTGTAGTTAAGTAAAATCCTATTATGAGTTTTATTTTACTGTTGTTCATGAAGTTGCTTTTCTAAACTCACATTGTTTGCATATTAATGTATTTATACAAAAAGTATATATTAATCACTCTTTTTCTCTTAAAACAAAGTTACTTCAATAATAAAAATTAGATGAAAAAGTATTCGAATATATTATGTCTTGAAATTCATAAAGAAATAAAATTTATAAATCTTTGAAATTTTAATCACAAATCAACGTATATATATATATATATATATATATATATATATATATATATATATATATATATAATTGAATTTGTTTAATTTAATAAACGTCTATTTACCTTGTTTACGGCGAGCTTTTAAAAAATGTACCAACAAGTAAAATTTCATAGCATTATCCGTTATTTTGGTTTTGGGGAAGACAGAAAAGGACATCATTTATCAACTGCACGAAGTATATAAAATGTATCACTATACAAGGCCACTATCTATAATTGAATTAGAGAAATTTTCCTTTGACATGACCAATGTGTTGCTTGACAAAAGAAATGGACGATCTCAGTAACTATCCAAGTATGACGAACTTCAAAAAATGAAGATTATTGCGAAAGAAGAGAGTCCAATTACACAGAGAGAACTTCCAACTAGGCATCATGCAAGCAAGAAGATCGATTTCATATTCCAGAAATGATAGACACTAACTAAAACTGTGTCATGGTTAGTGATGTGAGTATGTTGAGACGGAACTCCAGGAATCATTACGTGTATCTCTTAGATAAAAACGTACTAGGTTCACACAGCTCACTAAACTGCAGATGCAATCGCCAAATAAAGCTTTGTTCGAATAGCAATGATTTGGCTCTTAGTACATTTTCTTGGTTAATCTGATGAAGAAACATTTGCGATGGTAGAAAATTGAGTCCAGAGACGATCTACATTTTTACTATAGTATCGCTGAGCGTAGTGCCATGAAGTAGAAGGTGGTTACATAGAAAAATGAATCTGTGTGTTTACTTATATAATTAACTTCCATTGCCGTATCATTTAGACTTAGGACTTTTCATCAACATCACGTATCTAATTCAACTATAGTAAAATATTCAAGCATGAAATATACATTAAAAATATATATTTCAAGCATGATATATTGGTCTAATGAATAAAAGAGATAAAAAGTTAATATTTAGCGAAAAATACATTTTAAAATGACAAAACAAAAACAAAGAATGTAATTTTAATAAATCAACGAATTAAAGTCTAATAAATATTATTTTCAAAAGGGAAAATGTCAAAATCTTATGGAAAATTCTTTTGAGAAAAAAATTCGAATAAAAAAATCGACATATTTAATTATAAAATGAATTTTTAATCAATATTTGTAAACTGAAAATTAAAATAAATTAAAATTTATTAATTATTAAAATATTTCAACTTTACACTGTAATATTGGAATTCTTAAATAATTTCCAGTGTAAAAAAAATTATTTTGTAATTTTACTAACTAATTTTTACAATTAACCCATTTGCATTATTTGACAAAATAATCCAAAAACCATGACTGTTGCTTATCAGCGATGAGTTATCACCATGATATGAATAATCAGCAAAATATGTTTTTATTTTATAGATATGATGCTAATAAATAGCTATATCATTTTTCAAGAAAATAAAAGAGATCGACATTTATTCGAGTTGAGCGTTTCGGATTTTTGAAGTACATTGCGCTCGCACATATATATATATATATATATATATATATTCGAAATTAATTAAGAATATATTTTGTACTAATATTAAAAACATTAATTGTTGTTGAAATATCACCTTAAATAACTTTTAATAAAAACAAATTAACAGTTAAATGAAATTTACATGTAATTGAAAACCGATTAAATTTTTCGAATTTATGCCAATTTTATTTATTTTTATTTAGAAAGTTCTATTTAACGTTACTTTAATATTCATAACGGAGAGATTGCATATAAATATTTTCTTTAAAATGACGTTATATTTTTTGTATTATAACCACCAATTTTTATATTGAATATTTATATCCAAATTGATTAAAATCACTTTATTTTATAATTTCTTATAAAGTATTAAAACTTTCAAAAAGCGAAAACGCTAGTTACGCTCCAAGGTTAATTATGTTTTTTAATTTAAAAGTACACCGTAACCATTTTAAAGAATTATTTGAAGGACGTTAAAAATAATTTAAATTAAAATTATTTTTGAAACATTTAAAATAATTTGGAGAAACGGACATAACGCTATTATCAGAAATAGAAAAAAGAAATATGAAGAAATGTTCGAAAACGATAAATATAAAAAAGGATATTTTTTATTTTTCATTCTTAAATTTATCAGCAATCACTATTTTTTATCTTTTTTTCCCGCTAGCCCTGTAATTTCGAAATTTTGTTGATAATTTAATTAATTTAATTCTACCATCTTTTCAATTATTATGGTTAAAATTAAAAAAGTATCAATATACAAAACTATTAATTTATTTGTCAAAATATACCTAATAAATAAAGATATTACAGATATCCGAAATTAGTACAAAAGTGCATTACAAATACAATAACCGTATATATATATATATATATATATATATATATATATATACAAATGGATACATAATAAATATCTACACAAATGTTGAATTCTGTAAATCGTTGTTGATAATATTATCTAATAATATTTATAATAATATTTGGATTATTCTACATATATTCGTTAATATGCTCTTTTTTTGGCAATTTCGGGCTGAGACCTTCATACTCAAACAGTATGTATTTTTGTCACCAATTATGATTTAAGTAGAACTTGCTATTAAATTTATTGAACATACAAGTATATATGATAAAAAATGATAAAAAATTAAAATCTTCTGTAAAGGCTTATTCAAAATAATGATCAGTTAAACAAAGTATGCCACTTAAAATACCTGTTTATCTTGAATGATGCAATTGATAGCTTGAGTTACATCCGCTGCATGAAGGGCATTGTGATAAGGATTCGACTGGTGATAAGACCGTTCAATTGTCACTGGAAATTTTAAGACATCAGAATAAATATATTTTTTAAAATATCTACAAAAATATAAATAATCTATCTATTTCAATCGATTATTTGCTTTTATTTTCAATGATAGCAAAAAAAGGAAACAACGGAAGAGCTACAATCACTAAAACAATACGATAATTCAATGGCTTTGTTACTATTGTCAAACAATTTAGGCTTGGTTCAGTTTATTTAAACAAAACTTCCATCAAGATTAAAATATCCTATTTTTCACTAAGATTGACGTTATTTTGAAATAATATTATTTTCATTTTGAAATAAATTTGGAAAACAGCTTCTAATTTTTCAAGATTAATAATATCCTAGAATAACAAATTCCAATATGTTTAAAACAAAAAATATAAAAATATTATGGGAATACAAAACTCACATGTGTATCAGATCTCTAGATCAGTGGACAATAAAAATATTGACGTTATTTTGAAATAATATTATTTTCATTTTGAAATAAATTTGGAAAACAGCTTCTAATTTTTCAAGATTAATAATATCCTAGAATAACAAATTCCAATATGTTTAAAACAAAAAATATAAAAATATTATGGGAATACAAAACTCACATGTGTATCAGATCTCTAGATCAGTGGACAATAAAAATATTTTTAAAAAAAGCAAAAATTTTAAATTTTAAATATCAAATTTAAATGCTTTTCATTGTAAAAATCATGAAATTAAAACACCATCTCTATGCCAAGTTGCTTATCAAATGAATTATGATAAAATATTTTATGAAAAAACGTCCAAATCATTTGAAAATAAATGTATATTGAAAGAAATGTTCAATTTAAAATAAAGCAAGAAAAATCTGTGATAACTAAAACTGTTCAATTAATTCATTATGAATAAATACAAATAAGGTAAAAATTTAATTAACTTTTTTTTCTTAACATTTTGATAAGACATTTATAATAATAATTCATCAAAAATGCTTACCAAGGAATTGAAACACCATCGATATGTCAAGCTGGAAATGTTGGATTAAATTGTGCTTTTCAAATAAATGAATTGATAGATATGTCAAAGGGGTACCTAAATTAGTAGCAATTATTATTCTTTTATTTATATAAAGGTTTATGTCACTTTAATTATTATTATTATTATTATTAATTAAACTAATTTTAATTCTTTAAATATGAATTAAAATCATCTAGTTTGAATGCATATACAACTAATTATAATTTTATCTAATTTAATAAAACTTGACATTCCAATGTCACATATGTAAATAATTTATTTTACTAAAAACAATTTTAATTTTTATAAATATATTTTATTAAAAAATGACATTTGAGTAGCGGCCCGTATCGGGTTTAAATCATATAAAAATTTCTACATGTCTGAGTTGTGGATTGAGTTTATATAACTGGATCTCAATCTAACTTATTCGAATAAAGAACAAAATGCTTATTTGTTTGACAATTCGAGTATGTGCAACACTTATATTACTCTCATTTTTTGCCAGGCATGTTTTGTCTAAGTAACTTGATCATTGAATTTGTTCGTTGGTGTGATAGCTTCGAGTGTCTCTCAAATTCGCGGTATCTGTACCTTACTGAAAGTTCTATTTGAGCTCTGCCAAATGAATTATCCACAATTATTCCTTTAGCATTCTTTTGAATGTTTTTATGATTATTTCGATAGCTTGCTTTTCAACTAGATTTTTTTTCTCTTGATTAAAAACTTTTAATTCATCAACCAAAGCACCATTTACTTCATTCATAGAGTTGTTAATGGGGGTTATTACTGAAGGAAAATCAACAACGATGAATCTCCTCTATCTTTTCGATGGTGATTTCATTGAAAGAATTATTCAATGGCTTATTGTCCGATTGTAATGTAAAGTGCCAGGCTAGATAAATCGCTCTAAAAAGTCGATTACTTTCTCAAAAAGTATGAGATTTTACAAAGTCATGAATTGTTATTCAGTGATTAGGACTTGTACCATGAGCTGATTTTGAGCTATCTCTACTTAAAATATCTTTTTTTAAAGTTTCGAAGGTACATTGTTGGTAGATTGACGAAAATTTTCATTGTCGCACTGAGATAAATGTCAAACGTTGCCTCAAGTTTATACTTTGTTTTTCCTTTCAGGGGTTTGTCTGACATTAAGTTGATAAAAAGAGCATTTCTCTTCAATTGAGTGTGAAATTGATTGATTTTATTTAGTCTTTCTTTAATTTCGTTAGTATATATATATTTCTGATTGTAGTAAAACTGTCATTGTCGATTCTCCAACGTAGTCTGCCTGATAAAAATGTTTTCGTGGGTTGAATATACACATGTTTGTCAACTGTCTCTACCAATTCTCAAAGGTTCTTGTGTGATTAATTCCGAAGAGCATGTTGAATATATATATTGACGTTGACTATAAACATTTCTGTAGATGTAACAGTATGGATCTATCGGTTTCTATCGGTTTGTAGAGTAGCTTGACATATAAATGGGTTTTCTCACACAAATTAAGATGCCTTGAAAATATTGAAGAATTGTATGATAATAGGATTGCTGCTTTCATTTTACTGTATGGTTGTTCGAATTGCGGATTAAGAAGACCTGAAAATTACTCTGGCGTTTCCGTTCCTAGTTATAAGATGAGATGTAAACATTTTGTTGATTCCTTTTGCATTTCCGAAATATGGAATGCGACTTTCCAAATTTTTAAAGAATTGTGGAATCTTCAAACAAACCGAACTACATTTGAAATGTTGCACAAAGGAAAATAATAAAATCCAAATTTTTGTTTAATGCAAACACTATTGAAACAAATATTTAAATAATTAATTAAATAAATAAATCAAAATAGTGATGTATTTTTTCTAACGTTGACTACTAAAAGAATATTTGCCAGATGTTTTTGAAATCTGCTGAAAATTTTGGCAGAAACATTCGCTTATTGTGGAAATGCATAAATTGAATATTTACAGTAATTTTATATTTACTATAAATAATAAATAAATTGAAAATATTTTATCTGTTGACAATTATTGGATATAAATAATGTGTTGATTTAACATTTTCAAACTTCTAAATGCAAATTCAAATTAATTATGTCATAATTTATATAAATAAAATGTGACCACCTGTAAGTGTGTTACAGCGCAAAACTTCGTCTAATTAATAAATTTATATTCAAAAATTAAGTTTATAAATGAGCTGGCATATGCTCTTTGTAATATGGAGGCAAGTGAAATTAAAAGAGGACGTCCAAGATGTAACTCTAGTTGAATTGAACATGAGCTGGAAGCTAAAAAGAAACAAGCGAAAATAGCAGTAGTACCTGGAAAAAACGTACGAAAAGATGGAGTAGAACATTGGCCAGAAAATGGAAATTCACTTCGGTGTAAATTGCCTCTATGTAAAGGATATTCGATAGTTCGATGTTCTAAATGTGAAGATAATTTGTACTTAAACACAAACAATAATTGTTTTTAATTATACAATATCTCATATTAAATATCTACTTCCCTATAAACCATTTCTAAACCCCATTGAAACATATATTTATAAAATTAAAACGGGCTATCAGAACGTTGAATTAATAATTTGAATGAAACACATCAAAATATTTGTGGAGCAATTAAAAAAAGAATTTTACTTCGATTTAAAAAAAGTATTATAATCATATCAAGAAGTTCCTCCTAAAGTAGCTATTTAAAGAGGATAATTTTAGGGGACATGTAAAAAGTATAACATAAGTATAACATAGGAGTAATAATTTAAGTTAGTCTCTTTATTTGTTTCGTGACATCATTATTATCACCTCCCCCTCCCCCTATCAAGCAACTATTTCTAGCTGTCATAGACTACTCGAGGAGATTTCAAGAACCATTCAACTTTTCATGTTTTAAAAATATAAAGTAATCATAAATTATTTACGTCACAGTAGATATTAATTAAAAATACTTCAATGAATCAATATTTAATAAAACCAATTGAAAATAAAAAATTATTCACCTGACGTAAATCGTTCAAGGGCAAAGATATTGAAATCCCAATTATCAATGGAATTTAAAATCATCTTAAAATTAAAAATAAATTAATATTTTTAACACATTCTTCAATTTTTAATACTTTGATTGATGGATACTGTTTCATGTCAATAAGTCCTTTGTAAGAATACATTTTTGTATATGCGTATCGGTCTTTAAATCGGTCTTTACGAGTAGAAAGTGGTAAAAATGATGTTGATAATCGAAGAGAATCAGACATTGTAGGAAATTGATTAAAACTCATATCTTTAATAATAATAATAATAATAATGATAATAATAATAATAATAATAATAATAATGATAATAATAATAATAATAATAATAATAACAATAATAATAACAATAATAATAATAATAACAATGATAATAATTATAATAATAATGATAATAATAATGATAATAATAATAATAATAATAATAACAATAATAATAACAATAATAATAATAATAACAATAATAATAATAGCAATAATAATAATAATAATAATAATAATAATAATAATAATAATAATAATAATAATAATAATAATAATACTAATAATTATAAATCAAGGTTAAATTAAAGATAATAAAAATAATAATAAAATATTTTACCTAAGTTTCTCAAAGCATAATTATGACACAGTTCACATTTATTAATCATCTAATATTATATGAATTTATAGATAAAAAATGTATGTCACTAAAGTGTGCCTTTGAAATGATTGGTAATGATGAATATCACTAAATTTAATAAAATTCACAATAACTATAGTATCGTTTTAAAAATGTATGACTAATTAAATTACTAAAAAAAACGGTTTTACATAAATTTTACATAATTTCCAATTCAATTATTCTTCAAGTAAAATTCGTATATAAAAAATGAAATATATTTTCACATATTTTGTAATAATATTGTTTTGAAGGAATGTAAATTTTGTAAATCGGTTTTTTCAATTAGTTTTTAATTTGTAATTATTACAGTTTGCCAAATTCATATTTAACAATGTTTCCCAGTCGGTCAAAGACAATTGTGAGCAAGCACTATCCACCCGAATTAGGAGGGTAATTATATATTTATAACCAATTAGGAGCAAGCAGAGTCCTCTCTTCTACATTGTAAATATAACCAAGCATTTTCCAACTTTTTTTTTATTCCAAAACTGATAGATTTAAAAAAAATAATAACAATGAATAGTTTAGAAAAAAAATTAAAATTATAGTCCTTGCCAAATGTATAGAACCGATTTGAATACAAAAATTACTTCTATCTCGATGAAAAACAAATACAATATAAAATAGGTTATTTTTAACCTTAAAATTTGATTGTTACCTTATAATTATAGTTAAATAAAAAGCACAAATAAAAGACCTGAAGTATATATTCAAGCACAATTTAATTGATTATAGATGCAATAATAAATGCATTTAATAGGAAAAATTCAAGCTATAATATTTTTACATAATTTACATAACTACACACATTTTTTTGACTGATTTTTTTACTTGTGAAAAAAAAATGTTTATTTTGGCATGATTATTACCTATTGAATGTTGAAATATTTCATATTTCATTTTAAGAATAGACGCATTGCGAAAATTGGCTTACATAGTTATTTACTTAAATCAGTGGTTCCCAAACTTATTTGGCCTACCGCCCCCTTTCCAGAAAAAATATTACTCTGGGAATTAATTTTTTAAAAACTTTAATAGCGATTAAACAGAAAGATATATTAGAAAATTGAAGTTTGAAATTGTGAGAATATAATTAAATTAATTCATAAAATAAATAACTAAATAAATATTAATTAAATAAATGTATGTTGTGGATTGATGTGGTATGTAAATTCCTAATGCTTACATTACTTTGCGAAGGTAGGTTTTAATTTTAGTGAAATTTAAAATATAAAGTAAATGAAATTACAAATCTACCATTGCCCTCTTAAACCCACGTCAACGCTTCCCATTTTTTTCTGGGCCCTTTAACGCCCTCCTCTAGGTTTCAAACGCCCACAAGGGAGCGTTATCGCTCACTTTGAGAAAGACTGACTTAAATTATATATATTACGATTTTATTATGATTTTAATAAATTTAATAAACTAAAATTTGGTTAATAAAGATATAATATTTATACTCTAATTAATAAATTTTTATTTACTCGTATTTTCTCAATTTAAAATAAGATGATTGTCTTCAAATCCGACAGTTCAAATAAATTTTAGGAATTAAATTTGACAATGATCAATTACAGTTGATAGATTTTCTCAAATATTTTGTCTGTAAGGCCTCCGATGTTGATTTTTCTACATAAGTCATAGAATTTTGGTATTTTTTGAAACTTTCAAAAAACAATGACCAACAAAATTGAAAAAACTTTAATTAATATTCAATAAAAAAAGGAATTTCCACCCCGAAACAATGATTTTAGAACTGTTTAACCAAAGAAAGGACAAATAAAATACTATTTCAATCAAAATTTATCTAAAACTTGTTTAATTGTGAGTTTGTGAAATCATAGAATTACTTTTATTACATTTAATTTTTGCACCAACTATTTTACAGATTATTTGAAACTACTAACGTGAAGTATTAAATTCAAAATTTTCTTTTTCCTTCGTTTGTTACGGGTTCGATACCTTATTTGTATAAATAAAACCGTTCGAATAAATTAAATTTCTAATTAATTTAATAACAATTTTACTAACAAATCATTACTTAAATAAATAATTAAATAAATTTGGCAACGATTTAATTAAACGATAACGCCAATAAAAAACCTTTCGTACGATATATTTCGATAGCACAGCTATCATCTTCAGGTACTCAAAACCAACTAAAAATATTATGAATTAACATTTAATTTAAACAAATTATTTTTTATTAATTTAATTTTTTAATAAATAAATATTTTTAAAAATATATTTTAAATTAATTTTAAATTTTAAATTTTTTACTTATATTCTAATTTTTAAAAATTAATTTAATTTAAAATTTTCAATTATTTTAATAATATTAAAAAAACAAACATGATTTAACATACGTAAACTTTCAATTATTTTAATAATATTAAAAAATTAAATTAAATTATTTATTTATAAATCATGCTGTAGCTGTTCCAATATTCAAAAGGTTTATGAAGGTTTATAACTCCCTCAAAAGAAAGGAACTAGACATTAGTTTTCTTGAGACTTGTTTAGAAGAAAAGATGATTCCTTCGTTCATTTATAAAATGAAACTAAGTGATTGTCTTTCTAGTAAAGATGTCCAATTAATACATAGAAGAACGTTAAGAAGAATGTTGGAATCAGAGAAAATAAGGAGAACTTCCATTGATAAAAAAACTAACAAATATTGGATTAATGTTAAATAATGCTACGAATGAGTTTTGTTTACAGGTATGTGTAGAATGGTGTATCAAAAATTCGATTGTGCAAATAAAATTTAAAGAGAATGCTCATATTAAAAAATTGATTAATTTGAGAAAAATATTTGGGATTTCTAAATTTAGTGTGGAGAATACTGTGATAAATTTGAGTAAAATAGTGTTGAATGATGATGAAGAGCGTGTTTTAAAATTTGGTCCAAATCACTGCATTAAGAATCGCTTGGATGAAACAAAATTGTGTGCAAAAATTGAAAGTTTATATTTTCATATAGCCCGATCGATGAAAGGCATTAATGGTAATTATGTGAAGAGCTCGTTAAGTGCAAGTACGATGGAGTATATCGATAAAAACAAAAAGCAGAATATTAGGGATTTTATGACTTTAAAAACTTAGCTAAAAAAAATATAAATATCTGTAAGTTTGACAAAGGAAATGGGATAGTTATTCTTGACCATGATGTGTATGTAAATAAGTTGAATGATTTGTTAAATTCTCCTCAGTTTGTGAAATTGCCAAAGGGTCGGAAGAATGGAAAATTACCTCCTCTTAAGGATGAAGAGTTTGTGCAAAAAATGTTAAATGGTTTTATTGAGAAGAAGTTTATTGATGAAGAGGTAGGTAAGTCTTTGTCGTCCAATAGGATCGCAGCCAGCTAAACTATATGGGCTACCAAAAATCCATAAAGATGGTGTACCTATGAGACCAGTTTTGTCGATGGTTGGTACTGCCCAGTATAAAATAGCAAAGTTTTTAGATGGATTATTAAAACCGTTAATGCGATCAGAGTTTGAATGTAAGGATAGCTTTGAGTTTGTTTCTTGTATTGCAAAGCTACAAAAACGAAGTATGAATGATTTTATGGTTTCGTTTGATGTTTGTAGTTTGTTTACGAATATGCCACTGGTTGAGACAATTGACTTATGCTGTGCGTTGTGGAATGAAAATGATTCGGAACATTTCGAAAACTTCTTGAATTTGCTACTTCAAATGTCAATTTTCTTTTCAATGATGAATGGTATCAACAAATAGATGGAGTCGCTATGGGTTCCCCTTTAGCACCAACGATGGCATCAATATTTTTGGCTAGTTTGGAAAAGAAAATTGCTTCTTTCCAATTTGAAAAACCTTTTGTTTATAAAAGGTATGTGGATGATATTTTTCTTATATTTGAAAACCAGAAACATGTAGAACCGTTTTTGCATTTTATGAACAGTTTACATAAAAATATTGTATTCACATGTGAAACGGAGAGAAAGTCATCAATTGCGTTTTTGGATTTGTTAATTCAACGCAAAGATAAACAGTATGAGACAGAGATTTATAGAAAACCAACTGACACTGGTCTTTATACTTCTCCAGAAAGCTTTTGTGAATTTAAGTATAAGAGAAATATGGTGAAAGGATTGATTTATCGTTCATGGGCTTTATCTTCTACTTTTGCTAATTCGGTAAAAAGTGTTGATAAATTGGTTGAGTTGTTGATAAAGAATGATATTCTAAATCATTTTTATTGTTGATGATAAAAGAAACTGTTGATAAATTGATTAAAAATCCTAAGGATCCATGTTGTGGAAAGTCTGAATGTAATTTGTCGGATGGGTGTGAATTGAGTGTTGATCTGGGTGATTGTAAAAATGGATATAAAAAAATTGAGCCTAAATATGTGTTAGTATTGCCGTACTCTGAAGGCTTTACAAATTATAAGAGGAAGTTGGGTAAACTGATAGGAAATTTAGAGTATAAGATCGTCTCTAATTCGTGTAAGGTACGCAATATGTTTATTAATAAATCAAAAACTCCGGTTGGATTGTGTTCTGATCTCGTTTATCAATTTACATGTAATGGGTGTAATGCCACATACATTGGAGAGACTTCCCGTCATCTCTGTACTCGAGTTCTAGAGCATTGTCGATTGAAGGGTTTGACCAATATTAGTGAACACAATAGAGGCTGTAAAAGTGATATAGGAATGTCTGATTTTAGAATTTTGTTGAGAAGTTTTAATAGTTATTGGGAACGAGTGATATGTGAAGCATTGCTGATAAGGTCATTGGATCCAAAGATTAATGTGCAGAGTGCTGTGACTACGAATGTTTTGAATGTTTTTAAATAGTTTACGTATGTTAAATCATGTTTGTTTTTTTAATATTATTAAAATAATTGAAAGTTTACGTATGTTAAATCATGTTTGTTTTTTTAATATTATTAAAATAATTGAAAATTTTAAATTAAATTAATTTTTAAAAATTAGAATATAAGTAAAAAATTTAAAATTTAAAATTAATTTAAAATATATTTTTAAAAATATTTATTTATTAAAAAATTAAATTAATAAAAAATAATTTGTTTAAATTAAATGTTAATTCATAATATTTTTAGTTGGTTTTGAGTACCTGAAGATGATAGCTGTGCTATCGAAATATATCGTACGAAAGGTTTTTTATTGGCGTTATCATTAATTAAATCTTTTTATTTTCTGATCCTTATTTCACAATATCAAACTCTTTTTCTATTTTAACTACTAAATCTATTTATTTTTATTCTATGTTCGATTTCAACGCCAAATTTTGTAGACAATCCTCAACTATAAATAATTACAGTCAAAATAATTTGTTGTTTTTCTATGATTCCAAAAATTTAAAAATTATAATTCCTTATTATTATTGTTTATGAATAGAATTCCCCAACAACAGCATTGTTACTCAAATTTATATAAATTTTTTTTACTTATATAAATTATTTTTATATAGTTTCTCCTAGTAATATACACATCAAACTCTAAAGATTTTCACTGGTTAGACCATAATTTGATAATAAAATTTTATAAAAATCGGAAATTCCAAAGTTCGGATGGTAAAAACCTCATTTGTCATTTGTTATAAAGACTTTTATTAAAAGATTATATTTTTAGCATTTCCATATCTTTATAGAATATACAAACCAACCAAATCCAAATTTAAAAATATTGCTTTTAAAAATTTTCGTTTGGATAATAATTATTGTAACATGATAAGTATTTAATTTTTACAAACGTATTGTGGCTTATTTAATGGCAAAACTTATCATTAAGCAATGAATATGTGACATTTCAAACAATAAAACTCTCATAAGCTTTTAAAAATAAATTTAGTAAAACAAAAATTACTGTGAGACAATTTTACTTTCTATCAGCTTTATTTAACCTTTCTATAGAAAACAAATTAAATATAAAAGTGTAAGTGAAATAAATAAGAGAACAATAATTAAAACAATCATTATTATTAATTACGCGAGAATAAGCTATAAAAATTAAAAATCTATTGTGGCATTTTCACACTTTTTTCAAAACATGCAATTTTTGTATTACATATCTAGTGATTTATCAAAAATTAATTCACCTGGTAGTTTGGCAATGGAAAAATGATCGGTTTCCAAAATAATTGAAAATCTTGGGTCAAGATTTTTGAGATTTTCCTAAAAGATCAATTATTAAAAATCATTTAAAAATAAATAAAATAAATTATTTTTATTTTATTTTAACAGTTTAATGGTAAAAACGTATTACAAAAGGTATTTTAAATTATCAACATTCTTTTGTCTTATTCAGGCTATTTTTGAAAATATTTAGAATAAAATAAATTGAAAGGTTTTAGAAATTCCGGAAATAAAACTATTTAACAAAAAATTAGAAATAATATTAAAAAGATAATTTTTTGATAATATCGAAAATTAATATCGTAATTTGTAAGAACTAAAACAATAATTAATTTTCAAAATATCAGATAATAAATAAAAAATCTAAAAATAAAAAACTGATTTCTAATTCTCTATAAAAGAATTTCAAGTGAATTTTCAAAAGAATTTCTTAAAATATTGAAGAATTATCACGTAAGAGAAAAGATAAAATGTACAAGAATATCCATTTAATAATAAGGACAAATTGAGCATGTTTTACCGTAATGAATCAGGCAAATATTGCTGTAATTAAAGAATCTTATCATAATTTATTTGTAAATTTCATGCTCCAATCAAATGAACTATGAAACTTAAACATTAAATATTAATAAAAATACAAATTGAATTCTAAAAATAGAAAAACAAAATATTTTTAATTTTAAGATGATTGATTGAATTAAGTTTTCAATAATAATACTAATTCTACTAATAATAGATAAAGAAAAATAATAACCCCTGCTGCGAAGTAATAATTATATTGTTGAAAAAAGTTTCGATTATTACTTCGCAGCAAGGGCTTATCTATTACTTATTCATTTATCTGATATATTAATTTATACTGCTACCAAGGAATCACTGTTTTATACTACTACTATTACTACTACCAATAATAATAATAATAATAATAGAGGATATAAGATGCTGTTATTTAAAACAACCTAAAATATTAAACAAACAAGATCAAATTAGTTATTATATTTTAAATGACATTTAAATACTTAATTACTATTGCTGTCAGTCAACTGATATTTCATTATAATATGTTCACATTTTCACATCACTTGGATTACATAAAATATTTGTTATATATTTTCACGATTCTTTTTATAGAAATTAAAATAAAATATATAAATCAAACGCATTTAATGAGTTGTAATAATTGAAAATGTATGGAAATCTGGGTATTGATGCTAAATATGTCAAAATTAAATAAACTACTAATTAAATCATGAAAATATGCGACTATCATAAACGATATAATATAAATAAAATAATCTCTTTTTGTTTAAATTTATTATTTCACTTTTATTTTGAAAAGTTATTGAAAAAATAAGAAAATGAAACAGAAATCATTTTTTATTTTCAAAAAATTCAAAATGAATATTTTCTTAGATATTTTGTGTTTTATTATTAATGAGCTAAATGAAGTGTTAAATTACAATTGAATGGGCAGTCGAAGAAAATTAATGCTAAAGTAAAAAAGCAATTAGAGCAACTGTGAACAAATTCGTCCGTATGATTTATTATTTGAATTAATATTTAATTTATAATTAATAAAATTTGTTTAAATAATATGCAATGTGTATAGTTTTTACTCTCCTACCTGATGTTCACAGGGAAACTGTCAAAATATATAGCAAAATGTGCGCTTAAATAATGCTTTCTCCTCTAATCATTTTTTAAATTTTGCTTGTAAAAATAAATCCAACAAAAACAGAATTATTAAAAAATTAATAAAGTTATATTTAGTAAAGATGCATTTATTTGTATTAATATCATTTAATAAATTTTTAACTTGCATTTATTTATATTTATATCATTAAATAAAATTTTAAATTCATGGGCAGCAAACAGAGCAGGATTTGTTTAAAGTAATGACCGAAGATTATTTTCGTTAAAAATAAATTTTGACTAATTTTTTGATGAAAATTCGTGCTTATAGTTTAATAAATTGATTAATTTGAATTATAATAGAAAAAATAGATAAAATAAAAAAATTCGATAAAAAGAGAAAATCACAATTAAAATTTTACATATTAACCGAAATATTGAAATATTTACTAAAATTATTTTAGTAATAAAGAATGAATCTTTTCTAAGTAACACTTAAATTTTAACAGATCATTATCGATGATTTAACTAGAAAGACAAAATAAAAAATTTTTTTCACTACAATAACCATATCAAACATCGTTAAGGTTTAACGTCGAATTTATAGTCCTGCAGAAAGATATATCATTTTTTAAATAGAGTGAACAAAATTATACATATAAAGACTTCTCTGTATAGTCTTTTTAAAAACTATAACTAAATAGAACTCTTGCAGCAATTTTTGGGACATGTTTCCTATGCAACCGTCACATAATTTGTACCCATGTAACATTTATTAAATAAAGCTTTATTTAACTTTTTTAAATTTGTTTGTTCAAAAATGTTTATAAGCCGGTGCCTTAAACCTATTTACTTAGTTGTTTTTCTGTGTTTAACAGTTGATAACATACAAAAAATAAAAGGCAATGCCACTTTAGCCCCATTGCTAATATTAATTAACAATTTATCTGATTTACTTTTGATTGAATTTTTTAACTAACTATTATTTGATTTAATATATTATTATTTTGAAAATTAATTATAATAATTTATATTTTCTTAACAGAAACCTCTTCATATACATCAATTCGTTATTCTTTGTAGATTATGTTCCTCGAAATTTTTACAAACTTAAATATCGTTCCTTCAAATACAAAAATCCAATATTTTTATAATCATTTAGCATTAATATTTTAATTTTAATTAATTGAATATATATATAATATTATATTATTACAAAGTTAACAGCAATTAAATGTACATAAAATGATAAATGTCATATTGATTACATGATCACCCCTTTTATCAATACCAATTTTTAATTGGTCAAATACTTATCTCAGTAATTTCACATTAGATATTCCTTACAGCTGGAACTCATGCATTTATTTTTGAGATTATTTTTGCTGCAAAATTGTGTGATATCTTATACAATAATATCAGGATTAATAAATAAAAAAGTAAATAAATAAGACTTTTTATATGGCATAAGTACAAAATAAAATTTAAAAATAAAAAGGACATAATGAATATGATATTCAAAAATGTATAAAACGGCCTTCATTTTAAAAAAAATAAAGAAAATCATAAAAACAGTATTTAATTGTTTATGAAAAATAAAATTAATTAATGTTATTATGTTAAAATTTAACACGTTTAAAAAGGTATATTTTTTTATATATATAGTTAAGATATTACTTTTTTGAAAAATGAAATAAAAAAGATTTCTCCCAAAATGTTTCTTCGCCTAACAGGTATTTTTCATCAATATAATATATATATATATATATATATCTGCGAATGTCGATAATAAATCTTTCAGTAAATTATTACACTTTACATTGTTTTCCTTATTTAGGATAAATAAACAATCACATAAAATCATCAGTGAACATTACATTCCACAGATGACAAATTCTTAACTCAACTGTTTCTGATATAAACCTTAAAACTGTATTTCTAGACACTTGGAATGCGATCAATCGGAATATAAACATGGTTTACAATTAAACAATATTTTGATCTTCAACCTGCTGAATATTGCTTGATGTTTAAAATTCCATTATTAATGAAATAAAAGTGATAATTGCAAATCAAAAATTTCACAATCAGAAATATACGTAAAAAATCGCTTTTTTAAAAAATGTTGGAGCAATATTTCTACGTGATCCTAACATTTATTTATCTTTTCAAACCATAATTCACATACTGACTAGAGTCGAGATAAAATACACATTATTAATTAAATGTTAATTTTTATATAATCACAGGAGAATATAATTATATTAATAAAAAAGTTTTACATCTGATGAAATGAGCATCACGTATGATAATTTTCTTAGGCATTTTCTTATACCTTTCCTCACAAAAATAATTATTATAATATATTTTTGAGATGAATTTAAATAATTATAAATTATTTCAAACCAATTTATTAATTTACACTCGAGATAAAAAAATTTCAATGTAATTATTATTTTCCTAAAATAGATATCTAAATATCATAAAGATTCTCAAGCAATTGACACTTAGGAAAAAAATAAAATTTCACTGTCAAAGCGTCGACTGTAAAGAAATTGACAATTTTTATGAATTATAAAATTTACGAATAGCTGTACAATTGCTGATGTTCAAAGTAAACATAAATTTTCTTCATTTGAATTTATTAATTTCAACAGAATTTGATTTCAGACATGAATTATTAGCCTTTTCCATTAAAAATGAATTTTCCCCCAGAAATTATGGAATAATTTCATTGGATAAAATTACTGAATCAGAGAAATTACCAAACTAATAAAAGAATCGAGCAATTTGAAAGCTCAAAAAGAATTCTTTTAATAATTTTAGTGTATTTATTTATTTTCTCGACTAAAATGTCACTTTGTGCTAAACCAATCTCTTAATGTATAACTTTGATAGAAATGTTTTAAAATAAAATATTCGTTTGGAATTCAAGAACCACGATTTGGATTGAGAAAGAAATTCATTGATTAAAATCATTTATTATAATAAAAATTTGAAAATCTGCTGATTTGAGTTTATTCAAACAACTTCATTCTGAAAATTCTGCATAAATTACTTAAAATAAATTACAAATATATATATAAGAATTCAATGATACTAATAATATTCAACAATTGTGCACTATAAACTCTCAAAATTAATTAATTTAAATTTAATGATTGAAGCAATTATTAGTTAGTGTATTTCATCAGAATAATTTTTAACTTTAATTAATACATCATAAATTGATAATTTCACAAAAGATTTTCTCAAAAAAAACATTTTTTTGATTATCAAATATTATTTCAAAGTGAAGAATTAAATTATTTATGATTTTCCTTGCCATTTTAGATTATACAAAGAAAATAAAATTATATTTAAACTTTCTTTCTATTGTTTCATCTTAGGTGGATAAATATTAGATTTATTAAAAAAATAATCTTATTCGCTAATAAATAATTGTACAATTTTGAATTTTAATACAATTTCTATTTGTAGAATTTTAAATTATTTATTAAAAATATGACAAATAACATGACACAGATCTAATTATCAGAAAGTTCCACTCAAACATCCATCTTACAGCATATTTTGACAGTGTCACTGCCACCATTAGGCAGAATAGAAAAAACTATATATATAATACTAATAAAAAAATTAATCAAAATACACATATTCACATCGTTTTGAACATTGATTTTTGGTTTATGGTTAATGTATATTGTATATATTAGGAAATAAAACTGCATTAAATGTATCCATCAAATAAATACTGAAATAAAAAGTAAAAATAATAAATTTTTTTGAATAGCTTATTTAATTAATTTCTAAAATTATTACACCTGTAAGAAAATAAAACAAAAAAAATATTAAAATAAAACTAACTTTATAAATTTTATAAATTCAAAATCAAATATATTAACTGAATAATAATGATAATAAATCGCATAGAAATCTGGAATTCACAATAAACTGACTAATCGCAACAAGAGAGTTACAATTTATCATGAAAACCGGCATTTATGCGCCAGTGACGACAGCAATACGATTATCCCAATTAAACATTCGGTTAAATTGTCTGATTTCAATGCAGAAATCTGACATTTAAGATAAAATTTTCGACATATTTTATAATAATAATAATAATATCAGACAAGTAAATAAGATAAGTCTTCGTTGTGAATTGTTTTTTCATCAAGGGTTTTTTTTCAATAAGAGCTTATCTAATGATTTGCTTGACTGATATTTTAATTTATGCTGATACCAATAAATCACCGTTAAAAAAATGATTATAATTATAATCAAGTGCGGCTTTTCTTTAAGCCTTAAACATTTTTCTAACTAAAAAATAATTGTATGTTTTTGGTGACTCATTGTGAATAAACAAAGCTTTCTCTATCCTTTTAACCACGTATTTCCATATGAATAAATAAAGTTTGCTCTTAGGTAACTGCATACAAGTCTATTGGTAGCGCAATAGGTCTACCTCGCTCGTCCATATTTTCTATACAATTCGAATATGAGACCGTCAACATTTTTTGACATAATTAATGATACTTCAAAAGAATCGATGGTTAAATTATCAATCCCAAAATAGTAAAATATAAATGTTTAGTTTTTTGAAAAAAAGGTACTTTCCTCTGATTATAATTCTAGCTGAATAAAACAACTTTTATGTTTTCATAATCCTCGACTTAATGACAAGAGTTTAGGGTACTTCATTTAGAAACAATTTAAATATTTTTCTTTAAATATTACTCCTATTATATAAACGTCATAATAAAGATTTGTGTATTTAATTGAAAATTTATTATTAAATTAAAAAAAAACAAAAGGTAATATGTTAAAACAAAACAAAACTGAATAGAATATTTAATTAAGTTTAGTATAAAAGTTCATAAGTTACTAGCTGTGCTAAAATTTTGTAACTAAGTAGAAGATTTAGTTAATTATTTGTCAAAGGAAAACAAATTAAGAGATGACAATTTAATAAAGACATATTTTGAAACAAAAAAAAACTATATTAAAAACTGCTGTAAGAAAAAAAATTAAAAAAAGAACAAATAATATTTTGGCTGTAGTAAAGATGTATCCAGTATGGATCTGAATCCCATATCGAGCAGATTTCTTTTTGGTGGAATTTTAAAATGTTCATTTATAGGTATCAATAAAATTTTGACGGCACATTAAAGGTTTATATTATCTATTTTGACCATTTGTTTGTTTTAAACACTCTAATTTTTTCAAAGTAAACTTTTAGGTTAATCAAAATCTGAATTATGCGAAATATACTCTAATAATTCAGAGAAAAATATGTATAGCAATAGTCAATTATAAAATTTAACAGCAATAACTTTAATATACACTTTTTTTTAGATAGAATATGATTACATGTGCTAGTACCAAACGTGCACTTGAATTGATACTTAACAAGTAAATAATTTCATTGTAATTATGAAATAACCAAGATCCATATTATTATATTTTGTCATATTATTATAATAAATTTTCATAAATATCATTTCTCAGGCTCTGACTCCGAAGTCGAGCACTGATTCCTAATTACTAGGTACAACCATTATAGGCTTTTATCTTAGCATCGAAAGTTAATAGTATACAGTTTTAAGAGATTCGTCGTCAACGCAAAGGTTGCAAGATTTTTAAATAAATAAAAGTAACTTTCTTGAAATATTCCTTTAATGACCAAATCATCTTATGTATTGGCAAGTTCAATGACGAAAATAAAGTGCTAAAATATAAGAAGTGGTGATTTTTAGACCTAAATGTTACGATGTTTTGTGTGATAAGGAAAACAAAAAAAAATAAAATTGTTTGTTATACTGAATGGATTGACTTAAAACATTTGTCGTATATGAAGTGCTAACAAAAATAATCAAAAAAAAATTCAAGACCCATAATTTAATTTTTCAGGTAAATTTGATCAATTCCTGACATATCACTTAAAATGTTTGATATTTAATAAATATTATTTTAAAATGATTTAAATGTTTGTTGTGTTTTTATGTTAATTTTGTTAGTATTATATGCCAGACAGAGATAGTGACAATATTAGACATGTATTTTATTTGTAATAAACGTAAAAAAATTTTCTAACAATACATTTTAATAAACTGATATATAATATAATAATATACTATTGGCAATTAGCAGCATGTAAAGAATATGATATAATTAATATATGGTTTAAGCTTCATTAAAAACAAAACACATTTTAGAAGATACTTCAAATTATCATTGGTAATAGTTATTAGAAGTTTGTTTTGAAAGTGACTGTCTAATATAAAATATTTATTAAGATATTTCATTAAATTTGATTAAATCTGAAATGTCAGTTATGTGAAAAAAACAATTACTGAAAATTAAATTGAAAACAATGAAATTTTTAAAAAAATTTTAAATCATAATATTTTAAGTTTTGCCAATGAAATAAAGAATGTTTTATTGTTTGACTATAAATCAGTAATGATATCTATAAGACATCGATATCATTACTGATTCATAGTCAAATACTAAAAAATTCTTAATGTCAATATAAAATGAAAAGCAATCAGAGGTGAAAAACAGAAAAAGTTCTTTAAAGTTTTATTTTTAATTTATTATTTATCAGAATTAAAGTATTAAATGATCAAAAAATCTTATGAAAGATTCACACATTTTAATAAAACTGTTGAAAAAGACCAAATTAAAATTTAAATATAAAACAATTAATATATTTTTTCGACAGAATTTTAGTAAAGCATATATTCTAAATTTTGTGAAAAAAGTGATTGATAAAACTAAAAAATACTTGTGAAAATCTCTTAGAAGAAAATTCAGATGAGCATAAAAAACTAATTGTGATTTACAGTAAAAATTAATAACTAACTTTCCACGCTGCTCACATTGAATAATCATTTTCATTATCTAGGAAATAATAAAAAGTGAAAAGTAAAATGTCATTTACTATAAAAAGCAGAGATTCGTAAGAAAATACGATGTATTATAACTTGATATCATATCATACACAGACACTTAATCAAAAATTATTCTTGAAAATTATTTTTATTATAAAAATTATCAAATACATCAAAATTTAGGTAAAACTACAATTAACAAATAAAACTTAATTCTTCTTACACGGACACATTTAGAAAAAGATGGATTTCTTATTGCAAATTTAAAAATTAAAAGCTCTCAAAATAGTTGTATTATTGAATAAATTATTAATTTTATTGATTGTATGATGAATAATTGAAACTATAAATATAACAAAGTTTTGTTAATTTGCTTTCGGAAAATGGTGGAAATTCAATCTAAATCAAAAGGAAAAAGTTGCACATTTATTGACATCATGCAGAATTACTGTCAAGATGATTTTACTCCTTACAAGAAATACAAGAAATATAAGGAATACTGAAGAGTTGCTTTTATTTTTCGTATACAATAACAAATTGAAATATCAATTTTCACTAAGAAAAATAACAATAATAATAATAATAATAATAATATAATAATAATAATAATAATAATAATAATAATAATAATAATAATAATAATAATAATAATAATATTTTAAAATCGTTTTTTTTCGATAGTGGAATCATTATATAAATATAATTTAAATAAATAACTATGGAAGCTAATTTCCACAATTTTTATTCATAAAATGAAATAAGAAATAGTTCATCAAAAAATGGGTCCTTCTTTTCTTCTGATCTTTTCTTTCACACGACTGTTTTTAACATAAAATTAAACAAATTTCTCATAAATCAAATTTAATTTGCAAATATTAAAAATTGAATAAATCCGAATAAAAACTTTTTTTTAAATATTTGAAAATCCAATTTACATTTTACAAAAAAATTGAATAAATATATAAAAGCTTTGATATTATTTTTTTAAATTTTGGGCTGGCTAAGATAATTTTTAAAATAATTTTTATCGATAGCAGAATTATTTATATAAATATAATTTAAATAAATAACTATGTGAGATAATTTCCGCAAAGTTTATTCATAAAATGAAATATGAAATATTTCAACCTAAAATTTTTTATTTCACTCCAAAACAAAATTTAAAAGTCATCCGCTATGTGCCTCTTTTTTTGATCGAATTTTTCTACTGACAGTTTAAAAAAATATAACAATTCAATAAAAGCTAAAACACCTTCTAAATTTAATAACACAATTTATCTTGTAAATATTTAAAATTTGAATAAATTTATGTTTTAAAAAAGGTTGGATATTTGATATTTTATCTGAATCTGGCTAGTTCAGGTAAATTTTAAAATATCTTGTCTATACCCAATTTATTCATAAACATTGCAGGAAATTGCCTACATAGTTATTTAAATTATATTTTTATAAATGATTTTTATAATAATAATAATAATAATAATAATAATAATAATAATAATAATAAAAATAATAATAAAAATAATAATAAAAATAATAATAATAATAATAATAATAAAAATAATAATAAAAAATAATAAAAATAATAATAAAATAATAATAATAATAATAATAATAATAATAATAATAATAATAATAATAATAATAATAACAGAAACAATACATATATTTTACTAGGAATAAAAATTGAAATTTAGTGAAATTTCAAAACATCTGATTCATAGTCAAACAATAAAAAAATTCTTTATGCCATTGGAAAATGAAAAGCAATCAGAGGTGAAAACTAGAAAAGTTCTTTCATTATGTACAAATATTTTTAGAAATTTTTTTTCAGTTACTTGTTTTTTAATTAATTTTTGATTGATTTCAAATTATAAAAATAAAAAAAGAACTGATTCTAAATTGCAAATTTGAGAAAAGATCTTCGTGATTGGAATGGGGATGAATAAATGATCTAATGAATGGAAAACAAATGAAACCAAATGTGACTAATAAACGAAATTCAGTACGGAAAAATCTAATTATTCAAACAAAGAATTTGCATATAAATTTTATACTGCATTTACTTTAAAATATTTTGGTTTCAATTGTATGAAAAATTACTTAATAATTTTAAAGAAAAACATAAAAACTCAGATTTAATTAACTTAAAAATGATTTACTATTTCACAGTAATTATTACTTTAATATTAGGAAACACTCCATTTTGTAAGGAAATAAATAACTCTACTAAATATGTGTATATTCTAAAATTAATTATAACTTTAATAATTTTTCTAGTTAATAAACTTTAAAATTCATGAATATTTCTACGTTGATATATAATCGTTATAAACATTTATAATTCAAATACATTAAATAAAGAATTAATACAAAATTATTTTTATATAAAATTTGAATTACACCATATCCATACTCAATCTTCTATAAACATATAATTGTGTATATTACTTTTGTGGCATGCAGTTTGATCCTCAGGACAAATGATTCATTTGATAAATGAATACAAATGAAAACAATTTTAAAGCAATTGAGATATTATGCATTTTATTTCAAACCACAAAATGTCTCGTGAATATGACGAACAAATACTAGTTATAGCAGTTTCAGTTTGGAAATAGTGTATAAATATTTTTTCATAATATCAACATATATTTTTTTCTAATGTCGATGCATTTTGTTCTGATATAATGTATTACTCAGCAACAAACGACTTATCAAAGGCTCACACTGAATGAAAGTAGCTTACAGAGAGATATAGGAAGCCACGTCCCATCCTCAACATAACCAAATCAGAATTCGTAAAACTAAAAATACTTTTGAATCTTAAAGACCAAATTTGTGCTTCGTCATTAAGGCAAAATGCTGAAAATACTATTTTCCAAAAGACTCATCGGCGCATGTACTTAATCACTATAACCCAAGAACAAACTAAGGACAGCCAAACATAATAAAATCCAAAAAACGCTGACGAGTTCTTAAAATCTCGGAGATTGAAACTGAAATAAGACCTTAAGAGTAAATCTTATACTAAATATAGTTATCAGACAGAAAAAAGATAACAATTGTAGATATAAAATGCCAATTCGACGAAAAAGATGCATTTGAAGCCGTGAGAATCAAGAACTGTGAAAATATTGCTAGCTTGCTAAAGAAATCCAAGAAGACATACACATCTACACAACTGTTGACCCATTTGTGGTGTACTTCCTTGCAGTGTTGAACAAGAGAAATAAAACAATCCTAAGAAACCTGAAATTCAAATATGAAAACTATAAAGACACAAAAATCAAAATGATGGATTGTGTCATTCAAGGCTCCAGGAAGACCTACAAACACCATTGAGGCTTCACGCAACTTAACTGCGATATAGAAAAAGATGTCCTATGCCAACAACCCAATACAAAAGGATGCTAGTAAAAAACCTGTATGCAATTATCAGGATGGCCTGATACCAGTTGGCCAAAAGTCTTTGGGATGGTTTTGTGTACTTCACGATATATGTTTCCATACATATCCGATTTATAAACACGAAACAATAGAAATTTTAACAAACTTAACCAATTTAAACAATTAATTTTCAATGTAATAATTAATTTAAAATAAAGAAAATCTAAATTTTAGTTAATATTTTACGCCGAATTTAGTGAAATAGGAATATTATCATTTTAAAATCATAAAATATTTTTTATATTTTACACTAATATTTTTTTAATATTCTATTAAATTTATTGAAATCGATGAATACAATTTAATATAAATCTATCTATAATAGTGTACAGTAAGGACTATGTCCGTGGATATTTGGCTTGAAAAAAAGACCCCCATAAAAAAATATTTTTAAAGAGTTTTTTTTCAAGTCAAATATCCACGGGACATAGTCCTCACTGTACACTACTATCTATAATTTTATGGAATTATATATTAAAGTAAAAACGAGACAGTCAGAAAAAATGCATAATATTAGCGAATAAGTAAATAAAAAGATTCACTTTGCTAGATAATGTAGTTCTTAGGAAAAACTTTGATACTCAATCAAATCACTATTTATTGGACAAAATTAAAAAATATATTAATTTATTTTAAATATTTCGCAATTGTCAGAAATATAATTGTTGAAGAGATAATAGTATTCGATAATTAATTACTAGAATGGGAAATAAATCGAAATTTCCCTTTTTTTAGTTATCAAAACTGTTTCGGTAGAAAAATATTTCGTAATCTGACTTCATGAGTTTTTTATACTCAATTGATGAAGACTCAAGACAATAAATTTATTTGTCAACACAATAATCACAAATTAACATATCTAAATAGAACTGCCTACAATTAATAATACATTTCTTTATTTCTTTTTAAAAGCCAGTGACGCCATGGACAACCACACCACAATAACAAACGAATCTGATCTGACATAACAATCCATATGACATAAAAACCGTATTACTCTCTAGAACACTGTCTAGCACATTCACTATTTTTTTAAATCCAGGCAAGAAATTGTTTTTGACCTTAATAGTAAATTCAGATAAGTTTTCTCCTTACATAGGGCTTACTCCTCATCAACCATTTTCACAATTTAATTACTAGGCCACGAAATTCCGATAAATAAAAATCAAATTACATAATGACCTGTTTTATAGTTTCTAATGAAAATATATTGTGTCAATAAATTCATTAAGGTCCCCGAAACAATCATTGCATCCGAGCGCAACAACCTCTGTGTTTGTTAGTAAGAATAGATTAAATTACTGATACGGATAAACATATTTAAAAATCTAATAAATTAGACCAGGGTTCTAACCCTTCATTAATTATCTTAAAGATATGACTTTTCATTGAGCCTTTACATTCTTTTAATCAAAAATAGTTTCATAAAAAATCCTAACTTACGACACTAATTCTTAATTTAAAAACAAAGCTCCAACTTGTAGAGGATGTGAGCAGTAGGGGTAATTTTTAATAAGAAATTTTATGCGTAATAAATTCAAATCTGAAAAGCTAAACTTTCCTTTTTACTAGGTAATAAACATAATTCATACAAGTCGCCACAAGTCAGGTTAATTGCTCTCTGTGTTTAGCAGTCTTTAAAAAATTAAATTAATTGTTGAAAATGAAGCACAAAGCAGTCATAGAATGGTCTTTGTCTAAAAAGGAATGAAATCTGTAGATTCTATAATGTCGGAGATATTTGTAAACTCAAAAGACAATAAATCTAATAATAACAACAAAATTTTACAATCCATCCCATTTTTATTTTCATATCTCTCATCAATTATACTAAATATTTTTATTAAAAATATTTTTCGCTGAAAAATTATGTTAAAAATTGTTTTTCTGACCAACTATTGCTTCATAGATTCGGCTATTGTTTCATTATTATTTTATTTAGTATGAGAATATTTCGTTTTTTCTTTTGAATCTATTAGGGCTAAATTATTTTAGTTTCATTATATTTTCGAGAATGCTTTAGAATTATTTCAAAGCCCTTGAAATAATCCGACCAAGTAGAAAGCATTCCAAAATAACTGGCAAGCATCAGAGGATACATCTAAATGAAAATGACCAAATATTTGTTATTGGATTGCGAGACATGTACAAATCACTTTTTTTAAAAAGCGCTTAACACAATAGCGAACAGAATTTTCTTAGATTATTTATTCATGCGTAATATAATGCATAAATTACTATAAAAATTGAAAATACAATTTATTTCTAGTAAATTAATTAAACAAAATATATTTTGTGATACAAATGATTTAATAGCACATTTGTTGTTGCTTAATAGGAAAGTGCTATCTAATATGAAATCGAGGAAACAGAAAATTTTAAAAAATGTTCAAAAGTTTAATTAATTGTAATTTCAAAAATGTTTAAAGCATTACATATTTAATGCCGGACACTTTCCGAGGCAGTTTTCAGTGAGTGACAAACTACTCAAACCCGAGACAGTCTCGCATAATCCGGGACGAATTGTCACTTTAATCTAAATATATCTTTTATTCATGATAAACGATGCGAAAATAAAGGTGATCAGATAATAGATTTTATTATTATATTTTTTATTATTATTTTACAGTATGGCTTGTTAAACTTTTTCATATAGCGACCCCCTTTAAGCCTAGGAAATTTTAAACGACCCCTCCTTCAAATAATGAAATTTATATTGACTGTAGATGTAGGTGTAATATCCCAACATTGTAGATTTTGCAATGTCAATAAAGTAAGGATTAAAGAATACATACCTATTCATTTCAAATATATATTAAATAGAAAAAATAAACTTTCGTAACAATTTTTCTTAAATATTAAAACGTCCAAATATTATTAATATCAATCAATATTAATGTATCGGATGTACTTCTTTATTTTTACACAAATAATTAAATCTAGGCTCAATTTTAGTTAGTGTAGTTCGAAATAAATTTTCAACGTTTATTAAAGTTGAACGATATCTTGATTTTATGTCTGTTAATGTGGAAAAGGCTGATTCCGATAAATACGTTGTACAAAATGGCAGTAATTTGTTTATTGCCATTTGCGATAGTAATGAATTGTCTAATTTGATTTCTATCCAAAATTCATGTACAGGAACTTGAGAAAATCTGAGTCGCAAGCTTGTATCACTAGATAATTCGGCAAATTCTTCTTGTTCTTTTATTATCAAGAAATTAATTTCTTGCATTTTGATTGCAAGTATCGATATCACTAGGAAATACCTTTGCGTGTGAACTTATAGGTCCTTCAAATGATTATTTATAATTTTTAATATCTCTTTTTTAGGAATATCATTATCAAACATGAAAACATTTCTAGTGATCCACTTTCCGCTCTGTTCTTCCATATTTTTGAGCCTCATAAGAAGCTGTTGAAATAGATCATTGCTAATGTTTGGAATTATTTTGGCAGTGTCATTCGATAATGGAATTTTACTAATTTCAGCAGCATACTGTTTTCCATGAAAAATTTCAGACATTCTTATAGCTGCAGGTAGTAAAAGTTGCTCTCCAATAGTAAAAGGCTTTTTCGTTTTCGTTATCAAATATGAAACCTCATACGATACCAATAAATATTTATTATTCAAAGTAACATACTTCTCAAAAGTTTTCTTTTCTTTATTTGATGTTTGCAAAAGACGCTTAAAATATTCTATTATCTTTTTTGATAACGTTGCATGTTTAGTATTCAAATATCGTTGCAGTTTTAACGGTTTCATGCTTTCTGCGGACAAAACTTCTTTGCAAATTAAGCCGACTGGTTGTTCTTC
The DNA here is from genome assembly GCA_022537955.1 of Schmidtea mediterranea. Classification (NCBI taxonomy): domain Eukaryota; kingdom Metazoa; phylum Platyhelminthes; order Tricladida; family Dugesiidae; genus Schmidtea; species Schmidtea mediterranea. The sequence goes on along the minus strand of CM039679.1, from coordinate 299,917,889 downwards.
ATTGTTGTAAGAATAACAACATATTTTCGTTTTTTGTTTTGCTAGAAATCGGATTTGAAGTACTGCAAGTTGGTGGTGACAGCGTGGCAGATTTATAAGTCTGATTTTTAACTAGCCATTTATCCATGGCGGTTAAATAATGATAAATAATTAAAGAAAACGTTGTTTAATACGATTTGAGTTTTTGTGAACTTTAACGTAATAACTACTAACACCAACTGCAAACTACGCAGTAAATACACACGTGTCACTACTGAGATAAAGCCAAGTGCAAACAGAAAAATAAATATTTTATCACTGTAGTTCATAGAAATGTTATAATTCTAATTTCAACGTAAAACTATAATTTAGTTACGATGAGATAGTAAATTAATTGGCATGTAGTTTTTACATGAAAATTAATTTGCCGCCCTTTTCAAAAATAGTTATAATAAAACTAAAATAGTATTTTACATGAATTTTTTTATATTTGTGTATACTGGTTCTAAAAAATTTATTTATAATGACTCAAAAGTAACAGAGGGGTCGCGACCCACAGTTTAAGAAGCCCTGATTTACAGTAATAGAAGTATTTAATTTTAAAAATAACGAATTATGATTGAGTTAAAAATTACTTTTGACTTTAAGAAAACAATATCAAAATGACTATTTTCTAATTACAGATTTAATAATAATATTTTATTGTTGAACTATTTTTTGAAGTTATACAAATGCAAACAATTACATTAATTTATTCCATTTGCTACAATGAATTTGAACATATCCAATAACATGTAAGAACTTTTTTAATAATTATTATTTACAATGTTGAAATTAAAGACCTAACATTGCTATTAATTAAATTTGTTCATAAAAGTCGAAATTTCTATTCATTTTCAGCTAAATTGATATCGCAATTAAAGTCGACTTGTAGGGAAATAATAATTACTTTTTAAACAAACGCGTTTCATAGTTTGTAATATTTTCCCAAACAATTGTTGTATGAATATTTTTTAAACGACTCCTCAAAAACCGAGAGTAAACAAACAAATTGTTGATTGGAGAAAAAAATCAATAAAATCCCAAAGTCAAAATATTAAAAAAAAATTGTTTACACAATTTTTTTTAATTTAATTTAAATTTCCAATTAAAACCTGTTAGTAGAAATTATTAAATTACTCTAGGAAGCATTAAAATTAATTGTTTAAACAAATTACTTTTTTTATACTGTGCTTTTAATAATGCATATGTTTCGATACATTTTTGATTTTTTTTATGGAAAATTAATTTTAAATTTTCAAAGTATTATTGTAGAAATAATTATAAATTTATTTGATAATTAAGTGGGATTGAAATAGAAAACATAATATTTTCTGATTATCAAATTTGCTAAGGTTGTTTGCTGAACTCAGTGAAGACTCCTGTAAAAATGTTTTGAGATGGTTTGAGGTGCTTTTGTATATAAATTGTAGAATGAATATGAGAACATGGATTTTATTGTTTGAAGTCAAAAGAGGGTAATTAACAACTTAAAATATCGTCATAATATTTTCTACAAAATTTGACTAAGAATCAGATTTATTTAAGGTATTCACGAATTTTTCCACAGCCTTTTTCAAGTGATTTCAATCATTACTTATTTATTTAAAAAAATAGGAGAAAAATCTATTATTTGTATACATATAGAACATTCCGATCACGATTCAATGAACATATTAAAAGCAAAGCCAGTAATTATCACGAACATTTGGAAGAAGTACACAATTCAGCGCCACTAATACACGAAACAAAATGTCAAATATTAAAAGACGCGTTTAAAAACACATTACAAATACAAGCCGCAGAAACTTTTTTATCAAAAACACAAACCAACCGTCAATATCCAACTAATGTAACTTAAAAATTTCTTTTTTACTTGCGGGGATAATTTAAAAAAATATTAATTAAAATTAAATTTAACAAATAAAATCAATATAAAATACAAAAAATATAAATAGTCAAATTTTGAAGAAAATATAATGTCACTTATAAAGAGATCAGAGGTGAAACACAAAAAGTCCTTATAATATTAAAATATTGTAATAAAAAAAACATAAATAACCGAATTGATAGAGTATATCAGAAGTTGTCTAATTAGTAAATTGAAAATTAATGTCTATAATTGAACTTCCAAACGGATATGGAAATAAATATTTCAAAGATTAATAATATAATCACAAATATTATATGAATAATTCTGAATTTACTTTCGGTCAGAAATTATTATTTACTCAACATGTACTACTTTCAATGGGTCATCCAGCATCGTTTTTGGTAGATATTTTCTTTACTTTATTATATACTAAAGCCTCTGGCTGTTGGTTTTTATTGAAAATGGAATTTTCTATTTCAACTCAATGGAAAAACATTGTTTGGTTATTTCTGTTTTTAAAATTTATTTATTGTTTTAAACAACAATACTAATATGTTTAATTAATTCATTCAACATTTATTTCTTAATGTTATACATTAAAATATATTCCATTAAAATAGAGTAACCTAAACAAAATTGAAATTTGATTTTGCAGAAATAATTAATTATTTATTCAGTTGGTGAATTTCATGTAGATTGACGTTTGGACTACAGCAAAAAATTGTTTACTTTTATTATGAATATTTTAATAAACTATTAATTAAATTAACATTTTTGGTTTAATTTTATAAATAAAATATTTCATTTTCACTTTTTTCATTTGAAATATAAATTAATAAATCTTAATTTAATACGTGTTTATTGATCTAAAATTTTAAATTTTAAAAAAATAAAATTACAAGTAAACGATGATTATTGATGATAAAAAATTATACTGATAAAATATAACGAATAAAAATTTCTAAAACAATAAATTTGTAAACGAAAAGAAAACTAACCTATTTTATTTTAATTTCAATGTATCTACGTCTTTTTTAAAAATATTTTGCGTTTAAACAATGCTTATTAAAAGAAAACAATAACACGTTGAGTGCCGTAATCTTACAGAAATTTATGACCCCATGGGTCAAATGGTTTGTGAAATTCCATATAAATTGGATGCAAGGTTTGATGTATGTACCTCAGAGACAAACACGGTCTCATGTGGTCTCAGTGTATACAGTTCGTGAGAGACAGTGCTAATATCATACAAAATCTTGTTTGAAATTTCAATAAACATTGAAATTAACTGCTGCATATCTTGATTTAAAATGTTGATTGAATACAAAATTATTGAAATATTTCACAAAACTAATTTATTTCAACTACACAAAAACAATAATTAATATATTAATAAAAACATGGCTTAGTTTAAGTCTGAATAAACCATGACTTTTGGGTGAAATTTGGTTTTTCATCATGTTTTTTGGACTTGTACTTGAATCAGTTCTACGTAAAAATTAGTTTACTTAAATATGTTCAGGCACTATTATAAGACAAGAGTTGGTTTAGTGAAGCTAATATACTTGATTGAAGATCAAAATCAAGTTACACTATACCCCTTTGCAATCACAAAATTCCTAATTTTTATCAGTATGACGAAATTAATATAAATCCCACATTCAAAGATTTAATAAAAATTAATGAAAATATAATAAATTATTATCATTAAATAGTAGTTTTTTGTAAATTTGAAATTGTAAATAAAAATATTATGAAGTGTAGCAAATCGTTCATGAATTCTTTACTTAAAGAAGTCTTTGGCTAAATAACATTCTTTAATAGAAAAATTCATCTTATAACACTTTCTGGTATTTTATATTATAAATAGTATAAAATGAAATTTCACTTTCATAAAATAAAATAGATTTTTACTGTGTGCTGACAAATGTTTACATATAGCATAAATTTCCCATGAAAAACAACATGTGCTTATTTATTTCTGCTGGTACTTTTTAACAAAATATTTATTTTTTCTAAAATTTAGAATAGATCAATAAATGAAAAGCACAATAAAATCGCTACCATCTGAATAAATAAATCATTTCGTTGATTTAAGAGCACTTTTGATAATTGATTATTTATTATAAATTGCAATATTCTCTGAAAAGATAATATTTAAATAATAAGTTCAAACAAATAAAGTTATTTATTTTCTACAGAGATATATCACTTTTAAATATCATTAAAAAATAAAGATTCATTTTTTAATTATCATTTAAATTTTGTTGCTATTGTTGTTGTTAATTTATTATAATTATAATAACTCTAATAACAATGGTTCCTTTTTCGAGAACATGTCTAAAATCTTCAATTAAACTTACAAGAATATACAAATGTTTAAGAAAAATATTTCTTGCGTTAAATTTATATAATTACTTAAATGTAGAGTTTTGAGTATTTATTAATAACGCCAGCATTCTAATAATTAAAAAATAATTTTTTAAAGTTTGCATCAGCAAATAATTAATTAGGAAATTAATTTTCAAATGACATTATATTTATTTAAAAATATTTGACTATGAAACAGTAAAGATATCGATGATTTTTTGATATTTAAAAATTTTAGGCCCAGCCTTTTTCAAGTGATTATGATCATTGTTATTATATTTTTCTTATTTTACAAACTTAATAGATAATGATCATAATCACTTGAAAAAGGCTGTGTCGAAAATTAATGATTATCAATAAAACATCGATATCATTACTGTATTTATAGTCAAAAAATAAAAAATTCCTGTCATTGTAATTAATGTTTTTTTAAAAGATAAATAAAAAATGGTGCTATTGTTATTAGAAAAACTTTTTTTAGAAACCTACATACGTAGTTTGCCCAATAACTATTGAGACTCTTATAGAAGTAAATAAATTAAATAAACCAAACTATATGTGGGCAAATATACTGGCATTTTTTAATCAGTTATTACTTAATTAAGAAATTTTAGCACTTATTTTAAAATGTCCATAGGAAACACAGCAATGTCAGTGTCATTTTCTCTTTGTGAAAGGCAGGAGTAGAGAACAAAGTGCTCATCAAAAGCAAGAGTTGATCGTTGTGGCAATTACTTCCAGAGTTTATGATGAGGAAAAGCCAAAAAATCCTTGTGAAATAAAAAGAAAAATAACAATAGACATGAGAAAACTTGTTCAAAATGAGATGAAAATTACAACCAGAAAGATAATAATGGACTCAAATGAAAGAAAAGGCACGATTTATACATTATTCAGTGAAAGTGACATAAGAAAATTATGCTATCTCTTAAAACTGCTGAAGTATAAATTCGACGTCAACTTTTGGACTTCTAGGAGAGATCAGTTCTAAGAATATGATATTATCAATAAGTCACAGAAAGAAACTCATGTTGACTGTATTTTATGGGATGGAAATTGCATTGTCCGGGCTGATTTGAGGAAAGTAGTGTTAGAAGCTCTGAAGAAAAAACGGTGTGTGAGCTCTATTACTAGCATGATTGAGCTCCGATTCCCACAAGTGCATTTTTAATGTGCACGATTGAGAGTTATAAACTTAACGTGCCTCCCAATCTCCTTACAGTTCAGATTCAGCTACATCAAACTTACGCTTTCTTAAAAACCTTAAGAAAAATTCACGTGAGGCCATCAGTTTGATTTGAAAAATGCTGTGGCTCATTTTATGGGCAAAGTCTCAGAATTTCTTCAAAATCGCATTCCAAAACCTGGTTGCACGATAGAAATATGTCAATGGAAATTATTTTAAGAAATAAATCCTGCTTGACTTGCATATTTATTGAAAGTACAAAATATATTTGCGTTCATTTATTTATTTCTCTATGAGTCTCACTGCCGATTTGGTGCACCACATAACTGATATGCGTCACTTAATTACCATATAGGAAGCGAACAATTACCGCGAAATGGATGAAATACATAAAAAAGACTATTACTGACGAATTAATATCAAATCTTCAAAATGATCTAAAAATGTATTCTTACAGCAGTGAATATCAACTCAAACATTTGTTTCAAAAAAAATAATATTTAAAAATTTAGAGTAAATTTGTTTAAGCTTTGAATTTTCCAAAACTGATTCAACCATAAGTTAATCATCATTTTGATTTATTTCAGCTGAAAATTTTATGAATTTTAAATGGCATTAAAGGATAAATATTTTAATCGTTTTCAAAGAAAACTCGAAATAATAGCCACCAGACAAAAAGAAAAAATATGATGAAGATTAATTGTATTTGGCTTTATTATGTGATTTTAAAAGATAAAATACTTCAATTTTTTATCGTGCTTGTCCAAGACTTATAACGATTCGATTATGCAAATTTATATCTCTAAAAAATTCTCTAGAACTGAACCATAGACCAAAGGAAAATTTTGAATAAATTCGATCTTATTCAAAGAAACCTAAATATCCTTGTGTATAGCCAGAAATTAATTCAAGAAAATCATCCCCTCCCTAAAATGGTGCATCAAGTTTCTGGGTGTACGAAATTTTTAAAAATAAATGACACTTAGCATTATGTCAATGCGGAAGATGTCACAGAAGTAGATTTCCATACATTATTTCACAAAAGTGGTGATTTTGAAGGATTTTAATAAATTTTATAATAAATTATTTTTCGATTTGATATTACATTACATTTACGCATTCTCTTTGCTGGTTGTGAATTTGCTATTTTTGATAATACTCATTTATAAACACCAACGTGTAAGTGTATTTTTTAAATAAAAACAATAAGCAGCTTTAATCTGCATTAAAACTTAATCTTTTCAATTATTGTGATCAACGTAAAACCAAGGTTTTCAACCGGTTTAAGGATCGGTTTATATGTAGCCCACAGAAATAAATAATTTTCATTAAGTAATTTTAATTTTCCAACTACAATCAAAAGAAACTTTTGTAACACTGTTGAAATCAGAATAGAACTAATTAAGAAATCACAACGATAAATATACTTTCTTTTCCAAAATTTGTAGATTTTCATATAATGCAGGTGATTAGAAAATTTAAAAAATAATTTAATCAAATAAAAGTTATTAGAGTAATACCTAGTGCAAGTGTTAGCACATTTGGTGGCATAATTTGAAACAGAAAAGCCATACAACTTCATCATGAATTAAAAAAAGGCTGAAAACACAAATGACAGAAAACATACTAGTCGGATTGTCTTTACTTAATGTACACAGAGACATTCCTGTAAATGTTGAAACCGTGATTAATCGTTTTGCGAAGTCGAGAAATGGTAAACGAGATTTTGTGTTATAAATTGTTAAAATAATAAAAAAATAAAGGTTTTAAATAGATTATTAGTCAAACAACTAAACTCTCTAGTCTCCATCAAATAACTGTATTTCAATAAATTTAAATCACTTCAAAATATAATTTACAACATTATATTTCTGCCTTAAATTTGAACATTTTTTTGACATTGCATGCTTTCTTAATAAAGGCTGCAAACTCTAAGTAAATGTCGCAAAAAAATTTCTTTCGAAATAATCTAAGAGGATCGCCCCCCCCTATGGATCCGCCACTGACTTCATGCAACACTCTGTTCGATTGATAAAATGACAAAATTTGTAAAATAATTATAGTGTTTTATTGCAAAGATACGTAATAATAAAATGAAAAAAGAACTTACAACATTTCAGTTTAGAGAATAAAGGCTTAAATATTCCAGACGTGACTTCTACAAAACAATGGATTTGTTTTCAAGTAACATTTTTTCGTAAAAATTGCAATTTGATCTTGAATTGAACGAATTTTTAACAGATTGTCAAATAAACGCATGATTGAATATTATTTATTATTTAACATTTGAAAAAAACATTTAGACAACGTAAATACGAAACAATAAAAGTCTGGCCAACGCAAATCAGTGTATTGCAGTATATAAAAATATTTTGTATTCTCAAGCATTGTCAAAAAATAAAATTTATATTATAGTAAAAATTGGAAAACATTCTAAAAATAATAATAATTGTCTAACTTCTTATTCGTAGAATCAGAATTTCCAATTCAATAATTTAATAAATGAAATATTTTATTGTCTTTTTATCACACAAATCTATGTCAATACAAACGATTTAGACATAATAATTTCATTTTTATCATATTTTCAAATATAACTGACAAAAAACACATTTACAAATCAAATAATAATAATGCGTTTTGTATTCGCATTTCTTTGATTTAAATCATCGTTTTTGTCGGATTTGACAAAAGAATTATGAAAATTAAAATGAAAACAATTCAATTCAATTACTTGAAATTAATATTTGATTGATTGATTGATTGATTGATTGATTGATTGATTGATTTATGATTGGTTAATATTCAAATTCAAATAAAACAAAAATCCTTTATCATTTAATAAGTTAATAAGTCAATATTTAAAATAATTTCAAATGAAGCACTGAAATAAATTTGATTTAAATTATCAATAGTTTTGTTAAATCCGTTTAGTGTGTTTAATTAATAAATTTATTAATGGGAATTCGCATGTAATTAAACGCTGAAAGAGATTTCATGCGTTTTCTAATTAATGCTAATTTAGGCTTCGAATACTTTTTGTGAAATATTCAATCTTTTGGTTCGAAAATAATTTCAACTTTTATCGAAGGCTTCATAGTAAAAATGTTTTGAAAAATGAACATGACAAAATTTAATTAAAATTACTGAATTACTAACAAAATAAAAAAAAAGTTCATTTTGATTTTGTGGACAGAGCAAATCCAGAAAAATAATAATAAGTTGGTCAATTTAATTTTACAAACTATTTCAAATCAAAAAATAATTTATTAGTATTTCACATGAAACACGCGGGCTATAGCCGCATTTTTTCCCGCCGACCATCAATAGGCCATATATATATATATATATATATATATATATATATATATATCAACTTGAACATAATAGAAATTCGTAGTAAAATAGCAATGTGACCAAGTTTCAAGATTTTTGAAATATGGGGTTCAACATTTTCTATCTACTTATTTCAATCTACTTATACTATATTAAAAATTAATGTGATACAAAAAAATTCAATTTTTCAATTGAAATTTAAGTTTAACAAGTGAAAACATATTTTGACTAACAGTTATCTTAAATACTTAAGCACTTAACGGACATAAAATTATCTAGGTTTTTCTTGACATAACTCATTCAAACAGAATAATGAAAATGTGAAAAGATTCGGTTTTTTTTAATTAAATAACCGTATAAGATGACTAGTAAAATTGGAAATAATCTTTCACGCATGATATTAAGTATGAATGAGTTGGAAAGTTTTAACGTAACATGAAATCGATTGATGAGTAATTTTTGAGAAACGGATTACAGTTTAACAAAAATGAGAAAAGAGGAATTTGCGACTAAATTTACAGCGTTGAAACAATTGGAAAGAAAGTCACAATAAAAATTAGGTATTATTACATACTTTATCAGTTATGTAATTTTACTGAATTTATGTCTATTTTTTCCTTTTCTTTTAAAGTGAGTAATTAATTGCTTTTTAATAGACCATGTTAATCACATATAACCATAATTTAATCATTTAATTTTATTCATGTCATTATTTAAAAGTTTGTTTTGATCTAAGAATATTTTTTAATATTTAATTTGATTTTCAAATTCACGTTCATTAATTAAATCTTGATCCCTTAAATGCTACTAGAAATTTTCATCGATAAAATTCTACTAATTAAATTAAATGATTCCCATTGGAATTTTGAAAATTTTTAATTATTTTATTCCGTAAATTAATTTAAGTAATGTTTAAATAGTCATTAAATAATTAAAAATAAATAAAATTATGAAATGATATCGCTAAGTAATTTGAAACGCCAAAGTTAACTAGAATTTTTTTATACCAAAATTTATTATTTAGAGGAAAAAATATTGTCAGTTTTAAAAACGGATTTCTCCATGACAAATAGAAATTGTATTCATCAAAACTTTTGGTACCGAATTTGAAAAGATTAAGTTTATAGAATTCGTTGAAGCCAAAAGTCCATTTAAGCATATTTCAAAAATATTATTTTTTTTATTTATAAAAGACATTGTATTTTCTACAAAATTTGACTATTGATCAGATTTATTTATGGTATTTAAGTCAAATTTTGTAGAAAATACAATGTCTTTTATAAATAAAAATAAAAAGAAATCAAAGGTGAAAAACAAAAAAGTCCTTATAATATTATTTTTGTACGCATTAGAACATATTTGAAGATATGTGCAAATTTATTTTAGGTTATATATTTCGAAAACAATATATTTTCAAATAATATAGCTTATAGATTACTACTACAAAACATAATATAAAATATTATATTATAGTTTATAATTTAATGTGAAAAAAGCAAAACAGATGCTTGTTTTATTTTATGAAATCTGAAAAAAACTCTTTTCTCAATCTGATATTTAACCAGTATGATCAAAATAAGTCAAATTTTAATGATAATATTTTAAAATATTATTTTGGTTAATGTTAATAATTCTCAATATGCATTAATTAAGTTTTATTTAAAATAAATTGGTAATAAATAACACTTTCCATTACGCAAATCTGTTACAATATATTCATCAAAAATTTTCAACATTAAATTACTATACATTTAACATATCAAACCTGTTACACGATACTTTAAAGACGATACTAATGTTTTAATTTCTTTCAAATTAAGGTTTTTAAGATATTTATGTATTAAACCAAAACGATATGTAACTAATAAACGCGAAAAAAATATAATAAAATAAATTTTTTTTTTTAACATTTCAATTTATTACTATTTTACATTTAGTAAAAAATATTTTCTATTGTAATATCTAAATTTCTATAAAAAAAGTTAATGTGGTGTCCTATTTGAAACTAAAACATCTTAAAATAATATTATTAATAAAAGTCTTTGGGATTATATTTGTATTATAATTATAATTTATTTTATCACTAATTACTTAATTTTAACTGTTATAAATTATTTGAGTTTTTAATAAAATATTATTTTACAACTGACTTGATAAAATTATAAATAGCAAGCTAAGAAAAATTCATCAAAAAAAATTGAAGTCCAAAATGTTTTAGCCAAAACAACAGAAGTAAATGCAGTACAGCTCACTTACAAAATGACAAAATATTTGAAATTATATTTAAAGAAAAACTATTAGTACAGAAAAGCCAAAGCGTAGAAAATTACAGAAATATCTCCTGTCATTAAGGCATAAAAAATTGTTTTATTTAGTTAAGTCTGCCTTACAAAGACATAATACGGCACAACTCCTCAATAATCTTTAGAAATGAATGATTTGTGTTGAGGAATTTTGATCAAAAATATCCTATGACAAGAGAGCAAAACATAGGAAATATTAAAGCACTAACAAAAAAGAATTTAAAAAATGTTCAAGAGTCATCAGCATCAGCATGGATGGAATACTCTAACATATTGACACCTTGCATCAAAAGCAGCACCTAATACAGAATAGAAGTACTGGATCCCGTATATCAGGTTTAACTGTTGTTTCTCTCAATATCAACTTATTGAAGGTTTCATAAAAATCTTTTTTGTAAAAAAATTTTAAGAATATCATATCCTGAACTATTGTTAATGAATTAACTAATGAAAAGATCATGGAAGGTTTTCACCAATATTTTTAAACACTTTTATGCATCAGTTTAAAATATAAATAAGTTTACTTCACGGAAAACAAATGAAATTCAATTTATTTTCATTAAAAATAAAATTATAACAATGTTTATCCTAGGAGAACTTATGCATTTCTTCAACGTAGCAGGATATTTTATTTGTGAAAATGCTTTTTGAAAAATATAATGAATAAATATGTAAAGGAAAATTTTATTTTAGAATAAAATATATGAATTAATAATTAAGGTTTCAAATTCTCAAAATTGAATTTTCTCCTCTTTTTAAACCTCCAGCCCATAAAACAATACGGCTTTGCTAGTTGATTAGCAATGTCCACTCCACCCTTATTTTTATATATTTATTAATCACTGTTATCTTGTAAAAAATATCGAATCACTTCACAAATTTTGAATCTCAATTTTACACCTGCAACGGAGTTGAATTTTTATTTTAGTACTTCTAAACCGTTATTTTTTCACATTTCAAGATACAATTCTATTGCAGTAAAAAGATTTTTCACTTCACGAACATTAACTCAATCCCACAATTAATAAAAGAAATACCAAAACAGCTATAAAATATTTTCACAACAAATGGGAATACCAGTAAAAAGAAAATGCCCAGAAAGTGTGAAAAAATGACTATAGAGGTTTAATAGGGAATTCAAAATAATTTTCAAAAAGGTTTCAACCAAAATTTTATGAATGTTTACCAGTTATCTGTAAATTATGATTCGAAATAGTCAACTTTAAGTGTTGCCGACTTACATTATGTAATCCGAATAATTCAAATGACCATAGAATTATAATTATATACGTATTAAAATTGTAATTTACAGAACTGTTGAAACAAATATTTGTGTAGTGTAGTGAGTGGGAGTGGTTTTCTACACCACCCCACATATGATATTTATTAATTTTTAAAAGTTAAAAATCTATTATAATTGTAAATTATGTAAAATATTAATTAAATTCAAACATTTTTAAAATTGAAAATAGCCACAAAATTAACTCTCAATAAAATCATGCGTTTTACTGAACTGATTATAAATGATGTAATGTAAATTTCAATTATCACCTTAGTAAGCTATAATTATCAAATGACTGACTTTTAATTGAATACTTAATTTCTCCTCGTAATTACATCCTAATTATTGAATGGTTCATTAATTATTTATTTAAAACTTATTCAATTATCTAGGGAATAAAGCAATTAAAAATGAGCAGAATTAAAAAAAAATCATTGGTTATGATTAACACAATTATTTAGTAAATAGTAAGAACTATTTTTATTGGGTCGCGTTAAAACTGGAGTGTAAAACGTTAAATTCAATAAGTTATAATATAAATAAAACTCACAACACATTTGTAGAATATAAATGAAAACATAAATATATATATTCTAAATATGTATTCAAAATCTACAATTCTTAATTTAATTCAGACTAAATACATTAAATTAAAATATTGTATTAATTAATTAAATCAAATTATGCTACGATAACATTTTATTCTAATTAAACAAATTACTTACTGGGTCTTCTTGAAAACTTCTGAGAATCATAAAAATTGAGGTAGAAAACGGGAACATTTCCGATTATAGAATTTCAATAGATAGTCATTAATACAATCAGATGATTTAAAAATTGAAATTCATATATAACGATAAAGATTAAATAATAATAAATCACGAAAATGAATTGATGGTGTTTAGAATTGTTTTCGAAATGCTTTTTCCTGTGTAATGAATGAAACACAGTTCAGTTGTACAGTACAGAAAGTTTACCAACACACATATTGCAGCTACCTGGCTCTAGTAATTTCTCTACCAACTTGACCAAATTTCAACCAATCAAATTTTACTATCGACATTGTACCTGGTAAGAAAATGAAGAATGTGTGTAAAAAAATTGCTGTTATTAATTTACTCCTCTTTGAATATTTGAAATTTACTTGTTGAACTTTTCGATTTGTTACTGCATTTTCCAATCTTAATTTTACAGTAATCCAGTTATATTTATTCCCAACATATAAAATAAAACGTGATAATCGTTTATTAATTAAATGCACACACAATTCAATATTAACCAATCGTAAATGAATATAAAGCTAGAAAATATAAAAATTCAGTAAAATTTAATTACATTAATTGAAAAACTGTCAATTGCCGCTTAATAAATATAAGTAGTTTAGAAAGTGAATTGAATTTACAAAGGCTCGGGAATTTCGTGCAACTTGTGTCTATAATTTTTTTTTAGTGCTGTAGATCCAGGCACAAAAGTTAATAATGAGAAAAGAGTTAAATAGAAATTGTTTTTTATAACATTTAATAAAAATGCAATATTGTCATAAAGAGTAAAGATGTAGAGCTACTCAGTAGTTGTACAAAAAGCTTTATTTCTTGTATGTGTATTGCTGAGCAGACGTATGTTACTGGACACCTGTACTAAACAATACTAATTTGAGAGCGTTGTGACCTTTTATCATATATTCAGCTACCCGACGTCATTCAAGAGTGTAGAAAGTAAATTTAAAGTTATTTTGAAAGGTTGTAATTTCTAGGAAAAATGAAATATCTTGAAAATATCAAAAAATGACATAGTTATAATGAATCGGCGTAGTGCGAAATTACAAAAATCAAAAAATTTGAATCAAATTTGAAAAATGGTCAGATAATTTAGACGATGTTGATAATGAATTTATCAGAATACATTTAGAAAGGGTCGAAAACGAGGGAATGTGTAAAAAACAAAAAATCAATAATTAATTAAAGAAAACCAGAGTTGAGTAAAATCAAAAGAAAGGGGTACTCTAAAAGTTATTATCACAACATAATTAATGAGAAAATGATTATTAGAGGGAATGCGATTGTAAGGTAATTAATTATTCTTCTATAATAATAACTTGAAGGAAGTCGCAATGCAAAGGCTGCCAAACAGATAGCAATTAGTTTGAAAATAATTAATCAAAAGAATTTCTTCTGTAAAAAGAAATTCAAATCATAAACTGCTGGAATTTTGACTTATCTATGGAAGAAGAGCTTGTTAGTGTTGAGCAAAAACTAAGCTATGAAAAATTTTGTTTATCTGGCACGACATTCGATAAAATTCGGGGCAACAAAATTCAAATGGACAAAAATTATCAAATTTCGTCCATTTGTCGTTAAATAAGCCGAAAAATAATTTTAAAAATAGAAAAAAAGATATAAAAATAAATAAATACATTAAAAAAGTATTGAAAAACAGCATGGACTAACAAAAACAACCAATTTCGTCAAATCAGCTCCAAATTTACCAAAAACGCTTATATTTTAGAAAATAACTATGATAATTAAGCTTAGGACGATATTAGAAAGAATCACGAAAATCAGACAACTAGGAGAAAAGTGATGAAATGTGGTAAAACGTGTAGGTGTTTTGTTTTATCTCATCAAAAAATAGGCATGCAAAATCCCCTATATAAGTCGATGCCAGATCGACATAATTCAATGCTAAGTTTTCAAAAATTATACCAATTGTTCAAAAAAGTTATTATAACGTTGAAGGATACCTTAGAAGTAAGGAACATCTATGTTATTTTTTTATTATTTAAATTATGTATAGGTTAACCGATTTGTAGTGTGATTATTTAATTTAGGACTCAGGCCATTTATTATGTTTGTTTAATTTATGACTCTGTTACACTATTTGTGTGAATTATATGAAATTTTATTTGGATTACCAATAAAAAGTTTTTAGAAATCACTATCTTATTTTTACTATGTAGTTACTATGGTTAATTTAATAATATATGAATCAATTTAAGTCATTACTCATTTCATGAAGTTATAAAAATGATAAATCACCTGTAATTTTTTGAATGTCACTTTAATAATGAATTTTTAGGACAGAGTCGATTTCGAAAATAAAAGCTCTAATAAATTCCGATTAGGAATAATGTCCTTCCATCTATTAAGCCCTTGAAAACCTCGCTTCCATGGTGCTTAATCTATGGGAGAAATCTCTTGATCACGCCTCGAAAATTTTTATCGTTAAATGATTATTTATGAAATTCACAATTTTTGATTATAATCATATTATTATTATTTGTCATCAATAGTTTTATTGTTAAAAAGAAAGAGTCAAATTTGCTATTTTATTTAAAGTAATCATTTATGATTTTTTTTTATCATTATTAATTGTTATCATTAATTTTGCGATAATTGAATATTATATGAAAACATGCATGCAAGTAAGCAAAATGACTTCCAACAAACTAGTCTCGAGCTAGTACTTCGGAGGGGAGGCACCCGTAGCGAATGGTAGTTCGCCGGGTCAAATCTCTACCCCAAGAATCATAACGCCAGATCCTCAGTGGAGAGTGGCTGGTCATGAGAAAGGACTAATTATAACATAATTACGAAGAATAAAATACTAGAAAAAATCAGAAAGAACAAAATAAAAGGAAATTTAATCACTACGTCTAGTAAACGTTTAAAATACTAATGTTCATTTTTAAAGAACTGGCTGAAACTATTATCCATCATGAAAGAAAAAATAAAGAAAAAGAAAAGATTTATAGAATCAGCAAACGAAAAATGCAAGCAGGTTGTTTCGATTTCAATTAACGTAATGACAAAAAATATAAACATCTTAAAAATACGATCATTAGATAATATGCTTTTCTATTGTAGGTGATTTTAAATTTTATTCATTCCGAAGAGAGAAATTTTGCCTTAGAATATAAAAAGAAATTATTATGCTATCCAAAATTTTTATTTTATTTAATGTTTATTTATTGTTAATAACTATTATTATTAATATTATTATGATTCATTCTCAGGAGTATGATGAAATGAAGGAGAGCAGGCAGGCAACTACCTCACGATAACGAAGGAAGTGGAAGAATTACCCAAATAATAAACGAGAACAATTATTTTCCTCATTAAATTTTTATGTGTAAATTGTTTAAAAAGAAAAAGAAAAAGAAAAAGAATTTTACCTTTACATTGATATTTCAGCAATAATTGTTTCACCAAAACTCGTTTTTGTCTATTTATGCTTTATAAACGATTTAATTAAGTAAAAAGAAATTAACTAGTAGTAAAAACATTTATTAACAATATACAAAAGTCAGCAACCTCATTTGGTTGAGATCTGCGATACATTCTCTAAAATCCAAATGAGAAGGGAAAAGTTCGTAAAATCCGGGAAAACTTGAAGGAAAAAAATCAATAAACTATGCTAGAAAATGTACTCAAATATCTCACTCCAAAGCAGTGAGCGGAATTTTTTGTTTTAATCAATAAAATTGAAACTTTGAATTTAGGATTTTTGAAGGGGAACGGTATTGAAAAACACATTTTGATAAAGGTTTTGACGAAAACTAGTCACTGAGGACCTTGCATAATAGATTTCGTCACAATACTACAAATTAACTAAAATTTATTAGACTAGTAAAAATTAATAATTAAAGAAGGGCTATTTGATTGGTTTCAATGAATAAATTTAACAAAGGTATATGTTACACCCTAGTCATGCTTAATAATTTTGCTATCATTTCATGTATCATTCCAAACCGATTATCAATTTGATTTAGTGCAACCCAATCAAAACAAAACGCTAGATGTGTAGAATGACAAGGCTTTAGAGCAAAGGCAGCGAGCCGAATCAATGATCCCTCGATTCCGCAGGATGGAAGAAACATGGACGTGGTCAGAACAACCCAAGAGCCTGGCACAGCACAATGAATTGCGCAAATTGAACCACTCAGAGATGACTGTAGAAATAGAAAAGTTAAAAAGGGAAAATTAGCACTTAATACTGAAAGAAACTATTCAAAATGAGATCGGGGATCATCCAAGTACCGCGGGAAGCACCAATATATTAAATGAATCAGACTCAGATCGAATTATCTCAATGCACTCCGTCGCAGTAGCAGTATAAAAGCCTAAACATAAAAACCTTCATCCCAGCAAAGCCGAAAGAGAAACGCGACGAAGTCTCAATACAGCCCGATTGATGAGGCAAATTAAGAAGTTTATACCAAATATCTTGGACTAAAATTTAATTAACTTGGTTTCGATATTAAATTTTAATAAATATTTGCCTTTCGTTTAATTGATGATCGTTTTTGGAATGAGCCTAAATTATTTCATATATAGTAACATTAAAATAAATTAAAACAGTCTAAGTATTTCAAATATCGATATTATTTCAATTAAAATGACAATAGAAGGACCTTCAATTTAATACATTTCCAACGTCATTTCTGATGGGTATCCAATTGTTATATCTCTTGTATGTGTATCTGGTGGGAATCTCTTGAAAATGGCCTCGAAAATCTAATGTCGTTTACTCATCAGGTGCCCAGCATTAGTAGGATTTTGCAGATTCACCTATAAAATCTGCGTTTAGACTGTATGGATAAATAAACTGTATTTCCCGAAAATAAGACCAGATGTTATTAATTTCTACTCTAAAAGATGCAGTAGGGCATATTTTTGAACATGTTCTTTTTATCAATGTGGATTTATTTCATTAAATATTCATGCCATCTTCTAGAAAATCGTTATAATTCTCTAAATATTGAATTCCACCTTAAATTTCTTTTGATTTCTCTCAGATTATAAACCTAAAGTGGGTAAGAGATAAAAGATTGAAACAGATAGCTCTTGAGTTAAGAGCCCTCGAGCTGTCATTGTATCCAGAGAACATCAAATTTATAGTTAATAAAACTAGCACGATTGAAACGATGAAAGATGCAATATTTAATATTATTAATACATTCAGATATAATTGTCAAAACAAAAAGTAAATTTGTTTAACGAAACCAAAAATACTATTTTCGCACGAGTAAGACTGAAATAAAGGATTGTAAGACAAATCATAACCAATGAATTTCCTAATATTGCCAATGGGGTCTGCAATAAAATATTTCAATGACAAAACCCAAATTTCAATGCATCCGAGTGCAACGATTTTGTCTAACGGTTAAAGAGAGAAAATTTGTTAAGAATAAACAATATAGATATTTAAGTGGTTCATATGGTAATTGATAACAAATAGAAGAAAACTATTAATGAATATTGTTGGGGTTGATTTAAAATGAAGGAATCGAAATGAGGGCACGGAAAATCAAAAATAAACAAAAAACATCAAAAATAATTAAAGTACAAAAATTAATTTCAGATTCATAACATCTGACA
This sequence comes from Schmidtea mediterranea, assembly GCA_022537955.1. Taxonomy (NCBI): domain Eukaryota; kingdom Metazoa; phylum Platyhelminthes; order Tricladida; family Dugesiidae; genus Schmidtea; species Schmidtea mediterranea. The sequence continues at coordinate 299,899,144 of CM039679.1, read as the reverse complement.
ATTAATATTGAACGGGAAACAGGTATAGTTGAACTCCAAATCTAAAGACGAACTTAAATATAATAATAAAGATTTAGTGAGATGTCTTTAGGGAAAGTTATAAGCAAAAAACAAATTATTGTATATACTTATATAAAGACCAAGTAATTTGGATTAAGTTTTTTCAAAATTTGTGGGTCTGTTTATATGTGAACCTAATTTTAATTAAAATAATTATATTTCAATAATTAATTGATAATAAATGTAATGTGTCAATTACTAATTTGTAAATTAATATACAGAATAAATTAATATTTTTATCAATATTTTTGGCTAGTTTGGAAAAGAAAATTGCTTCTTTCCAATTTGAAAAACCTTTTATTTATAAAAGGTATGTGGATGATATTTTTCTTGTATTTGAAAACCAGAAACATGTAGAACCGTTTTTGCATTTTATAAACAGTTTACATAAAAACATTGTATTCACGTGTGAAACGGAGAGAAAGTCATCAATTACGTTTTTGGATTTGTTAATTCAACGCAAAGATAAACAGTATGAGACAGAGATTTATAGAAAACCAACTGACACTGCTCTTTATACTTCTCCAGAAAGCTTTTGTGAATTTAAGTATAAGAGAAATATGGTGAAAGGATTGATTTATCGTTCATGGTCTTTATCTTCTACTTTTGCTAATTCGGTAAAAAGTGTTGATAAATTGGTTGAGTTGTTGATAAAGAATGGATAGTCTAAATCATTTTTATTGTTGATGATAAAAGAGACTGTTGATAAATTGATTAAAAATCCTAAGGATCCATGTTTTGGAAAGTCTGATTGTAATTTGTCAAATGGGTGTGAATTGAGTGTTGATCTAAATAATAGTAAAAATGGATATAAAAAAATTGAGCCTAAATATGTGTTAATATTGCCGTACTCTGAAGGCTTTACAAATTATAAAAGGAAATTAAGTAAACAGATGGGAAATTTAGAGTATAAGATCGTCTCTAATTCGTGTAAGGTACGCAATATGTTTATTAATAAATCAAAAACTCCGGTTGGATTGTGTTCTGATCTCGTTTATCAATTTACATGTAATGGGTGTAATGCCACATACATTGGAGAGACTTCCCGTCATCTCTGTACTCGAGTTCTAGAGCATTGTCGATTGAAGGGTTTGACCAATATTAGTGAGCACAATAGAGGCTGTAAAAGTGAAATAGGAATGTCTGATTTTAGAATTTTGTTGAGAAGTTTTAATAATTATTAGGAACGCGTGATATGTGAAGCATTGCTGATAAGGTCATTGGATCCAAAGATTAATGTGCAAAGTGCTGTGACTACGAATGTTTTGAATGTTTTTAAATAGTTTACGTATGTTAAATCATGTTTGTTTTTTTTTAATATTATTAAAATAATTGAAAATTTTAAATTACATTAATTTTTTAAAAATAAGAATATAAGTGAAAATTTTAAAAATTTTAAATTAATTAAAAGTGAATTGAATATATTTTATAAATATTTATTTATTACAAAATTAAATTAATAAAAAATAATTTGTTTAAATTAAATGTTAATTCATAATATTTTTAGTTGCTTTTGAGTACCTGAAGATGATAGCTATGCTATCGAAATATATCGTACGAAAAGTTTTTTATTGGCGTTATCTTTTAAGAATAAATTAAATTAAATTTTTGATTGAATCAGTTTATTTTTTGGAAGTTTATTTAATGAAAGAAAAGAAAAATAATTTAGAACGAAAAAAGCTTCACATATTTGAGAGTCCAAATTTTCCGAACTTGAAAAGATCTTATTGTTATGGTTCTTAGTGATCTGCATAATTTGAAATAAATTAAATATTATCCAAAATTTCATTTTTAATAGGTCAGCTTATACGAAGATCATCTAATTTGTTCATTTTAACAACCATATTTGAGGGGTTGTGAATATATACGGTAATTAAAATTAATTAATTTTCTAATGAAAAACCCAAGCTAATGTAAAGCCATATCAAATTGCAAACCTGATCAGTGAGAAAACCCACGACGTGTAGAGGGCCGAGCTGTATAGATTCAGATAAACTACCCAAGAGCCAACCGAGGAAATTATATGTTTGAAAAACAGTTAACCAGATTTAAAAGCTATTAAACTCGAATGTTGAAATAATTATTTAACAACAATTAAAATATTTGTCGAGAAAGCAGTACAAAAAGCGAGATTGAGATAAAAGGAATTTACCTGTTTGTTGAAGAGAAACTTCGAAAGAATTAATGATGAATGCGAAATAAAAGTTCAAGAAATAAAAGTTCAGAAAATAAAAGTTACAAAAAAAGAAATAAAAGTTCAAATCGTTTGACAGTTTGTGAGTTTGAGCTAGAAATCAATAAATGCATTGTGTGTTGGGTTTTGGTTATTTGATTTATAAACATGAAACACGAGGAGTCAGAGATTAACCGACTTGTAAAATAATATCACAACAATATATTTGTTGTATGAAATAACTTATTATGTGTGTTCATTTCATGAAAATAATTGATGTATACATATTTTGTATAAGATATTAATTAATTTGACACATAAATGTATGTATTTAATGTCACTTGTATAAAAAGAAGATTAACATTTGAATATTGTCAGTACAATTCACTGTTTTCTCAACCAACATTGATTAAGTAAGCTCTTGATATGTTCCAATCTAGCTTATAAAAGTAAAATAAGATATTTATACATCACAAAAACATGACAGTTATCAACACGGAGTAGAAACTGAAGGGAAACTTGGAAATAGCTGAAAGCCAGAATAATGATTTACATAAATATTTAGTCTTTAGTACAAAGACAGAGCTTTCTTCATCGTATACTATTTCTAACTTGAATGTAATTCTAAGTGAAATAAGTTTTAAAGATGAAGAACAAGGCAAAAAAGAGGAAAATAAAGAAAACACAAATCTATAATCAAAAGGATGAAAGTGATTCTAAAAAGGTGATAGTGGAAACTCAGATGATAGAGATTATTCTAAAAAATGCGCGATGTAGTTTTAGTAATTTATATTTAATTTAATCATATATAATTTATTATTAAACATTTAATATTTATTTGGATTGTTGAGTTCTATTTTTTGACAAGCTTATTTTATGCATACTCAAATTTTTTTGCCGAATACTTAGCTTAATAACTATATACGGGTGTTTTTATGTTATGTGCATAGCATGATCGAATTTCCATGTAAAAATTGTGTTTGTGTGTTTTATTTTTGAATTCATGTTTATATTTGGAATTTATTAGGTTTTGTTTATTCGTTCTTCTGAACAATAATTACTTTTGGAATCTTGAAATTGATATATAAATATCTTGGAGTTTTGAATTGTTATTTGTTTTCAAATTCTTGCTTTAAAGAAAGTAGAAAAATATATTGATTCCTTAGTTATTGATAGTGGATTAAAAATTATGCGTATAACCGGATTAGCAGGCGTTGATGTTTAGAGAGATGTTATGGCTGGCATTAATAACTATGAAATATCCGATTGAACACGTTATTAGGACAAATTGTGGAAAGTATTGGACATGATTGAATTTACAATGAGGTTAGAGCAGCAACTGAAAAAAACCCAGATTTGTTGACTGGCGTAAACAGTGAAGAGATAATTCAAATTATATTCCATACATTTAATTCATCAGCTATGATTATAGCAATAAACCGAAGCAGTGTTAAAATAGGAATTAACATCATTGAATGAACAATTATCCAAATTCAAGGTAGACTAATAGATGAAAAACATATTTTTCATTTGAAAATACTTGAATTTTCTACCAGAGGTTGTTTTAGAAAATATAGAAAATGTAGAAAATACAAAAAACCGTAAATTAAAAGATGCAGTTCTGTTTTAGCAGATGGTAAAACATTAATGATTTTTATAGATAATTTTTTAATATTAAGAAATAATTAGTCTCGAATGGAAAGTATAAAAATGTTTCAAAGACTGAATTTTAATTAAAAATGAGAAACCATCCGTAAATTGTGAATTTAAATAATCATTTGCATCGTTTTAATGCATTTATACCTTATATATGATTTGTTAAAATTATCTAAATTTTTTTTTAAAATTTTTTTTTTAATTTTATCAATTTTTTTTATTTATAACGCTAATTAATAAGTCTTCGAATTACTGACAGATTTTAAAAAAGTCATTTTAGTCAATTCTGAATGTGTAAAATGAATTTAATACAAAGTGAGGTTGCTAAAAAATGTTGACATTTTGTTTTATTATATTAATTTAAAGTTTGATAAACTATTCTTAGCTTGTTTTACTGGAGCGACAATCGAATATGGTAGAAATTGAATTGGTATGACGTTTTTTCGACAAAAGATTTAGTTGCTGTAAAAAGATAAACAGTTATATAGAGTAATAGTTTTCGTATTCATGATTAAGTCTGCCATTATTTTCTGTAAATAATAGAAAGCAAATTGTTACTACTAATGTTCCCTCTTGCGTTTTAAATACATTGACGCACTTGAAAAAAGAAAAAGTAAAGTAACGATATTTTTTAAATGCTTAACTTTTTTTCGAAATCTTACAATTTTGAAATCAATAGTGGACAAAACATTAATTCCACCTTTGCTTTTTTGTTGACTTGATACCCGACCGATATTTACTTTTACAAATCCATACATTAATACAAAAATTTAATATATACCATTCACTTTGGCATGAAAAATGAAGTAAACTGTAACTTGGTAGTTAGTGGCGCACGGGCCAACTTACATCATAACAAAAAAAGTGGGGGGGTGGTTAATCGGATTAAATTGCATAATTAGGTAATTAATCTCGATTACGTAATTAAGATATTTGATTTTTGTGTGCTTGTTTATTTTTTGAATTAAAATTTTTAGCGCATTTTTTATTAACAAAAAAATAAGCTATCGATAAAAAAGCCTAAAATAAAATATGGTTCAAATCGCCTACAATTGGTCCCACTATAGTCAGAGGCTATTTTGAACTCTCGATAAAAATTGGCTCAAATCACCTATCGATTAAAAAGCCTAAAAATATTTTATCAATAAAATAGTCTAAATATATTTCTTTGATTAAAAAGCTTAAAGTTAAAGTGGTTTGAATCGCCTACGATGGTCACACTAAAATTCGGAGGTATTTTTGATTACCGATAAAAATTGGCTTGAATCGCCTATCGATAAAAAAGCATAGAAAAATTTCTTCAATAAAAAGAATAAAAATATTTTTTCAATAAAAAGCCTAAAAATATTTCTTCAATTAATTATACATGACACTAAATCTAACATAAATCTATTAATTGCTAACACCTCAAAATATCAAAAAAAAATTATTTTTACACTAAATACATTTTCGGATCATGTCCATTATCATAGAACTTGGAATAAATTTTCACATATTTATTTAAAATTATTAGACTTTGAATAAAAATGATAAAAAAAATAATACACATACAATTAATATCTACCACATTACTTAAATCAAATAATTGGTGGGTTTCTGGGTTTTGATATTTTGAAACTATATGGTTGTTACCCAGACAACCCCATATAAATATCTTTCGCTTACCACTCGGCACCCGTTGCTAGGCAACGTTGGAACTGTGTTCGAGTGGGTAGATTATCCGCAAAAAGTGAGCGTCATTGCTAACGCTATAATTGACCGGACGATCTCTGGGTTCAACGAGCTGCCGATAGAAGGCCTGCGCTCGATTTAGATTCTTAGATCCCTTACCAAAGGTGATTTTTATTTTAGCAATTACTACTGATTTCAACTTCGGAATATTTCGATTGAGTTGGGTCGGATAACACTATGAACTATTATTTATACTATTTATTAAATAACACAATATAAGATTCACAATTTAGATCACATTCTTCCACCCTGAGCCGCCCGACGTTTTGCCCTTCCTGGCCGGTGCTTATTGGGGCTGTCCTTGGGTGTTGCCAGAGGTATTATGTCTCGGTAAGCCAACTGTGCCGGGGCGAAGACTTATGGATAAGTTACTGCAGCCTTTTCTTGACTCGTTGACAGTGCTGTTTCTAGGCTTTTGATTTCTGTCTACAGGTTTTGCGTCAGTTGTCGTTCACCAGCTCACCCCTTTTGCGCTGCTTCCATTTTTTGATAAATGGTCTTCACCCTTTTCGGCTCGATCCAGGTTCCCTTGACCTGCTGGATTCCCGAGTGAGTTGTAGGAGCTGTTGTTGTAGGTCCCGGTTGGATGCCTGGGCCTTGTCTAACTCCCGTTGTAGGATGGATGACTGACGGAAATTCATTTCTGATATAAAAAATAAGATTTCATAAAATCGGTTCTACAATTATAGGGAATTGATCATTTCTTAACTTATTACTAGGTCGTCGAAAGGTATTTATTTCTTATCCTCCGGTATGTTGATCAAATAAAGCAATATTAAAACATAAAATTCATAATAAGGTGCCGGAATACGAAGATAAACAGCTTTATTTCAAACGTTTTATTTAGATTCATGCGCGTTAATAATGTTCATAATATTCTTATCTCCTCTTTTTGATATATCGTTCCCTCACATACGAATGTTCACGGTGGATTTCTGTAGTTCTATCTTCCTCTCTCATCTCCCTCGGTAGAATGTGCCGTGGGACTACCTCGTTCATATCGGTCATCCGCTCCTGGAGCTTGGGGTCATCCAGCTCATATGAAACATTATATTGCGGGGCATACCCGTCGGTACTGGGTATCCGGCCTGCCGCAATATCTTTGTTGATCCTTCGCAAATGTCGCCTGGCCTGCTCTACTTGCCGATTCGTCTCGGCTTGATGTCTTTTGAGGCGCGCCAGTAGGTACTCGTCCTGTCCTCGCATCTCCTTCGCCGGGTTTCTTCCCGGGTCTCTCTTGATTGCCACGTATGGGAGATCAACTTCGTCGGAGTCTCTTTGCGTGCCAGATCGGGTTTCAGGCACCGGAGAGATAGAAAATCCCGCGTCCCACATTACCTGCCTACATCGGTCAGCCGAGTGAGCGGGGAACCGGGCGATTACTCGGGATGCGTCAATTCACGAGTCTTCTAAAAAACAAGAAATATTAATTGATAAATAATGTCTGACATTCTACGCGTTATGGTTAGCTGGTCTTATAACTTATTCAGTGCGGTATGTTCACGTTATGAGTCGAAATCCTTGATCGGGGTCCTATTTCGACGATGGTTTCACTATTCTCGCAATTCGCTGGTAGTGGCCTTTAGTTCGTGTGTGACATTGTTCCACGGGGGTTTTCCTCCTACCAATCACTAGGGTCGATGTCTCAGCTAGTCTTATTTCGCCTGGGCTGATGAATTCTTAGTGTTTATTTTGTTCATTGTCCTACGCAAATTATACCTTACCGGAATTTGTATGGACAAAGATGTTTAGTGGTCTATTTTTAAATAATATAAAAGTTTTAGTGGTAGGAAAATTAAAAAATAGTACATATACAATAAAAGTGCATATACAATCTATCGACACGTAACCCAGCTGCGTTGAGATACCCTCCTGAATCATAGAACTTTTTAGAATCTAAATGGCGAAAAATCTTTAAACTTTAAATTCTGAGGATTCTGCATGGAGTTTTTTGTGCGGATGAGGATTTTTTTTTTAATTAAAACTAATTTGATGATTTATAAATATTTCAGACAATTTTATTATTTCCAACGTTTTTATCATTTAATGATACTAAGGTTTTATTGCTATTATTACTGTTGGGCTCAGAGCCAAAATTAAAACAAAATTACAAAACCAATTTAAACAAAAAGATGAAAATAATATAAATTAAAACAAAATAATTAATGTCGTTTGGAAATTGTCAATATGGCTGCTGTAACATAAGCACGCACCGCAAGAAGAGACCAAAAATAAAATAAAACATATTAATTAAAACAAAATAAAAATATAACAAAATTAAATAAAACAAATAATTAATTAAAATTCTTGAAAAAGCCTACAGCTGCAGAAAGAAACATACGAAAAATAAAATAAACTGCCAAAACCTTGCAAAATAAGGTTTAGAAAAAACACAGGCAGAAGAGGCGACCAGAAAACAAAATATTGGGGTTAAAAAATAATATTGTAAGAAAATAATAATAAAAATAAAATCCAACAATAAAATATTAATATATCAAAAAATAAAGAAAAATATATAAAAAATTAAAAATATATTTTGAAATAAATAAAATAATTAAAAAGCCCTAAAAATGGCGAAAAATCGCCCATTGGTCGCACACAGACACAAAAACACTATATATACAGCAGTCATTTTCACAATTTTTAGACAAGACTTAGACTTTCTTAGACAATTTTAGTCAGGCAGAAAATTTGTAGAAATTTTTAGACATTCTTAGACGAACAGTGAGTCATTCTTAGACAAAAATTTTTATGCCAATTTATGCCAATTTTTCCAATTTGGTTGCATGACTGTGAATTGTAAAAATTGTTTTCTTGTATAAATATATATTTTGAAGTTAAAGTCTTGTTATTTTGATTTTATTCTGGATGATAATGGAATCTTTTGGTGCCACTGACAAGTCCCCTTAAAATCTTTTATATACATATGTATTGCAATAGTTATCAGGAAGGCAGATCCCGATCCGGCTGGCGGATTGAGTTCCCTAGTTGTGATTGTGGGTCGAGCTTGTCTGAAATCTCGGTCTGTCCGCGACGGGGCCTGGCAAAATGGCACAGGACCCTCCCCGCAGGGCATCGTTAAACGACTCACAACGGCTGATGGAAACGTCGGTCGAGGTGAGCAGGTAAACTTAAACTCATGGGAAGTGCAACTTTAGTTAAGAGGGAATAAAGTTTTGTATTGAAAATCTAAAACATTGTCGGAAAATTAATTGGAAAATCAAGTAGGAAAGGATAAGATAGGGTAAGAATGTAAAGTTGAAAGTATTTTTCCAAAGGTTGAATGATTTAATCTGACAGAAGAGAGAAATGTTTATTGAAGTGACCGCAGAGGGTTGTAACTACTTAAAATCATGGGAAATGTACCTTGAGTTAAGGAACTGGTAATCAAATTTTTAATATAGGGAAAGATAAAGGTAAACTAGTGTTGGACGTATGGGAATTTTTATTTTACTTCATTACTTATCCTATTGGTGTGACCTCCACATTTGACTCCTAGGGATACCTTCCCGATACGCCGCACGATTTGGAATAACCATTGCGTACCCATGACCGAAATCATGTTGGTACTGTACGCAACAGCCGAATGCCATTCGAGCAGGTGAGCGCTACTACTAACACTACTCCTCGAAGGACCTTCGCTTTCCCGGATTATTTGCTGCCGATGGAAGGACTTACGCTTCTTGCCTACTAACTTACTTATAACCCCCTTATATTTATATTGATTACGTTGAGAAAAATCGTGGGAATCATTCACATCACTCTACCAGTTTACACACCCTATCTGACAATTTACCGTTATCTATTACTGTTACTCCGTCTCCCTTAACTTGAGATAATTAATTCTGACCCAACAGAAAGAAAAAAAAAGAGTACAAGTGAGCTGTATTAAAATCATATACATTGGCAGTCATATTTGGGTAAAATTGATGGTTCGTGAGAATAAGCGCCGGAGATAGGTTATGAAAACCCGAGTCCGACTCAATCTTCCTCGGCATCGATATCAGTAGGCAAACACCTACGCTTTGCCGGCCGATATGGTGGGGGGTTGATACTGTGGTTGCCCTCACTGCGAGTAGAGGGTCCGGCGACTTCTGCTTGAGGAGAAATTTGAGGGACACTGCCCGTGAGGACGGCGATGTCGTTGCAGTTCAATCCCAAGCGATCGAGAGCTTGGGAGACTACGGGAGAGTCTGAGTCCTCATCCACTAGATTTATGTGGATTTGGTGAGCTAGCGGTGGAAAGGTTGCGGTAGGAGCATACAGGACATCCGTAAACGCTTGGCGGAGAGCCGTGGCCTGCTCTTTAATTAGCAGCCGTTGGCTACGCGACTCCGCGATCAGTTCGTCTCGGGCCCGAGTCAATCTCTCTATCTTTCGATGCAGGCCCTGGGCGACTTCTAGAGAGGACCAGGTGCCCTTGATCCGTTCATATTTCGTCCGTAACGAGTTATGTTTCGCCTCCAGTTCCTCGAGTCTCTGCCGGAGCGCAATAACCGACTGAGAAAGTCGGGGAATCCTTGAAAGACTATTCAATGACGAGCCGGTTCCAGAGTTCATGTCCTAAAAGGAGAGAGAAGGAATTCAGGAAATGGAGATTAATCGAGAGATGATAAAAGGAAATTGACGGGAAAATAGCGGAGGGGTATTACGAGTTTCTCAAATGGTTAATTGATTCCCAAAATTCATTTTATGTCCCGTGATGGCTTATCAACATTTGAGTTCCTATCATCAGTTAAATTATCGGCTGAATAGGGTTACGGTTGATTGTCATTAGGTTAGGATTTTCGCACGAAATTGTAGAATAGCATTAATACTGTTGTTCGGTACCTTAATAATTCTTACTGAATTAAAATTTAATATAACTCGCTATAAAATCATCCTATTATTAATACGATTTAACATTATAGTAAATTACATTAATATTTTCCATTATTAGTGGTTCCTATTGAATTGAAATTAATATAATTCGTCAAAAACGGTACTACTATTATTATCAAGAACTATTACCCATAAATCTGAATGATTATTGTGAATGATTCATCACTAAGGTCCCCAGTATTACTGGTGATCGTAGTGAAGGAATTTGATTAAAAACAAAGCTATCTATTGCGAAAATTTATGCAGGTTACTATAGCTGGTTAAAATTTAAGCTAATTTTAATAATGTACCCACTAATATTAGATTTTCCTCGGGTTCTATGCGAATTAGGTCCTAATGTCTTTAGTACTCCGGAACTTTGACTGAAGGCTAATAAATCCACGGTACTGGAATATGTGTATTATCGCTAGGGTCGTGATTATTGATCGATAATTGACGCTCACGATGAACGCATTAGAAATGGTGAGATAACAATTTTCAACGGAAATTGTACGCGTAGGTGAATTTGATCTATTGGTTTTCAAAAAATTAATTATTTCTATTCAGCAAGCTGAGTTGTTCATCGGATTTCACGATTTTCAGACTATGTGAAGAGACAGATACTTATCGTGGTGGATATTACGTCTAAAAGAGGGTCTTGCCAATTCACTGGCTTCTGCAACTTATTCCTGAAGCGTCAATCTCCTGTCAGAAACAGTTGGGTTCGATGAGTGTGGTGAGTTCTTCTTATTTTTATCACTGTGCTTATCGGTCTTTTGCTAGTTTTAAGCCAGTTGGAGAAAGATATGCTGCGGGAACTTATCGTTTTCCTGAAATTATACCTACGACGTCGGATCGTCTGTGGAATGGATTTATTTTCTTATCTGCCGTGCTAACCGTTCCTATCGGTTCTCGTACGATTCATATGCGAAAGAAATTTCCTACTGGTTCGAAGAACGGTTTCATTGCGTCTGTCTACGTCGCGGAATTTATATCGAATCAGTGAAAACTCAACTATTGTTTTATAGGGTTTTGCGTCGCAGAACGAAGAAAATTGGTGCGTCTTCATTTTCGATTTTCAATTGCATGTTCATTTCCGTGTGATAGTTTAGTCAGTTAGTTGTCGATATCTATGCCTATCCCTGCTACCCGATCTCCGGTTACTAGTTGATTCGAGGTTTTTTTTTAAAAAAACGTTTTCTAGATCGTTCCATGATCTTACCTAATATCCCTCTAACTGAAATAACGCTCTTCCCGTGATTTTATTCCTACTCGCTCCGGCCACTTTTCAGGAGTCGCTTCGAGTTATACGACGATGCCCTGCGTGGAGGTCCTGTGCGTACTGCGAGACCCTACTGCGGACTACCGAAGTGTTCACGAGGCATGACCCGCGAGCTCAACTAGGGGTCTTAACCCACCAGCCGGCACGAGATCCGTCCCATGAACTTCTATTCAAATACGTATGATATAATATTTTAAGGGACTCGAACCAATAAATTATATTTATATATATAGTAATTATTGAACGGAAACATTAAAGCAGAGACATTATGACACATCGTAAAATTTAATTATGAAAAGTGGTTACATTAACATAGAAAACATATAAAGACTACAAAATTCCTTACTTTTGATCAATTAGTTGAATTGTTGCAAATTTGAAAGTTAAGTATAAGATAAAAATAATGAAATTTGTCACTGTATATATACTATTTTTGTGAGTGTGTGCGACCAATGGGCGATTTTTCGCCATTTTTAGGGCTTTTTAATTATTTTATTTATTTCGAAATATTTTTGTAATTTTTTATATATTTTTTTTTATTTTTTGCTATATTATATTTTTTGCTATATTAATATTTTATTGTTGGATTTTATTTTTATTATTATTTTCTTAAAATATTATTTTTAAACCCCAATATTTTGTTTTCTGGTCGCCTCTTCTGCCTGTGTTTTTTCTAAACCTTATTTTGCAAGGTTTTGGCAGTTTATTTTATTTTTCGTATGTTTCTTTTTGCATCTGTAGGCATTTTTCCGAATTTTAATTAATTATTTGTTTTATTTAATTTTTGTTATATTTTTAATTTGTTTTAGTTAATATGTTTTATTTTATTTTTGGTCTCTTCTTGCGGCGCGTGCATATGTACAGTGACTTATCTCATTACCTTTATTTCTTGTTTTAATTTTTATTACTGATTTTGTTTAAATTGTGGCTCTGAGCCCAACACTAGTACAAATGTAGTCGATACCGTGATTAAACAAATGAAATAGGAAATTTACCAAAAAATAAGGTAGGAACGCTACCCAAATTTTTGAAGGATATCTTTATAAATAATGGGTAAAGATGACAAATTAGTATGGAAATTGTAGGAATAGACGAGTAAGAACAAGGATATAGAAAGAGAAAGACGTAAGACCTTCCATTGGCAGTCCAGAACCCGAAAGTGAAAATAACATGAAGAGTAGTTCGAGAAATGGAGCTCACCTGCTCATGAATTTTCAACCCTTATGTACATTACCAACATGGCAATCACCATGGGTACATAGGAGGGATAGAATAATAATCGTGATGGCGTTTAGGGGGTAGATGCACAAAAATACCCTAGAAAAAATAAATAAAAATCAACCCTATTCGCCAACATTACTAATAAATGGTCAAAAATCTTTAAAATTACAATTAGAACATGAGAAGAAATCAGAAGTGTTTACCAAAAGAAGTCACTATAGTTACATACACCCACACATAAGTATATATGAAATTGTGGAACGAAATTCATATTTGAGAACCTGAACAACAATCTAATTTCTCTATGAAGTTATAATACAAATCGCAAAAATGATTTTTAAATGAATTAACGGCCGATATTTGGAGGATGACTGAAATACATTTGACAGTTTTCATCAAAAAACAAGGTCCGGTGTGTTGATTACACCTCAATTTGCATTATCACGGTTGGGGTACAGAAAGTTTAATTATCATATTTATGTTAAGCAAATGTCCATTTTAGTCGCAATGATAATGAGTAAAACTTTGGCTTAAGCATAATCATAGTAATAGATGCCTAAATAAAATTAATTAAGAAATTCTAATTAACTTATAACAAAAATTCTGATTATGATACACGAAAATTTATTTTTATCATAGTAATAACGAATTATAAACTATCTTAACTGTATTAATAATACAATAGAAGTCTAAATTAATTTCACTAGTAGATTACTTTACTTTGAGGTACTAACAATTCATTAGAGGTCTAAATTAATTTCAATATTAGATTACTTTACTTTTATTACGAGCGGGTGTTGCAAAGTGAATCCTAAGCCAACAAAAAATGCATCCAACTTCATCGCGGGTCTGCTTCAACTAACTACTGGCCTCTACCAACGACTTGCGATAATAGATCGGGTCTCGATGTCCCTTATCAGGCTTGGTCAACTATCGGTTGGGCATTCGTAAGTGGTTTGAGTAACTCAGTTCGCCTTTCATTCTAACTTTATTAGTTAATGCGTCGTGGGGTACTCCAATTGTGATTAAGACCAAAACAGTACGAGATTTATCGACTCAATAATTTATTTATGATATGAATAGCGGCTATCATGAATTTCTGATTTTACTGGCTAGCGGGTCTACATTAGCAATGGTTCGTCGAATTGGTCGTACCTGCGCTAATACTCGATAATGAAATTAATATCGTGATGAAAAAAAACTTGAATAAATTACCCGAATATAATGGCCTATTACTGTCCGCAGTGCCGAGTTCCTCATACTCGCGTTTTTCTCTGGAAATTTGTGCTGGTTTTCGGGACATTTTAATAATGAATCGTAATAAATGATTTTCAGTCGAGCCAGTTCTTATACTAGAGTGTGTGTCTACTGGGGTAGGAAATTTTGGCCGGTGCACACCTTTTTGACTACACGTCGGTGTGCGTATCCGAACTAAGTCAGTTAGTTTAATCTCCAATTTTCCAGCGGTATATGCATGTGCCCTTTTACAACAAATAATCATGTTAATCAGATTTTTATTGATTAATAATTTAGGGATTTATGTGCGCAATGCACTTTATTATCTAGCTTCGTCTCGTGACATTTTGTAGAAAGGACGTGCTTATTTTCTCTTCTCGTGGGTTTATTTATGGAATCGTATTTATTCGACATTTGGCTCTGGGTTAGATGGGATTTCACGGTTGACATTCTTATCGCTGAAAATCTTTTGGAAGGACCTATCGGTGAATTGGCCTGTTTTAGGGATTATCGTTGGAAATTGACGCGCAATAGTATAGTAAAATATATTCTTTATGATTTCAAATTGTGTAATTATTAGTCCTTAGATCAGATTCGTTTCTATCCGGAACTTCATGTCGGCTACCCAGATCTTGGAATTTTTCTCAAGATAATTCTGGACATGTCTAAGGATCAATATTATCGGGACAATATCGGTTAGGAACGATTGAGGCTTTCTTGTCCTCGTCACAACTCTGTTATGATGCACTTTCAGGCAGGATTATCGTTGCTGATGTTTTCAATGACGAAGAATATTGTGATTGTTGTGAAATCGGTATATATTCAAGTATATTTGTTTGTCCTCTTTTGAATTTTTATATTGACGGTGTTAACTTATTCTGATGTGTCTATAGAGTTTGGCGTGTAATATATTATTTCATTAATTTTCGTTATTATTTAGCTCGTGTGATCGACAATTATGGTGCATTTTTTAGATGAGTGACCTTGGTAACTTCCTGACGGATTGTTTCATCGTGTGGTGCTAGGCTCTGAGATGCTATTCACGTGTTTCCCTTGTTATTTTTGGGTGGTAATTCGGGTTTTGTCTCAGGATTTACTACATTAGTTAACACCTTCTGGGGAATTTTGAACATGGATGCACAGTTGAATGTTCTTGGTGCTTTAGAATTTTTCTATTTTCCTTGGATAGTTATTAATTTGGAGTAAATTCCGCTTAGCAAACTTTTACCATTTACTTTGGATTATTATAATTCCTTATCCATTTACCGTAATAATTGGATTAATTTGAGTATCAGTTACGATGCTTCGAGATTTTAATTTTATTAATGTTCCTTCAATGACTTTAGACATTTTAGTAAAAATCTTTACATCTTAAGTATGACATTCCGAGGGTAAATTTTATTGACGGCTCTATTGCAAAAAAAAAATCTTTATACTTTAATCATAACGTTTGGTTTTATTAGCAAATTCCTTAATACCTTTTAGTGAAAAGCATAACATTTTGTTTTATAATTTTTAGTAAATTCTTTACGATTTAGCATGGCATTTTAGTTTGATAACCTTTAGAAAAATTCTTTATAGAATTTTAATTTTATTAATAAGTTTTTTACTGACTTTTAGTAAGGTCCTTTATATTTTATCATAGCAACGATTTTACTAGAGAAAATCCCGTCACCTTCCCTTAATTGATCCTAGACGCGTTTGTGTTTATATTATAGTTAATGAGTGCATACTGGACTACTCAGTGTTTGAATTTTATCCGTATGTGAAAAATAATTTAGGTCGAGTTTATGGGAATTGAGTGTCGACGAAACAGCCAAAAGACTATTTCCCTTTCACCCTTTTCCCCTATACGGAATAATATTGACGTTTCAGCTCCTGCGTTCTCAAGTCGGAGCCTTCACGGGCACGAATTATTGGCGATTGTACACGCACTTACACAATTCGATTGTATGTTTGATTTTAATGACTTGTGAGATGTTTCGACTGTGGGCCGGAAAAATTTCGACGGAAAAAGTCTATTTGTTTAGATAAATATATATTTTGCTATATCATTTACATCATAGCTACCATTAGAAATCTTCGGGCATCATACATCATAACCTTCTCCCCCCACGCCGACACCCAAGCAGAGCTCATTCGAGGTCGCAAGGATGCGACGTGGAGAGAGTTTCGAACATTCTCTCACTCACATCAAGGTTTCTAGATTTCCAAACGGGTTCAAACTGATTAGACGATGGTTTCGATCCAAAATTCGATTTTTCAGATTAAAACTGATTAAACATATGTGAAAATGAATCGGTATATATACCTATTGTACGACCTTAACCTTGCGTGTTATTTTTGATTTAGTAAAACAAAATTTGACCTTGTGATTTTTTAGTATATTCTAATCTTTAATTTTATTATTTTGTAATTTAATTCGACAATTTTATTTTTAATTTTTTAATTGAATTGTTTCCAATTCAATTTATTCCATTTTTATTCCATTTTCATGGATTTTCGCATTTTTTAGTAAATTGTCAAATTTCGGTCAAATTGTTAGGTTTTCATGTTATTTTTATGTTTATTTCGTGCGGATCTTGTTGCACTTTATTATTATTTTAATTTAATTTTGTGTTTTATAATTATATATTTAATTGTTCTCTTTCTCATATTTTAGTAGGGTTAGTTGATGTTTTAATGGGTTTGATTTTAAATCTGCATGTTGTATTTGCGTGTGTATTACCGATTCATTTAAACAATTTACAAGGCCGTTTGTGTTCTAGCCCAACATAATTATCAACTACTAAATATGCTTCAATACATAAATAAAATAGATTCTTGTATACTGAAAATCCAAATTTTATACGACATATGTTTATGATTGATGACTGTCTATTCATTTTTTTAGAAATTATTTTTCATTAAATTGTGATTAAATAGTTGTCTGGTGAATAAAATTCGAATAAAGTAGTGGGGAAAATGTAAGTTTTAAATAAATTTGATTAGATTTGAATAAATTTTTAAAGAAAATTTTTAATATAGTACCAAATTGTAAAGAAAAAGTATTTATCGATTAAAAAACTTAATTAAGTTTTAAAATCTCTGAGTAATTTATTAGATCATTTTTAAAATTTTATAAGATTGTTAGATAATTGCTAAAAAAAGGTACTTGTCGAAAGAAAATTAATATATGTTATTGACTCCTCACGTTATTTAAATGTACAATTTTTCAACTACAAAAAAAACAAGTAAATTCTTGATTTCTAGAAATAATTGTAAATATTAAAATTATTCAGAAAATTGTCGATAAAAAAGTAATAAATGGGTAACAAAAATTTTTAAATACTAGTCCATTTTAGTTTTTAATCAAATTGAATTAAAAATATTTTAACAAAATCAAATAAATACATTAATCAAACATTTTCTTAAAATCAAACTTATCACATATTTTCTCTGTTTTATTCAGATTTCAATAATATCATTAAAATTAACCGAAATCTTATCGATATATTCTGATTAACCTTTAATCAATGAAAAATATATCAATTTTTCAAAGTATCCATTATTTACATAATGATGTTCAATCGATCAAATCCTCCTAAAAATATCATAAATTCCCCTCTTAACCAATCATTTCACTTTAAATAATGTTATTTTAAAGCTTTTTTTTTATAAAACTCTAACACGCATTGATATTCAACTGACTTGGTTCTCTTACAATATCATAAAATGTACTCTTAACCAATCATTTACTCTTAAATAAAAATATTTACACTCTCCTTTAATTGACATTATTTTTACCTACTTTATTCAACCGACTTTATTCATTATTTTTGAGTATAATCCTCTATATTTACCCTTAAAATAAAAATATTCAACCAACTTGATCACTTTAAATTATCATAGTTTCACATATTAACCAATCAATTCCCTTAAAAATATCATAAAATTTGCTATTAACCAATCAATTTTCTTCAAATGACAATATTCCCAACTATATTCATTATTTTCCCCATTTAGATAATCTTTACCCTTATTTATTCAGCCGACTCAACCCCTTGAAAAATTTGTTCTTAATTTTTTATTTGCCCTCTTAACCAATCATTTCTCTTCAAATGACATTTTCCACTTATTGTACCAACTATATTCATTATTTTAAAAAAAACTTAAATAAAATTACTTTAGAAATCTATATTCAACGGAATAAATCTCTTAAAAATCAATCATTTGGATCATATTTACCGTATGTATTTATCCATTTGAATTTCCTTAAAACTATCATAAAAATCTGAATTTTAGTAATAGAAAATCAATTTCTTAATTAATTTTTCGTAATATATTTGGAAGGGAAAAATGAAGAATTTATTTATTCATTAAAGTGAGAAATTATTCATCGAAGGGTGGAAGAACATTCATTGAAGAGATTAATCATTGATTGAAGTGAGAAATTATTCATCGACGAGAGAAAAAACATTCATTGTTTCGGCCGGTTAAAATATAAATTTATTTAATTGTAAAAAATTACATATGTGAAAAGTTTGAATTTTTGTGGTTTGTTTTGCTGGATCAATTTTGTTGGTCTTTTTGAGTTGAAAATTAATTTTGAAATAAATTTTATAAGTTTAAATTTTTGTTCGTCAATATTCCTAATGTATTACTTATCAACGCAAGATATTTATTTTTAAATTCAAACCTGTTATTATCTATATTATTTATTTTCGGAATAATATTTAACCATTTTCTCGCCTAACCATTTTTTCTATAAAAAATGTTTTATGCAAAACTTAAAAACACTCTTTTATTAAAAATATATCTCACTAAACTTTTTTATTGTTTTATTATAAAAATTATAATTCACATAAAGACAATTTTGAAATAAAACAACTATGTAATTTCCATCAGCTGTAAAATTGCAGTTATGAAATATCTTTCACATTTTAAAACAATTTTGACTAATTTTTTGTCAGTATCGTTATTATAATTTTATTATGAATGACAATGATTGCTATGATGTGAATGACATTTTATTGTTTTCTTTATTTCGTTTGAATAAGTTATTTTGTTGAATTTGTTATGGAGATGTTATAGAAATTAAAATAAGTGTCAGTCATTTCACATTTAATATAAAAATATAATCAAATTTTGGTTTTCGAATGACTTATTAAATAAAAACATTTTGGAAAGTGATATTCAATGCGATTTTCAGATATGGTACGAGCAGGAGCCGATTAATCTCAAAATTAGTCTGAAATTAGAAATTACATCAATGTCACAAAAACCTAATGAAAATAAAAGGTTCATATTTTGGTGTAGTTTATTTTTCATTATTATTACAAACTTCATATCCATTGTATTAAAATGGGCGCCATCAAAATGAGGGTGCACGTGAATATAATAAATAAATAAATTTTATTTAAATCTTTGTTTAAATAAAATATAAAAAAATATAAATTTTCAATTTTTTACGTTTTTTAATTTGGTTCTTATTTAATGTTTAAAATATATTTTTTTGTTTTTAAGGTTGAGTATGTTTTTATTTTTGTAAATAAAAGATCTGAAAACATGTTTTAATCTTTAGCAATTAGGTTCCAAGTTTCATAAGACACTTACGTTTTTACGAATAACTTGCGTTAATTTCTGAGATAAGGGAGCTAAAGATGCAAAGTTTCCAGCAAATAGGAACATGAATATAGTAATATTTCTTATTTCAAAGATTTGTAGTATACTCTTTTTGCATCATTTTTCAAATGCCCTTCATAATTGTCAATTTTGATAAAATACAACAGTTAAGATTGTAATGTCACAAATTCTTTTGCAAATTTTGTACAATATTTCAAATAATAAATATACCATATTTTGTTTTAAACATTAGAAACTCTGATTATATGTACATATTTAAGTATAAATTTTTGAATTAAATGGTTTACAAAGTTTTTTCATCAACTTTCTAATTAGTTTTTGGAAATTTCGAAAAACATTTCAAGAAAGGTCGGAAATTTATTACTTCAAGAATACTGTATTAAATGTCGTTGTATTAAAATACGTTGTTTAAACGTTCTTAATCATAATAAACTTTTATTACTCTATTTAATATTAATAGTTTTCAATTAATTTATTGTTATTTTGTAATTTAATAAATGATCAACTAGTTAAATGAAGTTTTCAATTTCGATTATTTTGATAGTTTACTTAAAAAATAATGAAATCGAATACGATTAAAACAAACAAAATCGAATTTCATAATCGAAATCGAATTTGATCAAACCTTATTCGGAATAATGAAAACTATTATTCTAATTTAATTCTTTTAAAGTTTTATTTACAATAAATAGTGAATAAATTAAAAATTCCACTTTATGTCTCAAGAAGAAAAACAATCTAAAAATAGTAGCAAAAAAGGACATCCAGCCAATCAGTAAAGTCAATATGCAGTGACCTTTTGTGAGAAACAAAGTAAACATTAAAATATATTATTTTTATATGAAGGTTTGTTAGAAAATAATTTTGATCAAACTAAATTGCAGATTTAGTTAAATTTATTTTCCCAAAAAATTGAATGCAACAAACAATAGATCTAATTGGATACTTTTTTTCAAAAAGATTTGTTTTAATTTTATTGTTGACTATTGATTTTGAAATTTTAATTGAATTAAAACAAATGGTTTATTAGAATTTCGATTGGTCAAAGTTCAAATTTAAAACTTACCTATAACACGGTATCCATAACATACAGTCTATAAAGCCATGAAAAAAAATGGTGGAAATATAAAAATATCACAAATAATCGGATATTGAAATTTTTAGATAATTTGTAATTAAATTCATAGCAATTAGCCGACATTATTTAGAAAACGGTTTTGTTTATTTTATGTCAAAAGCTCCCAAATATTTTCAGGACAAAATAGAATAAATTTTATTTTTGACTAAATATAATTATTAATATTTTTTTAATTATTTGCTTTTATTTTATTTATATTATTATTAATTATTTATTTTTCTTTTTTTATCAGTATTAATTTATTATTCATTTAATAATTTATTATATTTTGTTATTATTATACTTTTTTAAAATATTTATAACACATACATAAGGGTTATTAAAATTATATACTATAATTTTCATAAGAATACAACAATAAATAATAACAATATAATCAAATATACATTTATTTATTAAATTATAAAAAAATAAAATTTATTTAGCACATACAAATATTTAAATTAATTTAATATATATATATATATATATATATATATATATATATATATATATGTATAAATTAAATTTGTTTAAATTAATTGTTAGAATTAAAAGCTAATAATTAAAAATTACTTATATTTACTTTAATTTATGCATTTACAACGATGTTATTAATTATTTAGTTTTTCAAAATAAATAATAAATAAAATGATACTTACATTGGTCATTTATCATCACTGTTAACAAATGGGCATAAACTGTTTCAGCATCATCATAAAATATTGTTCCATTGCCATTTATTTTATAAGTATTTTAATCAACAGAATCTTCAACATTTATATTTAAATCATCTACACATTAATAAATTATACATTAAATAAAAAATATATGACGCAAAGCGAGGTCTTATTGTTGAATCTTGATTGTATTTGATTTTAAAAGTATGGAAAATTATTTTTTTTTGTTTTGTGTTTTAATTGTGTAAGTAATGTAATTTTGATAAAATGGCAGAGTTTTGTTTAAAAAGGTTTTTATTTCAAAATAAATATTTTTGCAAGTTTATTTTCAAGTTTTTAAGTTATGACTTTCAATTCAGCAAAAATTTTATCAATTATTAAGAATAAATATCCCAATATCCAAGATGAGTTATTAAGCTATGAAGAAATTTATTTGTATGTTTTCATGGTGATTTATAGCCAGCTAGATGTAAATTTATCGAAACGGCTCGAGTATGTATATAATGAAGGTAAAGGAAGTGGCAATCTTGGCAATATATTGATAATGTTGCGTAAATTGGATATCAATATACATGTGTTACAATCCTTAATGGATGCTGTTATACTTATGAAAGATTTTGTTACTGCTACAACTGTTGGACTATTTGATCAAAAATTCTTGTAGATTTAAACAGTAAACAAGAAAATCAATCTTCTTTACCTTCTCTAACCATGGTTTTACTCCCTAATTCTCCAACCAATGAACGCTTTACTAGAATGTTTCCGAATAATATCGATCATATTACTCAAGTAAACACGTTATATGTAGCTGCGGAAAGTGTATGTGAAACTGTTACTAAAGAATTAAATAAAAAAACCATAGTTGAAGAATGAAAAGATGCTTTCCACCTTATGAGCGGATTTTTTGTTTTTATGTTATTAATTTTCATTTTGTTTTTTCTTTACTGTATTAGGTTTCTAGTAATTGTTTTGGGGTTTGTTTAAATAATCTAGTTGTTTTTTTCTAGATTTTAAAAAAGCTTTGTGAGAAATTTGTTTTTGAATATAGATTATTATAAGATACTAACTTTTTTGTGAGGAATATCATAAGAATAAAGAAAAAATTTTCAATTTTAATATTAAAACATCCAAAATTTGAAAAACTAGATTTATTAATACTTAAGATGGCTTGAAACTTACAAATTTTATCTAAACGAAAATTGCCTCCATTGGATTCTACACTCAATCAAGTTACAAGTCTTCCATATAATTTGTAATTTATTACTAAGGATGCAGTAATGAAGTCATTGGTTTGCAATGATGTCTTCGGAAAATATTTTCAAAAATCATTTAGATCATTTATTAAAAGAATTTTTAAAGATAAAATTTTTAGTGTAAATTTTAAATGAAAATTTTTTTAATATAATTTTAGATATGCATATTTTTTCATCATATATATTCTCTCGATAAAAAAATCCTAAAATGGTCACACTTAAGTCAGAGGGTAAAATTAATTAATATGAATTTTTTAAAGTGATTTGTAGTGACTGCAACATTTTATTGTTAATTAATTTCAATAAATTTTAATTAAATTACAAATGCGTTATTAAAAATAACAATTATTTAATTTAGTCTAAATATCATCACTTTTAACATGATCGCCACCGTTTTCAATTTAAATATCTACAAACAACTCTTGAAGAATATCAATCATTCATCGATAATTTTTTACATAAAAATTCAATCGTAGAAATTGCTGTTTTGTTTAATTCTCGATTCCATATACTTATGCCAGCTTGAAACCAAACCAATTCATTTTAAAATCGAAACTGTTCGAACTGATTCAAAAAACAAATGATTGTATTCTCCTAAAAATTTCCGAAATTGAAGAAATATCATTATGTGCACACTACAATGTCATCAACTGCGAAACTCGAGAATTATATACGAAGAATTTACAATTAAAAGAATCACAATTTATTGGTAGAAAAAAGTTGTCCGTAAAAGCTGAACAAGAAAACATTCCTCAAATTGTCATTTCTCAATTCGATTCTACATACAATATTATCAAACTTGAAAAAGGCAAAATCTTGATATTAAATGTTCAGCGACAAACTGGTCAAGAAACGAATCCAGTGAATCAACTTATTTGATTTATTATTTCAAATATTATTATTGTGTTCTTACATAATTAATTTGAAATAAATTTTACAGTACAAATTAAATAATAATAATAACAATAAATAATATAATTAATAATAATAATAATAATAATAATAATAATAATAATAATAATAATAATAATAATAATAATAATAATAATAATAATAATAATAATAATAATAATAATAATAATAATAATAATAATAATAATAATAATAATAATAATAATAATAATAATAATAATAATAACTAGGTTTTAAACAACAATGACTAGGTAATGCATAACAATAACTAAGTACAGTACAATAATAACTAGGTTCTGAAAAATTGGTTATAACCCTTAACCCTTGGAATTGCAAAGAGGCAAAATTGTTGGTGCTTGTTTGGCAGGCGCTGGTGTAATAGAAACAGTCCGAATGTTTGACGTTTAAAGAGGTACTGTCTCAAAAGTATTGCTGCTTTTGAGAGAGGGGGAAAATGTCTTCAGCAAAGCACATGAAATTCGTTAATTCATTTTATTTACTTTAATTTACTCTAGGTACTTTAATTTACACTTATCGAGAATATAAAATAGCTCTGACCATTTGAAGCTTTTATCAGCAGGCCATTCAAGCCATTTTTATTTTAGGCTTTTTATTGAGAGTTAAAAAAACTCAGACAATTGTATGATTACACTGAAAATTACACTGAAAAATTCGCTAAACATTTTAATACAGAAAAAATACACTAAAAATTTTAATTCAAAAAATACATTAAGTTTTAATTAAAAAAAAATACGCTAAACATTTTAATTCAAAAAAATTTCGCGAAAAACGGGTTTTGAAATTTTTGAAAATTTTTTTTTAAATTAATTATTACATCATCGTGTAATCAAGAATTATAACCTAATTACGAAATGCTTTAAGGGGGATTTATTACCTAATTATGTAATTTTCTAAGGGAAGTGAGGTATTTAATTGTGTAATGGTGTGTTGCTCCAATGACCTTCTAACTACCTACTAATACAGTTAGTTAAGAGTTGGTTAACTTTTGACTTGGTTTATTTCTTTAATTACATAAAATGTAAATATTTAATAATAAAATTTAAATTTTTCCTATCTAAAATTGAACCAACCAAACATCAATTATATCCTTGAATTTAATAATAATAATAATAATAATAATCTTTTAACTTAGGCAAGTGATATATTCACCGCGGATTTCCATGAACACAATATTTCAAAATATTAAGAATTTAAAAATTAATATTTGTTTTTAATCAGAGGTATTTTGGAAAACAAAATTAAAATTTACTGAATACCGAAAAGTTTGTTTTATAAACGGAAATATTAGCAACGGGAATTAATACGCTTAAAATGATATCTCAACAATTGATTTGACATAAAATTAATGTAAATGGTTTTGTTGAAATGTTTTTGTTTAAAATAACTGGAAATTAATTTACTAAATTGAGAGTAATGTAATTTTTCTATTCAGAATCCTATTTAATTGTTCAATTTAATTCCTGTTTACCATGTCGATGGAAGCCGCGTAACAATATTTATCACTGAAAAATCTGTTTCCGATCTTATATTTGACCTTTAAATTCATTATTGAATAATTCAAACAAAATTAATTTAGAAATTAATACAATATAAATTTATTTTAAAAAATGGTAGTTGTGACTTTTTTGAATTATTTTTTTTGAAATTTAAGACTTATAATTAATAAATAATTTATTAAATTTGGCAACAATTTAATTAAAAATATCGACCATAAAAAACTCTTCGTACGATTTATTTCGACAGCATAACTGTCATCTTCGGGTACACAAAACCAACTAAAAATATTATGAATTAACTTATAATTTAAACAAATTATTTTTTTATATTAATTTAATTTTCTAATAAATAAACACTAATATATAATATATTATATATATAATATATTATATAATATATTCAATATATAATATACTATATAATATACGATATAATATATAATATTCTAATATATAATATATTCAACTACTTTTAACTAATTTTAAAATGTTATTTATATAAATATTATAATTTTTATCTATATTATAATTTTAATGTAATTTATAAATTAAATTATTTTAATAATGTCAAAAAAGTTTTTTTAAAAAACAATAAATAAACATGATTTAACATACTTAAACTATTTAAAAACACTTTAGACATTCATAGTCACAGCACTTTCCACATTAATCTTTGGATACAATGACCTTATCAGTAGGGTTTCTGAAATCGAACTACTCAAATTCGAATTAGCCGAACCTTTGGCGGAAGATTCGGATTCAAAGTTCGGTACCTTTTTATCGAATCTAAAAATTAAAACGAAAATTTTTACGAAAAATTTAACGATTTCGAACGGTGTGATGAATTTCGAAATTTAATACTCGGATTCGACGAATATTGTTTCCCCGAGTTTTCAGAAACCATACTTATCAGCAATGCTTCACATATCACAATAATTATTAAAATTTTTCAACAAAATTCTAAAATCAGACATTCCTATTTCACTTTTACAGCCTCTATTGTGCTCACTAATATTGGTCAAACCCTTCAATCGACAATGCTCTAGAACTCGAGTACAGAGATGACGGGAAGTCTCTACAATGTATGTGGCATTACACCCATTACATGTAAATTTATAAACGAGACCAGAACACAATCCAACCGGAGTTTTTGATTTATTAATAAACATATTGCGTACCTTACTCGAATTACAGACGATCTTTTACTCTAAATTTCTCACCTGTTTACTTAATTTCCTTTTATAATTTGTAAAACCTACAGAATACGGCAATACTCACACAAATTTAGGCTCAGTTTTTTTATATGCATTTTTACTATTATTTAAATCAACACTTAATTCACATTCATTTGTCAAATTACATTGAGACTTTCCAAAACATGGATCCTTAAGATTTTTAATCAATATGTCAACAGTTTCTTTTATCATCAACAATAAAAATGATTTAGAATACCCATTCTTTATCAACAACTTAACCGGTGAAAAATATATGCTACTTTTTTAAGTATGGGTGATTTATTGGAGAATTATTAGAGATCATTTCATTTGTTCTGAGTAATGTATTCATGAAGAATGGTATCAAAATAATATTTTGTAGTTTTTTATAATTAAATGATATTTTTTATAATTTTTACGATTAAATAATATTTTACAAAATTTTTTATATTGGATACCATTTTTGAAATTTACCAAATTGATATGCTATTTTTTAAATTTAAAAGTTTGATATGCCATTTTTTAAATTTACCAAATTGATATGCCATTTTTTAAATTGTCGACGAAAAATATGCTAAATTTTAAATATTCTAATATATAAATTATGAACGTATAAATGTTTTTTTAAATTTTCAACCGAATTAATAATTGATGCCAGAACGAATAAACAAAAATAAAAACATTTCACAATCTATGAAGTTTAATAATCTTTGGCAATAAAATATAATATTCAAGACAATAAATAGATCTGTTTGGACAAAAAGTGAAAGGAAAGCATTTAAGTATTTACACCAGACCCAATATAAAGTATAACTTTAAAATAAATAAAATTACAATTAATTTACAAATCTTTTAAAAACTGCAATTACTGTTCATTGTAACTACTTTAAGATTTAAAAAATTCAGGAAATCCTAAATTGCAACATTTAATTTTAACACTATTTATTGTGCTTCTAATTCCCTAATCTAGAAAAGGGAGTAGGTGAATGCTCATTTTGAAATATTAATGTTTAGGTTATTCGTTTAACTAATTTTCCGTTTGCTGTTGAAAAAATGCGTGCTTAGTAGTTTGAAAAGTTGAAGCTTACACATTACTCCAAGAAGAATTATGTTCTTTCTTATTCTTTTCTTTGGGTAAAAGTAACCAAACTTCATTGTATCTTACAATTTAAACAATATAATATTTAAAAAAATTTATATAGATTCTAATACTAGACTTATGGGAGAATCTTAAAACCCTCTTGATAAAAATTACTATAAATTATTAAATAGTATTTGGTGCTGTAAAACTGTTGATGATTTTAAAAAAATGAATAAATTTAAGGCTCGGCAATACTTTATCTAAATTAAGTGCATCAAAACCAAGTTTTAGAAAAACTTTTGCAGTTTATTAAAAAACGATTGCTCAATTTTAAATCGGCTCTTTCCCTCATTGAATATCAAGTTAAATAGATCACAATTATCTATTAATCATATGAAAATAAAAAGAAAAGCTTACAATGTATGCAAACACTGATTAACGCTGCTTCCTAATTCTTAAAGCAGGATGAACTTTGAGGGTTACGACCAAACCTAAACCCTTTTCTAGGATATATCAAGATAGAAAATCTATTAAAAGCTTTGTCGCTATATTCCATAATGAAAGATACCTTTTTGGTATATCTTTTTGAAGAGAGAGGTTTTAGTATCATTCTTAAACTCAGCTTTAAGTTTTTCATTGTTATTTATTCATATTAGTCAATACGGTAGATAGAAGCGGCTGCCATTGTCTAATTCTGGAAAAAATGGAGAAATATACTACATTCAGCTCAATTTTTTACAATATACACAGATCAAAAATCCGTTTTGTTCCTTTTTTTGATAAACAAAAATTATCGAAAACGAAAAATGAGAAGATTGCTGGGTTGCGCATCGAGTTATCGGATCTCAAATTTGTTATAAAATACAAACCAGGTTCAGAAAATTTTTTAGCTGATGCCTTATCAAGATGTCGCTCAATCAACTTCCAAAAATCACTAAACTGCTACATTCATCACTATACTATCCAGGAATAACTCGGATGTATCATTATTGTAAACAACAGAACTTACTATATTCCATTTAGGACATCAACAATGTGATTGTTAGCAGTAGTAGGATGTGAGCCAGTCAGATACAACCCCCCCCACTAGCTTACGTAATTATTACGTAACATTTGACCTCTGCACGCGCTGTTGCTACCTGGAGATTGACCTTTGTCCACTAGTTGCTACCTAGTAATTGACCTTTGGTGACCTCATGATTACATCACTTGACCACTGGTCACTTATTATGTCACCGGTCACACTTATTACATCACTGGTCACTACTCGGAGACTAGTTACCTAACTGTTATTATGTCACGTAGTTGTGGACCAACACACCTATCTTCTAGAACCTTCCACACACCTACCAACTTCCACACACCTACCAACTTCCACACACCTACCTTCTAGAACCTTCCACATACCTACCTTCTAGAACCTTTGGTTCTTAAACATTTCACACACATACCAACCAACGATCCGCACAGATCCGCACAGATCCACACCCATCCACACCTATCCACACCCATCCGCGCCCAACACGCCTACAACTACGTCTACGACTAAGTCGTAGACTTAACAAAATCACTCACTAGTACTATTGGTATTATTATTATACTTTTTACTTCATATAAACGTATGAGTTTCGTTTACCTCATTGATTCATGTTACTTACATGTGATATATTAAAAAATTATATTTACATGAAATTTTCAATTGTTAATTATATTATTACATAAAAAATTATAAAATAAGATCAAACTCGTCTTAAAAATAAATGTTCAATTCTAAATTATTTAGCTTACTGACTATTTTGTTAGTAGTATATTACATAACAATTTTATCAAAATAATCATAAAACTTTATTAATTTTCATGAAAATTTAAGTTTAAAAGCACTATAGTATATTGATAGTTTATTTAATTAAAATCAAGTCACTCAAAACTTAAATTTTATCACTGGATTTACAAAATTTTAAGAAAATAATTCAACAAGTTTAAAATTTCAACTAAATATAAAAAATTAAATTATGCCAGATTTACTTTACCAATTTCTATAAAATTTTAAATTTACAGCAAATAAAATATATATATTTATTTCTATTAAAAAATTTAATTTTTAAAATAAAAAATAATTCGCCCACTATAGGAGTTGAACCCACGACTCAACGAATTATTACCGACACCAGACTGTTACAAGTCTCATTTAATAATAATTACAAAACAATAGAATAAAAAGACAAACACATTTACAAGACAACATTTATTTAAATAAAAGCTTCAATATCTTCATTGGCATTGATACCTAAATAATGCCCGAATGCAAAACTTTTGTTTTTACCTACCCACTGACGTTTATCATCGTTGTTACTTAAAGCAATTTTACTATTTTTAAAAGTAAACAACTGATGATGTCTCGTCCCTATTCTCGTTTGAGGAACAGAAAAAATTATATCGTTTCTATAACAATCAAGATAAGAAAGATGCTTTATTTCAGTTCCTTCCAAAGTAATTCCCTTTGCTTTATTACTTTCAGTTTCACCTAAAAGACTATAGCATTTTGGTCGTAAGAAAACCCATTCCTTATATCCAAGTCCCTTACTCTCATCTTTGAATTTACCAATTACTGAGTCAAGTTTTCTTGAATACAAAGGATGACTAATATTATAATTCGAAGTGTCCAAAAGATTATCCGAAACCGTTGCAGGTAAAAGAGTACTTAATTTACAGTTTTTAATTTCAAGAAAGAAAGTACGATAAATATAATAATCACAAAAACAATTTATAACACAAAAAGATAAACAATTTTTAAATCTAAATATATTTAGTTAACAATAGCAATTCTAGCATTATCAATTCTCCATATTGGTGACATAACTTCATTTTGATCAACTTTATAACCTTGAATAGTAATATTAATGTACCAACTTTCCATTTCTTTGAATTGGATTCTTCAAAAGCGTCATGATATCGAGTGTTTCTAGAATTAATATAATTGTTTTCACTGCAACATAATTTCTTATTGATTTGATGTAAAATTTTATTGATTGAATCTGTATCTTCCTTCGTAATATTCACCTGAAGTTTTGAAAATTGAGTTTGACTTAATTTAGCAGCTTTGGAAAATTTATATTCTATTTCATTCACTAAGAAGTACATTCTATGACCGTGATATATCTGAACAGGCTTAAAATTTACATCTTTTCTGTTTCGAGTATTTTTAGCTGTTTCGTTCTGATTGTTCACCATCATGGATTTATCGCTAAAAAGTCCTTGCATCTGAAAAATGAAAATAATTTACAAATTTCATTATTTATACTTAAAATAACACGTGTGCGTCCAATCATAATCATTTTAATAAAAAGCTTTACTATATAAACAAATTATGAAAACCAATTAAAATATATATAAAAAGACAACAAAATTTAAATAAAAATAATTTATTTTTAATTAAATTCTTCGCTCCATCTTGCGAGCATGTATAACAGATCAGCTTTCGCCTTTTCCGCCCTCCAATTGTTACAACAATTGCAGGGTGATCCGCAAAGTGCTTCGGTTTTTATTGGCATCTCTTTTCTTTCCTTATATTTCATCAGAATCTTTTCGACGCTGATACCAGTCGCCTCAAAGATTCTATATGTTATAACTTCTGGAGCCCAGAACGCCATATTTCCCCTTAGTTCAGGATATGAGATGATTATCCTTTCTATAAGTAATTGAATAGCTGAATCTAAAACAATAAATTAAACATATCAAATTATAAATAAAAGAAACTTACCATCAGATGAAGTGTTTCTCATTTTGTTATTTGAATGAATAACTCACTTGTATTTATACTAATTTTTAACACACATCAGACTCATTTCAACGAATCAGAATCATTCACACAAATTACTAACATATCACAGCCAATTAAAACTATACACAACTATTACATCTATGTTAGGTAATGCTAAGTAAAAAACTTTAAGATTTCATCGTTTTCAATGACTGACTTAATATCATCAATAATATTTCCAACAATTTCATGATAATCCAATGCTTTAAGACCTAAAATTACTATTTTAATACTAGCAAACACGTTAACACATAAAGGATTATATTTAAAATATCGTAAAGCTGGTAATATTTCAGGTTCATATATACAATTAACTTTGTTCAATAAATCATATAAATTAATATCTATTTCAATATCGGCAGTTACTGTAATTGATTGAATTTGAACATTTTCAATTGTAAATGGTAAATCTTCAACTTTTAGAGGTTGCTTACATCCCATAATTCGACACTTACCTGACTTGAAAAATATAATTGGATACTTACCACTTCGATCTACAATTTGTTGTGGTTTCCCAAATGGAAAATTCATGTGAGCAACTGAACATCTTCCTTTATAATTTATGTTGCTAAGCATCTATGACGTAATTATTTTTGAATATTTTTTATTCGTGTATAACTATTAATTTAAACAAATATAAACAATATAATTAAAGTTAATATTTAAAATGGAATTAAGAAATGATGCAGTATATCAAATTGTTGGTCCAAGCGGAAGTGGGAAAACATTATTTGTTTGTAAATTATTACAATCAAACATGTTTAAATCAAAGTTTAATAAATTATATTGGCATAGGGGAGCCGATGATGAACATGGAATGACACAGGACAAATTTTGTAAAATAAAAATGATAATTATAAAAGGGTTTGATAAAAATTGGGTATCTAGATTACGGCAAGGGGATGTGATAATTATCGATGATTTATATCAAGAAGCGAATAAAGAAAAGGATTTTAATAATTTATTTACAAAGATAGCTAGACATAAAGGTGTTACAGTTATTTTTATAACACAAAATCTTTTTCACCAAGGAGGATCTCACAGAACTCGCAATTTGAATGTCCAATATTTGATTGTTTTCAAAAATCCTAGAGATGCAACTGTTATTGATTTCCTTGCAAGACAGGCTTACCCTAATAATCGTAATTTCTTGATAAACGCCTTTCAAGATGCAACAAAAATTCCACATGGATATATTTTTCTTGATTTTACACAGCAGTGCAATGATGATTTACGAGTTAGAACTGATATTTTCAATAAAGAAGGTACAATATTTTATAAACAAAGTTGAAAATGATGCTATATACATCTAATCATGCTACTTAAAACTCGTGTTAAACATCCAAAATTATCAAAACTTTGAAAAGTGTTTAAGAAGACTCGTGAACCACTGATTCCTCCAACGACTAGTTTCACCCCATCTAAAAAACTTATAACTGAAAATATTCCTGCACAAAATCTTATTTCACACAATTTAAAATCAATTATGAATAAAA
Source organism: Schmidtea mediterranea (assembly GCA_022537955.1). Lineage (NCBI taxonomy): Eukaryota > Metazoa > Platyhelminthes > Tricladida > Dugesiidae > Schmidtea > Schmidtea mediterranea. The sequence continues at coordinate 299,866,210 of CM039679.1, read as the reverse complement.
ATGAAAAGTCTATAAAATCAAGTCATCGTAGTTTTCCATTTTTTAATGCTTTACTAAAAACTCCAAGTGTGAAAAGAATTAATATCTTACAATCTTTTCCAAATTACGTTATTGACGATTTACTTGATATTATAGTTAAAGTTGTCAAAGGTAAAATTGAAATCAGTAAATCAAGTAAAAAGATATTAGACAAACACAAAAAACCATTGTTATCACTTGTAAATTCAAAAAATCGAATGCAGATGCGTAAAATAGTATATAAACAACAAGGTGGTTTTATTGCGGCGTTGCTACCACTAGCATTATCATTATTAGGTGGAGTAATAGGAAATTCATTATCATAAACAATGGGTACAACTACTTCATTACCTAATCTTATACTTAATTTTAAGTCTACATGTTGTAATGGAGAAAATTTGGACAAATCCAAAAAACGAAGCAGGTTTCAGTGGGGTAGAAAAGCTAAAGAAAAAAGTTAAAAATTCGAAAAAAGAGACGCAAAAATGGTTATTAGGTCAACTGGCTTACAGTTTGAACAAACCGATGTTGAAAAGGTTTCCAACGAGAGCATATAAAACATATGGAATTAATGATTTATGGCAAATGGATTTGATGGAAATGATACCATTTTCTAAAATTAACAAGGGCTACAAGTATATTTTGACATGTATTGATGTTTTTAGTAGATTTGTTCGCGCTATACCAGTCAAAACAAAATCTGCAAATGAAATGGCTTTAGCAATAAAATCAATGTTTAAAAATGGAAAACCGATTAATTTACAAACTGATTTGGGTAAAAAATTTTACAACAGTAAAGTTAAAGAAATAATAAAAGGAATAAATCATTACTCCGTATTTTCACAATTCAAAGCAGCACATGTTGAACGATTTAATCGAACATTAAGGGATAAACTTAAAAGGTATTTCGTGCATCAGGGTAATAAAACATGGATAAATGTTTTACCAAAAATGATTTTCAGTTACAATCATTCATCTCATAGAGGTTTAAAGGGATTGAAACCGATAGATGTAACTTCAAAAGATAGTTTTATTCAGGAAGAACAAATAAAAAGCCAAAATATAATGTCGATGATTATGTAAGAATATCTAAAATATCAGCATCACCATTCATTAAGAATTTTGATAACAATTGGAGTGATGAAGTTTTTCAAATCTCAAAGATCAATACAGATCAAAATCCAATCATGTATGTTATAAAAGATGGAGAAAATAATGAGGTATCTGGTAAATTCTACGAACAAGAGCTACAAGTTATTCCTCCACCAACAGTATTTAGAATTGAAAAGATTTTGATAACTAAAATGGTGAATAAAGATAAACAATATTATATCAAGTGGCATGGATATCAAAACCCATCATGGATATCCTCAAAAGATCTAGTAAAATGAATTTCTACATGATTTTACCGAGCAATAGTTGTCCAACAATTCATCCAGAAAATCAAGCCAGTAAATTTATGGTCAATCTACAAAACCCGATTTATTTACAGGGTAATTGGGAAGTAGCTTTGCAAGATTTTACATTTGTATATAGTAGTTTTCCATTTTTTAATGCTTTACTAAAAACTCCAAGTGTGAAAAGAATTAATATCTTACAATCTTTTCCAAATTACGTTATTGACGATTTACTTGATATTATAGTTAAAGTTGTCAAAGGTAAAATTGAAATCAGTAAATCAAGTAAAAAGATATTAGACAAACACAAAAAACCATTGTTATCACTTGTAAATTCAAAAAATCGAATGCAGATGCGTAAAATAGTATATAAACAACAAGGTGGTTTTATTGCGGCGTTGCTACCACTAGCATTATCATTATTAGGTGGAGTAATAGGAAATTCATTATCATAAACAATGGGTACAACTACTTCATTACCTAATCTTATACTTAATTTTAAGTCTACATGTTGTAATGGAGAAAATTTGGACAAATCCAAAAAACGAAGCAGGTTTCAGTGGGGTAGAAAAGCTAAAGAAAAAAGTTAAAAATTCGAAAAAAGAGACGCAAAAATGGTTATTAGGTCAACTGGCTTACAGTTTGAACAAACCGATGTTGAAAAGGTTTCCAACGAGAGCATATAAAACATATGGAATTAATGATTTATGGCAAATGGATTTGATGGAAATGATACCATTTTCTAAAATTAACAAGGGCTACAAGTATATTTTGACATGTATTGATGTTTTTAGTAGATTTGTTCGCGCTATACCAGTCAAAACAAAATCTGCAAATGAAATGGCTTTAGCAATAAAATCAATGTTTAAAAATGGAAAACCGATTAATTTACAAACTGATTTGGGTAAAAAATTTTACAACAGTAAAGTTAAAGAAATAATAAAAGGAATAAATCATTACTCCGTATTTTCACAATTCAAAGCAGCACATGTTGAACGATTTAATCGAACATTAAGGGATAAACTTAAAAGGTATTTCGTGCATCAGGGTAATAAAACATGGATAAATGTTTTACCAAAAATGATTTTCAGTTACAATCATTCATCTCATAGAGGTTTAAAGGATTGAAACCGATAGATGTAACTTCAAAAGATAGTTTTATTCAGGAAGAACAAATAAAAAGCCAAAATATAATGTCGATGATTATGTAAGAATATCTAAAATATCAGCATCACCATTCATTAAGAATTTTGATAACAATTGGAGTGATGAAGTTTTTCAAATCTCAAAGATCAATACAGATCAAAATCCAATCATGTATGTTATAAAAGATGGAGAAAATAATGAGGTATCTGGTAAATTCTACGAACAAGAGCTACAAGTTATTCCTCCACCAACAGTATTTAGAATTGAAAAGATTTTGATAACTAAAATGGTGAATAAAGATAAACAATATTATATCAAGTGGCATGGATATCAAAACCCATCATGGATATCCTCAAAAGATCTAGTAAAATGAATTTCTACATGATTTTACCGAGCAATAGTTGTCCAACAATTCATCCAGAAAATCAAGCCAGTAAATTTATGGTCAATCTACAAAACCCGATTTATTTACAGGGTAATTGGGAAGTAGCTTTGCAAGATTTTACATTTGTATATAGTAGTTTTCCATTTTTTAATGCTTTACTAAAAACTCCAAGTGTGAAAAGAATTAATATCTTACAATCTTTTCCAAATTACGTTATTGACGATTTACTTGATATTATAGTTAAAGTTGTCAAAGGTAAAATTGAAATCAGTAAATCAAGTAAAAAGATATTAGACAAACACAAAAAACCATTGTTATCACTTGTAAATTCAAAAAATCGAATGCAGATGCGTAAAATAGTATATAAACAACAAGGTGGTTTTATTGCGGCGTTGCTACCACTAGCATTATCATTATTAGGTGGAGTAATAGGAAATTCATTATCATAAACAATGGGTACAACTACTTCATTACCTAATCTTATACTTAATTTTAAGTCTACATGTTGTAATGGAGAAAATTTGGACAAATCCAAAAAACGAAGCAGGTTTCAGTGGGGTAGAAAAGCTAAAGAAAAAAGTTAAAAATTCGAAAAAAGAGACGCAAAAATGGTTATCAGGTCAACTGGCTTACAGTTTGAACAAACCGATGTTGAAAAGGTTTCCAACGAGAGCATATAAAACATATGGAATTAATGATTTATGGCAAATGGATTTGATGGAAATGATACCATTTTCTAAAATTAACAAGGGCTACAAGTATATTTTGACATGTATTGATGTTTTTAGTAGATTTGTTCGCGCTATACCAGTCAAAACAAAATCTGCAAATGAAATGGCTTTAGCAATAAAATCAATGTTTAAAAATGGAAAACCGATTAATTTACAAACTGATTTGGGTAAAAAATTTTACAACAGTAAAGTTAAAGAAATAATAAAAGGAATAAATCATTACTCCGTATTTTCACAATTCAAAGCAGCACATGTTGAACGATTTAATCGAACATTAAGGGATAAACTTAAAAGGTATTTCGTGCATCAGGGTAATAAAACATGGATAAATGTTTTACCAAAAATGATTTTCAGTTACAATCATTCATCTCATAGAGGTTTAAAGGGATTGAAACCGATAGATGTAACTTCAAAAGATAGTTTTATTCAGGAAGAACAAATAAAAAGCCAAAATATAATGTCGATGATTATGTAAGAATATCTAAAATATCAGCATCACCATTCATTAAGAATTTTGATAACAATTGGAGTGATGAAGTTTTTCAAATCTCAAAGATCAATACAGATCAAAATCCAATCATGTATGTTATAAAAGATGGAGAAAATAATGAGGTATCTGGTAAATTCTACGAACAAGAGCTACAAGTTATTCCTCCACCAACAGTATTTAGAATTGAAAAGATTTTGATAACTAAAATGGTGAATAAAGATAAACAATATTATATCAAGTGGCATGGATATCAAAACCCATCATGGATATCCTCAAAAGATCTAGTAAAATGAATTTCTACATGATTTTACCGAGCAATAGTTGTCCAACAATTCATCCAGAAAATCAAGCCAGTAAATTTATGGTCAATCTTCAAAACCCGATTTATTTACAGGGTAATTGGAAGTAGCTTTGCAAGATTTTACATTTGTATATAGTAGTTTTCCATTTTTTAATGCTTTACTAAAAACTCCAAGTGTGAAAAGAATTAATATCTTACAATCTTTTCCAAATTACGTTATTGACGATTTACTTGATATTATAGTTAAAGTTGTCAAAGGTAAAATTGAAATCAGTAAATCAAGTAAAAAGATATTAGACAAACACAAAAAACCATTGTTATCACTTGTAAATTCAAAAAATCGAATGCAGATGCGTAAAATAGTATATAAACAACAAGGTGGTTTTATTGCGGCGTTGCTACCACTAGCATTATCATTATTAGGTGGAGTAATAGGAAATTCATTATCATAAACAATGGGTACAACTACTTCATTACCTAATCTTATACTTAATTTTAAGTCTACATGTTGTAATGGAGAAAATTTGGACAAATCCAAAAAACGAAGCAGGTTTCAGTGGGGTAGAAAAGCTAAAGAAAAAAGTTAAAAATTCGAAAAAAGAGACGCAAAAATGGTTATCAGGTCAACTGGCTTACAGTTTGAACAAACCGATGTTGAAAAGGTTTCCAACGAGAGCATATAAAACATATGGAATTAATGATTTATGGCAAATGGATTTGATGGAAATGATACCATTTTCTAAAATTAACAAGGGCTACAAGTATATTTTGACATGTATTGATGTTTTTAGTAGATTTGTTCGCGCTATACCAGTCAAAACAAAATCTGCAAATGAAATGGCTTTAGCAATAAAATCAATGTTTAAAAATGGAAAACCGATTAATTTACAAACTGATTTGGGTAAAAAATTTTACAACAGTAAAGTTAAAGAAATAATAAAAGGAATAAATCATTACTCCGTATTTTCACAATTCAAAGCAGCACATGTTGAACGATTTAATCGAACATTAAGGGATAAACTTAAAAGGTATTTCGTGCATCAGGGTAATAAAACATGGATAAATGTTTTACCAAAAATGATTTTCAGTTACAATCATTCATCTCATAGAGGTTTAAAGGGATTGAAACCGATAGATGTAACTTCAAAAGATAGTTTTATTCAGGAAGAACAAATAAAAAGCCAAAATATAATGTCGATGATTATGTAAGAATATCTAAAATATCAGCATCACCATTCATTAAGAATTTTGATAACAATTGGAGTGATGAAGTTTTTCAAATCTCAAAGATCAATACAGATCAAAATCCAATCATGTATGTTATAAAAGATGGAGAAAATAATGAGGTATCTGGTAAATTCTACGAACAAGAGCTACAAGTTATTCCTCCACCAACAGTATTTAGAATTGAAAAGATTTTGATAACTAAAATGGTGAATAAAGATAAACAATATTATATCAAGTGGCATGGATATCAAAACCCATCATGGATATCCTCAAAAGATCTAGTAAAATGAATTTCTACATGATTTTACCGAGCAATAGTTGTCCAACAATTCATCCAGAAAATCAAGCCAGTAAATTTATGGTCAATCTACAAAACCCGATTTATTTACAGGGTAATTGGGAAGTAGCTTTGCAAGATTTTACATTTGTATATAGTAGTTTTCCATTTTTTAATGCTTTACTAAAAACTCCAAGTGTGAAAAGAATTAATATCTTACAATCTTTTCCAAATTACGTTATTGACGATTTACTTGATATTATAGTTAAAGTTGTCAAAGGTAAAATTGAAATCAGTAAATCAAGTAAAAAGATATTAGACAAACACAAAAAACCATTGTTATCACTTGTAAATTCAAAAAATCGAATGCAGATGCGTAAAATAGTATATAAACAACAAGGTGGTTTTATTGCGGCGTTGCTACCACTAGCATTATCATTATTAGGTGGAGTAATAGGAAATTCATTATCATAAACAATGGGTACAACTACTTCATTACCTAATCTTATACTTAATTTTAAGTCTACATGTTGTAATGGAGAAAATTTGGACAAATCCAAAAAACGAAGCAGGTTTCAGTGGGGTAGAAAAGCTAAAGAAAAAAGTTAAAAATTCGAAAAAAGAGACGCAAAAATGGTTATCAGGTCAACTGGCTTACAGTTTGAACAAACCGATGTTGAAAAGGTTTCCAACGAGAGCATATAAAACATATGGAATTAATGATTTATGGCAAATGGATTTGATGGAAATGATACCATTTTCTAAAATTAACAAGGGCTACAAGTATATTTTGACATGTATTGATGTTTTTAGTAGATTTGTTCGCGCTATACCAGTCAAAACAAAATCTGCAAATGAAATGGCTTTAGCAATAAAATCAATGTTTAAAAATGGAAAACCGATTAATTACAAACTGATTTGGGTAAAAAATTTTACAACAGTAAAGTTAAAGAAATAATAAAAGGAATAAATCATTACTCCGTATTTTCACAATTCAAAGCAGCACATGTTGAACGATTTAATCGAACATTAAGGGATAAACTTAAAAGGTATTTCGTGCATCAGGGTAATAAAACATGGATAAATGTTTTACCAAAAATGATTTTCAGTTACAATCATTCATCTCATAGAGGTTTAAAGGGATTGAAACCGATAGATGTAACTTCAAAAGATAGTTTTATTCAGGAAGAACAAATAAAAAGCCAAAATATAATGTCGATGATTATGTAAGAATATCTAAAATATCAGCATCACCATTCATTAAGAATTTTGATAACAATTGGAGTGATGAAGTTTTTCAAATCTCAAAGATCAATACAGATCAAAATCCAATCATGTATGTTATAAAAGATGAGAAAATAATGAGGTATCTGGTAAATTCTACGAACAAGAGCTACAAGTTATTCCTCCACCAACAGTATTTAGAATTGAAAAGATTTTGATAACTAAAATGGTGAATAAAGATAAACAATATTATATCAAGTGGCATGGATATCAAAACCCATCATGGATATCCTCAAAAGATCTAGTAAAATGAATTTCTACATGATTTTACCGAGCAATAGTTGTCCAACAATTCATCCAGAAAATCAAGCCAGTAAATTTATGGTCAATCTACAAAACCCGATTTATTTACAGGGTAATTGGGAAGTAGCTTTGCAAGATTTTACATTTGTATATAGTACGTTTCCATTTTATAGTAAAGCAAAGATTGAATACAAAGAAATTGTATCGAAATCAGTTAGCAGTCTTTACTTTATTGAACCGGAAAAAGAAGAAATGCCAATAAAAGAATTCAACGAGCATAGTTACATGTACATAACTAAATGAGTTTTACATATTTATTGTAATTTCTACCCATTCCAAATATCATTTGAAGATATGCAAAGTGCAAAACGAATGGGTGTATCTGAACCAATAATTACAAGTCCCAGTGAGTCATTTCAAATAGTAGTTTCACCAAATACAGATATGAATAATGTAGTAAAAATAAAGTTAACATATAACACTGTAATTCAATCAGTTTTCTCATTTCGTGATAATTTGTACTTGACAAATCTTATGGACTTGTATGATTATATAGTGTACAACTGTCCTCATATTTTTACATCTCTTCAAATAAAAGATAAAATATTCACATTCAGTATTCAAGATAATATTACAGAGGTTGTATTCGATAAAAACTTGGTTAGTTCACTTGGATTAGAGAAGCAAACATATAATGTGAAACAATTTGAGAGTATTTATAAAGCAAAGTTATATGATCATCATCAACAAATGTTCATCTATAGTAACATTATTGAACCAGTAATTGTTGGCGATTCTTTAGTTCCCTTATTGAAAGCAGTCTGGATTAAAAAATATGAACAAGATGAAGTTGTACAAATTGTATTGGATAATCCGATGTATTTATCGCTTTCCACGTCATGTATAAACAATATAGAAATTAATATTCGTGATGATGGCGGGAAACTTTCCAAAAAATTCAAAAACACATTTGACATTACATTTTCGTAAATTAAATGATTAATCCAGATATAATTTCATTGTATAGTAATAGCCAAACTGGTGGCGAAATACCATATTTTATTGGTAAGCAGTATGGGTCTGGTTGGTTACGAACAATTGGAAGATTTGCATTACCAATTCTTAAGCGTATAGGCAGTTTTGGAATGAAAACAGCAAAGGATGTGATAATGAATGATAAGAAAATATTACCATCATTAAAATCAAATGCTCTGTCTGAAATTAGTAAAGCTTTACCGGCAGTATCAACAATGTTACCTGGTGTTGCAAACATATTTAAGAGTGAGGAACCTCAGCCTGAATATACTGCATCAGGTGGATCCATGCCAAAACGTAGAAAACATGGTAGGCATATAAACAAACGAATGAAAGGACATGGAACTATATTTCAAAAATGATTTGTGGAAAATCTGAATTATGCATTTTCGATCGTCCATCACCTCAAGCAGTAATTGAATATGGTGCATTTGAAGAAGTATTTCCGATGAATTCAATTACTGATAGTAGAAATGATGTTGAATTTTACATTAATGGTTCCCAAACTGAATATTTGGATTTGAATGATACTTTATTAACTGTTCAAATTAAAGTTGTAAATGTCGACAGAAAAAATATGGTGGATACTTTAGATGTTAAGCCAAACAATTACATGTCTCATACACTTTTTAAAGACGCAATTCTTGGTTTAATCATATTAAAATTGAGGGAGGTAACAATACTTATGCACACAAAGCATTGATTGAAACTATATTAAATTATAACGGTGATACTAAAAATACTTGTCTTACACCTATGGGATATGGAAATTCTGAAGAAAGAAAAAGTTGGATAAAAGACTCAAAGGTTTTTACAATGTGTTCCTCACTACAGTTTGATTTTATGGATCAACCAAAATATTTACTTCCTGGTGTCAATGTTCACATTAGATTAAAACGATCTGATTCTGCATTATCATTATTTTCAAAAACTGGGGAACCAACATGTCAATTACTAGATGCTAAATTAATGATTCGAAGAGTTCGTGTTGAATCGTCAGTATTAGCAGGTCATCAACTTGGTCTTAATTCAAAACATGCGATTTATCCAATTAAAACAAAAGAAATTGTTCAGTTTGCTATTGGTAAAGGTGCATCATCATTCTATAAGGAACAGATATTTGGAGATAGAAGAATGCCTAATTTTATTCTTGTAACTTTTCAAAGTGAATCTCAATATAACGGTTCATATACTGATTCAAGCTCAAAATTCAGACATTATAATGTCTCTTCATTATTTTTATCAAAAAACACAGATTATCGCGAAACATATACTCAAGATTTCGAAAATAACAATTTCTGTACCACATATATGCAAAGTATTGTGAGAAATATGGGTTATTTAGATAAAAACCTAAATTGTGGAATATCTCTTGATGATTTTAAATCAAAATATCCATTTTTCACATTTGTTTTGGCACCTGATTTTGATTTAAATCAAAGTCAATTACCTCAAAATGGAAATTTACGATTGGATATAAAGTTTTCAAAAGCTGTTGAAGAACCAGTACATGTAATAATATATGGCGTATTTGAAAACGAAATTCAAATTACTGCAAATCGAACTGTACTAGTATAAATATAGTAACTCTATGTAATCAGATTATCATGAAGTAAGATTTTAATTAATAATTAATTTTATTTAATTAGCTCTATTCAGGTTGATAAAATTGGAAAACAGTTGTTGGGAATGAGTTGTTGGTGTATATCCTTTAGATAAAATTCCATATCTTGATGATAACAATGCAATAGTGGTTAATACTCAATCATCTAATCTTGGCGGTGAACACTGGATTGCTGTATATGTGAAACCAAATAAAATCCATGTTTTCGATCCAATGGGATTCTATTATCCAGCTTTATTAGTTAGTAAATTACAAACAATAGGAAAGTCAATTGTATACAATAAACATCGATATCAAAATCCTTTAACAACAACTTGTGGTCAACATTGTCTTGTTTGGCTAAACTCAATGTATAAACGTATTGATTTTAAATAAATGTTTTTTAAAATGTCTAGTTATTTTATTGATATTAGTGTTTTTGAAAATGAATTTGGTGATTAGTTATAAAAGAATTATGTATGATCAATACTAATAATATTTTAAGACCATTACATTGGGTGTTTTCGGCAAACGAATATCATGAAGATCAAATACTTAACGGACAAAATTTTTCTGTCCAACGTGTATATTAAGTACTATCGGTTCTGTTCGAAAAACAGCTATTTTCTATGTGACAGATGAAACAAAAGAAAAGATTTTAAAAATATATTTCCCATCTTTGAGAATTGTAAAGTATTCATTAAAAGAATATCAGAGTTTTCCAAGAAACATATCTTGTCCATTTTATGAGCATGATGATGATTGTGCTTATAAAAACTGTTTACTTGGTGCTTTAGATTATCTGAAATATTAAAAATATATGTATGCAATTTACAGTGTTTTGATTGGTTAATCTTTTGTAGTGGTGATAACGTAATTATTCATATATAAGGATATATTTTTCATTTTATGGTCACTTTTTATATATACCCAATTTCGAGTAATAATCAATATGGTAAAACTTTTAATTTTAATTTTAATTTTATTATTATTTTTTTAGAATAATAATTCATCCAATATCAATAATTCAAAACAAATACCAAATACAAATCATATGGTAAATTTTAAATTTTATTTGAAAATTATTAAATTTATTCAGAATTCTAATAACGTTCCTAATCAAATGTGTTGGCAGAATATGAATGCTAACTTTGTAAGATTTAAATTTAAATTAAATGTTTATTAATTATTTATTTAGAATATTCCATATACTAACATGCCTTGGTATTATCCAAATTTCCAATTTGCCAATCCAAATTTCCAATTTGCCAATCCAAACTTTCAAAACATGCAAAATTTTAACCATAATCTTCAAAACATGCAAAATTTTAACAACAATCTTCAAAATTCATCATCAAATATGCCCCATATTAATAAAAAATTAAATGGGGAAGAAAATTAAATGTAAGTATTCTTTGAATTTTAAAATTGTTTTTAAGAAATAATTTAAATAAAGAATTAAATTTTTTTATATTTTAAATAATATTTCTTTTAAATTCGAGTTATATTATTGATTTAAAATTAGGTATATAAATTAGTGATTAAAAATCTTTAAAAATGAATAGTTTAGATTGATAATTTGATTGTAAACTGTTTATTTTTATAAATATTTAATTACATAATTTATTTAACCTTTTACATAATGTTGAAAATAGTTTAACCTTTTCATATTAAAAGGTTAGAAATTTAGTAACTTTCTAAATAACTTTTCATTATATAATAATTACACCATAATTTTCAAAAATAATTTTCACTTATAATTAATTTTTATATAAATAGGCAATTTATACCCTCAGTACTGCAATTCATCCATGAATCATAGTGATGAATGCCATGACCTAATGAAGAAATATTATCGTCATCAGTTCAACGGCATTGAAATATTTATATGTCCCGCGTGCAAAACTTACCATGCCCAACCCTATCTTGATTTCTTTTCTGATCATAAGGTTCACTTGACACAGTTTAAACAGAATAAACTCGATTTCTTTCGTTTGATTTTTAAGGCTGACGATTTTAAAATTAAGAAAAGAAAATCTGATGTTAGTTTGAATTTAGGCACGTCTAAAATAACTAAAAATGAAGTAATTGTAATCAGTGATGATGAGGAAAACATACAAATAGGTGGTTCTGTAGATATTAGTAATGACCCAATTGTAGAATTAGATTTAAGAGGATCTCGTAAATTACTAAAATTTAATATTGATGAATTTAATGTTAATCAAATAACATTAACAGATAGAATTATAACCCGGCTAAAAATTGAAATTAATAAAATGGGGAACGTTAAAATTCAATTTGCTGTAAATATCCAATTTGAGAAAGATGATATAACTAAAGATGAATTTATATCTAATAACGCCGAGGTCTTTTCAGATAATTTTCTTGTTGAAGGAGTTAGAAAATTAAATGAAAAAATAGAAAGATTTACTCAATTAGGTAGTGGATGGACTATTTCTAGAATTCGAGAAATTCATTTTATCTTGACTAAATATTCCCAAATGAACCGGTTAACTGGTCACGGTTTTATTGAAACTCCTATTGCGCTTAAAGGAAAAAGAGCAATTATTAATATTAAGAATAGTGACAATCTTTGTTTTATATATAGTATCTTGGCTTATTGAAGCATGACGTTCTTGTAAATAATCGTAGTAATATGTATAGTTATACTAACTTCTTGAATGAATTAAATTATGATGAGATAGATGACTGTCCTATGAGATTATGCAATATAAGTAGGTTTGAGGAAAAGAATCCAGGTCTTGCAATTAATGTCTTGTCTTATAACCCAACTGTTATTAATAATGATGAAAATGAAAATAACGATTTTGTTCCTCACCACCCTCATTTGGATATTATTCATCACACTAAAGTGACAGACGTTGATCCTTTGTATCTTTTACTTCTCGAAAATGATGACCAATATCATTATACTGCTGTAATTGACTTGCAACGCTTAATGAATTCACATATTAATGATGTAGTTAGCATACGAATACAATGTCAATGGTGTCCTAGATGTCTTAATGGCTTTCGTTTGCAAGATGCTTTTAACAGTCATTATGCATTATGTACCAAAAATCAGGTAGGAACAACTTTATACACCTTTCCTCAAAATAAATATTTAGAGTTTGGTGATTACTCAAAAACAGTAACCCCACGATTTGTAATTTATGCAGACTTTGAGTCAATTTTACCCATTGACATAAGATTTCATCAGAAACATCTACCAATATCAGCAGGACTATTATTAATTAATAACTTTAATAATACTAAATCATATTTTAGTTTCATAGGTTTAGAGTGTGTCTTGGAATTTTTGAAAAAGATAGAGAAAATTGCGGTGACAATTATACAACCTTATTTTGATCTTTTTAGTGATTCAAACATTATTCCGCTATCATTTAATCAGGAAAATGCTTTTAAGTCTTGCTTGAATTGTTATATTTGTAAGAAACCCATTAGAAATCGTGTTAAAGTTTACGAACACTTTTCAGGTCGTTATCTTGGGGCTGCTTGTAGTCTTTGTCGTAATGTTAGAAGAAATCGTCAGCATTTACCTGTTATTTTTCATAATCTTAGGGGCTATGACCTTCATCACATTTTGAAGTATGGTCTTAGTAGTTTTCCTTCTTGGGGTTTGAATATCATTCCAACTACAACAGAAAAGTTTATATCGTTAATAGCGCATATCGATAAAGTATCAGTTAGGTTCATTGATAGTTATCAGTTTGTTAGCACATCATTAGACAATGCAGTTAAAACTCTTTCTAACTTTCCTTTGACAGATTCAGTATTTACTGGTTCAATAATGGGTTGTAAAGGTATCTTTCCTTATAATTTTGCAAAGAGTTTGGAAATCTTGGAAACAACTTTTGAATTACCACCAGTTTGGCCTGAAGTGACAGAATCACAATATTTGAGAGCACAAAAGATTTGGACTGAGAATAATTGTAATACCTTGTTAGATTATATGATGATATACTTGAAATTAGATGTATTTCTTCTTGCTGACTTTTTTCAACAATTTCGTTCAAAGAGTATTGCACATAACGGTTTAGATCCCTTAAATTTTTACGGTATACCTGGAATGAGTTAGGCTTCTGCTTTGATGACATTGAAAGAACCCATTAAACTCCTTACAGATATGGAAATGTATAATTTCTATGAAGGAGGGATAAGAGGTGGAATAACATTTGTGAATAAACATTATGTTAAAACTTCTGATGATACAGAATTGTTGTATATTGATATCAACAATCTGTATGGTTGGGCTCTTAGCCAAAGTCTTCCTTTCGGTGATTTTAGTTGGGTAATTAATAATCTTGATTCTATTTTGGATGAGTGTATGAGTACAGATATTGAAACGCTTTCATATGGTTACACGATGGAAGTTGATCTCGAAATTCCTGAAAGTATACATGAGTTTTTGGATAAATTCCCTGTGGCACCAGAAAAGATGTGTCCACCGGATTCTAAAGTTGAAAAATTAATGCTGACCCATCATCCCAAGAAAAACTATGTTATTCATTGGAGACTTCTAAAGATGTTTGTTTAAATAAAAGCCTTAAGAAATTCAATAAAATCACCAATAAACACTTGGAGATTTTTAATCATGCTCCAATAAAAATCTTCCTTGGAGTGTCCGTCTTGTACAGGAAACTGCACCCAGGAAATATATTCAATGAATTCAAAACACTAAAACAAAAACAAAAACAAAAACCCAAATTCAAAAAACTATTCCAAAAGCTAGACAATTTAATTCAATAACAAAATCCACAGAGAATGCGTCGAAGATTGAGGTTGAAACAAGAGCGTGAGAAAGAATTAATCACAAAGGATGAGCGTCAAGAACAAGAGATTTTAGATAATTATGAAACAATTAAAATGTACTTCATTGCTACAGTCACCGTGATCGTAAAAGAAGATTATATCTCCAGTGAATTATAATTGATGGTTTCGGTTTTGAACAATAGAAAATACAACGAGCAAAACAGGGAAGTGGGCGGATGTTTGAAAGAATAACCAACACGTAATCGACGATTTATCAATTCCGATCGCCGCTCGGAGGGACGTATATCTCGCTGCCAATCAAATCGAACGTTATTTTGAATTCGGTGTTTCATGTACTGCGTCCTGGCATATTTACATCTAGTAGTGACCACCGAACATCCGTATCGATGTAATCAATACCAGAAATACGAGCATAAATTGAATATCGAAGGGATTTCTTTCCCAATTTATTTGAATGGAATAAAGAAATTTGCAAAGCACAATTTTGACAAGATTAAACTAAATAATTTTACAATTAACGATAAAAAGAAGCTTGGGATTATTTATCGAGATCATTTAGATCCTAAAGAGTGTAAGTTATTGCTGTACAAAAACAATTATGTCTTGTGCAATGACGTCGCTGTATTTCTCATCAACAGTAGGATTGACGTCTGATTTCAGTGCCTGAATTGTTTTGGGTCGTTCAAGTTGGAAAGTTCATTGATTAGTCATCAACACCTGTGTGTCCAGCACGAGGAGGGAATTACATCTTTCCACCTTGAGACGTACCATGAATTCACCCATTATCGGTTTAAAAATAAAGTTACATTAGCCTGTTATAATGATTTCGAGGCGTGGAATAAACTTGATAATCATAATGACGTTAAAAGTGAACAGAAGGGATTTTGTTACTATATATATATATATATATATAATATATATATATATATATATATAAAGAGTAACTATACCTATTTGATGGAAGACCGACATTTGGTTTATAAAGGAGAAGATGCGGCTTTCAAGTATGCAGATACAATCAACAATTTAAGTTCGGAATTCAAAGAATTAGTCCAGACTGATTTCCCGATTGATGTAAATAAATATCAACAGGAGGAATACAAGAAATCCACAGAATGTTTCTATTGCAACAAGAAATTAAACAAGGATAAAGTAATGGATCATGATCATTATATCGAGAAAAATAATTATCGAAGAGCGGCACATAGTGCCTGTAATTTGAAAGCTAAGAGGAATACATTTGTTCCATATCTACTTTCATAATGGAAGTGTGTACGATCATCTGATTTTCCTTCCACTCGCTCCAAACATCTCCAAGATTATTTCAACAACCGATGAGAAACATATTTCCTTCTCGGTTGGATTCCTAAGGTTTTTACATTCGTTCAGAATGATGTCTTTACCACTTGATTATTTATTGTTTCTTGTATGAGGAAATGAATATATTTCCGGAACGAGTTATGAGGACATTGAGAAGAAAATGCTCGAGACTCAATTACCACCCATCTCCAAGTTCTATAATCATTTAAAAATGAACGAGCTTCCCGTGAATGATTACAAGTATGAATTGTGGGATTTATTGGAGTGCAATACCATGGAAGACTATAATATGCATTACTTGAACATGGACGTTTTCTTATTAACAGATGTTTTCGAGAGTTTTCGGAATGTATATCTCTAGAATTTCAGTATTGATCCTTGTTACTGCTACTCGTTATCAGGATTGATGTGGGCAAGTGCAATGAAATTCACTGGTGTTAAATTGAAACATTTCCAAACAATACATATGATTAATTATTGTTGATTGAAGAAGGAGCTCTGGTGGATTTTCTGGAGTTCTTGGGAATGGATTAGTGGAAGTTGATATCAATAAAGGTAATTCGCTGTACTACTTCGATGCCAACCCCCTGTATCCAACCGCAATGGTCGATGAACTTTCAACAAAGGAAATAAAGTTCTGTAAAGATAATAAATACATCAAAATAAAATTGAATCATCCAACAGGATATATTTATATTGTTGAACTAAAGTATCCTGAAGAACTTCATGATAAAACACATTACTTCCATTCTGTCCTCTGAAAATTAAAGTGATGGAATCATCACTTTCCCAATGGCAGAAAGAAAATAATCATGAAGGGTACTTGACAACTGAGAAATTGATTCAGACTCAAGATAATGTTAAAGAGAACGTGATTGAAGGCAGATGTCTAGATTGGTACTTGGAGAATGGAATGATTATCGACAAATACTACAAGAAGATCATGTACAATCAATCATACTAGCTCAAACCATATATAAAATTCAATATCAAGAAACGGAATGAATCCAAGTTGATGGAAAATAAATTCGGTGATTTCTTCTACAAGTTACTGAACAACTCATTTTACGGGAAGACACTCGAGACTGTTCGCAATAGACAGTCAATAGAAATAGTCGCTAACGAACAAAGATTGAAAGCAGTCACAGCAAGAGCAGGGTACAAGAAAATGAAAATCTTCTCGGAAGAATGTGCTGCTGTTTATTTCAAGAACAATAAAATAAAATTCGATAAATTCAATTATATAGGGTTTCTTGTGGTAGAATTATTGAAACTTGTCATGTATAAATTCATATACCATATCTTTGGAAAACATACGAGAAAAACTTTAGAATTCATTTCGGAGATACTGATTCAATAATCCTTGAATTTATTAATCATGAGAAAATCGAGAAAATCGATGCGTATATTCACAACACGAAATTAGAGTATTTCAAGGATGAAATGGGACCTATGAAAAAGATTCTCGGATTCTGCGGTGTTAAAGCAAAAATATACTTTTTAAATATCAAGGATTTAAGTGATGATCTTTTCAGTTTACTCAAAAGAGTCAAGAGATATACTAAAATCACACTCATGAAAATCGGGTATGAAGATGCGAAAGCGTGTTTGTTGGGACCATCGAGAAATTCAATGACAAATATAGGATCGTGGATGCTACGTTCCAAAGAACATAAAATGCAATTCGATTATTTTGTAAGGAAAGGCTTGAACAACCATGACGATAAGCGGTACATTTTGAATAATGGAATTACAACTCTACCATATAAAAACCATAGAATTAAATTCATTGAAGAAATCAACAAGAAACATGTATATGAATGAACAAATGTTGATTTGTCCGGAATGGGTATTGAAGATCTTAAATCATTGATTTAATTTATTTAAAGTTATTTTTTATAATTTTCATCGAGAATAATTAGTTTTTTTATTCAAATAATCTCTTCCTTTTCTTTTTAGTTTTCCTAAATGTTTTTTGGTTTTGACATGCCTATATTCATAGTTTTTATGCATATAGACATTACATGTTTCGCAATGTGTTTGATTTAATCTCATATTTTTACTTCAATTTTTATTAGATACTTTTCACTATTTTCACCATTTTTACTATTTGATATTATTACCGAAAGATTCTGTTTTATTTAAAGTTATTTATTCAAATTATTCAAATAATTCTAATCATTCGAATCATTCAAATCATTCAAATCATATCTGCATATTGCTGCATATCCTTAGTAAATCCTAAGCCGAACAAAATTTCAGCAACTCGTTTTCAGATCTTTCTGCGTCCAAATCATCTAGTCTATCGTAGACTTCAAGAAGTCAATCCTGAGATTCAGTATCATCTTGTAAAGCTAAATACTTAGCTTCTTTCCCCAATCTAATCTTTTCTTCATCAGCTTCCATTACAGCTTCCATTTAAACTTACTTGGTGCTAAAGGCGCTAGATCAACAATGAGCAATATTCAGAACGATTCTTATCCATTGCACAAAGGATAAGTTCACTTTTGTGTTTTTTCAAATTAGAAAGGTCGAGCACGTAATTTGTAATACAGGTGATTGAGGTTTCGTGCGATCGTAAATGTGTGTTGGAAAGGGCTTGGGGCTTAGGTCTGCCATTCTACTACTACTAACAACAACAAATATAATAATCAGTAGAGCTGTCACTTGAAATGTTATTTTCACGTTCGTTTTGGTAAAAAGGCACATAATTGGCGTCACGGTTGCCAATTCAAAAGTGGACCAGGTCTTAATATGCTGGACATTTTTATATATCATGACGAAAAAAATGAGGATTCAAATTTTTATGCATCAAATTACAGATGTTTTAACATCCATCAAGAATCGTTTTCAAAAAAAATTAGAACAAGCTAGACAATTAGCCAACTAAGCTGGTTGCTGGGCTTCTATAAAGTCGATTCAGCTGATGTGACTTGAGTCTGATCTCAAAATCAGAGTAGATCATCTTCAAGTAATTTTCTTGTGGGCTTGTGGTTCTTGCTTGTCCGTATTAACCATTAAATTTTTTGAAGATTTTTCAGTCATTCAGAGAAAATTATCTTAATACATGGCCAAATACAAATTCACTTCAAACTTCATATTTTCAAATGAATTGGTTTGGACTTTTCTGTAGCCACATTAGGAAGCCTATAATCGGTTCAGATTTTTTTGCTCGTTATGGATTTCTCTTTGATTGTCATTCCAGATCACTAATCCCTTCGGATCTATTAATCAGATTTCTGGCAACTAATTTTCAAGCATACTATTGCAACCAAAATGTTAAAAAAATTTCAAGGAACTTAGTGCAAAACTAATTTTTTAGATGTTTAGAAGATAACTTAACAGCAATATCAATAACTGTTGCTCAGCATAGCATTCAAACTAATCCAGGCTTATATCAGTTGGTGAGATATCACGAATTGTCACAAAAAACGAAAGTTGCAGGGACAGAATTTTGAGAGATAAAAATAAATGGAATTATACTCAAGTCAAATTCACCATGTTCATCGACTTTACACTTGGTACTCAAAAGATAAGGATCTTGCAGACCTTGTAGCAACTATAAGAAGTTAAATTATATGACAATACCTGATGTTTACCGGATGCTTCTTATTTATGATATTATGAACAGATTTGAAGATGCTCTATTTTTTATAAGCTTTATTTAAGAAAAGCGAACCTTCAAGTACAAGTGGCACCTGTAGACATTCCAAACTCTGATATAACAACTACTTTCAGTTTATTTGAATATGTTCACATGCCTTTTGAATTGCGTAATGCGTCACAAACCTTTAAAGTTCATTGACCAATTCTGGTAAATCGTATATATGTGGCAGTGTACGTGGATGACGTCATCATAAGATTCGGAGAAGATCATATTAAGCATTTGTTAGAGGTTTTTCGTCGACTTGAAAATCAGAATCTACGCATAAATCAGGCAAAATCTCTCTCCGGTAAAGATTCGGTATATTACTTAAATCATATAATTAATTGATCTAGATAAAAAGCCCTAGCAGAAAAAGTAAATGCTGTCAATGATTTTCCAAAACCTCAAACGTTAACATAATTACGCAGCTTTGTAGGTATGATTAACTATTTTATTTAGAACTGCACTCCAATTTTAGCGTCTCTTACTGCAATTAGACACTGTCCCAAGCTTTAATTATTCCAATGAGACATTAGTAGACGCAGAAGCGCTAGCGTTTCTGGTACCAGATTTCAAATCAAATCTTAGAAAAGACGCCTCTGACGTAGCTATAGGCGCATCATTACATCAAGTCATTGACGGAGAAAGCTCCGTACTAGCGTTTGTCCACACGTTCGACAGTTCGACGTTCGAAAGAGAGTTATTGGGAATCACTGAGACAATGAAACATTTTCAGTATAAGCTGAAGGCAGATCGTTTGTAATTTATACTCGATACCTAGCATTCAGTTTATCCTACAATTCGCATCAACCAGGACGTCAAAAATTTGTGCAAATCATGCCTATCTTGCCAATTTTCGAAGATTGTCCGTCACACGAAACCAAAAATTCAACATTTTCCAACTGGAAACATAAGCGAAAGTTTTCCTTTTACATCTGGTCGACGAACTTCCAGCATGCTCTGGTTATCGTTATATTTTGACTCTGATTGATAAGAAGTCAAGGTAGTCAGAAACAGTTATACTAGGTTATATAATGGCAAATTTCGTCGCTCAAACCTTCGCTAGTACTTGAATTATGAGATACGGCGTCCCAGTACATGTGACTGGATTAATGTGCTCAATTAAAATCCGATATATTCAATTAAAAACTACTTTGAACCACAACTAAATACATTTTAAATTTCGATTAAAGTTATGGAAATACATATATTTTGAAGTTAATGATAATTTAAAAGTTTATTTTTACTTATTTTACTCTAAAAACCTTTTGTAGTAATTTTGTCATGATAAATGCAATAATTTGTAAATTTATGTTTTAATAATAAGTTAAATCTGGACTGTTTAAATTATTTTTTTAGAAATATTTTAAAATCATTTTGAACGAATTTTAGTTTTGAATAGCTCATAATTTATTTTTAAATATTTACTGAATCTGCAGACATTTTACAATATGGAAATTATATCAGAAGAAATAATGAATGAGCTATACATGTACTATTTGCTATTATCTAAATTATTTAATATCTTTTAGTCGATTTCTCCAAGATTCCGAAGATTTTAAAAATATATTTACTACAATTGAAGAAATGCATTGGTTTTATCTAGATCAATTCTTTACAAAACTTTCAACAGCTAACGTAGATTTAATTGATTTTGCAACACAAGGTTCTTGATTTTGAATTTTTTGTAAGTTAAATTAATATTGACATTACAAAGTTTTCAAAAGGTTTCCCCATATAATTCCAAAAGATTGCGTTTGGGAAGAAGAATTTGATAATTGGAAATTGAAAAAATCTAAAACTCCTACATCCAGTGCCGTAATAATTGATCAAAATTTACAAATGGTTAATTAAATTAAAGATATTACTCTGAAATTAAAAATTAGGTTATAATGGTTAAAGGATTTGGGTCGAAGCGTTGGACATTTCCTGGCGGTAAAAGGGAAACAGAAAGTTTTAAACAATGCGCTATTAGAGAGGTAAAAGAATTTTTAATTTATTAACTAATGTTTAATATAATTAATAAGGTTGATGAAGAAATTGGGTTTGACATATCCAATAAAATCGATGATGATTTATGTATTACACTGGAGAAAGACGGTGTAAAAAGATGCCATTATATCATCTGTAATGTTCCGTTAAATACCAAATTTCGACCGAAAACAAATAATGAAATTGAGGTTGGAAAAATTGAATTTATCACTTTACAATTATTTTAAACTTATTTATCTTCATCGACTAATTTAAATTGGACAATATTATTTCAGATTTTTTTTATTGATCGCTGATTATTATTTTTAATCAATCATTACTTATATTTTATTTTTAATTGTTTTTTATTTTATTTATTAATAGTTTTAATTGATTATTTATTTATTTTTTAAAAAAATAGCATTGAAAATTTTTGTCGGAATGAATTGAATTAATTTTTATTATGTATTTTTTTAATATTTAATTAATATTTTTAAAACTATTTATTTTGATTGATAATTTATTTTGTATTATTTATTAAAAATTTAAGTATTTTAATTTCTAATTAGTTAATTAGATTATTTAATATTGCTTATTAATTATTTTATTGATTTGCATCGATAATTTATTCATTTTATATATTAATATATATATTTTTCATAATTTTCATTACTATAAAAATACCAGTGGTGAAAATCAAAAAAAGTTTTTATTATACTTTAATTATCATTTTTTTTAAAAAATTCATTATTATTTTTATTCATTATTAATATTGTAATAAAATAATATTTTATTGATTTTATAATTTATTTTTAATTAATTCATTATTATAATAAAATTATTTTCATAATATAAATTGATAATAACTTATTTTTTATTGAATTTATTATTATTTTTATTCATTAATAATATTGTAATAAAATAATATTTTATTGATTTTATAATTTATTTTTAATTAATTCATTATTATAATAAAATTATTTTCATAATATAAATCAGGGTTTCTTAACCGGTGAGGTATACCTCCCTTGGGGAGGTATACTAATGTGTTGGGGGAGGTATGAGATTTTGTTTATTTTTGTTATGTTTTTTTTTAAATTAAAAATTAAAATTATTTACAAAAAAAAATATATTTAAAAAAAAATCTTCAAAATTTAAACTTATTTTATTTATTATGTACATATTTATATTATACGAAATAAAATTTGAACGATTACTTTTTTGCAAAATAATTTAGTATTTTTCTATCTTTGTACATAACTATTTCTAATTAAATATTTTTCTTTTGAAACCAAGTAGCCTTTGAAAAAATTCAAAATTATATTCATTTTTATATTCAATACTTAGTATTGGCAATTGCTGCTAGTAAGCCAGTATTTTAATTAATTCTACTTAATTGGAATAAATCTTTAACTAAGGAGCCTTTGGAAAAATTCAAAATTAAGTCCATTTTTATATTCAAGTATCAAGTTTAGTAATAGTTTATATTGCCTGCTGATAGTTGGATTTATTTTAACTTGGTTTAATATTTAATTAGTATTTCGTTACTCTAATAATAAAAAAGAAATATGTCTAAAAAAAGAAAATATAGTGAGGATTATGTAAAATTTGGATTTACATGCTGTGTTCGTGATAAAATCGAAAGACCCCAATACTTTCTATGCTCAAAAATCCTCTGCAATGATAATATGAGGCCTTCTAAACTTCTTGAACATTTTACAAAAATGCATTCAAATAATTCGGGAGACTCAATTGAATCTCTCAAGCAGAAAAATGCGCGATTACAGTCTTCAGGAACTTTAAGCACGTTAGGTTTTGTATTTAATCAAAAGCCACTTGTTGCAGCTAGTTATAAAGTAGCATATCTTATCGCAAAGAACAAAAAGTCTCATACCATCGGTGAAACGTTGGTCAAGCCTTGTGCTCTTGAAATGGTAGAAGCTGTTCTCGGAAAAACAGAGAAATCAGATCGCGGCAGTACCTCTTTCAAATGACGTGATAAGAAGTCGAATTGTGGAGATGTCATCTGATATTTTAAATCAGCTTATGTCAGAACTAAAGAAAACAACTCTTTCTTTTTGGTCTGCAACTGGATGAAAGTACTGATGTAGCTCAGTGCAGTCAACTCTTGGCCTTTGTTAGATATGCCACCGAAGCTGGTATTAAGGAAGAGTTTCTGTTCTGCCATCCGCTATTAGCTACTACAAAAGCGGCTGATGTGTACCAGATAATTGATGATTTTTTTTCAGAAAATAATCTTGATTAGAAGGAAAAATTGGGATTCATATGTACTGATGGTGCATCTTCCATGTTAGGGAAAAATTCTTGTTTTGGAGCATTGGTACGAGCGGTGGCCCCAAATGTTATGGTTATGCATTGCTTCCTACATCGCCATGCATTGGCATCCCGAACTCTTCCACAAGGTCTCAAGTCTGCCATGGATATCACTGTCCAAGCTGTAAATTTCATCCGATCTCGATCTTTGAATCACAGACTCTTCAAAATATTATGCCAAGAAGTTGGAGCTTCTCATGAAATGCTGCTTTATCACACTGATGTACGCTGGCTTTCACGTGGACGAGTTTTCACTCGTGTCCTGGAACTCAAAATGGAGATAATAACATTTCTTCGAGAGAAAGAAAATAAATTGCGTGGAGAGTTTGAAACTCACAATTTTACTGCATCATTGGCCTATCTTGCAGATATATTTTCGCATTTAAATGATCTGAATATTTCCCTTCAAGGGTCAGAAGTTACTATTTTAGATGCAAATGAGAAGATTACAGCCTTCAAGCAAAAACTAGATCTTTGGAAGAACCGCGTATCAAAAAGTAATTATGCAAATTTTCCATCTCTAGAAAAAATCTTCTGTGATGAATATTTATTAAAAGCGGTGTCAGATTGTATTCGAACTGATATTTTAAAACATTTGGATAATCTCATGAATTCTTTTGATAACTACTTTGTAGAAGACAATTTAAAAATTGATCAGTGGATTCGAAATCCCTTCATATTTAATTTAGACTCCATGGATGATGCTGACATGCAAAAAGACGACCTCATTGATTTACAGAGCAAGGCTATGGTAAGGCAAAAATTTACCAACCAAAATCTTGATGGATTTTGGTGCTCACAAATAGATTCTTATCCGGTTTTGGCAAATAAAGCTCTTTCAGCTTTGATACCATTTGCAACAACATACCTCTGCGAATCTGCATTTTCAACATTGGTAAATATAAAACCGAAAACCAGAAATCGATTGGATGCCAGGCATGACACGCGCTTAGCATTGTCTAAGATTGTTCCGCGAATTTCACATCTTATTGACGGCAAGCAGCAACAACCATCTCATTAATGCTGCCTTATTATTTTGTGGTATTTATATATATAAAGTATTCTTTAGATTTGGAAATTATTCTTTAAATTTTTCACATAAATAAATTTTGTCAACATGAAATTTAATATAAAATATAATTTTTTATATCAGTATGAATTAAATATGATTTTTTTTATAAATATATAAATATATGGTAAAAATAAAATAATATATGTAATGTTGGTATACCACTAATTATGTTTCTTATCTTTTCTTAAAATAAATTAATTATGCTGGAGGTGAGAACATAAAATTAAATATTAGGTGAGGTATGAAGTAAAAAAGGTTAAGAACCCCTGATATAAATTGATAATAACTTATTTTTTATTGAATTTTTTATTATTTTTATTCATTAATAATATGGTAATAAAATAATATTTTATTGATTTTATAATTTATTTTTAATCACTATTTATTACTAATTTATTATTAATTAAATTTTTTATAATTTTTATTGCAGTAAAATTGTTTATTAATATTTTAATTATTAATTTTAATTAATTAATTATTGTAATAAAATGTTTTTAATAATATAAATTGATAACTTATGATTACTTATATTTAAATATTTTTTTTATATATTAATATTATAATAAAATTTATTGATTTTTCATTATTTTTAATCCTTCTACTTTGATACATTAATGCAATCTTCATTTTCTTTTCCCATTATATCTCTTCATTTAAGTTTTCTTTTGATTCTCTTTTCCCATTCTTCTTAAAGTAGTCGTTTACAGTAATTCTAGGATAGTCAAAATCAGTTGTGGCCTGCCGATTATAATTTTGTGGCACACGAGATTCAACATGATTTCACAAAACTATTATCTGATATTGTTTTGACTTTATTGTGATGAAAACCTGCAACATTAATTACGATGTGCAAATACAAGCATTGAGATCGATTTGAAAAAGCTAATTATGTGTTTAACTGTTGTATTGTTAATTTATGAATAATAATTGAAAATCATAATAACGATATTATCCAACGATATCATTTGAGAGCAAGTAGAATCAAAGGAGAATCTCAAACTACACATAGTCATCAGAGCGAAGGACAAAATTGCCATTATAGATATCAAATGTACTTTAAGTGCCATTAAAGTAAAATACAATAACACAAAAATTTTTTAATTCATTAATACGCTATATCAATGGGAACCATGAGCTTGTTTTTTTGCAACAAGACGGTTCCATCTATGGATAATCGGAGAAAATAACATCTGAAGTTTAGAAAGGTTGTCCAAAATGGTAGTAGGGATTTAAGTGCTGTGGTGGCAATTTCGGGATATTCTGCCATAACTTTACTCAAGAACACCAGCAGTGTTGTTGTCTCTTGCAAATCTCCAGTAACTGATCTTTTAGCATAGACATGCTAGAATTGCCTGGTTTGTTGACAAATGGGTCGCGGATCCATTCATTGCCAGTATTTGGGTCTTTTGGGGCTGGAAAGTAGAGCTCAAACTCTTTAAAGCAAAGACAGGCTATTCTGCACCAATTGGGAGAATGAATGTTCATACTCAGTATCGACTAAAATTCCAGTTTACGTATAAAGCACGCGCTGTCCCCACAACACACATTTGGCTTTAAATGTTGCTACTTCATCTGCCAATATAAAACAGTTCTCATTTTCCTATGAAATCAAAGATTGAGTTAATTGAACAGGCTAAATATGTCACATTGGTAAGCCAGTCCCGATAAATCAATATTCCAAGTAGGACTCATGGTACTGCCTGTTAAAAGTTACATGTTTCTTTGATGTTGAAGGCTCTTCATCTGTCTCTTCACCTTACCTTTTCTTTTTCCCAAAGAAACTTTCTAATGAGATTTTTGCTAATTTAAGCAAACACAATATATTTTATCAAATATCGATTTTATGACCTAACTTTTAATTCATAATCTTGATAAACAAATAAACAAATGAAAATAGTCTAATGTTCATTTAAATTTTTTCGGTACCATTTATTCCGCAGCGCAGTACTTGCCATAGAGGTTCAAGAACAGACACACATTTACATAACTGCCGAAACATTTGTGATATGCTCTCTTGGTGCATGGCACAAAATAACAACTACTTAATAATAAATACGAAAAATATAAGCCCTACAAATACCACAGAGGATATTTCACATAGCCGTAATCAGGTAAAAGGATATCATATGCAAACTTCCTAAAAAAACATACTTTTGATAATTAGTGTCCAGATATTATGATTGGCTGATATCTGCTGATATCTGTCTATGTACTGTTTTTGTTTTGATGTATTAATAAATGCTTGCCCCCATTTGTTTTATTCCTATAAAATACTATGCCGTTTATTTTACGAAATGCATTTCAAACATCTCAGAAGTGCATTCACAACATCTTCAGAAACCTACTGCTTATGTTGACGATTTCATAGTATTTTCAGGTAGCTTATAAAATCACAAATCCCTCTTCTGACACATTTTGAATTAGCAATTTGGAAAGCTTTTTTATATAATACAATTATGTTATAAGATATGTTTTAAATATTTGGAATTATTTAATGAAATTGATCAATTTCGTAACTAAATACAATAATGATAGTAATCACTTATAGTTGAGTTATTATTCTGATCGAGAACAACAGGAGTTAGAAAAAAATAAATTCAACTCAATAATTCTAAATAACCTTTTAATATTCGACATAATAGTCAAAGTAGATTTAATATACAATTGAAGGCACAGAAATCGAGAATGAACGAGAAACATCAAAAATAATTAAAGTACAAAAATAAATTAAAACATATAAAATTTGAAACTCGGAGGATACGGGTATGGTTGAACATCAAATCTAAAAACAAACTCAAATATAATAATGAAAATTTAGTGAGAAAAATTTAGTTATAAGCAAAAAACAAATAAAACTAAAATTAATCAATCTCCTAAGGGAAAATCCAAACCAATTGGAAACACGAGACATTAAAGGACCAATCTGTACAGAAAGCCCAAGTAGTAAATAGAATTATTTTGATTAGGATAAATTACTTTAAAAGCCAACTGACTAATTTGGATATTTGAAAAATAATTTAAAGAAACTCAATTTCCATGCATTATTGAAATAAAAATAAAATAAAGAGTTAATTGTTAAAATTGTCAATCAATAAGTTAAATTTAAGCAAGTAGTTTTTGATATTTGACTTTGTATAACATTTTAAAGTAAAATATTAGTGAAATTTCAATCAATAGAAGCCTATTTTCAGATAAAATTCTTTGTAACTCTCATGGACTATAAAAATTCAACTGAATTACAAAAATAGTTAAATTATTTATTATTTACTGTATCGGTTAAAATCAATACACATTACACTTTCAGAAAATTTCCTGGTTTCCCATAAAGGATTTACCAGAGTCTAAATTTGACGACTGTTTTTCATCAATTAATGCCCATGCTAAAGATTTTATTCCAACAATGAACGTAATAAGGTTAAAAAATAATCATTAAATTAGTAAATCTATTTAAAATTCCTAAATTGTAGAATCATTAAAAAATGGGTGATTTTATTGAACAAAAATAATAAAGTTAAAGCGTTGGATTTAGCAATGAAACAATCTAATATTGAGGACGGCAGATCGAATAAACTGAGGTTGATAGTTAGTTGAAATTTCTATGTAAATCAACTTTTTCAGATCAAAAAGCGTTTCTGATGTCAAAGAAGTCAACAAAAATTTTCAAGTAATTTGGATATTTTTATAGATTCTTTAGATGTATTTAAAACTCAAAAGAAAAGATATTTCAGGGGAACGAAACAAAGGTCACCGTTATAATTAGTCACTAGTTCACATTCATTAGAAATAAATTTGGAAAAAAAACCCAACGGAAATCGCATAAATTAATAGAAATTTAGAGGATAAAAGGATTGCTAATTTGTTTATATTTAACATAAATATTGGAGGGAAATGATTTCATGGGAATGGAAATTTAATTCGTTTAAACAAACATTAAAAATAAAATATTTATTAAAATAATTTATAAAATCGTTCATTTAAACAAAAATCGGAAAAATAAAATTTTATTCATAAAGTAATTATATAAAAATTAAAATTGAAATAAACATAAAAAGCATATTTTTATAATTTACGTAATAATTGCAAATAAAATATATTTTAACAAAAATATAAAAATATAATTTTTTAAATTCAAAATTAAAAGTTTTATTCGTTTTAATAAACACTTAATCAAATTTAAAAATATCATTTCTTATTTAAGCAAAAATTTAAAATATAATAAAAATTAAAATAAAAGTTTTATTAATTTTAATAAACATAATTGAAAATAAAGCATATTTTAACATAAATATAAAATAACATTTTCATTTATTTTTAATTAAAACTAAAAATAATTTTTTTTCATTTAAATAAAAAATATTATTAAAAGTACTTTTATAATCATAAAAAACATAATTTATATATTTTTGTAAAATAAATAGCATTTTAAATAATTTATATAAATATTTTGAAATAAAATTTGAATACATTCAAACAAAAATAAAAATTATGTTATTTTATTTAAATTAAAACCATAATTTATATATTTTTATATTATGATTAAAAATAAATTTATTCAATTACACGAAAATTAAAAATAAAATACTCGATTAAAAATATAATTTATAAAATTGTCCATTATTAACAAAAATGAAATCAAATATTTTAAAATGAAATGAAATTAAAATTGAAATATATTTTTCATTCGTATTATCATAAATTATGTTTTTCATAATTTATATATTTTTATATAATAATTAACATTTTAATTAATTTTTAAAATTAGAAAAAGAGAATTTTAATTCATTGAAGTAATCATAAAAATTAAAATTGTTATTTTTATATAATAAATTAAACTTAAATTATTCATTTACACGAAAATTAAAAATAAAATACTCGATTAAAAATATAATTTATAAAATTGTCCATTTTTAACAAAAATGAAATCAAATATTTTAAAATGAAATGAAATTAAAATTGAAATATATTTTTCATTCGTATTATCATAAATTATGTTTTTCATAATTTATATATTTTTATATAATAATTAACATTTTAATTAATTTTTAAAATTAGAAAAAGAGAATTTTAATTCATTGAAGTAATCATAAAAATTAAAATTGTTATTTTTATATAATAAATTAAACTTAAATTATTCATTTACACGAAAATTAAAAATAAAATACTCGATTAAAAATATAATTTATAAAATTGTCCATTTTTAACAAAAATGAAATCAAATATTTTTAAATGAAATGAAATTAAAATTGAAATATATTTTTCATTCGTATTATCATAAATTATGTTTTTCATAATTTATATATTTTTATATAATAATTAACATTTTAATTAATTTTTAAAATTAGAAAAAGAGAATTTTAATTCATTGAAGTAATCATAAAAATTAAAATTGTTATTTTTATATAATAAATTAAACTTAAATTATTCATTTACACGAAAATTAAAAATAAAATACTCGATTAAAAATATAATTTATAAAATTGTCCATTTTTAACAAAAATGAAATCAAATATTTTTAAATGAAATGAAATTAAAATTGAAATATATTTTTCATTCGTATTATCATAAATTATGTTTTTCATAATTTATATATTTTTATATAATAATTAACATTTTAATTAATTTTTAAAATTAGAAAAAGAGAATTTTAATTCATTGAAGTAATCATAAAAATTAAAATTGTTATTTTTATATAATAAATTAAACTTAAATTATTCATTTACACGAAAATTAAAAATAAAATACTCGATTAAAAATATAATTTATAAAATTGTCCATTTTTAACAAAAATGAAATCAAATATTTTTAAATGAAATGAAATTAAAATTGAAATATATTTTTCATTCGTATTATCATAAATTATGTTTTTCATAATTTATATATTTTTATATAATAATTAACATTTTAATTAATTTTTAAAATTAGAAAAAGAGAATTTTAATTCATTGAAGTAATCATAAAAATTAAAATTGTTATTTTTATATAATAAATTAAACTTAAATTATTCATTTACACGAAAATTAAAAATAAAATACTCGATTAAAAATATAATTTATAAAATTGTCCATTTTTAACAAAAATGAAATCAAATATTTTTAAATGAAATGAAATTAAAATTGAAATATATTTTTCATTCGTATTATCATAAATTATGTTTTTCATAATTTATATATTTTTATATAATAATTAACATTTTAATTAATTTTTAAAATTAGAAAAAGAGAATTTTAATTCATTGAAGTAATCATAAAAATTAAAATTGTTATTTTTATATAATAAATTAAACTTAAATTATTCATTTACACGAAAATTAAAAATAAAATACTCGATTAAAAATATAATTTATAAAATTGTCCATTTTTAACAAAAATGAAATCAAATATTTTTAAATGAAATGAAATTAAAATTGAAATATATTTTTCATTCGTATTATCATAAATTATGTTTTTCATAATTTATATATTTTTATATAATAATTAACATTTTAATTAATTTTTAAAATTAGAAAAAGAGAATTTTAATTCATTGAAGTAATCATAAAAATTAAAATTGTTATTTTTATATAATAAATTAAACTTAAATTATTCATTTACACAAAAATTAAAAATAAAATACTTTCAAAAAAAATTAAAAATATAATTTTTCCATTGTTTATTAAAAAAATTGAAATTTTTATTCATTCAAGTAAACATTAGAAGCATATTTTTTATTACATAATAATCGATAATAAAATTTATATTTTACCAAAAATATTAAAAAAAATTTCATTGATTTATATAAAATATAGAAATATATTTTTTTCATTCATATCAAAATGTTAAAGTAAATTTTTTATTATTTTAAGATTAATAAATTTTATATTTTTGTATAATAAATAAAATTTTCATGCATTAATATAAAAAATAAAAATAAAGTTTTAATTCATTTAAACAAAAATAAAAAAATATTTTTATAAAATAATTCAAAAAAAAATGATTTTTTTCAAATCAGCATTCCAAAAAAATATTTACAAGATTTACTTTATTAATTTTTCAGATCCCTAATTTGTCAACTACTAAAAATAAAATGCTATTGGTTCCTTCCGGGAAACCCAAAAATATAGATTCTATTTGGTTAGGAATTCAGTTCAACAAAGAAGAATTTTTATCTGATCTTCATCGTAATCTTTGGCATTAGAATGCTTTCTTATGTTATCATTATGCTTGTAATAGTTGTATTTATATGTTTGTCTTTATTTTATAAGTTCATTTTTTTATTAAAAGATTTGCATTTATAATAAATTCGGGAAATAAACTTTACAGCCAACTTTTGTGTGTTTTGTAGTTATAGAAAATGTAAATTTATTTGTACATCAAGGGACATTATATTGAATCTAATTGGACATTATATAGGACAACTTAAGAACTGTCGAGGACCAAAAATCTTAAGAAAATAGTTTAGGCCTAAATAGTTAGTTAATATAAATAGGATTTAAGTAAAAGACTTTTCCACTTCTGACTTTCAAGCGGCTGTGTTTTGCACAGGTCTGCAATAGTTGGATAGAAAAGTTTCAGACGAGAAGAAAAATCAAAATACCATCTTTCATAAATTACCATCAGAAATGACATTATAGAAAAATGGTAAGTTAAAATCTATATTGTAAAGTTTTTTATTAATAATATTTAAATGTATTATAATATTTTATTTGGATTAATTTTCTTTTGAATTTGATTTATGGTTAATTTTTTAAGTCAAAATATTTTATTAGTCCTTCAGGCACGTATTACTTGCTCTGCATGCACATCAAAAAACAGTCACATGACGTATACGTGCATCGCACGCTGCGTATAGAAGTCCACACATAAGTTTTTTTTATTAAAAACAAATTGATCTACCCGTGGGAATGAAAACCAGTTTCAGGCATACGTGCCTGAAGGGTTAAATATATATTTTTAGTTCCTTGAAATGTTTTAATTTAAATAAGAGAAATGTTTTTATATCAATTTTTGAGTATCTAAAAATACTTTTTAAAACTGAATAAAATGATTGGGGAAAGGTAATAAACAACAGTTGTGTTGCTTCACAATTTTGCGAAGTAGGAGTGAATAGAAAGGGGAAAAAGCAAAGGATTGAGAAAAACATACGCAACAACTGAGAATTTCTCACCACCCATCCCTGTTTCTTTGACCTTCTGAATCGCAAAATCAACTATGTTGTTAAATAACTCCGGTAATAGAGGTCTCATTGTTTAACTGCTCGGTTAAACTTGGCTGTCACACCAAACGCATTGATCAAAGCATTGTCGTAACAAAATTTGATATACGACATTAATACTTCTGGATAACCTGCGATTTCTCCAGCTCTCACGATGTTTTCATGGTTCACAGAGTCGAACGCTTTAGTTTTTTCCAAGAATTCCATTCCTAAATTTTTCCTCTGCTATTTAGCCAAAGTGGATTTAACTGACGCAAGGTTTTCTAAACAACCATCGACACTATTGACCTTTTCTGGCCACTGCCACCAAAATCACCATTAGTAACCCGCATTGCTAAGATTTTATTCAACACACTTGTGAGCACTGATTTATTCACCACCCCTTCAGTGTTATCCAACTTTGGCATCAGACTGGTTCTATTGTTTCGCAATCATTCAGGTAGGTAACTCCCAAACAGAATCAAGTTGAACAGCTTCACGGTATTTTTCCAAGTGAAAGTGCAGGTAGCACATTTGAACGACATTTTTTTAATATTTTTTACAGCCTACTCAACTTTTCTTTACAATACCCGGTAATTTAACTTTTCGTATTTAACCACAAATGGTGTAGGTCTACGGTCCTTCATGGATTCCCTATCAAAGACCTGCTACCAATATGATCCCAAATCCTTGGCATTTTCTTTTATGCTAAGCAAACTGTCAAGTTTATTCTTCAAAATTAGCTGAGCGACGGTTTTACGATTATTCTCCCAAAGGCATTGAAATATTCCAAATTTAGTACGTCTCAATTACTTCTTTGTATGCCGATTCTGTCTTTTGCATTTACTAACTCCGTGAGAAATCGGTTTCGAGTCTAATTTCACAAATTCTTGACTTAAATCATTAAAATACTCCGTAAGTCCAAGTTTTTGACTTTCGATCGAAATAGATCGGATAATATTATCTAACCGATCTTCTTGTATATTCATTCCCAAAGGAAGCGATTACAAAAATATTTGCAAATATACCTCCGTGTCAACACTGCACTACTTTGCACCAGATGTTCTTCTCGTACTGACCTTTACCGATTTTAGACTTAAATCCTGTCTTACAACTTTCATCTGAATGGTAGTTTCGAATATCTACTGTCGATAACTAATGAATAATTGAGATTATTGAAAGTGTTTTTTGAAAAATCAAAAATGGAATAAGAATAAAAAGTCTCCTTCTTTCAATGTCTTTCAATATCCGACGCTGCTATCTCTCAAAAACTGAATGAAAATTGGAAATTTATGAACGAAGAACAAAATTTTGGCATAATTTATTAAATAATTAATTTTTTATTTCATTTTTCTAAAAGTTTTTTTCTTAATAAACTTTGATTTAGATATTGCAAAAAATACATTTGTTTAACATTTCTAAGCAGCCTTCAATTTATTGAAATTATTCCAGCACCTCACTTATCTAATTTTATTTTCCTGTAGTTCTTCATCTTAAGATTTAACGTAAGTTTTGTCATTATTAAAAGAATCGAAATTATCTGTTAACATCTTTTTTCAGAAACAGAAAAATGAATCAACTATTCTGAAAAAATACTATGAAATCATAAACCAAGAAAGTTTAGCGTGATAATATCATAGCTTATATAAATCATCTCTATACCAAGGTTAAATCTGACAATTTGTTTGGATTTCAATTTGATTCCATGTCTAATCTACAGTGGCGGATTAAGCTTGCACGGGGTTCCATTCCATTTAAATAAAATTATTTCTAGCAACAAATTTAAGACTGTAACTTGTAATTTTAATGGTATAGATTACATGAATCCACACTTCATTAAAATATTTATTATAAATTTTAACCTAGAACCTACGTTTGCAAACTTTTCTCATGGCGAAGTTATCAATTAAGTCAGTAAAGCTAAGCGAGCTTACGATTTCACTTTCAATGCTCATTAGAGAGAGGAGACTCAGTCTGTGTTGTCCCATGCAACTTCTAACATCATTTTTTATTCTCTTTATGTTCATATACATCTATTTCACATACGCTCTTCGACATTTTCTCGTGATAAATAGGAGATTTATTTTTATATATTTTTTCGGCCCCTGGGTTTGGACCGATCAGCCCTCTTTAACCCGCTTTGCTCATATATATATATATATATATATTTAATCATAAAATTAGTTAAAATTAGCAAAGTTTTGTGCGGTGACACACAGTCAGACAGACAGACATGTGTATTTAGCATATAAATCGCCAAGTGAAATGCGAGTCGAATGTAATTGTCGAGTGCATTTTGTTTAGCTGAAATGATATTTAATATGATTCAACTTAATAATTTCGGTATATAGTCCTATAACAAATTGTTATTAGACAAAACTACATTTATAATTTTTTTGAGTCTTATTTTATTAGAGTTGGGCCAGAACACAATCGGCCTTGAGAAATGTTTAAATGGATCGGTAACACACATGCAAACATAACAAGCAAATTTAAAAATAAACCTATTAAAACACCAATTAAACCCTACTAAATATGAGAAAAAAGAGAATTAAATATAAAATAAGAAGCATAAAAATAAATTAAAATAATAACAAAACGCAACAAGATCCGCACGATACAAACAGAAACATAACATGAAAACCTAACAAATTCGACCGAAAATTAATAAATCGATAAAAGTTCATGAAAATGAAACTTAAATCAAAAATTTGAATTAGAAATAATTCAATAAAAATTCTAAATAAAAAATTAGTAAAATAAATTGAAAAATAATAAAATTAAAGATTAGAATACACTAGAAAATAACAAGGTCGAATTTTGTTTTATTACATCAAATTTAACACGCGAGGTTAGGGACAGAAAATAGGTATAAATACCGATTCATTTTCACATAAAATTTAACCATTTTTTGAAACCGTTTTTCTAACCAAAACCATTTTGAAACTGTTTTAAAAACTATAAAACTTTTGTTTACAAAGCTATTGTGAATTAATTTTTAGGTGAGAAATAGTTTTATTTGGAACTCTCTCTCCACGTCACCTCCTCGCAACCTCGATAGAGCTCTGCTTGGACGTCGGCGTGGGGGGAGAGGTATTTTAATTTTTGCTATGAAAATTTTATTTATGCAATGTATTTATGGAATGGACTGTATGGTAATTTTATGTTTTACTTGTTAAATGCATTAATAAATATTTATAATATTAAAAAATTCTTTTATATATTTAATAAAATCATTTCTGTCGAAATTTTTCCGGCCCACAGCCAACACACATCGCAAGTTAGTAAAATATATACAGTACAGAATTGTGTAAGTGCGTGGAATATCGCCGATAATCTGTACCCGTGAAGACCCAGCGTGCGGAACGCAGGGTCGTAACGTCAATATTATCCCATATAGAAGAAAGGAGAAATAAGGAAGAAGTCTTTGGCTACTTCCTCGTTTCTCATTTCTATAAAATCGACCTAAATTATTTTACACACGGCTCAAAATCGCCACACCGAGTAGTCCAGTGGGCACTCATCAACTATAATATAAACATAAAATGCGTCTAAGGCCTATTAAAGGGGAGGGTTACGGGGATAAATAAATGAAATCGTTGATATGAATCGAATAAAAATTTAACTTGATCATAATATTTTCGCTTTAATCATTACAGTATAAACTATAGAAATTAACTTCAAATTCAAAACGCGATACAACTACTACCCTTTATAAATTGGTACATTAACGCGAAATTCAGAAGAGAACACGTGAAATTAATATTACCATCCAAAACTTAAATACACGATCATAGGGTCAAATCGATTTCTTATAAATCAGTGCCGGTGGAGAATTTTGAATAGGTAATAGATTGGAACGCACCGCGAGTATGACCGGTGTGCTGGATAAGCTAAGTTTAGGAGACAACTCTATTGACCGTTGAAATCATCACCAAAATAATCGGCAGAAGGCGAAACGATAAACCGCGAAGTAGATCCAAAAAATTTACAAAAATCCATCGAGTAGATAAGATTCAGTCCTTCAGTATCGATAACCACAAAGTATATCTAAAATCACGACGAAATTACACAACGAAAATAAATCACCAACCTAATAGAAAGCTAGGTGAAACTTGATGAAATCCCAAAATACAGCCACGGAATCCGATCGGAAATACACCCTCCAAATAGAGTCCCGATGCGGCAGCCTTCCAAACCATCACAGTCACCTACGAATCTACAATATGTCCAAACTACGACTGAACCAACCTTAAAACCCTTTAAATTAAATTGATGATGACATAATCAAACAAAATTAACCATTTGAATTTATCATCGACATTCGAGCCACACATAAGTAAACCTGGAATAAACTGGAGATTACACTGAGAAAATAGAGATATTAAACATAAACAAAATCAAAGTTAAAATCAACCTGAACTATAAATCAACTTTGACTGACCGGAAATAGTGAATTCCAAAATAAGTTGATCTTTGAGATTCGATTTGCATAAATACGAGTGCGCTAAACTATCAACAACATAACGACAGTGCACCCACCATCATTTATTGAATTTTCAGCCTAGTTAATCATCGATTTCTCCTTTAAAACTTTGTGGATTATGAATCAAACCGTGGGAAAAATTTCATCGGAAAAATCAAACTCACCGACGCAAGGTAATTTTTGTAAAACTACTCTCGAACAAACAAGGTCGTAAAATCTTAATAAATCATCAAGCCAACTGTCCTTCGTAAGTTAATTAAAATCCACTAATTAATAGCGGTAATTTACTATGGCACTAATATTCAGGTATCCGATTTTCCAACACGCCAAAATACGAATTAGTTTTACTCCCCATGAATGCCCCAGGTAGTTAAGCAGAGATATCCAGGAATATCGAAATCGGAACGATATATGTCCAAGAGCTGTCATCATTTCTTTTACTTTTGTCGATTAAATTTACCGAAATACTAGTCGAATGCGCTTTACTAACGTCATTTCAAGAGAAAAATCGCTAAATTATAAATAAATGAGTATTAGGAATCTTAACTTTCATGAATCAACTAACTGTAATAAGGATGTATCGTACTAGTCTGAAAACTATCATAACGACCATGAAAGAAATACGAAGAAGCTATATTTTAGGAGCTCGAACAATTACATAGATACCTTTGCAGGCTACATTTCAGAAACAATCGTCGCATTTCGTCTATAAATGATTAACTAGATACAATATAAGTTTAAAATTTTAAAGTCATTTTAAGTTGCGTGTGGAATAGTACAAACACATACATCCCCGATATAACGTTCCAAAAGGATTATGTTAATTATGATTTTATTCAGGAAGTTCAGATCCAGATCTCATTCCCACACAACTTGCCGACCGATGGAGAGAAGCATGGAAGCTTTTCTGGCATATTAGACGTCGCGCGTCTTCTCCATTCGAATACCGACGAACCCCTGGCCAATCAGAAGATTTTAACCGAACTTCCGAAGTACCAGAACCGTTCTGGGAAGAGTGGCACCCCACTGCAGAAATTTAAGCGCACGCGCGTTACCTACTCAACGATCCCCTCCATCATCAACGACAAGTGAACCTACAAGTGGCCCGGGCCCGTCAATGTCTGGCAAACATTGAGGAGGACATTGAAACCGGCCGGATTGCCACTTCATATTACCACCCACGGTCACACGGACCCCTGTACGGAGACGTCTGTGGAGAAACGATCATAAACAGGAAGGACTCGCAGATGACCGGGTCATGCCGGATTCGGAATACCAAAAGGCCGGTGATGATTATTCCAAACTGCTCCCCGGTGGAATGGGTAGCAAGGAGCTTCTCGGACACGTGATATTAATATTTTGAATTCACTTTAGTTTAGATTTTGTTACTAGAATAAAAATTTTGTTCGTTTAGAAATTAATTTCGTTCTTGTGATGTTGTTATAATTCGTCTAGAAAATTTTGTTTAATTCTATTATATTCGTTAATTCTGTGGTAATAATTATTGTTTTGATATTGTCAATTCCAGACATGGATTCCCTACAAACCCTGAGAGTAGAACTAGACGTAGCACGACAAAATAACAAGACTCTATATAATCAGATTGTCCAGCTGACTCGAGAAGTACACCAAATTCGAGCCACCTGGATAGATCCAGCAAAAGTCAAACCCCTATATCAGAGACTCACAGCTGCTCCAACCTCGGTCTCGAACCCTGCAACAACCATAAACACCCCCTCTCGTCCAGGGCGCAAGGAAAGAGCTAGGCGTCGTGCCGCCCGATTGATAACCCAATCCAAATCAAATTTACAAGCATTGTAACTCATGGATAATATATAATTCGTAGTTGATTGTGTTGACACAGGTGTAAGATAGTCAGAAAATCATGATAGAGTTCCTGTAATTTATTAGATAAATACATGACATAAAGGGACCAATTACAAAAAATCGACCATGTGTCTTCTAACGACGGCTCGTTGAACCCGAGGGTTGTCCGAGCAATTATAGTATTAGCAATAGCACTCACTTTTTGCGGACAATCAACCCGCTAGAGCACATTTCCAACGTTGCCTAGCAACGGGTGTCGAGTGGTAGTCGAAGTAACATTTTGTATGGCGTTACTGGGGCAACAATAAGTGGTTTAAACAAAATGGCAAGACCCTGTAACCCATCATTAGTATTTATTCAACTTTCAGGAATTTTTATTTTGTGTTGAGTCAATTATCCCCAATTGATCATAACGTATAGTATAATGGCTATTGTTATGTAGTTGACGCATGTTATCATTTATAATTGTTGTAATTTTGTTATTATCGTTTAGTTGTCTCACGATTTATTGTATTAAAGAAATATATTATGCATAATTCGATAAAATTCTATTTTTGGATAACATTGAAATAAAAATGTCATGTTAATAAAAATTAAGTTATTGTAAAATTTAAAATATGTATTCCTTTTAAAAAAGCAAATGTCTTTTCCTGATTTTATGTTAATGTAAGTTTTTTTAAATAACGCTAATTGGTTTTTATTTGCATTCATTGAAAATGAAATTTATTTTTCAATATTTTTAATTAAATAGTTTATGAGAATTCTAAAACAACAATGTCACCAGTCATAAACATTTAATTCGTCATATTTCTTTAAAAATCTCACTGAAAAATTCTGTTGTAACAGTGACAGAGCAAATATTTTGTTTAAATGAAAGCTTAGTGCCAGAATGGCTAAACACAAAAGCTAATTGAAAGCATAAAAGTGCCAATTAGACAAATAACCCATTGACTAAATTGAATTATAGATAAATAGTTTTTAAAAAATAATTTTATTCTGTAATAATTTTTTTAATTACATAAAAAATTTAATAAGAATAATATTCTTATTAGAAAACATTATAATTCATCTTTGAAATCAGCACCAAAATTTGTGGCTTTGCTACTGACCCAATGACCAAAGTTTTCCAAAATTTCTTCTTTTGATAATTTTTCGTCTTTGTTTAAATCAGAAACATTTAGTAAATATTGAGATTCAGTTTGTGCAAATTGAATAATATCTAAAATCATAATATTATATTTTTATTTTAGTAATAGAAATATTTGAAAGACACAAACTAATTATATTTAACAGCATCGAGCTATATATTTCAACCGTTTATCAGTCTTCTTTAACCTTGAAATCACATTAACAATAACTTAATGAAAACAAGGAATATTTCAACATAATAACTAATTATTTAAAAATAATTTTATGGATAACAAAAACTATGGAAAGATAATTAAAGTACAAGTTAATTGAACCAACTGTGTAAAACGATATGTTAATGGTGTTTTATGAGGTTTGAGAGTCTTGAGCATGTACGGTCTTTCTAGGATTATACAAATAGTTTGCATTTTATATTACACCTAATAGTTTGTGTAAATTCAAATATAACTGAGAGGATTCAATGAAAAGTGCTGATTCTGGAACAATTAAAGAAAAGAAGTCGGAATATAGCTTCTATTGGTCACTGAAAAAAGAATAATAGGCGAAATACAAAGATATTCTCTACTATTATTGACCTCCTCCAGCCTGGGGACCACAAGTATACAGTGAAACATATACTTATTGGGGTTCAGGGAAACCAAACGGAATATCAATGATGAGGCGTTGAGACCCGATCCATACAAGAACAGTATGAAGCAATAACAACTTTTCCAGACTTTCCGAACCGTCTATAGAATCGATACAATTAACACGATCATCGTATCGAAGGTAATTAGAAGATATGAAAGAATATCGTAGACAAATGAATCAACGATATTTACAAAATGCAGCCCAATCAACACATAAACAAAGGTGACATGGATAGAGGGTTAACGTTTCATGGCGACCAACAAAAATTATACGATAAATTGATCAAAGAGGAACAAAAGAATAGAATTCAATACACTTCAAGAATTAAAAGAAATGATGGAATACGAAAAACAAGTAAAAGCACATCTCGATCAAGAAAAGCGTAGATAAAGATTAACAATTCCAACAAAATTACCAGAGAAAATAATCATTTCTGATTTATGAGGCCTAGTTGATAAGATCTTTAAATCTTATAAGTTATGTTCAAATTTCTCTACAGGGCTTTTGAATGTATTTTACATGTTAGTTGTTTGCTAAGATGGTTTCGTTTTACGAAGAGGATTATTGATTATCTAGATTTTTTTAATCAATATGTTAATTACTTTTGCAACAATGGCTTATATTTACTTGTTTGTTATTAGTAAATATTCTTTATTTTCATTTAGTTATTGTTAATGCAAATTTTAGCCTGAGGAAGGCTTATAAACGGTCTTAACATATAGCCTGATGTTGTTTAATGTTAGTTGGCGTTTTTCATTTAACACATTGTATTCGGATCACGTATTAATACGTGTTTAGCAAATTAATGCTAGAGAGCGTATCACGTATTTATACGTTTTTGATAGATTGTTAGTGGAGCACGGGTCACGTTAAAATGCGGGTTCC
Organism: Schmidtea mediterranea; assembly: GCA_022537955.1. Classification (NCBI taxonomy): domain Eukaryota; kingdom Metazoa; phylum Platyhelminthes; order Tricladida; family Dugesiidae; genus Schmidtea; species Schmidtea mediterranea. Next base: position 299,823,790 of record CM039679.1, on the reverse strand, counting down.
AATATTTTTGAAGTTATCGCAATTTTTCTAGAGGTCTACGTTAGCGCGAAATTACGCGAAAAATCACCCGTTACCAGCACTAGTACGCGGCCTAAAACTGCCCGATCACAATGTGTTAATAAAACTAATTTTTTTTATTATTTTTTTAATCGAAATATATAAATAATAAAATTAAAAATGATCATTATTTATAATTAGAACCATAATTTTATAAATGAAGATTATTTTTTTAGAAACATCTACCAGTAATATCGTTCTTTAAAAATACTCACTTTTTATTCTTTAGTTTATATCAACATGGGATTTATGTCGATAGTAAGCACTCGTTTGGAAGGGAATTAGCAAAAGAGACTTTCAAAGAGACGGGTTAGAATTAAGAAAAAATTGTATTCTTAAGAAAATAAACAAAAAAGAGCCTGGTCACAACTGATGCGATTATGATCAGACATAAATTGGTGCTTCTCCGACTTAATCGGTTCAGTCTTTATCTGAGTGATTAATAAATACACCAAACTGCAATGAGACAAATTTTCTACTATGTAAATTAAAATCAATAATCTTATAATATAGAAACATAACAATTCACCTTGGTAGTGTTTTTTGGAAGTGCAGTGAGATACCCTCTACAATGTAGAGCCTACATCATAGAAAATTTAAATAATACTACTATAGTAATCTAATCATAGACATTTTTTGATATAAAAAACCGGTGGGAAAAACTATTAATTTAAATTCTGAATAACATTTTTTAAATTTTATTTATAATTAAAAAAAATCATATTAGATTTTCTGAAGAAAATACTTGATAATGTTCTGAGGAAAGAAGATTACAGGAATTTAATTAACTATTTTGTAAATATTCAAAATTCATCAAAAAATAACTGATTTTAATAAAAATAATATCTACCAGGTTTCAGCCATACTTTCATCTCATTTTCCGACAGTTGGTTGTTGTGGTCAGTGTCATATTTGTCAAAAACCTTATTCACATAGGACTTTTGTTGGAGAGTTAATTTGTTTGATCCATATTCTTAAATATTAAAATCAAATGGTTTTATAATTTTGAAATAAAATTACGCGTTTGAATGAATTCCGTCCGGTCTATGACTTTATCTTTGTTTTTATCATATTCAATTAACGCACGATATACTTCATAATCCAACATTTCAACATGATTATGTGGACGAAGGAAAGCCTTTAATTCCTCTATTGAAAGTCTTTCATTTTTATCGGCATCCGCTATTGTAAATCTGTATTTGTCATCTTTAAAAAACTAAGGTTTCATTTTTTAAATGAACCAATTCATAATATAGAATTACTTGAATTATTTCGTTGTGTTCAGAGTTCACTTTGTCTTCATTCAAAGACAAATTTCCATAATGTTCTTTCATGAATTCTTCCCACGTTACGAAATTATCATTATTTTTGTCTATACGCTTCAATTCAAACTTCGCTTCGCGCATTAATATCTCCCTAAATAACAAACCTTTTAAAATTCGGTTGTAAGATTTTCCATTTTATTTATTAAATCTTTCACTATAAATTTATTTGTTTAACTTATCTAAATAAGTATTTTACACATTCGCTGAGTTTTCGAAACTTGGAAACTATCAGAAATCGCAAAATAAATGGAAATCTTTGTGACAAAAATCTTCACGTGCAAAATCCATTTTTATTATAGAAATAAGAGTTGTCCGTAAAAGAAATGAAAAGATCAATACGATTATAGAAACATTACACTTCCTTTAGTCATCCTTTACAAAAAAATCCAAAAATAAATAATAAAATTTTTTAAAATTTCATGGAGTCGTCTTGAATAAAAATCAGAAAATGTCGTCAGATTTTATGTAATATATTTCGGTCCTTAATATTTGACTATAAAATATATTAATAAATACAATAATTGGGTTACAATCATTTTTTATGTCATTTTATAAGAAATATCAAATTTTAATACAAATCCGAGGCACTTAAATCTTCAATAATGAAGCTTATAATTTTAAATAATTAAAGATTAAATACATAATGATTTGAATCTATTCCGTTTTTTCAATCTGATACTAAAACTTGTAATGATTCAAGAAAAAATATTTTAATTTTTTTGAAAAATTATTTAAAATATAACTATTTAAATTAGAATTAATGAAATAAACAATTGAATGCGTTATTAATTAAAAGGAACGTAACCAGGCAAACATTTTCCGATATATTTCGACAGTTTTACTATAACCATCAGATAGAATTACAAAACTATAGATATCATAAACTTATAAAACAAATTGAAAATTGCAATTATTATCATTTATAAAATTTTTAAAATTAAATTTAAATTATTTTTCAAATTTAAATATTTTCAATAAACAAATTTTCAATTCATAAAAAATTAATTTTAATTTTTTAATATTTTATCTTAAGATATTTATTATTTATTTATCATTCAATATAATTGGAAAAATCAACAATTCAAACATCTTCAATATAGGACCCAAACTATTTATTAACCTTCAAAACACAAATGATCACTGATTTTTGGTTGATTAAATTTCGTATCCAACGATCTTTTTAGTGTTTATTTTATTCATTTAGTCCCTGCTGTCTTCAATAATAAAATTAGATTTTAAGTTTCTTTATTTTTTAGATTCTTTTCATAAAATAACATAAATTATTTATTTTTTCAAAATTTATTTGATTATTAATAATTAAATTTAATGAAAGAAACATAAATTTAAAATCCAAGTAACAAATTTAATTGTAAAAAATTCATTTTAATAAAAGAAATTTAATTTTAATTTTCTTGCTTAAAATTTAAAATGTAATTAAACAAATTAAAAATTCTTAGTTTTAAAATTAATTTCAATAAAATGACAAGCGTGTTTCAAACTGAACGGTTTGACAGATTACTATTTTTACCGAATCCACTTGAAGTTCTGTTGATTAACTTTTAGTTTTTCTTCTAACAACAGAAAAGATTTATACCAATTAATTTTATAATTTTAATATATTTTAAAATTAATTATTTGCGATCTTAAATCATAGTAGTAAAAACATTTGAAGATTGAATTGCAAAAAAAACTTTTATTTTTTTATGTTACATTATCTTTGAATTACATTAGCATGCACATTCATTCTATCTAATTTGAACAATTTTTAAAAATTTATAGGCTTTCTTATAATCATATTAGCATAAGCACTTTAGCATATTAACGCACTGGTGGATATAAAAATACCCTCTTATAATCAGCGAATTTTAACTAGGCCAGTAAAAATGAATTAATATTTTGCAAGAATTAATATACTGTTAGAGTTTATATAAGGTAAGTTTAATCCAGCAGAATATTTGAAATATATATAGCAAATTGATGGTAGAAGAGAAAATATGAGGATAAAACTTGCGCGTCGTATACGCTTAAATATGGTAATAATCATTATATGTTATTTGCGTATTTGAAAACTTCAAAAATACCAATAAAAGCTATTAGTCAATGATATATTTTTCATTATTTTCTAAAACAATTTTAAATTTATTTTTATTAATTTTGAATAAAATATTGTTCATAATAATTTATTCTGCACCGTACACAGAAATCTTATTTGGATGAAAGTTCACTCAAGATTTAGAAGTTAAAAATTGTCTGTGGTAAAACCACTGGCCTCGACGTTTTACTTCATATATTTGTTGAGATTTTGTATAGAAAGTCGGTGCTTAGATGTGACTCCTTGGTGTCCATTTTTAATCGATTCAATTGACCCAACACAATATGATTTATTTCCAATTTATATATCACAACTTTATTCATAACTCTCACAAAATCGATTCAATTCACAATACTCTACACAATTACTCTGCACGATTTCACAAAATTCAATGCGTAGGGATACATCTTCCAAAGGGAGATGCCCCTGTCTGGTACGCAATTTGTTTGACTGGTTGATTTATCTTTAAGTTTATTACCTCCTTTACTTCGCTCTCTGAAATATTCTCTTCGACCAACTAGCAATTTTGTTGATATGCCTTTTCTTTTTATACTAATCTCGCAAATCAAGTCACCCGCAAACTAAATTGGTTTTGGCATTTCTGACATCTCTGTCCAAAACCAAATTAGTTATTTCCGGGCTCCCGGGGTTTCCATTTGTTTACAATTATTATTTTAGTGGTGGGTTCCTCTTCTATCCCGGGTTTCCTTCGTCAACCAATTTCGTTTTCCGTAATAAAAAAATTTGTTGAAATTCCGGGTTTCTCACACTATTCGGGTTTTCTGTTGGCTCGGACTTCCCATTACCTCGGGTTTCCCATAAGAAAATTAATTTTTAATTAATTTCTATTGGATTCGTCTCGTCATTTGGCATCCGCCCATACCCGCTTCACCCGATAAATATTTATTTTAAAATTTTTATTGATTTTGCCTTTTAATTATTATTTCGAAAATCAATGTTTTTATTGATTTTCCATTTTTTACTTTTGTGCATTTTGTTAACCCAAACATATTATTTTGGTTTTAAACTGAAAGAAGTGAAATATTAAGAAGAACAGAGGATAACATGTTAATGTTTATATTCAGCTTTTAAATCGAATTGTTTTCATTTTAGTAATTTTGATGTCTTACTAATGTTATTTAAATAAAATTGAACAGTTGAATCAGTGGCATAACAAAGGTACCCGGTACCTGAAGTAAAATTTTAAAAATTAAAGAATAATAAAATACTGCTAATCTGTCTAGTAGTCCTATGTCAAATTAGTAATAATCACTGATATGACCCCGAACATAACTTTGAGGGCTTGATCAGTTGCTGTTCATCTTTAAAAAAAGGTCTATCTTTAGCATTCGATATATCTGCCTTTTCCTGCTCCCCGCAACACCACTTAGTTGAATCAATGGTGTTCAGTTATTTTTATTTAGTATCAATAAAGATTATTCCTGTGTTAAGTTACTTCAGTGGTATTTAACAAGCACGTGGGGTGAGACAAAACAGTTCCTGACGAACCATTTAAAACAGTAACTCAAAATTATTTATTAAATATATATATAACTATTAAATCTATGTGTCCTACTTTTTTATACAGTTTAAAAAACGTGGTCAAAATAAATTTTACCAATTTCTTTTTCACATTTGTACATTTCTAGTTTAATAAGAAGTAATACGTTTTCCATTGAGTCAGACAAAAGCTCCACCACTTCAATGACTATTATAATAGTTAGGTATTATAATAGTGATCAAGATCTGCATCAGCTTCACCAATTCAAAGTTTTCGATATAATTTGTTCTTTCCATATTATCAGAGGAGATTTCGAAGAGATGAAGTTATATATATTTTATTCTATTCTGTCAATATTTCATCAGTCTTCGCAAAATTTCTTCCCGACATTAGTTATCCCATTACCGTTTTTGGTCTCGTTTCATTCATCGTTCCACTTTTGCATCTTGTTCTTTTTGATTTTTAATTTGCTTGCCACTGAATGTAGTAGTATACAATGAGGACTATTCACCTTGGATATTTGACTTGAAAATGTGGAGACCCCTTACCTAAATTCTTTTTTCTAGGAAGTGTTAAATTTAAAAAAATTATTTGTTTTAATGAAGTGAATTATTTAATCTATTTTGTTTTAATGAATTAATTTAATTGATATTTTCCCCTACCCCCTCAAAACTTTTTAAAAAATTTAATTATTTGTTTTAATGAAGTGAAATTTTTCATTTTTAAAAAAATATTTTTATTAATATTGTGTTATATTATTTTTTATTATTTAATTGTTGGTTTTAATGAACTAAATATTTAATTTTTTAAAAATATTATTATTAATATTTATTATTTTTATTATTATTAATATAATTATAATTATATTATAAGGACTTCTTTTGTTTTTCAACTCTGATTTCTTTTTATTTTTATTTATAAAAGACGTATTTTCTACAAAATTTGACTACGAATCAAATTGATTTATGGTATTCACGAACTTATTAAAAATAATTGACAGAAAAAAAAATTAATTTGAATTAGTACCACAAAGAGAAATTTCCACTAAACACATTTGCGATTAAAAGAGTTAAATTGGATAGCCCGATACGGCCAACCCAAAACAATAATCACAGACCAAGGAAGACAATTTGAATCCCGATTATTTGATGTATTATTTAAGAAGTACAGTGTGTTTCATATTTATAACACCACTCTGAATTTTCGGTATTTTATATGAAGGACATTTAAAGTAGATTCCTACATCTCTTCATGACAATTTGAATGATTTTCCAGTAGCTGCTGAAAAGATGTGTGTTCCGAGTTCTAAGGTTGAGAAATTAATGCTTATGCATTATAGTAAGAAGAATTATGTTCTTCATTGGAGACTTCAACAGCTATTTGTTTCTTTGAAAGTAAAACTTACTCATATATTAGAGCCATTAAATATAACCAAAAACATATATTTAAAAAATATATAGACACAAACACTCAACTTAGAGCACAATCAACGAAAAACTTAGACAAAAATTATAATAAACTTTTAAATAATAGTCTCTACGGAAAAACCGTAGAAAATCTTAAAAATCGAATTAATTTAAGATTGTACAACTCTACAAATAAATTTATAACTTATGCATAGAAATCAACTTTTCAAAAATCTTTTCAAATCAATAATGATTTGGTTTCTGTTTTGTTAAATTAGGAATTTGTGTGTTTAGAATCTAAACTTTTGATCGACCAAGTTACATTGAACAAACTATATTTGATTTATTTAAACTTAGAAAAATATCGAAACGAATTCAACTGCGATATTAATTTAGTTGCTTGGGACAGCGATTACTTTTTTCTGGAAAATAAGAATTATAAATTTGACATTCTTTTATCTTCAATGGTTCGTGATAAACTCCTAGATACTTCGAATTATTACCCAAAACATTCCTTGTAAAGTAGGAACCCTGATTCTGTCAGTGGAAAGACGAGAATAAAAAACTTAAAGGAGTAGGGGCTGCTTCGTCGTACCTAGTTTATTGTAATAAAAATTTGATAGTTTCGGTACAATAAACTCGTATTACGAGCAATAAACATCAACCTTTTACAATACAAAACAGTAAAACAGCATTAATTAATAAGGATGATAAAAAGGTTTGGGTAAGGAAAAATATGAGGGTAGTGCAAGGGTCGGTAACCTTTTAGATGTGGTGTGCCAAGCCACACTGTCAATTTTAAAGCCTAATGCCCACGGACATAGTCACCATTATACACTAAAACAAAAAAAATATAATAATATAATAATAAAGCCCTAAATAAATCTAAACAAAATTCATTTAGATACCTTATGGTTCCTTCATGATTACCTTGGCGTGAATTTAGGGCTCTAATCTGTTATTTGTGTATATTTTGAAGGCTTTAACCAAATAATTTTATTATCTTCGTATTCTCAATATGATTAAGAAAGAGAAAGGGGTTGAAGAACTACATCTTTTATATATTGAGTTAAAACTTTGAAATTTTTTGTTTATGATAACAGCTTGGAAATTCCAACAAAAAATTATAAAAATGAAGTCAGCGTAAATAACGAGTAACTTCTGTAAAAATTATATTAATAGAGAAATAACATAAAAGACCTCGTCATGAAATATATTTCAAAAAAAATGTTTAATTAGATTTCTCTCTGGAATTTTTCTTAGATGCTATAATAATTATTGTTGGATTTTCAGTAATATCTTTCTTTTAATTTCTGTCTAATTTATAATTTTATTATCCTTTTGCAAAAATAATTTCAACAAAAATAGTAATCAAACAGTGTGACTATCAAGAATTCTAGTAAATTATTTACTCCCCTGAAAACAGCTTATAATCCGCCTTCAGCCAATATCTGCCCAAATCCCAATAAAAACTGTTTTCGAAAGTCATAAATTAATACAAAAGAAAATATAATTAAATATGCAACGGGCACAGTGTAGACAGCTGAAAGGGTGAGAATTGTTATTAATTACATTATGTAATTGGAAAACAAAATTATTTTCCTGATTTTAGATAGGTAAATCAAATCAAATGTGTTTTAATTATGAAAATTATCGAACTGCAAATTAAAACAAATCTGCAAAATAACTTTTTGATAAAAATAATTACTAAAATATAATTATAAAAAATTTCAATAAAAATTTTGATTAATTCTCATATTAAGCAAGAATGGAAATTGATTAATTTGTTAATTTGTTTATTTTGTGCACTTAATATAATAATGTAATTTTGATTAATTTGTACTCTAATATTCACATTCGAGAAAAATAAAGGTTTTTCTTGCTCCAATTTTGCAACATTACAAGAAAAAACACTTTCAAATTAAAAATAACATTATAATGAGTAATAATTATAAATAAATTGTTTAATTCTATTGTGGAAATCTAGATATTCATTTACATTGTTCCGAAATTTTACTTTGTTAACTATTCGAATTGTTATATATTGTATTCAAATAAAATGCAAATATAAATAATTTTTGATAAAATTTATTTATATTTATAATAACGATTGGTTTTTATTTAAAAAATTATAATTAAAAAAATTAATATTTCTCAATTTAACTTATTATAAAATATCTACTAAATGTTTAAGTTATGTAAGAAATTATTATTATTTTATTAACATTTATAATTAAATTATTAGATAAATTTAAGTAAAGAAAAAACAATCAGAGCTTATTAAAATTTTTTTTTGCGGAATCAAGACATGTTTTAAGTCAAAATACTACATATTTCATTTTATGAATAAACATTGCTGAAATTGGCTTACAAATTTATTTATTTAAATTTGATTCATTACTTTTTAATTTGTAGATTTTCTCTTAAATATAATGTGCATTATCTGTTAAATTGATTAATTTAAGATTTTATAATTATACATTTTTTAAAATTAAATTTTATAATTATAATTGTTAATGATAATTAACAAATGGCAATTGAGGTTTACAAATAAATAAAGTAAAATAAAACGTGCTAATTCATATTTGATAAAAGTTTTTTGGAGAAAAGTCTGCAATTTTGGTTTATATTTTAGGTTTATCTCTTTTTTAGGATGACTTAATATCATAAGCCCGATTTTTAAAGTAATCCAAGAAATAATGGAGAGACTGCAAAATCTCAATTATATTTGAATTAATATTTGGCGGCTTTGCATCGGAAAAAAATTTACTCTGTAATGAAAGATTATGTCATGTTTTAAGTATACAATATTTAGCGTCAACAAATAGTATTCCAGATTAAGGCCAATGATAAACCCGTATAATGATATGTAGCAGTCAAATTAATTATCTCTTTTAATATCAACATTCTTGATATCCATCAATTATAATTTAAAACAAATAGTGTTCACCGTAAATTGAATTGAGCTTTATATGTTGCAATAATAATAATAATAATAATAATAATAATAATAATAATAATAATAATAATAATAATAATAATAATAATAATAATAATAATAATAATAATAATAATAATAATAATAATAATAATAATAATAATAATAATAATAATAATAATAATAATAATAATAATAATAATAATAATAATAATAATAATAATAATAATAATAATAATAATAATAATAATAATAATAATAATAATAATAATAATAATAATAATAATAATAATAATAATAATAATAATAATAATAATAATAATAATAATAATAATAATAATAATAATAATAATAATAATAATAATAATAATAATATAATAATAATAATAATAATAATAATAATAAAATAATAATAAATAATAATAATAATAATAATAATAATAATAATAAAAAATAATAATAATAATAATAATAATAATAATAATAATAATAATAATAATAATAATAATAATAATAATAATAATAATAATAATACTAACAAAACAACAGTAAAAGTTTTGAAGTAAAGTCATATTATTAAATTGTTTTTTAAATATAAAATAAGTTACATTTTTTATAGATAGAATTGAAAACTTTGTTACTAAGAAGTAAAAAAATGACAATGAAAACCTCCATGGTGATTGTATGGTGAATTATAATTAATTATTAATTTATTTTCGACAGGGAAACATGACAATTTTAAATAAAGTAGAAATTAGAAAATATATTTATCAAATTTTTGAAATGTTACTGAAGAATCGGTTATTGTAACGTTATTATTTTTATGAGAACCAATATTTGTGATTTTTTAAAATTTTATCTACAATAACCAAAACAGTGTTTCGAGTCTTTATGGTTAGTTCCGAATTAAGAAAATATAAATTCAAAAACCATATTTATGATTTTTTTTAATTTTCAATATTGTTTTGATTTTTTAAAATATTTCAACAGTTTGTTTTCTAGGAATTCAATTTAATTATGGTTCACAAAATATATTAAAAATCAAAATAAATGATTATTTTAAATTATGAGATTAATAAAATATTTCGAATTAATGAATATTTAAAATTTATATTCGGCTATGTCCATTTAACAAAGAATTTTTATGTTATTTACTATATATTGTTGGATAGATGAAAAAAATATATTTCTAATTATATATAATGCAACATAATATGCAACATATTTTCATAAAAATTTAAAAATATATTTAAGTATAAAAATAATTTTAGAAAACCTTTCAAAAATTAATTTGTTCAAACATTATTTAAATGATCGATGCTACCATTGAGAACAGGTTAGACCATACCTTCTAAAAGGGTAGAACTCAAATGAAAATTCAAAGAAACCAAATTTCTAATAATAATTACAATCATAATATTGAAGAATGCAAAGCTTTTTTAAAAATATTCTTTAATTTAACTTTTAAACATTTAAATAATTAAATAATTTATATTGACTTGAAATTATATTTGAAATTTAATTATCATTTATATGGAAATCATAATTAAATAAAAGCATTGCCTCGAACAGAACTGTTCAAATATAAAAAAAGTTGGTTTTAATGATAGTTTTTGAGCCAGCTTATTTAAATGTCAATGCTCTTATAATTGTATGATTATCTGTCGTGTGATTATTTGTCGTGTGATTAAATATTTTCACTCCGAATACTACAAACTGTTGGCTAAATGTAAACTTTAACGTATTTGAATGGCTTTGCACTAAGAGTTCAGATTTTGCACATTTTCCAATGATATTTAGCTTTCAATAAGTATTTGAAAAATAATTTTAAAAATTTCATTTTATTCAATTTTCCCTTACTGAAACAAAACGCTGAGCTTCTGATATTGGTATTCTTTTTACCTGAAATTATCCCTGTAACTAAAACCTTTCTGTTAAAATAATCTTGAACAACCTTTTAATAATCATTTTTAAAAACATTCTTTGAGCGTCAATCGAAAATAAACATTTTTTAATGATAATGCAAATTTTCATTACATTGCTTCCTAACTATCTGTAAACATGTTTTTATGATAAAGACCATCCAAACTTCAATTTTTTAATTTTCTTGCTTGTTTACACAACAGAATTTTCTTACAATTAATTAATTGCTAAATTATTTATGTTTTAAAAATATTTCTTTTCCCTGCATTTACAACCAAAACATTCACTTAATATTGTTTTTTATTTTTTATTCTATTTATGAGTTTTTAAGATTTCGGTGCTTTTTACGTTCAATTTTGATATTTTCATAAAGTTTTTCGTGTTTGTGATACCCAATCTTTTATGTCATTCCAAATTAGTTTTCTGATTTCAATTTCATTTTTTATTTTCATTTATTATTTTTTAGACTTCAACAGGTTTATGTTGAGTTATTTAGTTTAAAATAATAAAAACTAAAAAATAAAAAAAGAATTTTAACAATGCTCAGTAGTAATTAAAAAAATGTATGCAAAAAACTTATTATGATTTTTTTAATGATTTATTTTTGATGGATTATTTATTTATTGTTAAAATTTAAATGTTTTTTCAAAATTTAATTAAATAATTTGGAGGTTAGAAAACGATTTTAGTAAAATTGACTCGTCATAATTATTTGATATTTTTAAATTTATCTTTAAATTTACATTATTAAAAATTTATAAAAATGATAAAATAAAATTTATAAAATTATAAATGACTGATTTTTCCATAAACAATTTCAACTTGCATTATTAAGATAATGAAAATGATAAAATTTATGAAAGAAATCGAATCGTAATTCTGTATTTTTTTTCTTGTTTTAATGACTAAATATCTCCTTTGGGTTCACAAGGAAATTACTTAATTTAATAACTATTTTCTTTATCCTATAATTATCCCAACGAAATGAAAATAAATTTTATAATCGAAATTTCTTTTCAACAGAATTAGAAAATCATTTTGTTTTCGGGGGCTTTATCTTTTAAAATGATGTAAATTGTTTTTAATTAAAATTCTCCCATTTTGAATTTTTGAAAATAACTTTATTTAATTTATATTTAAGGCTTCAACTGATTTCAAGTGACTACAATAATTTAAAAAGATTTTCTGAACATATATATAAAATCGATAAATAAATACAAGAAGTTTGTTCAAACAAAATTTAAAACTGATAATTATTTAAACAGTTACGTAAATTAATAACATCCATTAAAAAATAAATAAAAAAATTTATTTCTAAAAAATGTAATGTTATTGAATCTATTAACATCTTGCACAATTACCTATTTTTAAAAATATTTTATCAATCATGAATTATAAATCATATAGGACATATTCATACACAACCATTCAATAAATATTTATCCTTTTAAATTTCAAACATTATTAAATCTGAATTTTATTATAAAATTTTTACTGAAGTCAGCATTCTTCTTAATTGAGAATTAAATCTTTTTCTATTGAGGATAAAAATTTTTTCCAAACAATTTTCATATTAAACTTAACTTTATGGATTAAATCTGTTTATGTAAAATAAAAAAAATGAAAGATGTCTTTAAAAATTTTAATAAAAAGCTTTTTTGTTTTTTATGTTTTGCAGTAAGAGAAAATAATTAAAGAATTTTTTACAATATTTAAATTAAACTCCTTAGTAGATGTTACGCAACATAGAGCTGTAAAAGAGTATTGAAGATTTATAAAAAGGATAAATATTGTGCTTACTATTTACTAATGTTGATTAAAAGCACAACAAATATTCAACATAAATAATAAACCTTAAGTTATTACACAAAATTACAATTTTAATCAATGTAAATCCTTAAAAATAAATGTTTAAAATTTATTTAAATTAATATAATTTTTATTTTAAAATAAAATTTATTATTTTGTTAACAACGCATTTTTCAAACGATATTCAATTTTTTATTTATTATTAATGAAAGTTCAACAAATTTTATAAAAAAAAGAGTTTTTGAATTTAATTTTTATTTCATTTAGTTTATTTGTTTCTTTATAATTTGGAAAATACTTGAAATACTTTCATAATTTAATCACTAAAATTATTTTGTTTTTGATTATTTGACAAATAGTTAGAAGTTGGAAACTATCATACATTAGGGCCTAGGAGCAGAGGCGAACCTGGCAAAAACGGTCTAGCAAACCTCCTTCCAAAAACTTTAAGCAATGTACGTAATAATTTGGATCTAAACCACAACCAAAGTCAGATTTATCCAAGTTACAGCCACAACCAGGGATCATTGAACCCATCTCTATACATAATAACAACATCATTCCATCATTCTCCATCTCAGCAAAATGATGATATTATTAGACCAGAGGAAAAGAATAGAACACAATATTTTTTTAGCATTTCCATAAGGCCACAATATGATGATTTGAATTTTATACTTTGGAAGAAAGAAAGTGGTCTTTTACAGCCAATTCTCATTGAAATATCCTGTTTTACAAAATATATGTACTAAAATGATCGATACGTTGTACCAACATAGTATTCCAGAGTTGAATGGATTAAATTTGATCTAGTATTAAATAAGTCATTTTGTTTTTGCTGTCGTATTGTTTCTGACAGAAGACACATTCATCACAAAAGGCAACAACAACTGGCCTAAAGAACTAGAATCATCACGCTTCAGTTTCATAAAACACACTTTTGCAAACAACACGTGACAAGTCAAGCGATGTATGAAGCATTCAAAACTACTCAACAACCTGATATCACAGTGGCCGAACAAATTAATCTATTAAGTCAGCTTCTGAAAGAAGAGAACAAAAATTATATGCTTTATTTACTTGAATTTATACATTTTTACGAGACAAGAGCTATCATTCTGTGGAAGAAATGAATCACGTGATTCTTTTAATAAGGAAAATTTTGAATTTGCAGAATTTATTGAAATGCAGTGGCGCAATATTAAGGAATTCCAGATTTATCAACAAAACCCTGTATTCAAAAGAAATACTGGACAATGTTGACTAATCTATCAAAACAATCTATTAAGAGCTAATAAGAACAAATTCTCAATGAAATCAAAAGAGCAGCAATGTTTTCTTCGTTGATCATGAACAATCAAGCATATGCTTCAGATATGGTTATGACAATGAAATCAACGAGATGTTACGTATTAATTGAATTAAAAGATTTTGGTGTAGCTATTATTTTCCCATGCTTATGAACAATCTTACATAAAATAAATAGTTCAACACTTATATCAATTAGTGCAGATGAGGCTAGTGTGATGCCAGGGAATGAAAATGATGTTCATAGTCTCCTCATACTTGAATATCCAACTGCAGTATATGTTCATTGCACTGATTGTAAGACGATTGCTTAAAACGGTTCCTATAGTGTCTGCAAAAATGAGAAAAATCAATAAATTGCAGATTTTTATGAGCAAAACTAACAATGCCACTATTTTTGAGAAAGCGCAAAGTTCATTCCTTTATCAGGTAAAGAAAAAATCACACCCCCATGATATTCGTTGGAATTGGCGTTTTGAGGGTTTAGATGTGGTACTTGATCGTTTGGACGCAATTGTACTTGCTTTGTAATAGCTTGGTATCAACAATAGTGTTAACGGAGATGAAGCTGCATGATTTTATCGGCAAATTTTTAACAGAGTATATTGTTACAAATGTTACTTTCCACAAAGTAATTGCTATTCTTTCTGAACTCAGACGCTTTCACTGTGCTTTGACAATCAATGAGACCTTTTTGGCACATGAAATGAAACGAGCTAAGTATAGTATGGAAACTGAAAAACCAATCTACATGTTATTTCTTTCCAATCGGAAAAACTAAGTCAAGTGGCCAAGACGATTCCTATTTCAACTTTAAATCGTATTATGACATTTACATGATCCAGCATAACAAGTGAACGAACAAGTGATTAAGTATTGAAGGCCTTCGACAAAAAACATATCGATGTGCAAGACAAAGGTCAAATTATAGAATAATGGCTTTTCTCCGGCCACCGATATTACTTTTTAAATTAATAGTTATGAATGCCTTGTGGTTGTATGCCATAAATAAAATGTTTTTTTTGATTTCATAAAGCTGTTTCAAATTGTAAGTGTCAAAAGGGTGCGTTTCTTATTTTCTTCTAACCGGTATATCTTCATCAGGAATTACAAAAATTGATATTCCCAAATATTTCTTTATTTCATTAAAATAAATGTAAAACACGAAAGGTTTGTTGTGCATAGTAAAAACATAATATACTCTCAATGTTATTTCAATCTTTGTCAAACTATGACTATGACTGAAAAAATTAGCACCACCCAGATTTTGTAGTTTGGATCCGCCTTTGCCTAAGATCACAACTTAAACTAGTATTAAAATATAACAAAATTCCTTATTGCATATAATGCTCAGATCAGAATGTTAATATTAATTATTTTCAAATGCTCGAGACTGGACGTAAATGAGTCTTTAACGCATTCTTTGAATATTAACCATATACTTGATTTCATCCAATCTTTCACTGTAAATGTATCCTCCGTATATGATTCCAAAGTGCTTGCTGTATGGCTGGAATGAATTTGTACAACCAAACCGTAAATATTTTTTTAAAATAATATGAATATTGGGAATTCGGCCTAATTATTTTTTACAATATTTATTTCAATAGCTTTCTTTTTGTTATTTATTTAATTATTTTTTAAATCTTTCTATGTGGAGAATGATATATAGTGAAAGAACAATATTGACAAAACATATGGTCGAGACTGTCTTGATATCTTTACAAAAAGTGTTTATTTAAATAAGATTGTTTATCTTAAAACGAGATTAACAATAGCTGATTCATTTTCAGAAGTAATTAAAAATAGTTAATTAAACATATGAATGAAGTCTTTTAATATTGTTTGAAATGTTCCTGATTTATTATTGGTTTGGAAATCTATAAACAATAGTCTGGGAAATTTGATTAATTCAAACAAATAATTTTTATGCTGACGATGTGAAAAATATAATTCAAGGTACTAATGAAAATTTTTAAATAAGACTCAAAAGGAAAAGACTAAGATTACAGTTGAAATTTTAATTTAAAATAAAAATATTTGTTTTCTTAAGTTAAGTCATTATTCTGTCACTTTTAGTAAGTAAAAGAATAAAAATTGTAATGCATCATTTTTAATATTTATTTTATCATTTCCCTTTAGACATTGGTTTTATTATAAACATTTCGTATTATTTTGGCAATATTTTTGCTTAATTTAAATAAACACACACACACACACATATAAATAGTGTTAAATTTTTATTAGGGTAAAATATTTCTTTATATTTGTAAAGATACTATCTAAAATAATTAAATAGAATTTGTAATTCATTCATATGCATTTAATTAATATATATGCATTTAATGACACCATTTTACATAGACATTTTTCAATAAAATTTGTTATTTCATTATTAATTAACAATACTTTCACTTAAACAAACATTATATAATGAAATATATTAAAAAATAAATAAGTTAAGGATTTAATTATTAAAAAAAACATTACTCTAAAATTTGTTTTACGACACATTTCCACAATCTTATTGTCATATGTGTTTGACATGATGATGATAGCAAGACTGCCGAAATATAACGACATCCATTTGAGTGGCAACTGAATTAATTTACCCAAACATACTCGGACAACCAATTGTTTATGCGCATGTCCCGCATTTTTCGGATTTTATTTGTGTACAAACTACATATTTCAAACCTAATTTTATAGACATATCTTCCAAAATAGAACTTATATATTTAACCTTTTGAAATCTTTAATTTTATCTATCTCATAATTTATTAATTAATTTTTATTAATTCAACAATTTTAACAAATTTCTAAACATAATTATATATTATTTTTTGTTCAAATTAATTTTCATAATTTAAAAGTACGAATTAAGTTTTTTATAATTTCAAGTTATAATTGGCATATGGGTTACAGGAAAATCCAAAACAATGAAATAAAAATAAAGCATTTCCTAAAGTTGATCAAAATAATTCAAAATTTGATTGGAAATATATGATATAAAATGCAAACAGAATTCATAATATTTATTATTAGAATTTTTAGAAACTTTCTCATGATTATTTTTAATTCATTTTTTTCATAAAATACCTTATTTCTACGGTACCAGGATTACACATTAAAACAAATAATGTTCTAATTTCTAAATTACATTTTTATTCAAATTTGAAATTAATTCTTCATCAAATACATAGTCAGATTGTTCAAAGAAAAATAGAATCCCTATTTATTATACAGTTGATTTCAAAATAATATATTAACAACAGATTTACGGACAAAATTGAATATTTAATTTTACTGAATCTAGCAACATTGACTATTATATAAAAATGCGATTTTTAAGTAAAACAACCGGAAAAAAATTATTATTATAAAAATGATTTATTATAAACATGTATTTAATTTTATAATAATTTTTTTCATAATTTATTTAATTTTGAAATTTTGTGCTATTTAAAATAATTAACAGAATAGATTTTAGCATATATAATGTAATTGTTTTTATCTTATAAAGTTTATGATAATCATAATAATAACATTAATAATAACTGTAACAATAATTAATATAAAAAATAAACTACATGTAAGACTATTCGTAAAGTTTTCATTAATCAAACAAAATAATAAGATTTACTAAAATCATTAAATTTTCAATTTTTATAAAATAAATATTATAAACCTCAAATTTAATGTTAAATAAAAGTTGCAACTGTGAGTTGAACAATTTTTAACGACATTCATTTACTGGCTTCCGGCGAATGAATCGCGACAGAATCAGATAGACATTTATAGTGTAATATTATATAAAATTTTAGTTTTTAGTTATTCTTTTAAAAGCTATTTTAGTTTATTTAAAACAATATTTCTTTATAAGATGTATAATTAAAGTTTGATTTAGTCCGATTTTTTAAAGTGTTTAGTCCCATCATCGTAAAAAAAGTGATTATTAATTTTCACAAGTATGTTTTGGTATTCACTAATGTTCCCAAATAAATTAAGGTCAGTGCAGTGTAAACACAATTTTCAACAGGTTTCCCATAAACAATGTGGTTTTTATGCAATTTTTTATGCAGTGGTAGACAATTCCTTAATCTGAGTATTTGTGTTATAAATTAAAATCTGCAAAACACTATTAAATTTACATTACAGTTTGCAATTACACCCGCATGCAACTTGCAATATAAAAACAAGAATTTCATTGGTTAAATACTTGATTCAACAACCATAAACGAAATGCATAATGATATATTAATCATTATTTGAAAATGAGTAACAACAAAAATGTTTTTGGTGATAAATACAGTAGTGTATCCAAAGAAACAAATCTAATTAAAAAATTTAATGAAGAATAAAAAAACAAAATGTTTCTAAAAAGATGTTGAAGTCCAATCAGTACAAATGTATCACAACTATAAAATGTATTTCTTTGGTAGAATAAATTTCATATCAGTTGCTAAATGAAATCAAACTGTTCAAGTCGCAATATTCAAGTTTTATTGGTGATATTTCGAAAGAAGACGTTGTTTCAGTAAATAAAGGGCTAGAAGACTGATTCAAAAATTGTTTTGATTGTGCTCGCTCGACAGAATTTCTAAGATTTTCTAAGTTTTCATGATAATCAAATTTATTATTTGCTGAGTTGGGAGTCAGATCTCTGAATTTTCCACATGTTCTAGTGAATTTAGAAAAGCAACTTTTTGCATAATACTATTCCTAAAAGCCCTGCTCTAAATTGGATTTACCAAAAAAGTAAATTCTAAATAGCACTTACACAAAATATAGCAAAAAATCAAAAACATTTCAAATTGTGAAAATCGTTTAAAAAATTAACGTATATACTCGCGTAAATGCCGAGAAATTTTGCATTAATTTTTTTTTTCAAAGTTTTTCTCAGCTTATACGGAATCCTACTTTTAATTAAAATAATTATGGCTCAATAATATATTGAAAATAATTTTTTTTTGCTTATCGAAGTCAGAGTTTTGTTCCATTAAACAGAAGCGGCCATCATATTATGCTGCCTTTAAACTTAAAGTTGTTGGTTAACAATAATTGTGCCTTAAACTCTGTTTACATTCACAGAAAACGTTTTGCTATTCTCTTCTGAAAAATTGTTATGGGTTTTAGTGAATTGCATAATTGAAAATAAATTAAATATTATCCAAAATTTCATATTTAATTGGTCGGCATATATGTGGTTATTTGTTTAAAACATTTTTTTCAATCACATTTGGTGGTAGGTCGGCTTATGTTCGAGTATATACGGGAATTAAAATTCGGAACATATTGAAGTAATTAAATTTTGCAATTTTTAGGTTAAGTGTTTGGTATAATTACTGTAGTTTGTTACATTGTTTTTATGGAATATATTTTACATTTAATTTACATTTCTGTTGTAAATATTTGTTAAATATTTTATAAATATTTGTTAAATATTTTATAAATATTTGTTAGAGAGAATAATAATGGTTTTTGCATTTTATAAAGTAATTATATATATAATAATTTAATTTGTTTCAATATTCATTATTAGATATTGGTAATGTTATTTCTACCTAATTCTATCATATATTGTGTGATGCAGTTAATAATTTTTCAATTATTAAAATTTCACCAACTTTCTATGATTATTAATTAAAATTATTAGTTTTATAAAAGTAGAAAAAATGTGAATTAATAAAACTAACTCATTATATTGTACAATCCATCTGATCAGTTCATCTTTTGTCACAAACAAATCCTGATTAGCATCAATTTTGTGGAATAATTTCCCTAATCCTTGCTTGGTGTGATTCGAAGATTCCTCAATCATCATATCGGCGTCTTTTATTTGTTCTAAAATTAATTCGTCAAATATATTTGATTAATTTATTTTCAATGAAATCTAGCATTCACCAAAAGTGGTTTTTCATTCAATAGCCAGCATATTTTGAAAGACGAATGTGTTAAAAAAATTAACAGTTTTAATTAAATTTTAATTATTCTCAAATATTAAATTACTCATTTCTATTAAAGACTAGGTAGACTAACTTAATGGTAAAAAATAATTCAAACATTTCATTTAGTTTAATAAATAATACACTTTCAATTTACCGATTCATAGTTTTGAGAATTTTTAATAATTACAATAATATAATAAAATAATAATAATAATAATAATTCCGCCAACGACCAAAAGGAAAAATTTTAAAGTTTATCTAAACAAGCCACAGCCAAGCAATGAGTCGAAAATCCAAAATATAGTAAAAGAATTTAAAGCTGTTAAATATTTGTTTTAATTTTTATAAAATGCTAATTAGATTCTAAAATATTTAAAAAAATATTTTCTAGATCTTGAAAAATAATATTTTATTTTATTCGTATCTATTAAAATTTTAATTTTGGTGAATAAATGTTGAAATTTGATAAATTTTGTTTATGAATGATCACGACGTAGTTTAGGTAGAAATATTTCATATTTTATTTTATAAATAAGTATTTCCGAAATTGGCTTACATAGTTATTTATTAAATTATATTTATATAAATGGTTCTTCTATTAGCAAAAAGAAATGATTTTAAAGTTGAATTAAAGTTTAATAATATAATAATATTAATAATAAAAGTAATAAAATCACCATAATTTTATTTTGTCATTAAAATATTATAAAATACCTGACTGAACATCATGAGGATAAAGTTGATCATTTTCAGAAATTTTAACGGATTCATTTGCAAGATTTTCATGAAAAGTTAGAAACGCCAGCATAAAACTTAGAGGAAATGCTAAGAAATTCATAATATGGGCAAAACTAAATATGTTCTGACGTTGTATAAGAACGTTTGTTGACTGATTAAAACAAGTGAAATAGTAAATAATTGATTTAGTGGCATATTTAAATTATATATTTAAAATTATGAATTAAACCAATGATAATAATAATAAAAACAATAATATAAATAATTATAAAAATAAAAATTAAATATAATATTTTGTATTTTCGTTATTTAATTTTCAATTTTTATTTTTTTTTGTTTATTACAAAATATAATTATAAACATTTTTGGATAGTCGTTTTCCACCTAATTTATTCATCAAATTCCCAATTATTATTTAGACAAAGCTTTATGATATTCCGATAGTTGACAGGTATAAAGAAAGACAAATAAACGCTAATGTCAGACAAACTGGTAGTGACAAAGTAAAACGAAACTTTCTTTTATGATGAATTAAATTTCTTATTTATTTAAATTGCATATTATAAATATTGTTTTTTATTTAATTTCTTACTAAAATTTGACTTTGTCTTGCATTAATAACAAATGTAGCAATAATTAATCACAAATTAAATTGTTATACGTTATTTCCCATTATAGCATATTTCAAATTGTATACAGAGTTCTAAATATGGAAACGGAATAATTTACACAATCAGTAAATTATTTTTGTTTTTTGGTCAGCTTTGAAATGTTTTTTTTATTGATGTTATTTTATTAATTTTCATTTAGACAAAACATCAAAATCAAATAAATCAAACATCATTAAGATATTCCATTTTAATAGCTTATTTGAAATACATTACTAAAAAATTTTTAATTATTTAATTAAAATGTCAATCAAGACAATTGTGATAAAATTATAATTTTTAGTGAAAAAGGTTCATTTAAATCAGGGATTCTGATGAACCTTTCATATATTTTTTTTTACAAAATCGAATGCTGTGTATATTTATTACAAGTCCGTGCTACAAATTAGTAAAATTCTCAAAATATTTCGAATGATTTTCCTGACATAAAACCCTAACCTCCGATGTATTCCGACAAAAGTTTATTTACTTTAGCTTATATTCCCTTTTCCAATTTGTGAGAACGTGAATAATAGGATAAACAGGATAATTTTTATTAAAAACAAGGTCAACTATAATCACATGGAAGATTCAAAATTACAAAAAATACTAATTCAAAAATGGAGAAAGCTTTGTCAATACACATTCAAATAATTTCAATATTAATGAAAATAAAACACATGAAACTTTCTTAAGAAGCTTTTCCGGAATATAATCTACCTCTCAAATTAAAACTAATTCATGATCCAGATGATCCGAAAACATTTAAGTTGATCACAAAAAAAAGTTGATCACAATAATTGGTGCTTGATTGCTATTGCCAACATGCGTGTGTGTGTGGTATTATTCAGTACTATATCCAATATTGTGTGTATTCTTTCGTTATAAATAACATGCCTGCGTTGGACAATTCTCATTCGATAGGACAGGATTGGCACGATTTTCGAAATCGATTACTAATTGGTGTTGGATAGCTCTCCACTTTAAATTAAAGAATTTAGCTAGGGATTGCAATATTCCGGTACGAGTCGAATTCCAGGAATTTCAAGATTCCCGCAAAATTGATTTAAACATTGTATTTTTCGAGAACTGCATCACATATTGTGTTTCTATAAATTTTCGATTTTAAAACGAATCGCTTCGAATAAGTAATTACAATTTGTGATTGCTTTTTGTTATATTTCTTAAATCTTTTAATATAATAACATTTTATTTTATTAAAACATGATTTCTAAAACTAATATTCGTTTAAATTTTTATCGTTTAAGCGATTTCTAATTTTAGTACCAAAAATAGCAGCTCGTTTTATTTTTCGGTTTCTTATTTAAAATTAGCTTGTATTTCACTTTAATTTAAAATTAGTTTTTAAATTGTATTTGATGATATTATATATTTTGCAGGTACTTCCTATAAACCTTTATGACTCTCGTTTGGTACAGAGAATTTTTATTTTAGATTTTGTTGGTTTCGTACTTTCTACACTGTAAGAAGTAGGTTTCCGCGGAGCACAGTTTGAGAAACACTGTTCACCAGCATTATTTGCATTGTACATTTATTTTATATAACAGTCCTATTATATATAGAAGTAATTGATTGTGTGGATAAAAACAAAAATTCACTAAAAATATAATATTTTATAATCAATAATTCTTATAATTGTACTTTAAAAAAATAGCCCTGAATAAAATTTAGAATGTTCGACAAATTACAAATTACAAACAAATTAAAATACCAAGAATTCTAGATTAAAATAGTACATCAATATCAGGCGGGAGTCTCCCGATATTGAACAGTTTTAGATTATAGGGATTTTTAGACAATAGGGGTTTTTAGAATTAAATGGTTTTACAGAAGGTTAAAAGATCTTCGAGAATAAATAATCCTTCAAAGGCCGATGATATGTAAATTTAGCTTTTATTTATAATTATTTTATTTTGTTCTCACTTTATTGGTAATTTTCGCGTGTTCTAATTAGATTTCTTTTCTATGTGAAGTAGTTTCTAGTGGTCAGTTAACAATGACAATATACGACGCCTTTTTTATATCACTAAGAACTTGTTCAGGTATAAACGTATTTCCCGCATCCATCACTGCTATTTGTTATTTGTCTTCTTTTTCCTTTTGCAGTTAGTAATTCTTTTGTTATCTTAATATAAGGATAACATCTTTGTGAGAATATTTGGACATACTTATCAGCGAGCAGTCAATATAAAATTAAATCATCAAGCTAAATAATTTATTAGATTAAAAGATTTTTATCAAGAAATATTAGAATAATTAATTTAAATAAATATTTTAAAGGAAATACTTAAGTAAGTTTTAATTCAAAAATAGTTAAATATTTTAAATTAATAAATAAATTTGGCAACGATTTAATTAAAAGATAACGCCAATAAAAACCTCTTCGTACGATATATTTCGACAGCATAACTGTCATTTCAAGTACACAAAACCAACTAAAACTATTATGAATTAAATTTTAATTTAAAAAAATTATTTTTTTATATTAATTTAATTTTGTAATAAAAAACATTTAAAAAATATTCAAATACTTTTAACTAATTTAAAATGTTATTTATATAAATATTATAATTTTTATCTATTATAATTTTTTAAAAAATAATGTAATTTACAAATTCAATTATTTTAATAATATTAAAAAAATTTTTTTTTTATAAAACAATACGTAACCATGATTTAACATACTTAAACTATTTAAAAACATTCACTGCACTTTGCCCATTAATCTTTGGATCCGATGACCTTATCAGCAATGCTTCACATATCACGCGTTCCCAATAATTATTAAAACTTTTCAACAAAATTCTAAAATCAGACATTCCTAATTCACTTTTACAGCCTCTATTGTGCTCACTAATATTGGTCAAACCCTTCAATCGACAATGCTCTAGAACTCAAGTGCAGAGATGATGGGAAGTCTCTCCAATGTATGTGGCATTACACCCAATAAATAATTTGTTTAAATTAAAAGTTAATTCATAATATTTTTAGTTGGTTTTGTGTACCTGAAGATGACAGTTATGCTGTCGAAATATTTCGTACGAAGAGTTTTTATTGGCGTTAACTTTTATTTTAAATTATTTATGTTATTTTTAAAAATAAATTGCTCGATCCTTATTTATAAGGAGAGAAGGTTTTAGGAAAAAATAATTACTTTGGATTAATAAAAATGACTTTTGATTGTAAAATGAATGAAGATGTTTAACAATATCTAACTATTCTAAAGTCTATATAACACTTCAAAATTTAATTAATAGTAAATTAATCCAACGATATGTGAGTCTGAATTAAATAATTCATTTTGTTACTCAATAGAAGGCAGTGGCCAATAAGCAGCATTTAAAAATGTTCATGCTATTTTTCAAATGTGTTTTGTTTAAATAAAGTTTAAACTTGGTTTAGATTTAATTATCCTTACATTTCATGACTAAGTTTAAGCTAATTAAATATTGAGTATCAGTTGAAATTACAAATAAAATTTTAAAACATCTATTGAATATTAATGTTAATACAACTTGGTTTGACATATATTTATAATAAATATTATTATAAAAATCATTTAAACACATTTTAAAACTAAGACATTTGTTATAGTAATTAGTGAATATCTTTTTCAGATCTTACAACTGTAATTAAGTTTCTGAAAAAATTTTCGTAGTAATCTTTTTAAATAAATTATTCCAATCTTTTTTTTACAAGCATTTATTCATATTCCTTGTGTCAAATAAATAACAAATTTAATATTATAAGAACGTTTTTTGTTTTTCACTTCTGATTTCTTTATAAGTGACTGACATAATATTTTCAACAAAATTTGACTTTGAATCAGATTTATTTAAGGTATTCACGAATTTTCGGCATACCCTTTTTCAAGTGATTTCAATCATTACTTATTTATTTAAAAAATTAGGAGAAAAACTTTTATATTTTGTATTTTATTTTGATTTTATTGGTTAATTTTAATTTTAATTAATATTTATTTTTTTATTTTAAATTATACCCTTAAATAAAAAAGAAATTTTCAAATTACATTAGTTGAATACTGATGGTTGGTTTGTGTTTTTTGATAAAAAAAGTGTCTGCGGCTTGTCTTTGTAATGTGTTTTTGAACGCATCTAATAGTTTTTGACATTTTGTTTTGTGTATTAGTGGCGCTGAATTGTGTACTTTTTCCCAGCGTTCGTGATAATTACTGGTTTATTTTAATATGTTCATTGAGTCGTGATCGGATTGTTCGATGTGTTTCTCCTATGTATATTGCGTCGCATTTCAAGCAAGTGATTTGGTATACTATGTTTTTAGAAAAGCAAAAACATTTTGTAGACGAACGGCACAAACAATCTTGATGATAAAGGTCTGATGTTTGAACTATTTAAGATTTTTGAAGTTGTGATTTCAAAGGTGCTGCAGTGGTGAAGGTTGGACGAATATGTACAGGTAAATCTATGTTTTGAATGAAAGATCTGATAACATTAAATGTCTTATTGTTCAAGAAATGGAAGCGTAGGTATATTATAGGTTTGTCGTGTTTCTTTTGTGTGTTGTAAATTTTTTTTTGGGAGCTGTATTCATTTAAAAAATATTTCTCTATGAATTCATTTGGATATCCATTTTTTATTTATGTCAGAACAGTTTCTCTCTCCTATTAATAATGCTTTTTTTCGCTGAAGTGAAACGTGACTTTCCCAAGAGAGAATGTGTCCACTGTGTAGATTTTTAGTGAATAAATCTGTGTTGAAAGTTAGTGTGTCAGAAACTTGAGAAGAACTTATAAAGGTATCTAAAAACTGAATTTTGCATTCAGAGTTAGGAAGTTCAAGAGTGAATTGTATATTTATGTTAAAAGAGTTTTCATGATATAAGATGAGGTTGAGAGGTATCGTGGAGACTATGAAAATGTCGTCAATGTGTCTTTTCCAGAATAGGATTTTATCCCCCAAAAAAACCAAATCCTAGATTCTATATGATTCGTATAGATAATGGCTAAAATCGGTGAAAGGTTACCTATGGCAAAACCCTGAATTTGTGTGAACTGTTTTCCCCTAATTAAGACAGTGTCCGAGTTTATTGCTAGTTTGATGATTTCAATGTAGTCTTTTTCTGATAAATCTGGGAAAACAATTTGTTTCAGAAATCTCAAACCTATCTCTTCCTACAAAATCAGAACAACAATACTTCTGGGGATCTCTTGACGTTTCTAATCTCTACGGATCCATACCTCTCCCTGGAGAAAACAATATCTTCACAGTCGCAGCATTCTTTCTTAAAACTCTCAAAGCGGAAACAGATTTGTACTTGGAAACGCTGGACAATCAAGTTAATCGTAGAAGCAAACAAATTTAACCTTGTTTGTCCTGTACTCAAGTGAATACAAAGGGCACAAATGGGTTAAAATATTTGATATATTTTTTATGGTATCTTTTATATTATGTTTTTGTGTGAAACATTGTTAAAATCATTTCTACTTTAAAATGCAGAAAAATTATTTTTATATTATTAAAATGTGAAATTAAAATAATGAAACTTCTAAGAGATTTTTAAATTAGTTATGTTGTTTTTAAAAATAAAATGCTCGCTCTTAATTTATTTATAAATTATGAGAGAAGGTTTTAGGAAAAAATAAATAATTTGGATTAATAAAAATGACTTCTGATTGTTAAATGAATGAAGATGTTTAACAATATCTAACTATTCTAGAGCCTGTATAAGTTAACAACTTTAAAATTTAGTTAATAGTAAATAAACCTTTTAAAAGCAATTTTTGTTAAAAAAAATTATTATAGTTAAAACTGAGAGCCAAATTCGTTTTAATAAAACATTGCAATTTTATCAAAAAATAAAACGTTTGTGATCAGAGCTGTTAATTAATGAAAACATTGGTAATCTTCGTGTTAATAAAATTTAAAAAATCAAAAAAATCTTTCATATTTTATTAAATATTTTATTAAATATTTTAATATTTTATTAAATATATCATATTTTCTTCTCATAAATTTTCAAATGGAACGTTTTATATAGTTTCTAACTTTTGAGAAAAAATAAAATGTATTTTCGATTTAATTTGAATAAATACGTAAATTTACAAAATGCAGGAAATAATTGACAAAATGACAGTTTTATTCATATCAATGATTAATGCGTTTTTATTGCATGTTTTAAAATATATTTTCAATTTCCATCCTCTTTATTTCTTTTCCGATTTTTAATTGTTTGACACGAATCTTCGAGAAAGCCTTAATTAAATGTTTGATAAAAAGGATTTCGGTTTAACAATATTGTGCAAAGAACAGGTGTTTCAAAGATGCCAGGTGTGCAATTATCGTTTCTCAAATCTTAATCTTGTGTTTTTACTAATATTATACTCAGAATAATAATTTAATGTATTTAATACTAAATATTTTACAGATATGCAATTTAAAATAAGAATAAATTTTATTTTAATTTCATTATTTCAATATTATTAATAAAAAATAAAATTATTTTATATTTAAAACTATTATATATATTTTGGGTTAATTTTTCATAATTTTGTATCACTTTATTCGGTAGTTTACTTACATCATTTCTTGTAGAAGATAATAACATTAATTAAATAAAATAATTTAAATAATTACTAAGAATAAGGAAGTGTAATCTCCAGCCCATGTCAGTTCCAACACAGTAGCAACCCCTCGAAAATATCTAGGTCGAATCCACGAAAAATATATATATCAATTTTAACACACATACTTTTCCTTAGGAAGCCAAAATTAATTTTTCAAAGTATTTAAAAACATAGCTAAATTTCTGAAAAATTTATGTCACCATAGTTGTTAATTAAACTTTTTTCCAAGTATTTTTAACATAGACAAAAAATTTATATAACTCAGCACAGATTCTTAGAAAACTTTTATATATACATGGAAAATAATTCACACACAAATGATATTTTTAAATTTCTATTATTTATAGAGTATTTTATTTTATCAACAAATAAACTTTAAATATACATAATGATATTATCATGTTTCAACTTTCCCATAGGAAAAACGTTCCCAACCAAAAAATTTTCCAAATCTTAATTTTTGCTTTTACAAGCTTTTAAATACTTAAAAAAATTTTGTCAAATATTTATATATATAGAAAATAATAATGCATACATATCAAAATACATAAAACATTTTATACAAATATTTTATACAAGAAAAGTTTATATTTTTATTATTATTGCATGTATTTTTATGAGGGTTATTGATGTATATAAAAGGATTTTGATACAGATTAATGTCAATATTCATGGGATTTTTTATCAACGACAACTATACACTAAAGATATACAAGGATAATATCATGATACAACTTTCACATGGAAAAAATATCCCAACTCAAAATATCCAAAACTCAAAATCCCTCGAAAACCTTTTCCCAACCCAAAATTTCACAAACATAATTTTAATTTTATATTATTATATTTCAATTTAAATTGTTTAATGACACTCCAATATCTCTATTCCTTACTAAATCATCTAAGAATTTGATAAATGTTACTCAAAATAACTGTATTATCTAAGAAATTGTAAATGATATACAAATCTCCATGATTTTTACTAACTAATATAACTATTTTGTTAAATATTGTTTAGGTGTAAATTTGATTTAACTTTTAAAATGTAAATTTATCACCAAAATACTTCAAATGTATAAAAATTATTAAAAAACTCTGATTGATATATCTATTAATATATTTAGAAATGAAATATAAATTTAAAACTTTGAATGTCAAGATAAATATTTGATTAAATAATTGATAATTAATATAATAGTTTATCAAGTATTGTAGAAGTTGAGACATTACAAATACTGGAATAAAAGTTAGAGAATTAATTCATATGAATTACACATTGTACTGAAAATATTAGAAATTATGATTTTTATCAATAATGTATATGATAGTTGCATGTTTAATAGTATGTTTAGTGAATTTACTAAGCAAGAAATAATTCATTTATTACTTGTTGAATTATGAAAAACATTGTAAAATCTTAGATAAAAAATAATAAAATTAAAATATATAAATAAAATAATTAAAATTTCTTTATTTGAAATTATATTAATTTGAGATACTAAAACCTTAATTAACCTTTAACGTAAAAAGAAGTATATATCTGTTTACTATAAGTGAAGTTGAACTTCAATAATTAACCTGATAATTGGAAAATTTTTATATATAGTCATGTCTGGTTATCTGATATTTGTTTACCAATGAAATAGTATAAATAGTTGGTTCAAACCAATACTAAATACGATGGATCATAAAACTAAAGGTGGTTTTCCTTTAAATTTTACATTTTATATCTTTTATTTAGGTACTTTGAAAAGGAAGAACGTTTATAATGATAAAGAAAAGAATGAAAAACGAAAATTTAAAGGAAGCAATTTATCTTTGGATAATTTATTCTTTGTTCGAGTGTATACAAAAATGCCTGTTGGATTTTTAAAATACAACTTAAATTATTTGTATTGCCCAATAACTTAAATATTTAAGGTAATTTGATTAAATATAACTATTTTAAATATATATTTATTTTATTGCTAGGAACAAGTAACTTTGGAAAATGTTTTTACAATGTTAAATTCGCAAAAATTAAGTTTGATGATAAAATGATATTAGGTCAATTTTTCATAAGAATGCATGATTACTGTGCTCATTCAAGGATATAATATGCAGAAACCGAATCATACCTATTTTGAAGAATTTAAAAGCAGAAAAAACGTTTGATAATCATTGTTGGATAAATTATTAAATTTTTGATCTTTTATCTGTTTTACTATTGCCTATAAAACTAAAAGATTCCAAAAATATAATAATACTGCTAACAGAAACTTTAAAATATCATGTATATGTATTATTTTTCTCACATTTATAAATTTATAAAAATTTGGATTGACCTATATAGATATTTAAAGGTTTTGAGTTTTGGGAAATGTTAGAGTTGGGAAATCTTTTCTAGTGATTTTGGGAAATTTTTCCAATGGGAAAGTTGTATCATGATATTATCCTTGTACATCCTCAATGTTTAGTTGTTGTTGATAAAAGAATCAATTGAATATTGACATTAATCAGCAGTGAAAGCAAAATATCTCGTCAAATGGATTATCACAAAATTCAAACAATTTATTCATTCTTTCAGACAAAAAATGTAAAAGCCTAAAGGAACTTCACTGGAGAAGTGATGTTCTACAATTGTCTCATTCTAAATTTTCCTGATACCATGACACTACTTCATGATCTTGTCACAAAAAGATAGAAAGATAAACGCAAGATTGGTGGAATAATGAACACTCTAACTCGTTTAGTGAAGTCAAGAAGAAGCTACAAGAAATAACAGAAATTACATTACATGACTCAAATCGGATATTATTTTTACTGATGCAGGAATAGGAGCCATAGGAACTTGGATGATAAGTGTTCGTGACCTATTTAATTTTGATAGGCTGCCTAGGGAAAAGTATGTGTGTTAAAAATTTTATATATATATTTTCATGACCAAGATTAAATTTGGATTCAACCTAGATATTTTCTAGGGGTGGATACTGTGCTGGAAGTGACCTGTGCTAGAGGTAACACTTCCTTATTACTTTATTATAACGCATTTAAATTAAATTAAAAAATCTTTGGCTTTACTGTCATTGAAACTTTGCGTCATAATGAGCATGCTTTCTCTTGAATTTCACCTATTTTTTGTCCATTTATGTAGCTGCATATCATGTCAAAAGAAGCTTTCTGATCTCTAATCACATTTTTATACCATTTATTGTTATTCTTTTAAAATTAATTTAAAATTAAAAATAATTTTTGCAATTACGTTAATTGCGATGAAATTTCTTCAGTTTAATTAAATATAGTATTTTGAGAGAAAAGAATAAAAAGAAAGGAATTATAAAATCGGCTAGATATGAAAATAGATAAAAACATATTACCCATATTTTGCAAAATGTTTTATAGCATGTAAAATATAAGGTTTATAATTCTTAAGACATTATGAAAAATAATTCTCTGAGAATAATTGCGTTTGTGAACAATATTTCTTGAAAATATTCATTGAAAGCACAGCAAATAAATATTGACATTTCCAGATCAGAAGGTGGAATATATTAGGTCTTTTGTCTACGAAATTCTACACAAATTAAACAATTATTTTTCGACGTCACGGAAAATCAGCAAAACAAAGATGAAAGCAATAATTAATTGAAAATCATCAAATAAAAAATTGGCTGTTCAACGAGAAGAAATGCGTTAAAATCAAATGTAAAGAATAATCATTCTAAAAAACACCGCAAAACCAATTTATTAGATCTTTTGACAAACAATTGCTTTGCAACTGTTCTGATGATTTCATTCTCTTTTGGCATCATTTTTTGGATTAATTTAAACAATAATTTGTAAATTATAATAATTAATAAAATTGAACAATTAGATTAACCACAACTGCAGTTTATTAGTAAATTTTATTACTTTTTGTCATTTAACATTTATAGATTCCAAAGGTTTTTCGTTTAACAAGTCTTAATCAAATAATTTTTGATTTAGATACATTTGGGTCAGAAAGTAAAATTTCTCTATAAAAAATGTAACTTATTTTTATATTATTATTATTAAAAAAATTTAGTCGAAATCAATCATAGTTTATATGTTGATTTATATATTTTGTCAATTTAATTGTCATTTTTGTTTTATCAATATCAATTTTCTCTTATATTATTTGGCAATAAATGATTATTATGGAATAACACGAGGAGTAAAATTGAAAAAAATGATTGCCCTAATCTGAAAATTATTTTATGACAAATGAAAAATTGTAAATTTTTTTTTATATTTTAGAAGTAAACATAAAAATAAAATCCTAATTACTAAAGAAATTTTCTCGTTGAATTTCTATTTCCATTTCAGTTGATTAAATTTTAATTTCTGGCATGACGGAAAAAGATGAAAATCCGGAGTAAGAAATAAACAAACTATTAATTGTTATTTCGATAATTAATTACTTGTAAGAAAAAAAGAGGAAAAAAACATAAATGAAATTCAAATCATTTTGAACTTAACAAACTCGCTTCCATCAGCAAAATCTATTGAATACCAAAATTGGTTAGAGATCTCTAAAACTGACGTACACAATGGTCTGTATAATATGATACAAATACTATATGATAGAACGATGGTTTTATTGTGTCCCAGTCAAATCAGAGGTTGACCTACAAATAAGAAGCTATTTTTAGTCATGATGAAGAGAAGGAAATTAAGAATTGATTTCAATTGGTAAAGACAGAAACTAAGTTTTTTTATTTATAAATGATAGAAATGGATTTCATTCAAATTTATAACTTACACAGATAAAGTAAGACTTTATGTTCCTAATTATAGCTTTTAAATATCCATATTATAATGAGTAAATATTTATTTTCAGTTTAAAATTTTTTTTAAATATAATAAATCTATTAAGCATTTTATTTTTATTTTAAAATAAATTTTTGAAAAATTGAAAAATTCTTTTAATATTAATTGAGTAATTTTAATAATAAACGTATCTGTTATCAATTTCAATTAATTAACGGTTTATTAATTATTCTTCAATTACTTTTTACATTTTCAACTAAATGGTCATAAATCATTTCAAGAAATATTTTCAGTTGACAGTTCAATTTTAAATATTTTCATAAGAACGATTATTTTTTTTATTATATTTCAATTAATTGTTTAAGTATTTGGATTTATTGGCTTTTTAAAGTTTAATTTCACATAAATTTTGAATTAATTACTAAATCTTATATTTATTGCATTTTTCACAATGCCAATGAAATTTATTATAATTTAAGATCGATAAGTAATGTTTTAGACAATAAATTTGATTCTCGGAAATAAATAATTGTTTAAATATTTTATGGAATTTTTTAACTGCATCAAACTAAAATGTTGGTTTTTCATTTTATTATTTATAATAAAAATAATAATATTGTATTATCATTTATTAACAATATTGAAAATAATAAACAAAGCCTGAATTGAAAATAAACAAATACAATTTATTAACTGTGTTTTTCATTTTCAAGAAATAAAAATTAATTTGGATAAATTTTATCAAAAGTCACAAATGTAGCTATTGGCTATTTGGAATTTTTTTGAATTATTTTTTTTATTTTTGTATAAATTATTAAATAAATTAGTAAAAAATCATTAAAATTTTTTACAAATTAGATGATGTGTTACTGGAAAAGAAGTAGAAAATATGGAATTGTAATAAAATTATAATTATTATTATATTTTGTTGAAATTAAATTTTAGTTAAAATTTCATACAAAATTTATATAAAAAAAATGGTTTATATTCCGCATTGCGTTAAATTGAATGCAGAATACGATAATTTGAAAATTATAGTACTCTTTCTTATATGAACATTCACTTACATGAACATCTTCCTATTATGAACATTTATCAAATTCTATAATATTAATTTGAGAAATATATATATATATATATTATAAACATAATTAATTTTTATCTATAAACAAGAAAACTCTGTTTTATTGACAACAAAAATATTAAAAAAAATGATAATTATATAACTTTCCAATTTAGGTAGATTGTTTTAAAAATCTTTTTTTGCGTATAATTTATAATTAGCTTATTTTTTATGCAAACATTTAATTAGTCATGTTCATGATATAGTTTATTAATGATTAATTAATGCATACATTTAGATATTTTTAATTTTCAACCCATGAAATCTCCAGAAAAGAAACAAAAAGATATGATTTGAGCATCGAAACAAAAAAAAGATAATCGAAGATAAAGCCAGCAGCCATGCAAATCAGCGATCACTTACAAAAAAGTATGATATTTCGATAGGATGTATAAATAGAATATTAAAAGAGAAGAAGGTCATAGATGATGTTGAAATAAATTTTATACGATGAAGGAAACTTTGTAAAACACAGCAACTTGACCCAATACTGATCAAGTGGTTTCAGATTAAGAGGTGTACTAATACAATCGAAAGCAATAAAAATTCATGAAGAATTAAAAATTGTCGGATTTTGTGCATCCTCTAATTGGTTGAATTTATTTCTGAAACGCCACAAAATAAAATCTCGCGTGCTATGTGGGGAATCTGCCTTGGTTAATGGTGACATAATTTTTACATTTTCCAAAGAAAAGGGATCGTTAATTAAGCGATATAAAAACGAGGACACTTTTAATTGTGACGAAGCTGCTTTGTTCTTTAAGGCAACACAACCAACGGTATTAGTTCTTACTCAGAATGATTTCAAAACAGATAGATTTCCGAAACAACGAAATACAGTTTTGATTTGCTGTAGTGCAACGGTAGAAAACCTTACGCCTTCAATAATTGAATTCTAACAAAAACCAAGATGTTTTTCGGAATTCGATTTTAACAAGTTGGATATTGTTTATAAAGCGAATAAAAAATCATGGATGACTTTGAATATATTTGAGTGGTTAAGCCTTTTAAATCGCAAAATGAGAGCAAACAATAGAAAGATTTTGTTGGTTTTAGATAATTCGACCGTTCATTCGGTTGAAATTTCCTTGTCAATGTTGAATGTCTATATCTACCAACAAATACTACTAGAAAAACCCAGCCACTACATCAAGGAATAATTCGCTCATTTAAATCCAAGTACAGAGTACTGCTACTCGAAAAAATTATTTTGCATGAAGAATAGGACTATATCGATGTGTTATTTAAGATAAATTCATTACAGTGTGCAAACATGATACATCATGCATGGTCTGATGTTTCCATTGAAACTATTAAGCATTTTTTTGTAAATTATTGGAAATTGAAAACAATTTTACAACACTAGAAGAACCAATCGTGGAGGATTCTACTGCATTTATTATTAATGAAGCCAATAATTATGATGTCGAAGATTTTGATTCAATAAAGGAAGAAAATCCACATGAAAAAACTTTTTGGTATCCGACTAACAAGTAAGTAATTATGGCAGTTGATCTTATCGAGTCTTGGATGGTATATAATTCCCTTAAATCAATTTGCATGTTAAAGCCAATAATTGATTAGATAATACACCAAAAACGATCTAGGAAGTCTAAAATAATTGACTTTATGATTTAAAAATAATTGGCATAATTTTAGAACTTCTCTATATATGAACAGTTTTTATGTATGAACACTATTTTCATTGAAATTAAATGTTCATATTAGAAAGGGTTGACTATATTTAGATGTTTACATAATATTAGTAATCATTTTTAATTTTAAGTTAACTGTTCTAAAGATGCTTCCCATGTATCCTCAATAGTTTTCTATCAAAAGATCCGTTGTCTAGTTTACATTCGTAAAATTCTTTGAGTTTTTATTACAATAATTTAAACAACAAGCATTTTAGTATTGATACATAAATTTTGCTCCTTAAAACCTTTGGCAAATAAAATTTTAAAGATATTTTTTCTTATTAGAAATAAAAATTTCATTTTCTAAAAAGAGTTTCATTTACTAAATTTCCTAGAAAAAAATAAAAAAAAAAATAATAATAATAATAATAATAATAATAATAATAATAATAATAATAATAATAATAATAATAATAATAATAATAATAATAATAATAATAATAATAATAATGTAACCATAATAATTATAGGATACAGATAATAATGTGATACAGGACTACTCTATAACTCATCACTGAAGATTTCTATTCCAAACTCATCTTATAGATCTATTCGAATAACCCTATTTATTTTAAATTATTAATTCATAAAATCAAACAGTGATTTTTAACCAAGTGCCTGAGATTTTACTTGTGTGTCGTGAGAAGTTTAGAAAATATTTAAAATTGCTATAGTTTATATAAAACTATACGAGTTCTTAAATTTACAGTTTTTTCATCAGTTTTCTTTATTGATTTCCGATTTATATATATATATTACTAATGAGATTTTGTTTTATACCTATTTAGTCTAATAAACTTATTAAAATAGCTAAAGTTGTTTAAATATTCATAGTTTAGAGGAAAAATAAAATTTTAAATTTTAGTTTTTAAAGCAAAAAAATATCGAGAATTAATGAAATAAAATTTTATCAATTGTCAGATCATTGAATTCTCGATTTTAAAATTGTATTTACTTATTTTCAATAGCTTTTTGATGGTTTTTATTATTATAACACCGTATTTTCTAAGTTATAAAATGACATTCTTATACTGGAGTTTTTTGGCTGATGACTTTAGCAACGTTTTTTGATTTTTGTTTAAAACGACTATTAATTTTTTTAATTTTCAAAATATAAAATAAATTTTATACCAAATTAAAAGACATTTAAATAGTCGTATAATTTCTTTATTTTCAAGAAATAGAAAAATATTTGTTTTGAAAGAAATCATAATATAAAAATTATGAATTATCACAGACCAAACTATTACATTTCACAAATCTAAAAATTGTTAGTACCTAATTAAAGGTCCATTATTGAAGAATTACATCAAATATTGCTATATTTTATTAATTTTGATATTTTGGCAAATATTTGTAAATTCGAACAATGAAATCTCTTGACAATTAATTAGTTCGAGAAATATTTTATTTCATTCATTGAGATGGATAAAGTTTAGTTAAAAAACTTTTTCTTTAAAAATGCAAAGAAAACATTTCTTAAATTTGTATTAATGCTTTTAAACAAAAATCGCTTTGCCTAGATAAAAAAATATATTAAAGCAAATATAATTTTGTTACGTTCTTAGCCGATTTATTACTTTTGTTGATATGTTTAAAGGAAATGTAAAATAAAATAAATAATTAAAATCCAAATAAATATCTAAAACCATAAATATGTATATACAAATATATACATAAATATATAGTATAATGTAAATGTTTATATAACAAGGTCACTTTAAACCCTGAAATTTGCAGCAAGACCACATAATATTTTTATAGATACTTATAGAATTTTTAGATATGTTATTTTAATAAATTCATCGTTTTTATTATAAAATAATGCAAAATTATTATTTTTACCTATTTTATTTTTTTAAAATTTAATTGTAATTTAATTTAATTTAAAACAATCATTGAGAAATTTTGCGTTTTTGCATTTTTTTTACAAATTTTTAAAATTAATATTTTTTTAATTACTTGAATTGTTAAAAATAAAGAATTAACTGTAGTTATCGTTCTATTTTAATTTTTAATTTTGAAAAAAGATGAATTTCTGTTGAGATTTTATGTAAAGATTCAATGGATTTTAAAGGTAAATTTCTTTGCAAATTTCTGTTCTTTATTTTTCCAATAATAATTTACAGTATGGGAAATAATGAGGTTTCTTCTTCATGAAGTGGTTTTTTTATATTTTGAGTTTAATTTCTGTTTAAAAAATGTTTAATAAAAATTAAGTTTCCTTTGCCATAAAGTTTTAAATTTAAATCGTTCATGAAATATGTGATATCTACTAGAAACGAAAGTTGAAAAAGCTATTAGAAATTCAGTAGTAAATAGTATTTCCTTATCTTTTCCTATCATAAATACATTTCCTTTCCTGAGCCACCTGACATCCATATAATATATAATACCTTTATATCATTCTTCAATCTCGATTTAAAATTCTTAAAACTGGGATGATTACAACTGCATATTTTGGTGAAATTAATTATTTGTACAGTGAAACCCATAATTAGTTCAATTTATAAAATCTTCATACATAAACAATGTAGGTAAATAATACAGTGATTATTTCATTGTTGTGAAACCTGAGCAGACCCATTTGATTTTATACCACTGATGTCCAACCCTAAATCGGTAGTAATACTCCAATATTTTGTTTTTTTTACTCTCAACAAAAATGTACCTTCTCCTGTAGAATTTCTTTTTAAATTATAATATCACACAAACTTGCACATTTACTGATTTTAATGTTAAATTGAATAAATAAAGTGATAATGTAATGGAAAAAATAAAATAAACACACAAACTCAACATTTAATAAAAATACATGTAAACAAATGTTTGAAGAAACAATGACAGATAACAGTTTAAATTTTAATGCTAAAAATTCAATTTTTTAACTTTATGAATTTTCCAGAAAATAAAAAATTAAAATAGTAAATGATGAAATCAAATTTATTATTATTATTATTATTATTATTATTATTATTATTATTATTATTATTATTAATATTATAATTAATATTATCCTTATTATTATTATTATTATTATAATTATAATAATAATAATAATAATTATTATTATTATTATTATTATTTTTATTATTATTATCCTTATTATTATTATTATTATTTATTTATTATTATTATTATTATAATTTCTTCAAAAATAATAAATTGCTTCAAGGTTGATTATGTCCTTTCGAATCTGTCAAATTTATTAATCAGTTTTTATTATTTGAATCTCAAGAAAACTTGTCACATTATTCTCTGTTGGTTAGGTTTCGCTTTAATCAGTTTTATGGTTTATTAACTCATCATTTTAAAACATTTTATTATATTATCTTGAGAAAATATAATTTTAAGAAAAGCAATATTTTTACATTTAATAAATAATTTTTTACTTATTTCAATTATGAAAAACATCATTTATATACGTATAAATCGCAGTGATATGTTATTATTATAATTATAATTATTATTATTATTATTATTTATTATTATTATTATTATTATTATTATTATTATTATTATTATTATTATTTAATATTCTTCTTCTTCTTCTTCTTCTTATTATTATTATTCTTATTATTATTATTATTATTATTATTATTATTATTGTTATTATTATTATTATTATTATTAAATTTATTATTATTATTATTATTATTATTATTATTATTATTATTATTGTTATTATTATAATTATTATTATTATTATTATTATTATTATTATTATTATTATTATTATTATTATTATTATAATTAATATAAATACTATTATTGAATGAAATCTTTCAATTCTATGTCGACGGTCTTGATTTTAGAGAATGCTCTAAAAGTTGTAAAATCTCAAGCAAAAAAATAAATTTTCGCTTTTTTTGGAAATATCATTTTTTAGAAATTACAATTCTCCAATTTAAAATTATAAAATAAATAAGATTTAAGTTAAATCTGATTTCCGCAGCCAAAGAATTATATAAATTATTAAACCGCAATTAATTATATATTGAATATTATTTATAGGTTTTATAGTAAATTTCTAATTTTTTCTTTGCCGTTATAAATATCACGCAAATTATAAAAAGAGATTTATCTGACTTTTAATGTTTTAATCTGTCAATAAAAATTCCATCAAACATAAATTCGAGCAATAATGATTTAAACTTGTGTTCACATGGTTTATTTATTTATAAGTTATGATCAATTTATTTTTTATCTGTTGCTCTTATTTTTTCTTTACCAATGTTTACTAATTTCAAAAATATTAAAATACTAAAAAATATCTCAAATTAAATTAGCAATAAAATCTTAAACGTTTTCGTTTTGGGTAGAAAAATAACTTTTGATCTTTTGTCACAATTAAATATAATGAAATATCATAATTGGAGTGTAACATCATAATAAATAAAACAATAGAAAGTTACAGAAATTTGTTATATATATTTTTAATTAACTTTTTTTTATTAAATTATATAAATAAATAAATAAAATTTACTTTAACAAATAGATAGTTTGTAAATATTTAGTATACTGGATAATGAGTGTGTCAAATTAGGCAATTAATTATTGGTAAACTAAGGAATGTAAATGTTTCCCATTTGACTGAAAATGATAAAAATAAATGTCACTGAATCATTCAGAAAATAAATTCTTCAGAGAATGTCTTCTAATTCTTTTCTTAAATTAAAATATAATTTTCCAATAAAAAGATTATATGTGCCTTTCATTGTTAAAAATAAATATAGATATATTTTTTAATAAAATTATCATTGAAATTTAATTTAATGAATTAATTAATAAAATTTTATTGAACGATTTAATACTAAGTTCTAATTTTGTGTAATAATATAATATTTGAGGATTTTATTTTAAAATGGAAATTTGATAATTGAAAAAATGTAACCAATAAAAACTGTAAACAATTTTGTAAAAATAATAAAGGTGAACAATTATTAATTCATGTTTCAATTTATAATAATTATGGTAACTTTTTTATTAATTAAAACGATGAAGCATTTTTAAGTGATAATAATAATAATAATAATAATAATAATAATAATAATAATAATAATAATAATAATAATAATAATAATAATAATAATAATAATAATAATAATAATAATAACAATAATAATAATAATAATAATAATAATAATAATAACAATAATAATAATAATAATAATAATAATAATAATAATAATAATAATAATAATAATAACAATAATAATAATAATAATAATAATAATAATAATAATAATAATAATAATAATAATAATAATAATAATAATAATAATAATCATATATTGTTTAGATTTGTATTAGAAATTAGCTAAGTCTTAAAAAAAAGAATATTTAATTTTATTCTGCAACAGAAAAATGTTGCTCTGTAACGTTATAAATATTTGCTTTTTCATTTTAAAATACATAACGATAATTCTAAACAAATAGAAACTGTCGAAATTGTCCTATCAATTAAACAAAAAACGGGAATTACTTATTTTATATATAGGATTTTTTTAAAAATGTATGTTTGATTACAATTTAATGAATAATAATTTTTTGTCAATGAAATTAACGAAATTAAATTTAATTTAAAAGACTCTCAATATTGATCATATATAAAGTAAGAATCATATTATTATAAGGATAAATGCTTATTTATTATTTATTCTTTTTATAATACATGTAAATTATTTATTAATGAAATATTTCTTTATTATTTCTTTAATAATTAATAATTATTGATTGTATTTTATATTTTATTTTGCTATTTATCTTTTTATTTAC
Source organism: Schmidtea mediterranea (assembly GCA_022537955.1). Lineage (NCBI taxonomy): Eukaryota > Metazoa > Platyhelminthes > Tricladida > Dugesiidae > Schmidtea > Schmidtea mediterranea. The sequence goes on along the minus strand of CM039679.1, from coordinate 299,782,105 downwards.
TTTATACTATTAAATTCTACAATAATAAAATAATTTTTGGTTAAATGAAAAATGATATAAATTGTGTTAAAACTAAGTATTTTGTTATTAAATTAAATATTCTAAGGATTTTAACAATTTTAATAAAAATAGATTGTTATAAAAATATTTCCAATTAAAATGTTTAAAATATAACCTACTCTCTTTAAAATTTATGTCTTATTTATGAAAAGATTTTAGATTTTCAAACAAGAATTTCAATATTTAATAATTATTATTTTAGTAATATACGATTGAAAAAAATGTATTTTTATTAAATTGTGTAGCCTATGTTATTGTCTCCGTATTTGATCTCAATTAAATTTTATATTAAAAGTCATCAAAGACTTCGATATAATTAAAATAAATTTATGACTATTTATAATTCACCTTTAAATTTTGCTTCATAAATATTATGCAAGTTTCTTTCTGAATTTTTATTCAATTCTAAAATCAGTCTCCAGTGAGACAATAACATTTACGAAAATTATGTTCAAATCTCCTTTGTAAATAGCAACGTTGAAAAAATAAATTAGAATAGAAATTATGTTTATTAAAAAGGACAGTCAAAGGGTTTGAGCGGCACCGAACTATTAGTTAATTATTTTTGGTATGAAAATCTGAGAATTATTTTATTTCTTTTAGGTCATTTTTTTAACGTTAGAAAGTCATTAAGTTTTTCCCGAGTTTTTAAACATCTGCATTTTTAAAAAAAAGTATAATCTTGATATAATAATAAAAATGTATCTGATCAATCCGGTTTTTAATTTTTATGTTGCCGTCTGTGCGCTGTGTGTTTTGTGCGTTTATTTGCGTTTTTACTTTTTAAATTTTATTTTAAATTACGCGTCTGAGTGAAAAAAGTGTTTATGGAAGTTTTGTAATTGCTTTCTGATATTGGTTTTGCTTCTCACGAATAAAATAAAACATTTTTCATTTTTCGTTGGAATTTTCTTTTATTTTTGTTAATAAACATTGTTTGTGAATAACTTCTTTTTACTATGGATTCAAAAAAAGAATATTTCGATGGAAAGGAAATTTTATGTACTGTAAAGAATGATTTGTTTAATCAGTTGAAGTCTGAAGATCGGGAAGTTAAAGGCTCTTGAATTTAACCAATGATCAAACATTGGGACAACAGCATTGATAAAGTAGTTTTACTTACAACAAACTCTCTATCTCTCTCTTTCTATATATATATATATATATATATATATATATATATATAAATTTGTACTGAAAAATGTTAAATTAAGAAAAGTCGTCGATATTATTGTAATTAAAATTGGAACTTCGGTGTTTCCAGATAAATCTTTGTTGTTATCAATAAATATCATAAGAATTTATCATAAGAAATCTCCGTCTAAGACAGCGCCAAAGATGAAAACAGTCAATTCATTATCAATGAATGTTATAATTCAAACCGGTTTATCTTTATGAACGAGATTAACCAATATTCAATGTGTGATGTAATTGTATTGGGATATTTGATTTCTTTGTCGCTTATATGTCAACTCTTATTATTAATGCGTATGACTGCCTGCATATATAATTGTTTATCTTAATATTTCTGGGTGCTCGGGTTATGTTACTGCTTATTTTTATTCCAATTATCATTAAAAACCTATTTGAAATATTATTATTTTAAATTAAAATTTTTATTAAATTTTTATTAATATTACACAATGTAAACATAAAAATATAAATCAAGCTGAACAGATTTTGTACATCTTCTGTATGTAGATATACATAAGCAATATAGATAATTTCAAAAATTTGGATACCGATAATCTTAATGACCCCTGCTTGTACTATGGTGCGAAAAACCTCAAACACAATAATTTTTATTAATAAATTGTATAATAAGCTTTTCCTTCAAATTTCAAGTTACAATAAAACAAAAATAAGAGTTTTCAACTATGAAATTTTATTCGAAGATGGCCGATTGAAGAAGAGTTTTATAAATCGAAAATCCTCATTATTGCCTTTGAAAATATTTTTAAACTAACAGCATAGGCTTATTATTTTAATTATTAATTATTTTTACAAATAATTAATTTTGCTACCAGTAAATTGTTATACATCATAAATAATTACACATGGGACTTTTATATGTATTTAGCCAAAAGAAAAAAATAGTTGATAATTTTTCCTTAACTCGAAATTCTGTACAAATGGAAGTAAACACTTCCTCAGTAATTATTTATTTTTTATTTCTGCTTAATTTTATTATAATTGTTATAAAATTTTAAAAAAGTTTCACTCTATTTCTATTGGTCATAAATCAGTAAATACTTTGAAAAAATTTTCAGAATTTTAAAATTACAAACCTGAAAGTTTCACCTTTTCGAAAAGTTTGTGCATCCGATAGATTCGGATATAAACAGCAATATTATCAAAGTATATATAATTATAAATATTTTAAATGACATCAAAAATATGAAAAAATAAAATTCAAATAGAATTTCGAAAGATTTTCAATTTTTTTTCATTTTCAATTGACAACAAGTCAAAATATTTATATTTTGATTGAAAATGAAGAAAATGAATAGTAAAAACATTTAAACAAATTTTAAAAATATAAAATTAAAATAACAAAATATTTTCAAACATAAATAAAGTTGGCATAGAAATCTTTCGAAATTTCTGAAAAATTACATTAGCAAATGAATATTTTAATTTTGATAAATGTAGAAAATCTAAATTGTGAGTGAAAAAAAAGTGAGAAAAATTTGCATTAAATTCTTATTGAATGTGCTCAGAAATTGATTTTTTTTGAAAATTCGATTTGAGAAAATTTATAAACGGAAAATTCATTTGCAAATTGTTAAATCACACACAAAACATAATAAATCACAAAATTAAATTTAATTTCATCTTGTCAATGACGAGAGGGGATTTTAAGTAAATTTGTTGTTAAAATTGAATAGAGAATTTTCAAGCAGTTTTTCTATTGCTATCGCTTTCGCTGAGAAATAATTAAAAATGAATAAAAACTTTTTAAACATATTTAATAATATTTTTTTATTTTGTAGTAAAATAGTTTTTATTTCAATATTATGCAATAAACGGACAATTTGTCTCGTATTTTCGTTACATTTCCGTATTACATTTTGCAACTGTTCAATGAAGTCTGATATCACTTTTATCCACATTTTATAACTTTAAAATTAAGTGCAACTTGTAATAAATATGAGACGTTAAAGGTAAACTAGCTAGTCTTGTAGCTAGGATATCCAGCGCCTCGGGGCATGATTAAAATTTTACATTTATCCCATCATCACCGAAAACATGAGTGTTAAATCCTAAAAATGTATATTAGTCTCTTTAGGCATACTGGGTGCCTGTATAATAATAAAGGAATCTTTCTTTGAAAAGGTAAGTCATAGGTTTCAAAAAACTGTTTCTTTCTCATAAAATACTAAGATAAAGATTTCACTAAATTGTCATTGGACAAATAAAATTATTAAAACACTTGGATTCTCTACTTATACTTGATATAGTTATGCAAACAACCAGATTTATCCGTTGTAAAATGAAAGTGATTTGTCTGATAGTGTTGGTTTTGTTATAGTTTTACTGCTTTCCGAGGGTTTTAAAAATGTTTTAGAAGTGTTAATGTTAAATTTATATCAAAGTTCGAGATATGTTGAGTAATAAATCTGAGACACATATTGGTCTATGTTCTGATCTCGTTTACCGTTTTACTTGTTATTGGTATAATATAATATTATAATATTATATTTCTGTACACTAGTTGAAAAACATACCAGATTGAGTGGTAACAGTAATATTATTGAGCATAATAAAACACGATATTTAAAATTTGGCTTTCAAAACCATTAGGAACTTTTTACTTGACAAGTTACGTTGAAAAAATTGTTTTATCCAGATTTTATTAAATTCCGGATAATTATGTAACTACTAATAAAACTATGAGTATAATCGTTTTATTGAAGTTTTATCTTAATTAAATTTCGTTTATTATTATTATTATTATTATTATTATTATTATTATTATTATTATTATTATTATTATTATTATTATTATTATTATTATTATTATTTAATTTTATTATATTATTATATTATTAATTTTATCTTAAATAAAGAGAATAAAATAAAAAATATTTTTTCATTTACGAATCAATTCAATCCTTTACAAATCATAATTTAGAAAGGGATTTTCAGATTATTATATTTGTTGACATTTTCTTCTATTTTCTTTGATAAATATTAACTAATACATTTTAATTATATTTATATATATGAAAATAAGAAATTACATTTTCTTTAAACAATAATTTCCTTGAAATGATTTTAAATAACTTGAATTAAATAAAAATCTTTTAAAATAACTTTTTGTGGCTTTCAAATAAATTTAAAAGAAATCATTTTGCAATTAGTAATTTTTATTTCTTTTCAGATTCTAGATTCATATTTTAGATTTAAAATTTTTGCTAAATATAAAACAAAATATTTCTGTTAAATAATACTTTGAAATCGCTTAAAACATAATAAAAATAAAACATCGACAGATAATAATAATAATACTTATTATAAAGTTTCGACAAGAAATAAAATGCGTTATCAGTCTATTTATTCTTATTAATTATATAACAGCAAGTGTCCAATCTATCAATTATCAATGATTCGAATTTCAACTCTGTAGTAGCCTTATTTATTGCAATTTTAAATTATATTGAAATTGTTATAAATGATTTGTTTGTATAATTAGAAATTATCCTTAAATAGAAAATTCTCATATTAATAAATTGTTAATTCATTTTATTCTTAATGACAAATAGTGAAGATTCTTACACTGGTGTTAGAAGACTGGCTGAAGAAAAGAGCCATATTTAGCTCAGAGGACCACAATTTTTTAACAATGCATCTCTCAAATATAAAAACGAGAAAAGGAATTACTTCCATCTAATCACCAACCATCCTCCAGAGATATTAGAAGAAAACTCCGATTCAATGGATCCTCATTCATCAACACCTAATTCAATTCTTCTAGAGGCAATCATCAAGAATTCGACTAACTCCATAACAGATGTCATGTCAAAGTTTCTTCAAAGATAGGAGCTAAGTGACAGAAAGCTCATATAGCTGCTTCGTGAACTGAAGAAAACCTTCAGAATAATGGAACCCTATACCGATTAGATGAAGAGCAAGATACTACGATATAGGTTCATAAATGCCTTGCCAACTCATATTCAGAACCATATAATAACAAATGTTGCTGATGTTTATTCATTAGACATTCAAAACCAAACATTTTATCTTGAAAAATCAGACAATACCAGTAAAACTGATGAGATAATTCTGCGAAGTCTACAAAAAGAAATAAATGCTATTTTGAGAATTAGTGCAAACTTGAATGATTCACGTTTTGGTACAAAGGCAAATAAATGTCAGAAGCCTTGTAGTTAGGCATTACCAGAAACTATTGTGCACATCTTTACAGTCCCAGTTGTTTTATTTAGTAAATTATTTGACTTCCTCATTGATTAACTAACAGCTATTTCAAAGGCAAATGGATAAGGTTTTGCGTTCTTTTTGAACAGTTGGTTGTGCATATTTGGATGATATAATTGTCTTCTCATCCTCAAAAATCGAACATGCCAAATATCTAAAACAAAAGCAAAAAGCTCTAAAATTGGGAAATTTTTCTGTAAAAGAAATCAAACAGCATCAAGTTGACATTTTTGGTTTCTATATTTCATCTACAGGAGTCTCACCGCAACCTGATAAAATCAAATCTCTTCTATCATTTAGACAGTTAAACAGTAGCAAGTCACTAAGTAGATTCAGCCAAATACGAAAAGAGAATTGTTATTGTGTTCTGAGGCGTCAAATATCGGTGTTGGAGCAAGCGCAACAAAAAAAGTAAACTACAACCAAAATCATTTTTTTCTAGAAAATTTAGCACCACAGAACAGAAATACTTCGTTCGCTACTGGCAATATCTCTCAATCAAAAACTTCAAACATCATTTAAATGGAAATATATTTGAACTATTTACTGACCACAAACCCCTTCAAAATCTAAACTCAATGAAAGAACCATCTAATCGGCAATGGAGATGGATAGAATACATCAATCAATTCAACGTCAAAATCTGATATATACGAAGTAAGGAAAACCAAACTGCAGACCATCCATCTTGACAGATGGAATCAGACAAAGCTACAATCAGTGTTTCAACAATTTCCAAATTGGATCTCATCAAACACCAACAAAGTAAAGAGTTCCTCATGTCATTAGAAGCCACGTTCTTTAAAACGCAGACAACAGATGATGAAGTTCCTTTAGATATTCCTTTAGGTAGATTTTTCTGAAATATTTCAATTCAAAGAATTTAAGAGGCTACACAATTTTTGCCTCCCAAGATCCAATGCAAAAACCAAAGTGATTTCAAACAAGTATATATGGCTCAAATTAACATCAATGGTAAGGCAATAGTGTAAGACCTGTCAAATTTGTCAGCAAAATCAAATCACAAGACACACAAAATCAGAAATGAAGAAACTACCTGAATGAGGAAAATTCAAAGTCATTCATGTCGTCAACAATAAACGGTACCTGCTAACAATAATCGACATATATACTTCGTGACCAAAAGCTATTCCAATCGGAGACATAACAAGTAAAACAGTAAATAAAATAATAGTAATGAAATGGATAAGTATTTTTGGATACGCAAAATAAAAATCTCAACCTCTTTCAAAGAATTATGTAACACTGTCATACCACTACATATCATCCACAGTGCAATAAAAAGGCTAAAAGACTACACATTACCCTCAATGCCGCCCTAAAAGCACATTCAAATGGTATACATATCGTTATCGGACTAAGGAATGTTGTCGCCGAAGAAACTGGTTACTCGATAAATCATGCGGTTTTTGGAAACAAAGTGAGGCTACACGGTGACATAATTGTGAAGCAACGCAAGCAAAGCTGAAAAACATACTTGAGCCAATAAATGAAGGTACATGTCTTGTCCTCAAAGGAAGCCAAAATTTCATAACATACGAAATCCAAATGCCAAACCGGAAAATCAAACATCAGTCGACAATTTGAAGCCGTTCAATGTCATCAAGCCAATTACTCCATAATACTGGAGGAGGGTTATGGAGCAAACCTTATTTATTGCAATTTTAAATTATATCGAAATTGCACTTAGTATTTTGTTTGTATAATAAAAAATTATACTTAAATTTTAATTTTAATTTTAATAAATTATTAATTAATTTTATTCATAATGACAAATAGTGAAGATTTCTACAAACTCAAATATACTCTTATAGTTTGGTTTATGGAAAAGCGACTCGATATAGAACTTTCTAAAACTCTTTGCGAATCTGACTTGGTACAAACAAGAACAAATTAGTGAATATTGTTCTTTTCTTTTAAATATTAAGCACTTTAAAATATTTTCGGTTTCACCTCCATGGCAACTTTCTCTAACTTTCCCTACGATTAGATAGAACTGAACCAACCTCAATCACATCCACTTTGCAAACCAAATTAATAATTGTATTAATAATCCTTGTAAATGAATATAAATTAATTTATTCACTTCATAATAATAATAATAATAATAATAATAATAATAATAATAATAATAATAATAACAATAATAATAATAATAATAATAATAATAATAATAATAACATAATATAAATCGAAAGGAGTTGTTATAAAAATACAAATTAATTAATTACTTAAATAAAATGTTATTTTATATCCATCCCGTCATCTCTGTACTCGAGTTCTAGAGCATTGTCGATTGAAGAGTTTGACCAATATTAGTGAGCACAATAGAGGCTGTAAAAGTGAATTAGGAATGTCTGATTTTAGAATTTTGTTGAAAAGTTTTAATAATTATTGGGAACGCGTGATATGTGAAGCATTGCTGATAAGGTCATTGATAAGTGCTGTGACTACGAATGTTTTGAATGTTTTTAAATAGTTTAAGGATCTTAAATCATGTTTATGTATTGTTTTTTAAAAAAACTTTTTTTAATATTATTAAAATAATTCAATTTGTAAATTACATTATTTTTTAAAAAATTATAATATAGATAAAAATTATAATATTTATATAAATAACATTTTAAATAAGTTAAAAGTATTTGAATATTTTTTAAACGTTTATTTATTACAAAATTAAATTAATATAAAAAAATAATTTGTTTAAATTAAAAGTTAATTCATAATATTTTTAGTTGGTTTTGCGTACCTGAAGATGACAGTTATGTTGTCGAAATATATCGTACGAAGAGTTTTTATTGGCGTTATCTTTTAATTAAATTGTTGCCAAATTTATTTAATTTTTTATTATTATTATTTTTATTATTATTATGATTATTATGATTATTATAATTATTATTATTATTATTATTATTATTATTATTATTAATTTTATTATTATTAATACTAATTTTTGCTTTTAAATTTAAATTGCTTAGCACCCGCATCTTTGTGCAACTGGATATTATTTAAACTATTATTGACATTGATTGGACAGAATTTTCAATTATGTGTAAAAAATAAAAATAATATTCAATATTTACAAGTAATGTAATAATTTCGCTTGCATAATTTATTAAGTATAATTTATAATTTGTAGAAATAAAATTAACCAAATGTTTAATTATCAAAACGGTAAGACAACTCAGTTCAGATAGGAAGAAATTAAAAATTGGTGCCGTACCGCAGGTTTAATGTAACAAACACCAAACAAAATTTAAGTACTTTTTAGGTGTTAGAGTCTAGTACCTAAAAAAGTACTTAAATTTCCTTTGGTGTTTGTTACATTTAACCTGCGGTTCGGCACAAATGTTTACATAGGAATTGTAATTTAGAGGATGACGAAACTATATAAAAACTGCTATCAATTTTTGCAATAAAATGTTTAATTTCAAATATTGTAATTCTATTAATTATTTTACGAAATAACACAATCATTTTAAAAGTGATAGATATAAAAAATAATCATTTCATTTTATTTTTAGAAGTTTATTTATTTTAAATTTATAATAATAATAATAATAATATTAATAATAATAATAATAATAAAATAATAATAATAGTGATAATTATTTAATTCTCGTCCATCATTGATCATCAATTTGAAGGGCTGTAAAATGTAGTTTCGTTTTGTTAGGATTTGTATCAAATAATCTGTCAAATCTTTCCCAGGCAATTTCTTTGCATAAAACTCATCACACACATTGTTGAGTTTATCGATAGTTATCATCTTTGAGTCAGATCTTAACACAGCATCAAGAGCAATGATATCATTTGCTACAATATCTTGTTCACAAAACAGTAATTCCATATTTGATGTAGTTTTTACGTCGTCTTATCGCGACAATTTCGATGAATTAAAATTTTATTATTAAATCATATTTTCATCATTCGGTCATATGCAAGCATGTATTTTTGAATAAATCTTTTACAACTGCACTGATATAAAACTTTTCAATTTTCATTTCCATAACATTATCTCCAGCAATAATAATAAAAATAATAATCAAAACAGTAATGATATTAATAATTAATAATAATAGAAATAATAATATTAATAATAATAATTAATAATAATAATAATTAAAAAACTAATAAAATTAATAGTTAAAATAATAATAATTATTATTATTATTATAAATTATTATTTTTACAAATTAATCAATTAACGTAATAATTAAGATGCACTCTGAGAATGAAATGAATTTATCAGACCACTATGAGACACTTCCTGAATTCGAATGTAGGCATAGGAATTCTCCAATTGACTATTTGTCTGCAAGAATATCTGGTAAATCAGTGAGTTAAAAATTTTTTCCATCATTTATAATTTTCTGGATTTATTAGAATTGCAATTATTAAAATGTAGATTAATATGAATATTTATCTATTTAATATTCTAATAATGATCTATAGATGTGATACAATCTCTTGACTCCTCATGATTATTTGACTGTTTTTTTTAATTATTTCTTAATTTAAATCTTTATTGAAGTTTTAAATAAAATCAGAAAGGTTATACGAAAGAATTGAAAATTTAAATACTTATAGTAGTGTATAGTGCGGATGATATACCAAGCCGTGATTAACAGGATTTTTTTAAAATTTTTAAAATTTTAATGAATTAAGTTCTAAATTTTAAAATTTTTTATCCAGAATTTATGTTTTGATTTTTTTAAATGAGCAATAACTTTAATTTAAATAAAAAAAATCTTCTAGAGTTTCTTTTATCAAAACCAACTTTGTACAGAATATAGTGAGAATTTTATAACGATTTTTAAACTTTTCGATAAGAAAACGATTTATAAAAGATTGCAAATTTAAAAGATTTAAAATTCCCTCTTTATTTTTCAATCCCGTTAAAAAATCTTGGAATAACTTTTTGTGCAAATTTATATATATATACCTCAAACTTTTCAAGCACGCGCAAGCGTTATACAGATTTAAAAAAGAACTTTTTAATAAATTATAATACTCGTTTTCTAACTCATGAGTGATATTTTTCAAATATAAATAATAATTTAAATGGTTAAAACTTTATAATATTACACATACATATACATATATTTAGTATATACATATACATGTTAGACGGTGGTTTCGGAAATTTAATAATAATTTATTTAAACTCCTTTAAATCCTTATATTTATCAACTATAAAATGTTCATGATTATGAAAATGACTTCTTAGGTTATTCAAACTAAAGACCCTTTTCTAATCCCTTTAGCACTTAAATCCTGAAAATATTGAAGGTCACCGATTTTATATAAGCTTACTTTCTTGAACCTTCTTGATTTAATTAATATATTAATTTTAGTGAATGCCCTAAATAAAACAACGCTATTAGCTTTTAGTTTATATTTCTTCTTGTTTATTTTATATTATGCGGGAAATTACATAATCATGGATCAACGCAGATTTGGTGAAAACGAATGCCCATTTTCCTCCCCCAAATAGTTTCAGTCACTCTGTAATCATTTTTCTAATAATTTATTCTATAGAATTTGACTTTAAAATAAGGCTTTTTGTAAATTTGCCACTTGGTATAACTTATTTTAATAACTTATAACTTTTAATTAAAAGGAATCAGTATCCCAAGTAATTATATTATTGTTTTAAATGTTAAGATATTTTTGGGACTTATCACACTGTAGCTGGATTCATTATAGTTTGATAAATGCAAGTTGGTCTTACTAAATACGGGTTTCTTATTTAACAATATTGCAGTCAAGCCTTTGTAAATTTTAAAATCATAGACCTTGAAACAATATAATATTAGATATACATTCGTATGCATACTATTGCAATCCAAGAAACTTCCTAATGTGATAGACTTTGACTATAAAACCAAAAGCGCAAATATTTAGTGTCAATGTACAATATCTCTAGGAAATTATAATATACAGTATTTTCCTTATTTATGAATATTTAATTTTTAATTTCTATTATTTTAATTAATGAGTAAATTGCGTATATTTCTAAATTAATATAATTTAAAAAACAAGTAGTTTGTATCTTATTAATGTGATTTATACTTGAATACTTGAAAACTATTATCAATTTGTAAAAATTGCTACTTAATAAATTAAATAAATTTTTAAAAATATTTATTTGTAAATAAAATAAAATTAATTTTGAAAATAAATGTATCCCTATAAATATAATGTGTAAGTCTAAAATATATATCATAATAACTGGAAAAAATAAATATGGGATAAAAATATTATTTAAGAATTAAAATTTCAATTTTGTGAATAACATTCGACAGAAATGAGACAAAATTTGGTTTCTTATTCGTTTTTATCTAAATGGGAAATATAATTATTAATCAAGTGTCTGTGAGGAGTTGAAAATATATTAAAATATTTTTCGAATTTATATTGAATTTAATATTAAATGTTTAATATAATTTTATTTTTGATTATTTATCAAAATAAATTTAACTTGTAAAATGAGTTAAAACCTGTTTTTTCTTCTTAAAGGTCTCAATGTCAATATTTAAATTTTTACTATATTTGATTTTATATAAATTCACATTAAATTATAAATTTTCTTTATCTTTATCTAAGACTATAAACCAATATTATTATTTATTTAAATCAGATTTTGACAATTAATTAATTTAAATTAACATGACGTAAACATGGCAATGATTTCAACAGGTTTCCTGTCGTTAGCAAGGAGGAAATTAAAAACTATACTTATTGTAAATTATTTAAACAATTTATACAAATTTTATTTATTTTAAAGTAAATAGTTTTATTAATTTAATTAAAAATAAATATTTTATAATAATTTTATTTCCGTTTTCCAAAGCTTTTTAATTAAACAATCTGTAATGAAAATATTTTAAAAAATTAAAATTTAAAATTATTTAACTTATTTATTTGATACACCCAAAAAAAAATTACTAAATTAATTCACATATCCAAAATTTATCAAACCAAATATTTAAGGATATGCTTATGTTTTTCTTATAATCTGTAAAACCTTCTAAGTACGAATATATTCCTTACAAACACTATTATTTTTACACTGTTTAAAAATTCTCAAAAATTGAATTATTAAAAACAAATTATATTATTCAATAATTTTATATGTTTAAATTTTGGTTTCAATCACCGCAAAACATTGTCCAATGATTTTATTCTAAATTGCGAATTTCTCGATAATGCTTCTTTATAGTAAAGAGACTTGGTTATTTTAAATATATATATTTTTCAAAAGAAATAAGTTAGCACCGATTAAATATTATTATTATTATTATTATTAACACATGTTATTATTGTTATTATATTATTTTAGAACTCTTTCATATCAGTTCCTACCAGCCCAAGAGATGCAAGTTATTATAATTCTGATACAAACAGCCCAAAACGCCCAAGAAGAAAATGTGGAACAAATACTCGAAGAATAAAATATAAAATATCTTCTCTTTCCCAGTCATATTATAAAACTATGAGTTGGATATCTGCGTCGAGTCTTCAAACGGGTCCAAATCATACTGCTCGTGCTCAATCATCAGTTTCCTGCTGTTCATCTCCATACAAATCCAATTTAGATATCTCAACAACTAGTTTGCACTATCAAGAAACCCGAGATGTCATTTTAACAAAAGATAGTTTTGAGAAATTTGGAATTAAGATCAATCGAATCGGTGAGGTATTTCAGGAAATGGGCTTTTTATAGCATTGTTCAATTTATCAAATTCTAGAGCTTTTACATTTCAATGATTGTCTGTGACTCCCCGGCGGCAAAAGCAGGCCTGAAAGTCGGGGATGAAATCATCAGAGTTAATAATCAAACCATTGATAGATATTCAAATAAGACTCTTATTGAATTGATAAAAAATAATGAAAGGGAAGTAAAAATATCATTTAAACCAAGGTATTTTTATTTTTATAATATTATTCATTATTAATAATATTAATAAATTCTGAAAAATATGAAGAATATTTTTGTAAAATTTTATTAAAAAATAAAGCAAAAATAAAAAGACATATAGATTTCATTTATAAGGAAAAGAATTATTTTAGAATTCAGAAAAGAATCTATATTGGACACGGACGCGAGTTTCAATACTATAAGAGTAAAGAGATAAAAAAGAACACGATCTTGTCATCGCAGATAGTTCAGGCGCAATGAACAACTGGAAAACGTATACTTCACCATTAGAAAGGAATTTAAAGATAACTTACACGGGAAACAAATTAAGTTGAGAACGGATCATAAAGCTATTACTTGTATGCTAACAACTAAGAAACATCTAACAGCTAAATCTCAGACATGGATAAAATATTTAAGCAGTCTAAATATTAAAATGGAATACAAGAAAGTCACAATACACACAAACGAAGATATTTAAACGAAAATGGGTAAGATATGTATATCATCAGATAATAGACGACAGATGGTAGAGGAAACACACGTATTACTATGACAAAATAAATTAATAATAGTTAATTGTAAACCATTCAAGAAAACGTATATGGATAAATTCGCACCATTAAAGATGAGTTTAATTAAAAGAAATAAACAAATAAAATCATTGACTACAAAACGTTAGTATATTAGTATACAGTCAATTCTTTTTTTATGCGTTTTTGAAGTTATACGGTATTTCCCCTTCGGTCCAGAAAAGGATTAATCATTGTAAATCTAAACGAACCAGACATTTTTGAATAAAGAATCAAAATTACAAATATTGAAAGCAAAAAAAGTTATTAAATTTTATATTCATTATTACGTAACTTTATGTTTTTTTAATTTCTCCGTCAACTCTTAATGAGTTTTTGATTTAAGTGCTTTTTAAAAATTATGAAACCGCATTAAAAAAAAATTGAGTGTAAATCAACAAATAATTTATATAGCATTTGCATTGTATTAAACATTCACTATTTTACATTCCCCCTTTCTTGATTTGACCTAATCGATCAATATTAGTTTACTTAATCTAACTCTAACTTTGTTCAAGGATATATGAATTCCTTTTCATTTACCTTTACTTTCACTACTCTTGATCTGTCATCTCTATCTGGGTATAATTCTAAGACCCTCTCTAATGGCCATTTTCTAACTTCGTTGTTTTCTATTTATTATCCACATAACATCACCTTTTTTGATTGCTTTCTTTTCTTGTGTCTATTTTACTCTAGAACACCACATTGGGACGAATTCCTTCAATCAACGATTTCACAGATAACTATTTTCCATCTGTAGTTAATTTTCTCCTTGCAATTCCATTGCAATTCTTGTTGACCTTCAACCGTTTGTAATGGATCTCTGAGGAAATGTTTTGGAGTTAAGGCGTTTAATTCTTTACTATCATCTACCATATGAGTCAATGGTCTTGCATTAATTATATCTTCTACTCTAATGATCAAGGTATTCAGTTTTTCATCATTCACATCCGCATTATTCATTATTACTGATATTGCTTTCTTTACTGCTTTTATCATCGCTTTGAAAATGCCTCCGAAGTGTGGTGCCATAGGAGGATTAAATATCCATCTGATTTCGTTCTCGAGTAACACTTTCTCGAGTTTGTAGTTATATATGTCCTTAATCCCTCTTTACCTCGGCGACTAATAAATCTTAAGAATGCTCGTATAAACGCTTCCGTTTCCAAATCATACGCCATTTCTAGCTAAACACCTGTGGTTTGTAGGCAAGTAATTACGCATAAGTAACGTTTTGTTCGTGTGATGCCTCTTCTTTGTACATTTAGGAATAGGCCAAATAATTCTAAAGGCTTTGATTTTAAATATTGAGCTTCTTCTTCTGTCTTCACTGAATCTAGACTATCATCCATTTATGTAGATCTTGTTATATTGAGAGTTCTTACAAATATCTGAGTTCTAATATCGACTAATATAGATCTTTTCTTGATTCTTCTGATCTTAGACATTCATTATCCAATTGCTTATAATTTTCTGGAAGCTGTTCAAATCTAATTGCATCGTATAGGATCGATACTTGTTGCAGGATTAAATTTCTATACTTTTTTAAATCACTAATAACTAGAACTTCAGCTCCTTTTTGAACATCAGGGCCTGTAATGGTACTTATATCAAAAGAATTACATTCAGCTAATGTCTGATCTAATAAATCAGGAATAGCGATAAATTGAGATTTCAAAATCCGATAGTCACTCTGACTGACAAACAATGATCTAGTTGTAAGGGCGTAAGATTTATTAACATCTTTAATCTCTTGAAAGTTTAATTGACATGTTTTGAATTTTATATGAACCTTTTACCAAAATTTAATTTTATTCTTTGAAAATTTACATCATTAAATCTAAATATAATCAAATTCACTTTTAATTTTTAAACTTTATTTTCGTGGGTTATTAAAACAACACCAATCTCTTGGACTATCGAGATTAACACCAAACTTCAAAATAACAAGCCAGGCTCAATTTTTATTTACTTTTTATTATACTTTTATTTTATTTCATATATATATGATTTACATATTTACATATCTATACATTATATTATATAATTTATATAGTATTAACATTTTATTAAACATTCACTATTTTACAATAATAATAATAATAATAATAATAATAATAATAATAATAATAATAATAATAATAATCCTAAGGATTCATGTTGTGGAAAGTCTGAATGTAATTTGTCGGATGGGTGTGAATTGAGTGTTGATCTGGGTGATGGTAAAAATGGATATAAAAAAATTGAGCCTAAATATGTGTTAGTATTGCCGTACTCTGAAGGCTTTACAAATTATAAGAGGAAGTTGGGTAAACTGATAGGAAATTTAGAGTATAAGATCGTCTCTAATTCGTGTAAGGTACGCAATATGTTTATTAATAAATCAAAACCTCCGGTTTTATTGTGTTCTGATCTCGTTTATCAATTTACATGTTATGGGTGTAATGCCACATACATTGGAGAGACTTCCCGTCATCTCTGTACTCGAGTTCTAGAGCATTGTCGATTGAAGGGTTTGACCAATATTAGTGAACACAATAAAGGCTGTAAAAGTGAAATAGGAATGTCTGATTTTAGAATTTTGTTGAGAAGTTTTAATAGTTATTGGGAACGAGTGATATGTGAAGCATTGCTGATAAGGTCATTGGATCCAAAGATTAATGTGCAGAGTTTACGTATGTTAAATCATGTTTGTTTTTTTAATATTATTAAAATAATTGAAAATTTTAAATTACATTAATTTTTAAAAATTAGAATATAAGTGAAAAAAATTTTAAATTTTAAATTAATTTAAAATATATTTTTAAATATATTTATTTATTAAAAAATTAAATTAATAAAAAATAATTTGTTTTAATTTAATGTTAATTCATAATATTTTTAGTTGGTTTTGAGTACCTGAAGATGATAGCTGTGCTATCGAAATATATCGTACGAAAGGTTTTTTATTGGCGTTATCTTTTAATAATAATAATAATAATAACAATAATAATAATAATAATAATAATAATAATAATAATAATAATAATAATAATAACAATAATAATAATAATAATAATAACGAGCAGAAAGAGAAATACTTTGTGAATGTTGTATTAGGAGGGTTGAGGATCTTGTTAAAATCGAAATATTTCATATTTTATGAATAAATTGGCGGAAATTGCTTGGACAGTTATTTTTAAATTTATGCTTATATAAATGATTCTGCCATCGACAAAAAAGTATTTTTAAGTTTATAATAATACTAATTATATTATTATTATTATTATTATTTCATATTTCATATTATTATTTTTATTATTGTAACTTAAAAATTGAATATTTTCTTTCATATATTTTAGAATTTATAGCAATTCCTCTTGAATTTATGTTGAAAGAAAATATTTTCAATTGAAAACGAAAATTTTCTTTATCTTGAACGTAAAATAAAAGCTAAAATATCATTTTTTTTAATTCCGTAAAGTTGTAAAGCCTTGAGTAATGAAACATTTACAAGTTAGACAAAAATAAATATATACAAATACAGTTTTTCTTTGCGCTATTTCTGATGAAATTGGATTCCAAGATTTATTGCATAAAACAAAATTTTAATTGTAAATATTGTTAAATAGCAGTTTTTATTGAGTCTAAATGTTTGACATTAAAACGAGTTGAAGACTTCAATGAATGTGTTAACCTGATGGTACTGGTTAGGAAATTTGACAGATGATTCAAAATTGTATAAACTTTTGAAACGTCCTTCTTGACACTTGCGTTTGTGGTGTTAGTACGTTTTATCCCCTCTATTGGCCAACGGAGGTCCTTTTCCTCAATAATTCTTTCCAGTTAAATGAATTGTTCATAATACACTTTCTTTGAAATGATTTAGTTTTCCTGAAGACGCTCATTATACACCATATTTATATTTGACCAAACACAAAACATAAAACGTTTTAGGATGAAGACCTTCATTAGATTTCAAAAAGTATTTTATCTTTATTAACTTGCCACTTTTTGTGCTTTATATCCAAGAAAAAAACCCTTTTCATTGTTTTTGGCAATGGCTCCTTTCATAGTTTCACACATGAGAAGTAAAAATTCCTCAAATATTCTTGAGGTCAGTCTGACTTTGATTCCTTTTAAGGCTATAAATTCTGCGGTATTTCCCGGAGAGACTCCCAAAATTAAATATTCTTTAAATGCTTTTTTAACACCTCCGTAATTAATTAATTTTTACCTATTCTAAATTTAAATATAAAATATATTCATGGTATGTAATTACTAGAGAAATGTTACAAATACTGTAAATAACCAATAAAATGGATATAATATCTAATGAATAAAGGAATAAAATATACTTTTAGACAGATTAGCTGTGATTATCAAACTCTAAAAAATTCAATAAAAATGATTTTATCTATATGTGTGTGTGTGTGTTTTGACGAATATTAACTTGCTTTGAAATTGCTTTGAGATCTTTGATTGAAGCTGAACGGCTGAGATTGACAGTATAAAGCAACTCTTCACTCAATTTATCATTTATAAAACCAATGGACATGGCGCGTATTTTCCAGCTCTTCAACTGGGATTAAAAGCTTTTCATGAAAAAATTCTTCTTTGACTTTTATTTTTAGAATACTGCGCTAATAAAAAGTTTACTTCACCGCCGAATGTAGATAACTACTAGTTACCTCTTTATTCAAGTAAGTAGACTGTGATCTAAAGAATTGAATTTTATCGCTAGGATAATTGAGATAATGTCCAATAGCTTTTACAATATCACCATAAGATGATTTACCAGAAAATATTATAACGAAGCATTGTTCATCAACATTATTTAAATCAATAAATATGATATCGTTTTGATAGACATAATAACTGAAATAATCTATTACAGATAAAAAATATTATGATTCACTTTTCCGAGGTCGTTCTTGGAAGACCATTAGAAATTTCGCGTATTTTCTTTTCATAATAATGTCCAATAATAATATTAAAAAACAAATACTATATTTTAAATTTCATTAATAATTTCATTTCAATTTATTTCATTACCGTCAAACCTGCTTTATCGCCACCGCAATATACAGCCACCCACACTTTATAGCTCAAAATATTTTGTTTTCTTAAATAGCGATAAAGAGAGTTTTGACTGTATTCGACAAAAATGAGAATGATTTATTTTTCAATTTCATCTCTAATAATGATTCTAATATTCTTGTTGGTGATAATGGATAGTATTTCTTGTTTTTATACAAATTATTTTATACAAATCTTAAATTCATTAATTTAGTCAAACCCCGCTTATCGCCAAAAATAATTTGTTTTCTGAAATGGCGATAAAGCGGGGTTTAACTGTATTCATTTATAATTTACAACGTTTTTAAACAACACATACTTTTCACACTGTCCATTTTCACTTTACAATTCATCTTTTAGAACAAACTACATTACTAATTTAATTTTAATTTAATTTTTTATAAAATTACAAAAAGAAAAATCAAACCGAATTTTTCTTTTTAAATTAGAATATAAATTAGACGCCACAGGATAATAATTCATTTTCGACTGAGATGCACAAAGTTTGCGATTTGTTAGAAATTTGCAATTTATTGATCTGATTATATTTCAGCTTTGTTCTTTAAACTGCCGTTCGTTTTTATTTGTCGTGTGAAATTAATTTCCCGTGGAATTAATTTCCAAAAAACTAAAATATATTTAAATTAAATTGATTCTAAAATCTTAATATATTTTAAACTATAATAAAAATCCTTTAAATGCTGGTCATAATCTTCAACTTATTCCAAGGAATATTATCTCTGGTTTAATAAATATTATTTGGTTTATTACTTCCATTTATTTACTCTTGGTGTATTGCAGCGTGATAAATTGAGATTTATGGAGCCAGTCACTCGAGTATTATTGGCGCAAAAAGCGAAAGCGAAAATATTACAATGTAATAGATTATCATCTCCGTTATATCGTTTAGCGCCAGACTCATGGATCGCGTTACCAGAATTAATAAAGCTAGAGTTTCTAGTAAATTTCACGTCGTTGAATAAAATGTCACAAACAGGTTAATATTGAAGCGATGAAATTGATGAAACACAAAGGAATTTATTATTTACTTTGAAAAAGGAACTCGTCAAATCCTAACTATTCAAAAATGTAATTGGTTACACACATGCGATTAGAAATACGTACTCTCGTCTTGGTTCTTGAATAAGATAAATTTTATTGTCCGATAATCATTATTCAGAATTCATTACCTGCTGTGATTAAGTTTTAATAAAAATTCTTTGGTTTATTACTTCTATCTTTTCTGATTTTCCAATAAATATATTCTTTGTGGATACAGAATTAAACATTGGCAGTGCTCCTGTAGTTTTGAAATTTAAAAAGTCTATATGTTCTTCTCTGGATTTTATTGTAATTCGTGGAGCTATAAAGTTTTTAAATAATTCTTTAACTTTTTAAATATAATACTTAATTAAATTGATATTTATTTATATTTTGAGAAATTAATTTCACACCACACCGTTCTTTTTTAATTATCGAAAGCCATATTAGTTATGTTTATGAGACCTTCTGTGGTCATCCTCTAATAACTAATCAGTTATTGTAATTTAATTGAAACGGTCTCAGAACAATATATATATATATATATTAGTTATGAGAGGAAGGTCTCATAAACATACATTAAAGTTACCAAAGTTTAGTATGCGCTCTACTCGTGAATACAACAAGAATATATTGTACATCATAGGTTTATCCATTTAAATTCTAATTTTGGCATATAAACAGAACTTAATGATGGAGTTGAGAGTGAACTCATGGTAATAAGTAAATATCAAATTTCTACTAAAAATAACATTGTTATAATATGATGGAGTAAAGAGTTAGCACTTCAAAACATACTGAAATTTTCATTTATTTCTATGTAAACGAAACGCATTAAAAGAGAATTTGAAACTTGACTGTCCATATGAAAAATATAATCTTAGAATTTATCCTCTTCAGTCTTATCCAAATTTTCTATAAAATAAACAAATTAAAAATTATTTCAACATCCAAATTCAGTCTTCGTTAAAATTCTAAAATCTGTTAATTTTGTAATATTATTTTCAAAATTAAAAATTAAAATAATATTATTATTAAGATAAATTAATAAATAGGTGAAAAATAAAAAAAGTTAAAATAAAATGTGATACTGAATTTTTTGATTTCAGATTAGTGATCGCCAGATTGCGTCTTGTAATTTTAAAAAAAGTCAACGGCAAATTTGGTATAAGAATTCAAAGAAGATCTGAAGTAAATTATTATTAGATATTTTAATGTGTGATTAAAACAAAGTTTTGAAATAAGAGTTATTATAATGGTTATTATTAGAAATACTGTAATTCTTGATTTATATATATTTGTATAATCTTTTATTTTTTCTTTTGAGTTAGTGGGTAGTTAGTAGCTTACGGGAACCTAAAAAAAACATAGGGGGAGGGGGGGGGATTATTGCAGATTAAATTTCGGATTATCTTGATTACATAATGATGTAATCAACTTAATTAATTTTGTGTGTATTTTTTTTCGAAATTTTTTTCGAGTTTTTGGCGCGATTTTTTTTTTGAATTCAAATTTTTGGAACATTTTTTTTTTAAATTCAAATTTTGGCGAATTTTTGAAATGAAATTGAAATATTTTTTTTGAATAATTTTTTTTTTAATCACACTATAGTCAGGGGGTATTTTTGAAAAAGACTAAAATAAATTGGCTTGAATCGCCTAACGATAAAAAAAGCATAAAATTAAAATTGGCTCAAATCGCCTAAGATAGTCAGAGAGGGTATTTTCATTCACAAAATTTTTTTTTTAATCACACTATAGTCAGGGAGTATTTTTGAAAAAGACTAAAATAAAAATGGCTTGAATCGCCTACTGATAAAAAAAAAGCATAAAATTAAAATTGGGTCAAATCGCCTAAGATGTGATATAGTCAGAGATATTTTTAACTCGTAATAAAAAACAATGCAATATTTGGTATCAATACTTTATATAGGTAAATATAGGCATAAAATAAAAATAGCTCAAATCGCCTAAGAAGATCAGAGTTGGTATTTTCATTCACAAAATTTTTTTTAATCACACTATAGTCAGGGGGTATTTTTGAAAAAGACTAAAATAAATTGGCTTGAATCGCCTAACGATAAAAAAGCATAAAATTAAAATTGGCTCAAATCGCTAAGATGTGATATAGTCAGGGATATTTTTAAATCGTAATAAAAACTAATGCAATATTTGGTCTCAATACTTTCTATAGGTAAATATAGGCATAAAATAAAAATGGCTTGAATCGCCTACTGATAAAAAATTGACAGGGGTATTTTATAGGCTTGTTAAAAAAAACACTTGAAATATTTGTTCACACAATTTTCATAGGCAAATTTAGGCTCTAGATAAAAATAATTTAAAATACCTAAAGTAAATTTAGATAAATTAAAGTACATTAGAATACATTTAAGTATATTAGAGTAAATTAAGGTTCCTCAAGTAAATTAAGATACATTAGAGTACATTAAGGTAAATTAAAGTGTCGAAAGTCAATTTAAGTACATTAGGGTACATTTAAGTAAATTAAGGTTCTTAAAGTAATCTAAGGTGCCTAGAGTAAAGTATGGTAGGTTAGGTAAGAATTTTTTTAAATTAAATAGAGTCAACAGTTAAGTTACATAAGGGTAATTTTTAAAGCTGAAAATTTTAAAAGCAGTTATAGTAGGCAAATTACATAAGGTAAGAAGTTTTTAAAAGTAAATAGAGGGTCAAAAGGTAAATTACATAAGGTAAGAATTTTTAAAGTTAAAGAGTCGACAATATTGCATGATAAAATTTATTAAATAAAATTTTAGTATAGTTTTATCGATCAATTTTTATACATATTTTTAAATGATAAAATTTTTAACATAATTTTACAATGGAATTTTTTATACATGATTTTTAAAGATGAAATTTTTAGGATAATTTTAAAATGAAATTTTTTATACATGATTTTTAAATAGAATTTTTAGTATAATTTTATCGATGAATTTTTTATATATAATTTTAAAGATGAAATTTTTAGGATAATTTTACAATGAAATTTTTACACATGTTTTTAATTGAAAAATTTTTTAATGTAATCTTACAATCAAATTTTAGTATAATTTTTACTATTACTTTTTTATACATGTTGATAACGATCAAATTTTCAAAGAAATTTTTCAAAAACTTTTTTCAAAGAAATTTATTAAATTAAATTTTTGAGTTTCAGTGTTACATAGTATTGCCTAAGGTAGGTAGTAGTCATTCGCAAGAGCAACCCATCTTCTCCACTCTGCAGCAACCCATCCTTAATAAAAAAAAATAATAAAATAATAATAATAAATAATAATAAAATAATAATAATAAATAATAATATTAATAAAATAATAATAATAATAATAATAATAATAATAATAATAATTATAATAATAATAATAATACTTTCAGAAAATATAAAAAGTTAACTTACTTGGTATCAACTTCTGAACACTGATAACCCATACACAGTGAATAATTCATTAATAACTGAACAACAATCACTAGGTACTGTATACAAATAACCGAGTACTGTACAGCTCTCTATATACATATTAGGCATTGAATAATTTACTTATTTATTAAAATGACATATTTAAATAATATTTACTCTTTCAACACAGATATTGAATCAACTCAACCCACTTAAAAAATAAAATTTTCTCTCAATCATTTCCCTTTAAAATACTTAGTTATTCACACACTCATAATATGTTATCAATAACTAGTTACTGAACAAATCAATATCAAAAACTAATTACTGAACCAATAAATATTAATGATGGGTTACTGACCAACTAATTTTGAAATAAATCACATAAAAGGTTAACAAAAAGAAATACAAGTTGAAACTTTATTAACTTTTTCACTATTTTATCGATCATTGATGTGTCCAAATTGGTAAAATTTTTGGTTGCTTAGTTACCTTGTCGTTATCAGGCGATAATTAATCAAATTCATTGAAACAAAATCCATTGCTATATCTACTTGGTATCAACTTCTGAATACTGATACACACTGAATAATCCATTAATAACTGAACAACAATCACTAGGTACTGTATACAAATAACCGAGTACTGTACAGCTCTCTATACATACTAGGCATTCAATAATTTACTTATTCATTAAAATGACATATTTAAATAATATTTACTCTTTGAACACCGATATTCAACCAACTTAACCCATTTAAAAAATAAAATTTTCTCTCAATCATTTCCTCTTAAAATACTTGGTTATTCACACACTCACAATATGTTATCAATAACTAGTTACTAAACAAATCAATATCAAAAATTGTTTACTGACCAAGAAATCTTTAAATAAAAGCACATAAAAATTTGAACAATCAAAAGAAATACAATTTCAATTACAAATTTTATTAACTTCTCGACTCTTTTATCGATCATTGATGTCTCCAAATTGTTTTGTTGTTTAGTTACCTGATTGCTATCAAGAAACTATTAATCATTGAAGCTCAATCAATTGTTGTATTTTCTCTGAATAAAAATTTATTTCTTTACAGTCTTGTATGTGATTTATTGAAATTATTTTGTAAAACTTAGTTAAAAAACTTTGAAATTTTTCTACCATTTTTGTAATATTTTTAATTGCGTCCAACAATGAACATTTATTAAAAGTTATTTTCAAAGATGAATGTCAACCTTTTCATTTATTTTCACATGCCCTAAATAAATTAATTGCTAACAGCTCAAAAAAAAATTACTTAAATTTATTTTTATAGATTTTCTTTTCACTCACACTGTTGTTGTTTACTGAATGACAAATTAATTAGTAAGTATAAACTTGATTAGAAAAATATTTTTAAATTAATTTCACAAAACATGCATTACTTTCACTGTACTTGAAATAAATTTTCATATATTTATTGTAAATTATTAGATTTTTAAGTTTCTAAACATTAAATAAAGTTAATAGATAAAATAATTATCATCTACCACATTACTAAAAATTAAATGGTTATCGACCAACCACTAAATAAGTTGAATTTCTAACAAAGCTTAAAAAACCACATGGAACAGGTACTTGTGTACTGATAGATACCGATAAAATCTACTAAAAATCCAAATATGTATGTTTAATTTTTGTAAAATATTTGATTTGTAAAATAAGACTTATCCTTAAATTATGATTAGCATTTGAATAGAATTTGATTAAATTTAAATATTTTAAGATGTTAAATAAAACTGATTAATTTGTAAATAATGTTAGTACTTTGAAATTTTAAAATAAGACCTTCGGCAAATTGGTAAGAAAATAGTTGTTATTGAGTAATACATATTAAAATTACCAAAGTTTTATAATTTTTGTCAAGTTTTGATAGATCTTTAATAAAATTTGTTAGTACTTTGAATAAAAATTTTAAAAAAGTTTCAACATACTAGCAAATTGTAAAGAAAATAGTACTTATCAATTAAAAAGTTAAATAAACTAAGTTGTAAAATAATTGAAAAAATTTGTTAGATCATTATTTAAAATTTTATTCAAGGTACTTGTTGAATAAAAATTAGTGTATATTATCGACTTCTTATAGTATTTAATCGTACAATTTCTCTTCATTCCTGGAAATAATCGTAAATATTTAAATTATTCAGAAAATTGTCAATAACAACATAAGTAAAGAGTAATAAAAAGTTTTTAAATACTAGTTAATTTAGTTTTTAATTAAATTAAATTACAAATTTATAATAAAATCAAATAAATACTTACTTGTATACAAATAGTTACATGAATCAAACTATTTCTTAGAACCGAACACGTATTGTATATTTTATTCAGATTCCAATAATATCATTAAAATTAACCAAAATCTTATTGATATATTTTGATAACCCTAAAACCAATGAAAATGTATCGATTTCACTAAGTATCCATCCTTTAACATAGATATTTAAACGAATAAATCCCCATAAAAATATCATAAATTCCCCTCTTATCTTATCGTTTCCCCTTAAAATATTATAAAATTTACTGTCAACCAATCATTTCCCTTTAAAATATCAACAAGCCTGTTTTTAATCGACCATTTCCTATTAAAAAATCATAAATTCTCTTCTTAGCCAATTGTTTTCCCCTAAAATAAAATTTACTCTCAACCAATCATTTCTCTTTAAATGAGATTAATCCAGTTTTATTCATTATTTTCATAAAAAATCACCGACATATTGATATTCAACCGAATAAATCTCTTGAAATCATCTTAAAATAAAATTCCTCTCTTGACCAATCAAATCCCTTTAAAAATATTATAAATTCGCCTCTCAACCAATCATTTCTCTTTAAATTACAATAATCCCCGCTATATTCATTATTTTCATAAAAATCACCAACATATCGATATTCAACAGAATAAATTTCTTGAAATCCATCTCGTGACCAATTATTTCCCCTTAAAAGATCATAAATTCTCTTCTTAAACAATCATTTCTCTTTTAAATGACAATATTTCCACTCTCTCAAAAGATTTACACACATCTTGATATCTATCTGAACAAAGCCTTTTAAAAATATTATAAATTCCTCCTCTATATTCTCCATTTATAAAATATTTATTCTTTGAACATAGATATTCAACCAACTCAACTCCCTTAAAAATGACAACAAACTTGTTCTTAATAGATTATTTCCCCTTAAAATATCACAAAATTTCCTCTTAACCAATCATTTCCCTTGAAATCACATTTTCATTCACAGCACCAACAATACACATATTTTTGGTAATAACCTACAAGGTAAAATTTCTTTAGAAATCTATATTTAACCGAATAAGATCTTTAAAAATTCATCATTTGGATCATATTTACTATATGTATTCAACCCATCAAATTCCCTTAAAATAAAAATCTGAA
The DNA here is from genome assembly GCA_022537955.1 of Schmidtea mediterranea. Lineage (NCBI taxonomy): Eukaryota > Metazoa > Platyhelminthes > Tricladida > Dugesiidae > Schmidtea > Schmidtea mediterranea. Next base: position 299,755,129 of record CM039679.1, on the reverse strand, counting down.
TTTTACCAATAAAAATAAATTTTCTTTAAAGTTTAGACTATTATGTTTTTGTAGAAAATATTGAAGAAATGAGGGTAAATCTATAATTTTAGAAGCACTTAATTTCTTGATAATTTAATAAACTTTACTTGATTTTAGGATTATTTTAAATAAAAGTTTATTATTATTATTTTATTATTTTTTTTTATTAAGGATGGGTTGCTGCAGAGTGGAGAAGATGGGTTGCTCTTGCGAATGACTACTACCTACCTTAGGCAATACTATGTAACACTGAAACTCAAAAATTTAATTTAATAAATTTCTTTGAAAAAAGTTTTTGAAAAATTTCTTTGAAAATTTGATCGTTATCAACATGTATAAAAAAGTAATAGTAAAAATTATACTAAAAATTTGATTGTAAGATTACATTAAAAAATTTTTCAATTAAAAACATGTGTAAAAATTTCATTGTAAAATTATCCTAAAAATTTCATCTTTAAAATTATATATAAAAAATTCATCGATAAAATTATACTAAAAATTCTATTTAAAAATCATGTATAAAAAATTTCATTTTAAAATTATCCTAAAAATTTCATCTTTAAAAATCATGTATAAAAAATTCCATTGTAAAATTATGTTAAAAATTTTATCATTTAAAAATATGTATAAAAATTGATCGATAAAACTATACTAAAAATTTTATTTAATAAATTTTATCATGCAATATTGTCGATTCTTTAACTTTAAAAATTCTTACCTTATGTAATTTACCTTTTGACCCTCTATTTACTTTTAAAAACTTCTTACCTTATGTAATTTGCCTACTATAACTGCTTTTAAAATTTTCAGTTTTAAAAATTACCCTTATGTAACTTAACTGTTGACTCTATTTAATTTAAAAAAATTCTTACCTAACCTACCATACTTTACTCTAGGCACCTTAGATTACTTTAAGAACCTTAATTTACTTAAATGTACCCTAATGTACTTAAATTGACTTTCGACACTTTAATTTACCTTAATGTACTCTAATGTATCTTAATTTACTTGAGGAACCTTAATTTACTCTAATATACTTAAATGTATTCTAATGTACTTTAATTTATCTAAATTTACTTTAGGTATTTTAAATTATTTTTATCTAGAGCCTAAATTTGTCTATGAAAATTGTGTGAACAAATATTTCAAGTGGTTTTTTTTAACAAGCCTATAAAATACCCCTGTCAATTTTTTATCAGTAGGCGATTCAAGCCATTTTTATTTTATGCCTATATTTACCTATAGAAAGTAATGAGACCAAATATTGCATTAGTTTTTATTACGAATTAAAAATATCCCTGACTATATCACATCTTAGCGATTTGAGCCAATTTTAATTTTATGCTTTTTTTTTATCAGTAGGCGATTCAAGCCATTTTTATTTTATGCCTATATTTACCTATAGAAAGTATTGAGACCAAATATTGCATTAGTTTTTATTACGATTTAAAAATATCCCTGACTATATCACATCTTAGCGATTTGAGCCAATTTTAATTTTATGCTTTTTTATCGTTAGGCGATTCAAGCCAATTTATTTTAGTCTTTTTCAAAAATACCCCCTGACTATAGTGTGATTAAAAAAAATTTTGTGAATGAAAATACCAACTCTGATCTTCTTAGGCGATTTGAGCTATTTTTATTTTATGCCTATATTTACCTATATAAAGTATTGATACCAAATATTGCATTGTTTTTTATTACGAGTTAAAAATGACTATAGTGTGATTAAAAAAAATTTATTCAAAAAAAATATTTCAATTTCATTTCAAAAATTCGCCAAAATTTGAATTTAAAAAAAATGTTCCAAAAATTTGAATTCAAAAAAAAAATCGCGCCAAAAACTCGAAAAAAATTTCGAAAAAAAAATACACACAAAAATTTCGAAAAAAAAAATACACACAAAATTAATTAAGTTGATTACATCATTATGTAATCAAGATAATCCGAAATTTAATCTGCAATAATCCCCCCCCCTTCCCCCTATGTTTTTTTTAGGTTCCCGTAAGCTACTAACTACCTACTTGAGTTTTTTTTACGACTTCCTTTATCTTTATTCAATGGTAATGCAATACATTAAAATCTTTGTGAGGGTTTGTGATAGAATATGTATTGCTGAAAAAACTTAAAATGTGATAGTCAAAATGTTATTTTTTAACTATTTCGATGTAATGCAAACCTATGAATTTATTTATGAAATTGCTATATGTCATATATAATGAATTCAAATCTTCCTGATAGCATTATACAAATTTATCCTTGTTTTTAGAATAATATATTTTTAAAAAGTTACGTATAATAAAAATATTTTACCCATGAAATATAAATACTACAATGCTAACAACATACAAACAAAAATTTCAAGATTCTCAAAAACTTTGAGATTCTATTGTACAGAAAATTTCAAAAAGGAGTCACGCATGTTAAGATAGCATTGATGTATTACAGTTTTTAATTTTACGTTTAAAATTGTAAAAATTATTTTTGTATAAAATATATTAGAATTAAAAATTCTGAAAGATTTGCTTTGCCATTTGAAAAGCCTGAGACTATGAACCATAGTTTTGGGAGTTAGCTCTATACTTTAAATTGACATAGTTTTTAATGTTTTGTTAAATCTACTAAAATTATAAATTCTTGCCCGAAGATAAAATAATAGTATATAAATAAGTTAGTTATTTCAATGTAATTTATTTGAAATAATTAAATAATTAATTAAGAAAATGGAAAAAAAGTTACTTCAACAAAATTTCCAAAATTCTTTATAAAATAAATTATTACAAAAACTTCAAAATACCTAACAAATATCAAAAACCAACTATAATATTTTAAAAATACCAAATTAAGCAGGTGATAATAATATAGAAAGAAATTTAACGTACCATTTTAACCACCATCACATGTCATCTCTAGCACACAATCCCGGGGCTAAAAAAAATTTCAAAGTCTAAAAGTACAAGGTCAAATTTTAAACAAAGGCAATTCAAAGTCATTCAAGGTCATTGGATGAGTCATCATAATTTTCAAGGTTATTTAAACAAAGACCATGACTCATTGAAAATTTTCCAAATTTTCCAAATATAATTTACTACTTAATTTTATAAGTATTGATTTATTTATTATTTTTATTATTAATTTATTATTATTATTTTTATTATTTTTATTACAAAATTAATTATCTTGATTGCATAATTATGTGATCAAGATAATCAGAGATTAATTACGTAATTATGTAATTTATTCGTCTCCAAAGGAGGGAGGGGTATGCTGCAGAAAGCTACTAACTACCCACTCATATCCTAACTATATTAAGCATATTAATTTGTGTAGGATTTATATTATTTAGAAAAAATATACAACTAGATAATTTCATTAGTGACTTGTTGAAACCGAATAATTCTACGAGAATTTGAATATTGTGATGTTTCAAAGACTTATTTATTTATGGTTGTAATAAATAATCATAGGTTTCTGTCAACAGTCTTTCGATTATTAAAAAGGTCTGATTCCATTTCATACTGAATTCCGGTATCATAATTTAGAAGATTAATACAATCAATAAAAATAAAATGAAACCTCTGTATGATTTAAAGGTGATTTTGAAATATCTAGTGCATTTTTTGAGAGTAAATATTATTTAACACTGTATATATATATATATATATTTTCAATGTCTTTGTTACACATCAATAATACTATTAAACACACATGACTTATAATGATCAATAGGAGTGCATGAATAATAAGGACATGAGCAATAGGAGCGCATGAGTAACAAGGACATGTCCAATAGGAGTTTTATTTTTAAAAACTTGTAATAATAATAATAGTAATATTAATAATAATAAAAATAATAATAATAATAATAATATTAATATTAATAATAAAAAACTTGCAATAATATCAATAATAATAAAAATAATAATAATATAATAATAATAATGATAATAATTAAATCACTACTTATAAAATTAATTAGTAAATTATATTTATGAGTCATGCCTTTATTTAAATGACCTTGAATGATTTATTGTCTTTGTTAAAAATTTGACCTTGTACTTTTAGACTTAGAAAACATTTAACCCACCGGGGAGGGTGTGCTAGAGATGGCATGTGCTGCTGTTGACACATCCCACAACTATATATATATATATATATATATATTTAAACCCGATTAAATTATATTTATTTGTTGGGGAAATAATTTAAGTTTTTAACTTGTAATAATTCAGAAGTACAATAATTCTTTTTGATAGTCTTAACTGTAAAGCCTTTTATGTAATTCTTAAGTACCGCTTTTTAGAATAGAGCTTATACGATAATTTGAAATTAATTGTTGAATTTGCAATGTGTTTCTGGAGTAGTGAAAAATCGAATTTAAATATAGAAACATTATAAAAAATAAAAGTATTGAAATATATTTTTATTGATTTTAAATATTTTTGTAAAGCGCATAATAACCCGTAATTTTCCATCCTTTTCATTCTTTGTATTACTTTTGATCAAAACGTTTTCTGACAAATATATGATCTATTAATGATTTTAATGAAAAATAATCTGAAGAAAATCAATAAAATCCAAAATTTCTAAAAATCGGTCATATTTATTGTTTAAATTAACATAAAGGTTTTCCAAAATCCAAAAAATTTAAAACCGTTTAAAACATTAAATAATCATTAAAAGCAACAATTATCAATAATTTCAAACATTATATTTTGAAATAAAAATTTTTTCTGTTTTTGGTAATAATTTCCGGATTATAATTTACATCTGAGTATTTTCTACCTCTCAAATTTGTAATAAGCCGGAAATATATTTTTTTGTTTTTCTAATTTCATTTTAATTATCATTATTATATTGAAAATGTTTTGAAAAGGATTTTTACATAATTTAAACTTTGTATTTTAATTTAAGAAATTTATTAAAAGTGCACATTTTGTAAACTTAATCCAAAATCAAAAAATGAGAAATAATATTTTAAAATAATTTACTGCTATTATCTCACTGTCTCATATATAATGACCAAATAAAAAAAGAGGTCTTTGAAGTGGCCTAATTATCTTATTTTTCTTTAGCAAATTTAATGAGATTGGAATTGCAAATATCAGTTGAAAATGAATAATTTTATTTACAAAACTCCTCTTTTGCAATCTTTTAAATTTAGCCTCATATCAAGTAATTATTTTAGAATTATGATGCCAATGAAAGCACTTGATTTATCTGAGCTTACCATTCTATTAATTTAGAAAAATAATTGGATTTCCTGTTGTAAATATGCTTTCAGATGTTATTATTAGTGTTCACGGCAATTACACTTTCTTTAAGAAGGCTAGTGGAATAATTCTATTAGGAGAAATAGAATTATGCTTTCTCAAACAAACAATAATAATTTTCTTAAATCTATTTACATATTAATAACGAGACACAAATTTAATGATAAATAAAAAAAAATTATTTTCCTTTTAAATTAAATGTTTAAATTCTAAAACTTTTTATTATATCACTTGAAATAGGCTTTGTCGAAAATTTGTGAATGTCAATAAAACATCGATATCATTACTGCTTCATAGTCAAATAATAAAAACAAATTCTTTGTCATTGCAAAATGAAAAGTAATCAGAGAAAAAAACCAAATGAGGTATTAAAAATAACTAAAAAAATTTTAATAATTAACATATCTAATAATTAACATATCTAATAAAGACTGCAAAGGTTTTACACATCAACATTTATTAATTAAAATTTAATATTTTTCAACTCAGTTTATTTGTTTTATTAAACTTAAGATACAGAAGCATCAATTATAATGATACATTTGCTTATGACGAAGTTTGAGTTATGGTTAGAACTTATTTAAAGAGTAAAAACTAAATCCGTGCCGGCAATGGTGAATATCTTGAAAAAAAGAAATACATGTAGTGTTTAAGGTCTTTGAAATTTGGGAAGACCATTATTTAATAATGATAATATTGCAGCAATCAAAACATATTAGTAGTAAATGCAACATTTGTCATATAAAAATTTTAATGCTTCATCAGATACTTGAAGAATTGCAACTTTTGGTTAAGATGGGTGATTCTTTTCTTAAAACATCTGTGTTGATGAATCATTTTTTCATTTAAGTAGTTTCTTTAACCAACATAACTGTAGAACTTGCAACATTGAAAATCGTAATAAAATTATTCCACAATCTCAGTACAAATCAAAGGTTAATGCAAGGATGGGATGTTTCCATTTCACATGTTAATAGTTCATAGGAATGTGAATGAAATAAATTATTTTTACATGCTAAAATCTTGCACCATACCATGAAAATGTTACTAAATTATTACAGTGAAGCAGTGGAATTTTTAAAAAACAACTCTCCAACAAAAAGAGATATTTTAAAAGATACATAGTTTAAATGATAAAATAAAACAAAGTTACACAATTCATTCTTTTTTGCAGTTATTACAAATACTGAAGTATTGAAAGGCATTTGATGTCACCACATTATTACACCACATTAAATACATTTCGTCAGAGTTGTATTTTTACTAATATTATTTTTAATTATTTATTTCTGTTTAATATTTAGCAACAGTGGTTTTCGTATTTATTGTATACACAATTAAAATTAAATTGTATTAATTCAAACAATAAGTTTCTCAGTAATATTAGAATGTTCCGTCACTCACCAACATAAAGGACGATATTCTTCAAAGATATATAAAAGAATAATTTTGTAAAAAGAGATTTTTGTTAATTGACATATAAAGTCATCGAAACTCTCTGTATGTTATGCGTTTTTGTGTAAGTAAAAAACTGTGTACTAAAATTATTGATATCACTGATTTCTTTCACTAAGGACAAACTGGAACTGATAATAAAAATTTTAAAAAAATAATCTAGTTCTTTTTTTTAAAAATGCTTAACACTATTATTACTATATTTATAACTTTAATAACGTTTCTTTTTTGTAGATACTACCTATACTTTCATATCAAGCTCTTTCAACCTTTCCCATTAGGACCTTCTTTAATATGTCATTAGTTAATCATATTAATTATTCTACACTTGGTTCCACTGAATAATTACACCTATAATATATAAAAATCAATAAACCTACACACCAAATACCATTAAATCTAAATAGATACAGGATTTCACCTTAAATAATAAATCAAAAAACTAACCTATACACCAAGCGAAGTTGAGATAAATCACCTATAATATAAAACAAAATCAATAAATTTATAGCATATAAACACACCAACTCACCTTGAGGTTGCTTGTAAAATAGTCAATGAGACAAAACCCAACAACATAGAAATGTGTATGTTGGCATTAGATAGAATGTTAACATGCACACAATCGCAGTTACAGAATTTCAATAGTAAAAACTATTGACTATTAGAAAATAAATTTCATTCCTGGACATAAATTTGCCCAAAAATTTTAAATTTCAAAAATCAAATGATAAATTTTTTTAAAGTCAATTTTGATAATTCGATTATATCAACTATCTTATAAGGAGAAAAAGAACCGAAATATATAAGTCTGTCTTTAAAATTTAGTTAATTTATAAAAGTTATCACATAACATATATTTCCGATAAACATTTAGAATTTACGATTATTAGCCAAAACAATTTCAAGATTTCTGGAGAAAAAAGTAAATATCTTTTAAAAATACGAGACTTTTTGTAACATAAGGTGAACACAAGTTGTGTTCAAGACAGAAATTCAGACAGAATTATGGATCTCTGAAAATTATGCATTGCATGCCTGCCCGAAGAAAGATGGAGAAGCATAAAATTTATTTACATCAATGAATGTCCATTTAAAACAAATCAAATAGTTGGCAAGTCAAAGATTAAATTCCTTTGTATCAATAAATGAGGTCCAAATATATAGCAAGATTTTGCCATCTCAAAAAATGGACATTCATTTGAATATTATCTGTAGAAACGAATCGTATCAGTTGGTCATCAACGGATGAGCACAGAAGCTAGATGGCACAGAGTACATCGTTATGCATAAAAAAAGAATGCAAAATTTGCTTACATACAGTCCATTTTAAAACCCCAAAGAAAATGTATTTAGTAAAATTATAAATGGAACAAGAAAAAATCCTTCCTTCATACAAAACTTCTACTCAATGCCTTTCAATATTTTATATTCTGTTATAACCAAACGGTCCTTTAACAACTTTATAAGTCCGATTATGATAATTTAAAAAATTATTACGATAACATCAAAAGATTTTCACTAAAATGTCAAATAAAAAAAAGTTGAGTGAACTATAACTGTTTTGTATTTAAATAAATAAACACATGACTCACCTTTTCTATGAATAAATTTAAAATTTCTAAATTTTATATATAAAAATAAAACTAAATTATGAAAATTTAATAATAATTTAATTATCATAAAAGTTTTCAATAGAAAAAAAAATTCTTAATTTTAGGGCATTTTAACCATTTCAGAGCACGATTTGATATCAACCGGTTTCGTCTATTAATCTATCAGAGAGTCATATAAACTTAACTGTATGTTGATGCCATTTGTTCGAATAAATAATAAAATTAATAGAAAGTGAGTAAGCAGAAGAAAAATACATTTAACTACTGTAAATCCAAATGCTGTAAAAAATTAATTTATTTTAAGTTCAAGATGAATCTGATGTTATTTTTTCATCTTTGCAAAAAGGTAATGTTTGATGGATATTTCTGAAATATTTAAAATGATGTAAAAATATTAAATTTTTTGACATTCCTGAAAAATCTTACGAAATTATTTGTTAGTTTTCTCGACAACTCAGACTAGAGTTATTTGAATTTTCTTCAGCAATTTTTGACTTCATCTTTTTAAAAAAAATGTGTAAATAAATTATAAAACCGCAATACATAGAGTTACTATTACTAAATTTTGAGAGTTTGTATGCAATGTGTTTATGAGTTTAAAAATATTTTCTTCAAATTTCTTCTTTTCTACACCTGTTTCAGTTCAATTAAAACTTCTATAACAGAAGTTTTAATGAACATCCAACTACAATTATGATTAAGTTTATGAATTAGCCATTTTTAAAATGGTTGACAGGTAAAGTTTTCAATAAAGTATATTTTAAGGCTTGGATTGTGATCTCGTATATTTATAAGATCATTATTCAAGCTCTTAAATAATTCTTTTCTTTAACGTGTATTTTAAATTTACTTTTATTAATTTTCTTTGGGTTTTTTAAGGAATTTATACCAATTTGTGTATTAATGGAATTATTTTCGACGAAATGTAAGTCCGATTAATTGAAAACTAAAATTTATTATTAAAAGTTTCTATATTCGAATAAACTATTTCTCTGTTCCTTGGAAATTCGTTTTGGCTGCCATCTTTTTTACCTTTTGGCAAATCCAAATTTTTGATATTTATTGATTTTATAATTATTGATAATTTTGAGGCTTTGGAATTTCCGTTAATTTCCCAAATTTATAAAAATCGTCCCCATTTTCAATGGTATTAATGATTTGGATTTTTTATACTTTATAAAAATATTATTTTTAAACTTAAGTTATCGGGAAACTTATGTTTTCCGTTTTTTTAAACTCCTCATTTGAAGGTTCTGTTTCTACTGTTCCTGGTAAATTGCAAATGAGGTAAAAAATGAATTTATTTTAAGTACAAGTTAAATGTTACATTGCTATTTCTTCATCTTCTCAAAAACCTAGAGTTGTAAAAATATTAAATTGATTGAATTTCATGAAAAATCTTACGAAATTATTTCTTAATTTTCTCTACAACTCTTCATGACATTTTTTTTCAAAACCTTTCGGCTTTAATTTTTAAAAAATGTCTAAAAAGTTACTAAAAATAGTTTTATATAAAGTTTTTATTGATTTGAAAATTTCTACATTTTGAAAGTTTGCATGCATTATTTACTCTGTATTATTTTTTTAGGTTAAAAAATATTTTCTTCAAGTTCCTTCCTTCCTATAATATAAGTTTTTATTCAGTTGAACAAATTACATGCAGACACGGGTAAGTATGTATGTCCCTATATTATAACATTATTGATTTTTTCATTTTAGTATAGCAGTTTTTAATGAACTGAAACAGGTGAATAATATAAGTTGTTATTCATTCGAACAAATTACATACCCATACAACTGTGTATGTATGTGACCGTAATAAAAGGTTATTGTTGGCGCTTTTGATTACATTTATTTGAGTATTTTAATGGTTAATGACATTTATAAGTTAATTAAATTTTAATTTTTGTTAATTACATGTTAATATAGTACATTTTCTGTTTGCGAATAACACCAATAATTTAAAAAATTTTAAATAAAATTAATGTAAAAAAATTCATGAATACGAATTTTTAATACAATCATTTGCATTTTATCTTCTACTGTTCACTTCACTTTTTATTGAAATATTTATAAAGAAAATGGTTCTTTAATTCAAAAAGGTTACAGAACCCTGGAATAGAGGCTCAAATGGATGAATTTAAAGATTTGTTCGTGATAAATAACAGTTCTTCTGCAAATTGTTTTTTTGTTGGTATATTTAAGCAGGATATCATACGAACTTTACATTCTGATTTTGATTCATGGATATGTCTGGGAAAGAAAGGATGTTTTTATTAATGTCAGAAGTGTTTGATTCGGAATGGATTGTAGGTTCTTCTGTCAATGCCAATGGACTAAAATGTTCGTCAATGTCTTGAGATTTAAAAGATTTGCTTTTGATATGCTCAGAATATATTTAGTACTATAGATAAATACAATATGAGATTTATATAGATTTTGATGAAACCGTCTAACGGCTAACCACATAATCCTATTGAAATTATTTTTATTATTTTACTAAATGAATGCCTGTATTTTGTTTGTGATCAACTGTTTTATAAATGAATTTATAAATGAAATTTATTTCTATTTTAAATTGAGTTTTATTAAATAAATTTTTGTTTTTGGTAAAATTATTGATTAAAGAAATATGTTAAATTCCAAAAAATATATATAAATATATAAAATATATATATTCCAAAATTTTATCAAATAATCGAAATATGAATTTTTAAATTAGAAAAATCTTTTAATGAATAGATAAATAATTTGATAAAAAATTTGCTTCATTTTAATATTTCTTGAAATTTTTTGTTGAATAATAAAAAATAAAATTTCCATAATTAAATTACCAGAAATCAAATTCTTTGATAAAAATAAAATTGAAAATCACACGTAATTTCATATTTTTTGTTTTATTATATTTTGAAATAATTCAATCGAATTAGGTGCATTCAAACATACTCTTTTAATTTGTAAAATTGTTATTTCAAATTGTTATATTCAAATGGCTCACGTGTAAACTATGTAAACTATTTAGGATGTTTAAAAAAAGAATAAATAGTAAAACTCATGAAATTAAAGATGTTTTATTTAATGATTTAATTATTAATTTATTTTACAATAAAAATTGTAAATAATTTAATGGTAATTAAAATTAAAAATGTCATTTTTATATTATAAAATAAAAGGAGACTTGTGTGAATTGGTGATTGACTTTTGCTTATATAAATAGTTTATTTCATATTTCATTTACCTTTTTTTTCTAGCTTCTTTATAATTTCATTTTCTTCATTTAGATATTGACTACATATCATTGATATTCAATTAGTACAAATGTTCAGCGTTCCCTTTTACCAGTGATAATTTTATATCAAAATTCGAAATCTAAATAAAGATAGTTAATACAGAATCACACAAAATTGGAAAAAGAACTAAATTGAAGAGAACACCAATTCAAAATATATATTCAGCAACAATATATTTCCACTGAATAACAGTTCAGTTTATATGTCATGGGTGTAATACCACGTACATAGAAATGACTGCCCGTCATTTCCGCTCTGAAGTGTATGATTACAGTCGATTGATGGAATTGATTGATATTAGTAAGCGGAATTTTTTATACAGGATGAAACTAAGTGTAAAATAGTTTTGGTAAAAATTTTTAAATATTTTGTTGAAAGTTTAATTTCAATTTTGTTAAAGTCTCGGTTTTGTAAAATTTTAAAAATAAATTTTCTATAACATTTTGTAGAATTTTTGATTTTATAAAAAAAAGCAAAATTTTTAATTTTTGATAATGCTTTGAGAATTTAAAAGCAGAAATTTTTTAAAATAACAATTATTTTAAGTTTAAGACCACCTGACGATGACTGTTATTCAATCGAAATATTTTATAGCTGAATATATATTTTGGATTGGTGTTATCTTCAAAGATAGTAAATGTTAATTTCCTAACGTAATTGCTTCATAATAAATTTGATCGTACATTTGAAAAATATTTTTCACTTTCGTGTTATTTATACCTTTCAAAGTATTATTTTATTAGAGTCATTGACGTACATTTTTATTTTATTAGAATATTTCATTAAACAATGAAGGTTTTTAATTTTACAACCATATTTCCATAAGAGGGCGAGGAGTAAGTTCGTAAGCGGGGCAAGTGGATATACGAGCTATTTTTATTAAAATATGATCGAAATTTCTCTAGCTAGTATGTAGTAATGTACTACAAGTTAATATGAACGATTCGTTATAGATGACACGCAAGAATGAACGCATTTCCCTGAATTATATCTGTTTGTGCTAAGCAATCACTTGTAAACTAACAATCAACATTGAGATATCCCTTAACAAGCAATAGTTTTTGATTTAATTATATATTCTGTGTTGTGATTTTAGGTAAGTATAAATAATATTGATGTAATTTTACATTAAATAAACTGTTTCATTTGTTTTTTGTTTTAATTTATTGAAAAAACAGTAGTCTGATGTTGCTCCGTAAATGTTATATCTTGAGCCATTTGCCGACCAACACGGCGGCGTAATTGCGCTCATGAGCAATGTTAAGTAAATCAGTTTATATTTTGTGCAATCAAGGGTAAATACCTAATGTTTTTTGTTAGTCTTTTTTTAGCAATTGCATGGTTCGCAACTACGTTAGAAAAACTAACTCTCTTTTATATTTCAGCAAAATGCACTTGTTTGTTTAAAAAATGGATAACTACAAAACTATTCAAAATATATTTTAATGCGGTAAACAGGATTTTATAGCTGATTTGTTAATAAATCTGCTGTTATTACAATGTATATGAAAAAATGTTTCTAAGCATTTTGAACTCCCGATTAGGCTCTTGTTCAACGTTAGGGTAAAGTGCAAAGTAGTTAACACTAAACAATTTTCCTTTAAAATTAAAATTTACGATGAAAATTTGGGTTCTAATTATTATTAATTAAACAGTAGTAAATTGTACGAAGCGTTCAAAATCGACAGTGTTATGTATTTAGATTACAACTTGACAAAAACCAGTATGTGCTTACAACACTTTACCTGACCTTCATTTCTTTACTAAATATTAAAAATTCAGCAATTACTAAATAACAAATTGAAAAGAAAAACAAATTTTATTAATTAAAGAAAAAGAAAAATAAGTTAATAATATTATTATTATTAATAATAAAATATTGTTAAATTAATTTCCTTAGATTCGGATTTTATAATATACTTTCATTTTATATTAATGAAAGAAATAATTTTCATTTACTTAATGTAAATAAATCATACGAGTCAAGTTAATAAATGATCACTTTGATCTTTTTCATTAACAAACATTCATCTAGGTAACTTAAATTAACAAAATGAAATTTTCATATTAATCAACGATTAATTAGATTTTTCAAACATAAATTGTTTTACTTCTCATAAAAAGTAATATTATAATTAATAACGGTTATTTTTATTCTTTTTAATTAGTATTGGTATTATTATTATTATTATTATTATTATTATTATTATTATTATTATTATTATTATTATTATTATTATTATAGTTATTATAATTGTTATTATTTTTTTCTTAAAATTTGAGAAAAAAACAAAATTCCCAACATATCATAATAATTCAGTACTAATGTGTAACAATAAAGGCTCGTAATTCTCCATCTTCTGAAAAATTAAAATTTCATCTATTACTGGATTTCCTTGGTATTCTTCTATAATTTCTTTCACAGTCATTGACGAAATCGTTTCTGGTAAATATGTTTCGTTTGTGAATTCTACATGTATTTCTCTCATTTTTATATCATTTTTCATCTGCTGAAATATTTTAGGCAAAATTAGAATAAGAATAAAAACACTGAACCAAAATTGAAGGGCCCCAAAATATAATATGCTTTCACTATTGAATGGAAAATTAAAATTAAAATTAAACATTTAAATTTATTTTAGTACATTTATATAAATAAAAAAAGCGGTCATCTGTCAAACTTACTTTTAAAATGTAGTTGAAAATTGCAAAATGTGGTAAATGTAATAAACAATTTTTTTATGATTAGGTTTCAATGTAAAAATTTGCTTAAGTTGAAATTATTTGTTTCATTCTTAATATTTATTACAAAGAATAAAATTGCAATATAATTTTCTAACCAGATTTTGAACAAGCTATGTTTTGGAGATTTAAAGAAACAAAAATAGAATACCGACAACATTCAATAGAAATGAAATGACTTTCCCTCACTTTCCGATGTATCTGAAAATGACATTGTAATGAGTTAAATTAAATAAAAATAAAACGAGATAATAAAGCATTACTCATATAGTTGTTTGAATGTTTGCAAATTTGTAATGTTGAAATAGAATTTTATTTTCATTTTAGATATTTTACATGATGCCTTCACATTTTAGATGGAGAAAATAATATTTCCTTATTCCATTTGATATTATTTAGCCGCTTATTGTGAAAGTTTGGAGAAGAGCAGTATAAGGGTCTTAAAAGAACTATTCAGTGAAATGGAATAAATTTTACATAATTCATGAAAGTGTATTTTCTGATTACTTTAAATAACAATGTCTGCTGTCGATCGTAAATTAAAATAGTTATAAATTTTAATTTAATAATAACTACATAAATACAAATTAATATAATTATATTTGCATTTTTGAAATTTTTTCAGAGAATCGGCTTATAAAAAAGATATTTAGAAATTCTAAGTTCCAATAATAGTATACAGAAAATAATAAAAATTATTATAATTTTATTGTAATTTATATTGTCGGTATTGCCCAAAAACACATGCGGTAGAATTTTGTGTTTTAATTCAGAGCATATCACGTAATAATTTATTAGTTTTTATGCAATAAAACATTTGTCATTCATTTATAATATGTAAAAAATGTCAAATTATATGTCATTGCAGTAAACTTATATTTTCTGTCATTTTCGTTAATAATAAAGTGAATTTCCGAAAGATTATTAAATTGCCTCGAAAACATGCCATTTGCTCTAGGCTTCACTGGACTCCATATCCTAAAATCTCCTTGCAAATTGTAATAATTTTACGGAATTTCATAGGAAAATAAAAGAATAAAATATAAAGTTTTAAAACTAATGCATAATATAACAATTTTTCTGTACATTTTTAATTGTTTCATTTTCTTTTCAAATTATTTTTCCAGAAATGATTAATCGAGATTTATTTATCCCGTTAATAGAGTAAAATTCATTAATGTTCCAAATATTAATTAATAACTCACAAAGGATTTATTAATATTCTCTAAAGATTTCATTAAATCTTGATATTGACATTATTTCCTTAAAATTTAAGAAACTTCAATTTAGAAATAGTGTTAGTTACATTAGAATTTTGTTTACATTTTTCACTCCTTTGATAAATGTCAACTATTTTAAATAATTTCGATATTTTGTTTTAATTAATTAAAACTTTTTTTTATTATTAAATAGACTATTAAATTAGAATTAAATATATTTTGAGAACGATTCTGCATTGTTTAACAAATAGTAAATGAAGCGAAAATTTATTATTTATAATAAAATATATAATTATTATTTTATAAATAAAACAATTGCTTCTCTCACTTATGCCCGTCTGGAGATGTACGAAATGCCAAATTTTATAAAATTCTTTTGGGAAAGAGTTCTTAGTTGTTCGAAAGAATTGTATAAGCTTCAAATTGGCCTAAATCATTGTTGTGAATAAAAGAAATCCTGAACTTGGACTTTTAGAATTAATTTTCAGATTTCAGTAGTCAATCTTAGCTTCAGAATCTGTCAAAAAGACTCGATTTCTTGTGATTAATCCAAAATGTTTGTATTCAAGTTTACCCTGTTGGTGATACTAGTTCATCAATTATATTTTCCTATACTGAGATAATCTTCATCAATTTCACTTATCGCACCTTCATTACTTACCCTTCTGGTGATTTGATGAGATTCGCGTCATGTAAGCGCGTTCTCGTAACAGTACATTATAAGAAAAAACCATCGTTATATTTGATGTTGCTGCTATATTTGAGTACTCACAAATTATGGCATCGTAGTTGGCATAACCAACTATGAATAAAACTCAGAAACTCTTGGGGACACGGCGTAATCTTCAAGGAATTATTTTTGATCATAATAATTAATTTTAATATGGTATTTTAATTAATAAAAATACATAATTTAAAACACAATAATGTAATGACTTTTGGTTTTATCAATACAGTAATATCTAAAAACTTCAAGATGCGCTTTATATATCCGATCCTTAAACTACACATTTGATAATGGAATAATAAAAAGCAATAAAAATGGATAAGTGTAAAAAAATAAAGTTAAATTAGCAAGAAATTGTTTGATTCCAATGTTAAATAGGCATTATTAAAACAAAAGTTTATTTAATTTTATTTTTGTTATAAACAAATTTTTTATTTACTTGAGACTTTGAATACATAATTAAAGAAAAAATATATTTTAAAGTTGTTATTTTCTTAAAACAATTTGTAAGTTTAAATTTAAGTAATTTAGATTAAAAATGTGAATAAAATAAATAATTAATAAATTTTAAAATCAAAATTTGATTAGAATGTACTTAAAAGAAAAATATTTTTCTTTTTGCATTTAACCTCACAATCAAGCCAGAATAAAAATGTGGAATGTAATATATATAGTCATTTCTTTTGTTATGCGGTAGAGACGTTCCTCAGAAAACTGCATATAAAATAACACGAATTACGTTGTATTAATACAGATACGTTCCATAATTTTCAGAAAACACATAAGATGTAAATAATTTTAAGAGTTGGCGGAGAAATTGAAAAAACATAAAATTTTACAATAATGAAAATAAAGTTTAATAACTTTTTTTGCTTTTAATATTTTTAAATATTTGAAACGGAACCTTGTGATTTGAATGATTCTCTATTTAAAAATATCTGGTTGGTTTAGGATTGACAAAGATTAGTTCTTTTCTGGACCGAAGGGGAAAACCACATAACTTCAAAAACCCATAAAAAAGAATAAATACATGTTATACTGAAATGTTTATGTATTTATTTAGTATTTACAAATATAGATGAAACAGGCAGTAAATTTATAAAAGTTTATTTCATATTTAAAATCATATCATTTTTAATTTGATGTAATTAAAACTAGATTACTTTAGTTAATTATTATTAAAGGGCTTATTCATTATTATCTTTAATATAAGATTTATATAATGAAAATGAAATGAGATAATTAAATTTCAAGATCTCACTAAAAATTTTTAAAAAAACCATAAGTAATTAAAAAATATATAATATTAAATTTCAAAAAACATTTAAAATAATAAGTTGAAACTGTTTTTAAAATTACCACAATTCAATATTTAAACAAATTTAAATGGTTTATATAGAAATAATTAAATTCTGAAGTTGAATGAATTCTATTTTTAATTATAAATTCAGTCAGTCATAAAATTACTAAATATTGTTTAAAATATTAACTATGAAGTTCATTTTGAGTTTTTTAATAAAACAATTGTTTAATATTTTTGTAAAAAAAAGTAAAATGTATTAATTATTTCGAATGTAGAATATTACAAATGGTCATCAATCAACGTCTCACAAAATACTGGTGAACTTCATGTAACGGGCGATTATCATACACATCAGAGTGGAAGACAGTGAGGACATATTAGCAATGAAATGACGTCGCCAGTATATCTCTTCTTTCCATCGACGAATATTACATATTTATACATATGCATAATTAGCATTTTATTTTTTAAATATATTTATTCACAAATATTGTAGGTATGCTGTAATTACATATGGCTCATGTGTATCCCATACTAAACTCCGCGTAAAAATTTGGCTCTCTTACAACAATAGGTACCTGATCTCTGTTCTCTGTCAAAAGGGAGATTTATAATTAGATAAATTTTCACGGGTTCAGAAAATTCGAAGTTTTTAATAATTTCTAAAATATATATTGCAATAATAGGCAATTTTTAAAATTTACCCTTTATTATCTTCATTTAGGATTTTATTTATTTTCAGTTTTACTATGTATCAATATTGGAATTTATTTTTATTTATCTGAACTGTTTTTTCAGTTTCAAAATAACACTTGGGAAAAAGATTTGTGGTAAAAGCAAAAATAGATCTATAATCGAAAACTAAAAGATGATAAATGAAATCGCAAATGAAAACTAATTAAGACAAATGATACTTATAATTTATTATCCAATAATTAATTGCTCTCATTTACTTTATATGAATGAATTCTAAAATGATTTTTTTATTTTATTAGGGAATATATTTTGCTGCTGTTCTGCCAAATTCTTCCGCTTGTCTAGCTGGCATCAAAGAAGGCGATGAAATTTTGAAAATAAATGATGAAATTGTTTCTCATTGGAGTCAAGAAGAAGTTACCCGGCTGCTTAGAGAAGTGAACACAGACGAATCTGAATTAGTATTTTATATTCGTCAAATTAAACCGGTCGAAGATTTTCGAATCATAAGTCATTTAATATCATGCCGACAGAATTGTCTGTGCGTAAATACAAAACTTAGCAGCTCTCGTAGCATGTCGCCATATGAGCTATAACATTAATTGAAGTAGGAAGCCATAAAGAGCATAGATAAGTATGCGAAACGGTTGTGTTTGTAAAGATTCAAGGAGAACTATTTTTGCCAATTACTTCTTTTAAGGATTATGTGATTAAAATTGTTTGTTAGTTTATTTTTCCAATTGAGATTGCTTGTTGAATGTTTGGGGAAGCTTAATAATCATTCTATTCAATGATTTACTAGCTCCCAAAAATTATTTTTGAAATAAATGTTATCTTTTTCAGTACAATTCAATCCGTTTTTTGATTCTTTTAGATCTTCTTAAAAGACCTTCTTAACGTTTTCTTAATGGAAATTTGATGAAAAATAAAATTTTAATGTAAATTAATCATAGTTCTAATTTTTAGCGTGACCTTGGAATTAAATAATGTTGACTTCTAATTTAATAGTGTTTTAATTAAATTCAATTATAACTAATGGATAACTCATATTATTAATAGTATGACCAAAAAAATGTTTTCTTAGTTTTAAATTTAATTTGGTCATACAATTTGATTAAAATAAGTGAAATATTCAATCAGTTAAATCATTATAAGAATAATCATACAATTAGGAGTTATCCATTAATTTCCTATTTTATATGGTAATATTTTTGATTATGGAAAGAACATAAATAACTTAAACATTATCAAGCTTTTATTCAAACTCATTATCGTATAATAGCAGTTGTATTCACTGTGGTAACTGTGTGAAGCACAGGGCCGCAGCGGAATGGACGCGTTCGTGAATGTAATAAATAAATCATTTTTGCTTAAATTAATATGTAATAAAAATTCTGTAAAACATTAAAGCAGCTATATTTTTCTATATTTTTAAAATTATTATACAAGACTAAGATTTTCAGGTCCCATTGATTAAAGAAGCCGTCGGGCAGTTATCGAATATTGTCCGATATTGTTATTTTCCCCATAATGGGTGGCATTTTTATTATTTATTGTGAAATTTTCTTTCTGAAATTTCATTTCGTTTTGAACTATGATGAAACATTTTATAATACTTCATGATTTATTTCAATAAATTTTAATTATTTTATGTTTTAAATATATCTCAGTCTTTTACTATTTATTTTATTTTAATCTTTATTTACGATTTCACTATTTTAATTTTGTATCTTTAATTTGATGAAATTTCATGAGGTATTTATTATCTCTTTCATTTTATTTAATTTTCTTGCTAAACTTCTTGATTTGGTTTAAATTTACTCTTACCTTTGTGTTTTTAAATTTTATTATTTTCCTATGATTTTAGTAGTTTATTTGGTGTTGTTATGTGACATTTTGAATTCACTTAGTGCGCTTGTTTTTCGTGTTATGTTACCGAGTCTTTTAAACAAGTGTTAATCGAACTCAGTTTTTGCTCAACACATTATTTAATAAAATAATTATTTTATTAACTTTATTACTATTATTTTGTTTTTATTATCTTTTTTTTCTTATTACCTTTATTATCTATATTACATTATTATTTATTAGTGTTATTGGATAAAATCTTTTCTTAGAAATTAATAAATTTTCATTTTTTAAATGAAAAATATGAAAAATTTTTTAAGACACCTTATAATTCTTAGCACAAGGGATCCATATATATGATAATAATTAAAATATAGAATTAGCACGATCAAATTAAAATAAAAAAACTACTAAATATCAAAACTTGCATATGCTATTTTAATGTAACATTATTTCAATCTTGTTTGAATAATAGACGTTTAGATTTAATAAAAATCAATTTTATAAATTAAACTAACAAAATATATACTTTATATGTATAAAGTATATAAAGGAGGCATAATTAAAGCAACGCCTGGCTCTAAAAGTTTATTAAAAAAGCCTTCGAAAGCTAAATTCGTTGAAGAAGATACCATAAATTATGAGGGAACAAATATTATTAATTTCGTTGATCCGGAAATTTACAATAGACGGTTTTTATTTGAGATCGCCTGGGAGGTCGTGAATAAAGGTTAGTTGAAATATAATGTATTCGTAATGGATAAGCTATTGTTAATATTCATATATTTTATATATTTATATATTTTATATATTTCACAAATTTATTGCAGTAGCATTGACAGCTGCCTATATTTGACATTTGTCACTTCATGTTTTAATTAAATTAAAAAATATTTAATTTTTAATATAGAAGAATTAAGGGTAAAAATAAACAATTATGTCTATTTTTTATTTGTTAGGACTTATAAAGATTTACAATAAATTATAATCTAATGTCAAGTGGGTTAAATGGTTTTATTTTATTTTTTTATTGAAATAATATTCTTATTTAATTTCGAGAAACTTATAAAAATCAAGTTCTTAAAAAATATCTCTGACAAAATTCTAATATAATTAAGTAATGTTGTTTTTTTATAAGGGACTAACATTTTCAGTGCAACATTTATCATATACAAAATTTATACTGAACGTTTATGGGCAAAAAAATTTAAAGAATTTTAAAATAAATAAAAAAATTTATCGAATAATTTGATAGCCTGAAAGCAAAATAAATATAATTAAATTAAATTAATAAAATTAATTATTTTACCGAATAAGAGATCTGAAGTGAAATAAAAATAAAATGATGATTTCGTGTAAATTGGATTATTTTTGAAAAATTTCAATTAATTCAAAAACATTTAAACAAAATTACCTTTAAAACATGGTGAGACTATTTGTATCTTAGACAAAACTTATTCTTGTGAAAGGAAAGAATAATTTACCAATTATGGAACCAGTGGCAACTGATAGTTTATAAGGAAAAGTAAAAACGATCTACAGTGTTAAAGATTATCGGAAATCTTGTAAATATCTTTTATCTTCATTTCTTTTTAGGCTGAATCTAAATTTTGTCTTATTAAATATATTACCAATTCTGCTTGCTCTGCTTGATGTCTCAATATTTCAGGTATTTATCTTCTATTATACCGGTTTCTTTTCTTTTTAATTATCACACTTGCAAACAACTATGATACTTGTTTAAAAATTACTTGATTTGAGTATTACAACAAATATTGAGTGAGTACTCGGTTACTCGGTTATTATACTGGAAACTAAAATTAAATAATTAAAGATTTGATTATGCATGTAATTTAATTAAATTTTATTGAATATATCAAATATTTATTGTACATATAACTTTTTATTTATTTAAGAAATAATATTTAAGAAAAATTGGATCATTTAAGGTTTCTGGGTTCACTCTGTTTCGGATTTTCGTCTTAAAGGTTCTAGCTACTGAGAAGACTCATTCAGAGGATGTAAAAGTTGGCTTTATTTTCAATAGTGCACTGTACAATCTCTCAAGTTGTTCAGAACGTTTACCTTCATTTACTTCATATAGCTTAAATTTTTTTCCAAACTTAAATTTCGGGTATTTTGGTGTTTAGGTGTTGTAAAGGAAGAAATACACTTTTGTAATTTCTTGTATGGGTTTAGCAACTCAAGCTCCTCATCTTTATTAGTGCTTGAACTTTCTGAATGTTCAGAATCGTTGGCAAATAAACGGTTCATTATTTTTGTTGCAAATCCTTTAACTTTATGTTTAGTTTAATATTCAAAAGAAATTGTTATTTTCAGGATACACGCCGTGGTGTAAAAATGATAATAGAGTAACCAATTCTTTATTTCGACGTTTTTCAATTCGAAATTTCAAATTATTCAAGAATTCTGTCGCGAGCGGAGTTTTAATCAATTCTAATTTTTGAAACACATTTAGTAATGTTGCGTCTCCAGTAAACAAATTAGAATTTTGTTTACTCAATTCCAAAACAGCTATTTTTGCCGGTTCTAAAATTAAAACAATTTCTTTTAACAATTCAATATTATCATTTTTATAAGGCGCAACTCCTAGCTCGACCAAAGCACGATTAACTGAGTTTATCAATTTTAAGAATCGCTCAGTTGCCAATACTAAACTACTCCATCTAGTCTTTATATCTAAGATCAAACAAAAACAATTTCCCTCATTTTGGCTAGTATATTTTTTTAAAATTTCGCTTCTATAATATGATTTTCTAAAGAATATTATAATTTTTCTCATTTCATCTATAGCGATTTTATGTGTTGTTCGAAGCTCTAATGTTTCTAGTTCTGAATGTAAAAAATCGTCGTTTTCCTGTTCATCTATTATTTCATTAAATTCCACTTGATTTTCATCATTTTCAAAAAATTCTACATCATCATCTTCGGTAGCATCGACATAACCAGGTTTATTATGTTTTGAGTAAAAAGTTTCAATGACGGCTAGGTGAAAAACGTGGTTATAGCATAATTGGCTTTCAGGTGATATGATTTTGCCGTATTTCATCATGACGTTTGCCCCATCGTGCACCGAAGCAACTATGTCAGAATCAAAATCTACTCTGAATTCGTTCAATCGATTGAATACTAGTTCTTTGGTTTTTTCAGATGTGCAGCTTACTATAATCGGAACCAAACCAAGAACAATTTTACTTGAAATAGATTGCAGTGTGACATTAGGATATTTTCTTAAAACGATATCAGTCCATTCATCGACCGTAATTGTAAATTTTTGTCCTGATTTAATTTTGGCTTCCAAACTATGATTAGTTTCAGTTTTTTTTCCTTGAAAAATGATAGAACGCGTTTTTGAACTGTCGTTACGCTGGTTGGCATTTTGTAATTACGACTGTTTACAAAGCACCGAATTGCGTCGCATTTGACAATTGTACGAAATGAAATACCATCTTTTGCTGCGCATTTCGATATAATTTCCTCCAGTGATTCTCTTTCTCTACTGATAAATGTTAACATGACACTAACTTTAGGTATTTTGGATGTATTTGGTCCTAGCGATTCATCAACACAATTATGAACACTCCTTTTGGTTTGAGGTTTTAAACTGATATCATGTTTTTTTAAATGATTTATCATTCCAGTTGTGGTACCACCTTTAATGGATATCTTACTCGTACATAAATCTATTTGACATTGCACAATTTCTGATGATAATTTTTTGAAATAATCCCAAACTTTCGATTTGTTTGTGGCTATTATGGATTAGAGGGTATCTATAAATTATATTTTCGAACAAAATAAAAACATACCTAATTTTTATACACATAATTATTATTTTAATTAATAATTATACTTACCATATGTGATCTGTATTATGTTAGTGGAATTTTAAAAACTTGTTCAATAATGTAATATTTGAAAAAATCTTAGAATATTCCTCTGTTTATTATGAAGAGGAATATTTACTTAGTTAAAATTTATTTAGTTAGTTGTTACCAGTTTAGGGTGTTTTAGAACTTTTTGTTTAAATAAATGATATGTAAATTATTCAATTTAAGATTAAAATTTATTTTGGTAGGGGTAAACATTTATTTTTTCCACCTTTTATTAATATTGTGGGAAATTCTTGACTTGTGTATTGTTTGGGGTTAGATTTTTGACTTGATCCAAATATTTAATGACAAATTTTTTTCCTTGAAAAAAATTATATCTAAAGTAGTTACTCGGTTACTCGGCTAAATTACCCGGTTAACCGAATAATGGAAAATATCTGAAAATAGACGAGTACTCGGTTACTCGATTATTCGTTTGGAAACACTACAACTATCCTTTTCCATCTGAATGTCATCTGATTTACTCGGGATTATTTTTATTTGATTATAATTTCGCTGAATTATTCTTCTGTCAGTTCTTTTCTAAAGCTCCATAGTCCAATCGTTTATTTTCTCTATAATTTCATTTTACCCGATCAGTTTTGCTTCCAAAATTTCTTCTGTTCAATTTTCGCAAGAGCTCAATTTCTTTTCTCTACTTTTGAGTTCCAACTATTTTTGTTGTAATCTTTTCCATATACTTTCTTGTTTTGTTTG
The DNA here is from genome assembly GCA_022537955.1 of Schmidtea mediterranea. Taxonomy (NCBI): domain Eukaryota; kingdom Metazoa; phylum Platyhelminthes; order Tricladida; family Dugesiidae; genus Schmidtea; species Schmidtea mediterranea. The sequence continues at coordinate 299,730,328 of CM039679.1, read as the reverse complement.
ACCTTATTTGATTTCATTTTCAGTTCGGTTAATATTATTCCACAAATTCTCAATCAATTTTTTTTATTCCACATATTTTCCTCTTTCCGACTCATTTCCATTCCAAATATTATTTCAAAACCCATTTATCCTGTGGTTTTATATATTTCTTAATCCATACTCAATTTTCGAAATAATTATGTCCCAGTCATTTTTTTTGTTCATTGTTTTCCTTATCATAATTGTAGTTGCTCTAAAGAGCCTTTTTAAATGAGGAAAATAACGAGGATAATCTATTATTCAAGATAAAAGAATATCAATAATAATTCAAATTACTTCAATTCAAAATTATCGTTTATCTTCAACAAAATTGATTTACACAACATTAAATCCAATTCCTTATGACTCAATTTATGCAACACCAAAGACTATTAAGGTCAATTTCAAGTCCATCAAAAGTTAGTGCTTTATATCATGTTCTAATACACTTTGGAAATTATATCTTGTTCTCAATTTATTATATTACAAAACTTTAAATCAAATTAATTACGACTCAATTTAAATGACTCCAAAGACTATCAAGATCTATTTCAAGTCCATAAAAATCAATGTTTTATATCATGTTCTAATGCATTTAGGGAATTATGTTTCATTCTCAATTTATTCTTAATTGTATTTGAATTTTCTATTCGAATTTGAATTGCTTAAAAATATTTTTGAGACAAAGACAAATTGTTTTATATTGATAATAAATGTTATGTTTAATAATTTTTATCGTTAAACAGTGTCCTTAAAGAAATCATAATACAAATAAATGATAATAATTTACTATAAAATAAACTTTCTCGGACACAAAAAAAATATTGAAAAACCTTGGGACACTAATATAACTAAAATTTGTAAAAAATTAATTAACACAAATTTAAAAATTTTTCCTTATGTAATTTGCAAACTAAAACTGTCTTAAAATTTTTCATCTTTAAAAAACACGTATAAAAATTTTTAACTTTTAAAATTATGTATTAAAAAATTTCAACTTAAAATAATTTCAAACTTAAAATGATAATAGAAAACTCAAAAACTAAAATTATATTTAAAACATAAAATGATATTAAAAATTAAATAATTAAAAAATCAAAAACTAAAATTACTTTAAAAAAATTTTAATATCAAATTAACATCAATTTAAAATTAATAAAACTAAATTCCAAAATTTGCCAAAAATAATTTGAAAAAATTCACCAAATATAATTTAAAATAAATACACCAAAAATTTGAATTTAAAATAAATGCGCCAAAAACTTGAATTTAAAATAAATACCCTAAAAAAGTTACAAAATAAACATGCACACACAAAATCAACTATCTTGATTACATAATTATATAGTCAAGATTAATCCGGATTAATAACGTCATTACTTAATTTAATCCGTCTACACAGGGGGGCTACTTGGACTTTTGTGTATGGGCGCAGAAAGCTACTAACTACCTTATACGAAGCAAAGAAGAGCCTATATGTATTTTTGAACATCTCACCGTAAATATACCATGCATTAATATCATCTGAAAATCCAGCTGATTTAATTGAGTTAAGAATTTTTGTATTTGAAACGCTATTCCAAGCATCTCTCACCAAATTACTAACAACCATATTGTTTAGAGTCTTTGGATTTCCCCTCTTGTGTATCATAGCTTCCGAATTCTTTCATGTATTTATTATTACAGAAATTTGTCTTTCAATTCCTTAAATATTCCAATATCTCCTGCCTTAACATATGGCGTTAATCCACCATGGATCACTATCATTTTGATATTTTGGATTCTACAATGATTTTTATTCTTTTCTGAAGTATGTGCGCGGCAAGAGTCCCAGATAATGCATTTTCGTGAACTGATTTTGAATCGTGGAAACATCATATCGATCCATGCAATAATAAGATCTTAATTTACCCAAGCTTTTGGCTGAGAAGCATTATAAATGACATTAACCGCACGAATAATAAAATTTCAGTTTTTACTTTGTTGATGACTAAAGGATTGTTTTTCGTCCATTTCTCCAAACATAAATCAGTGCTGTAATTCGCATTGAAGAAAACACAGTGGATTTCATCACTACATGTTTTCTTCCATTTAAATCAACTGTTTCAGTTCTACTATCTTCAAAATATATGGCAGTTTCGTTCATTAACTGAGTTTTTAAAAGGTCAGCAGTTGGAAGAGTATTTCTTAAAAACAAAATATAATTGACTCCTCGCATTATTAATGACTGTAAAATTTATGGTCCTTCGCAAGGACAGTTCATTTCTGGTCATAAAGTTTGTGACCCACGTACCTGTTGCTTTCAACTCAATGTTATTTTCCCTAACAAGTTGCGTTGCTCTATATGAAATAAATGAACGCGTTACTTTGATCTTCATTAATCTCAATTCAATAATCTCATCCAAAAGCATATTTTCAAGAGATCAGAGTATTGCCTTTCTTCCACCACCACAAGCTCGTTTTATCGAATCAGAACAAATTTTTATTTGTTCTCTGTTTAAAAACCATTGTTGAAACATGGATTGACTATAGTCATATATATCTCTTCAAAGATATGTCTTTTGGCTTTATAACATGAATTGCCCTCCTCCATATATTTGGATAACTTTTTTTTAAATGAAATTGTATACGATGTTTTTTTCATGGGAAGTGTTTGTTTTCTTATAAATATTATTCGGTAATATCCGTTAATTTATATTTATGTATATTCAGAGGTGTTAAACGTTTTCTATTATTTCACTTTTTTATTGTAAAAATTATTAGAATATGTTTTGATTATTAAAAAAAGTTTTTCTTAAAAGAATAAAATTATTTTGTTTTTGCAATAATTACCCTTTGGTACTTATTTATAAATGTAATTTTATTCCTCAATTGGAGATAAAGATAAAATATTAAATAGAGGGTACTCAAAATTTTATTTCTTATTCCAAAATTAAATTAAATTGAATGAAAACGTTCAAAGCAATCTCCAGGACACAAAATCCTTATTTTGGCAAGTTCTACATCTCCACGAGGTGCTAGTACGTTTTCCCATTTTGAACACCACCGATAGAGTAAAAAATATCTTTTTCTTCCATAATTATTTGGAACAGAAATTTTTTCCTTGAGATGTGTTTCTAATCCTGACGAAATCACATCGGAATTAGTTTTTTTATCAATCCTCACCATCTGTAATATGCTTAATTCCCAATAAAGATTTTATTAGAATGTTCCAAATTATAAAATGCTAACGTTTTTCTTAAGTTTTATTCACCTTCCTGAAACACGTGTTCACTAATAGAATGGGAAACAACGACTGTCCAAGATACAATAAGTTCTAACATGCATATAAAACTCTGTACGTGTCCGCAAAAGTATTATCTAATATTAATCAAAACTTAATAAACTTTTAAAGGTAGCATATTTTGGCATGCATTGAACGAATGAATATTTGTCAAATATTAGATATACTAAATTAAATTTCCATTTTTTAATGGTTGAAATAATTTAGAGACTAAAAATACATGGTTAACAATAGAACTACCGAGCCCGTCAAAATATCGGTTTTTATATGGTAGAACTATGTATATCAAATATGCTGGTAAATCTAGTGTTGAAAGAATTTTATCCCGTTAGAACAGGTATGATCGAATAATTTTTCCTATTTGGGTTAAATTCAAAACAAATAAAATTTAATAAACTTTATTAAAAATAATATATTAAAAGGATACATCGTGTTTACTATTTTGTAGAATATAGACATACTTTATTGACAAATATTTTGTGCAACATACTTTATTGATAAAACCTTAGTAGCGGGATTGTGGCCTTCTACCCCAGTAGCCCGCTGGGACAAAGACATAAACCCCTCCTCCCCCGGCAAAAAAAATTTTCTAAGTTTAAAAGTATAACCTTTTGTAGGACAATGACTCATCAACTTTTTCTCAATGTCATTTAAACAAATAAAATGACCCATTCAAGGTCATTGTATGAGTCACCGTAATTTTCAAGATCATTCAAATTTGTCTCAAGGTCATTGGGTGACTCATCAAAAAATTTCAAGGTCATTTAAACAAAGACAATGACTCATTCAAGGTCATTGGACGAGCCGTCATAATTTTCAAGGTCATTCAAGTTTTTCTCATGGTCATTTGAACAAAGACCATGACTCATCATATTTTTTCAAGGTCGATATCCCATAGAAACTCTTCGATTACAGAAAATATCCATATAGACGTATAATTGAAGACCAAGTCTGGAATTATTGATGCTGACTTATCCATAATTCCATGTATATCTGGATAATAGAATTCCAGACGTTCTTTGATAACTTTAAAATAATCATCTAAAATATAGTTAATAATAATAATAGTAATTATTAATTACTATAATGTTTAATTTCATTCATAGCTTGAGCTGCACTCGGTACATCCATTTTAATGATAAAAATTGAAATAACAATTACTTTTATTCTAATTTAAACCAATGAGAAGTTAAACACACACAAACCTTTAGCTATAAATAATAAATATTAATTTATATAGTTTTGAAAATGATTAAAGAAATTTTAATAATAATATTAGTTTTTAAGATGGCTAACTCAATTGTTGTAATCGTTCAAGGTAATAATTCAACAAGATGTGTATGTCCTGATACAGCAGTTTTAGTGGATATTTTGTATATGATAGATAGACCTAGATATTTGAAAACTCCAATCAAAAGATTATCTGAAAGAAGGAGTAATTTAGAAGTCCGATTTGAACTCACATATGAGACTTTAAAAAGAGCTCGGAACGAATTATATGATGATATTTTATATCTAAATCGGACCATAGGTATTATCAAAAATGAATTACGAAAATCAATATTTAAATTGAATGAAAATCGTAAACTTAATGAAAAAATTATGAATCAAGTTCAATATAGTATAAAATTGTATTCTAATAAAACAACTGATCAGTTCAATCGTATAATGAAAGAAGTTCAACAACTAGTTAACAAATTGAAAGAAGTTAACAGTGACAACAAATCATCATTGTCATTTTCATTATATATTTTTACATATTTTCTTAACTTTGCAACTTAAATGCAATGTTCATGCATGATTCTGATTGGTCCAATATAGTATAAATAAGCTTACACTTCCAAATATTTATAAATTTTTTATAACTTTGTTGAATGAGCTGGTTTATAATAATGGAGAAGAAGATGATATCATTAAAAACATAAAATTATTGGTCAACCGTACCGAGAAAATCGTATAATACATCCCATTTGATTATGAAAAAATTCTCAATTTGCCAACATTGGAGAGAAAGAAAAATTCAATCCAATCGATATTTAGTTACATGTTTGATGAAAATAATAAATGGATGCGAATAATAGTATGATTAATGTATATAAAACACATGATATTAAAATCTGGATCCAACTATGAAAATTATTTCCAATTGTCTATAGAGGTATATTACTTTATATTGTTATTAATTTATCATTATTTAGGTGATAGAAACAAAAATTGATCCATGGGTAGAAACAAACGGTGGATGGATAGCAATTATTCAAGTTGCTGCAGAAGCCAAACGTTCCGATATTTATATTGCAAATTGCAAATTTTTATTAAAGCTATTAACTGGAGCATCGGTTTTATATATATTTAATAAAGTTTATCATAAATTTTAATAAATATTTCTTTGTTATTATTATTAATGATAAAAAACTACATTTTTAAAGATTTATTGATTATTACATGTACATGCTTCATCACCACAATATTCTATCATAATATTTTCTATAACATGGTCAACACAAGTCTTAAATTCGTTAGGCTCAACTAAATTTTCAGTAGGGGTTTCTTAATCGTTAATAATTTCAGTATCTTCATCGTTAATAATTTCAGTATCATTAATAATTTCAGTATCTTCATCATTAATAATTTCTTCATTATTAATAATTTCTTCATCATTAACAATTTCATCATCATCATCACTCTGACATTCTGAATCACAACATGAATCATCTTTACCCAATGCTTCAACTAGAGTCAACATATCTCTAATTTTTACACCGAGTTTATTAAATATTCTAAACGAAAATTAATTAATTATTTTATATTTTACCTTTTATCATTTTTAAACAATTATAAAACAAATATAATTTTGTTTATAGAATAACAAAGAACACAAAACATTAATACATTTATTAAACACTAAAATATACATTAAAATAATTGTGAAAGTTTAGCAGTAACAATTTTCTAGATTGGAGAAAGCAATTCATTTTGATCAGCTTTATATCCTTGGATTGTTATTGTTAAATACCAGTTTTCCTGTTCTTTGACACGTATTTCTGTAAATGCATCATAATATCTGGTAAATTGACTGGTGAAGAATGCATTTTCATTGCATTTTAAATTCAAATTGATCTTTTTGAACGCCGTATCAATATGCTTGATATCTATCATTGAGAATGTCCCAGCGAGAGATTGAAATTGAGTTCCATTGAGTTTGACTGGATTTACCAATTGCATATTGATAGGCTTCTTTGAAAAATACATTTTATAATTGTGGAACATCTGAACTGGTTGGACACTGATAGCATTGATTTTCTTGGTCATGTTTGTTTTATGATATTTATAGGGTGGTGACGAGCTTTAATACCCTTGCTAGATACTGATTAACCAATCAGAATATTGCACGTTATTGCATTTTATGTGTGCTTTGATTATTTCTATATGTTTTAATGTGCCAAATTGTTATTACTATATTATCGTAATCACTAATATTATAACTATTTAAAAAATTAATACTATTAAAACCAAACAAATACTAATATTATTACTATTTAAAAGATTTCTACTAATAAAATCAGACTATTAAAAAATATCAAACCAAAACATCCAAATAAAACATTTATTTCCTAAAAAGTTTAAATTTACAAGCATTTTTAACCGATTTCACTAGACACCATTCGACATACCTTTTATATCTGAAATTGCAACAGCTGCAATCCAGAATACATGGGTATTCGGGTTCCATGTCCTTCATTTTTCGATCAAGCTTTACATCCCATAAAGCTTGATCTATGATATTGAATATTCAGATATTTGTCTCGGTGTTTACGAGATCTGGAATCATTGATTCTGGTTGTTCTTTCAGAATTGTTCGCAGTTGAGGGTAAAAGAAGAACAAACGCTATAAAATTACTTCTTAATATTTATCTGTAAACAATGATAATAATAATAAATAATAAATTTATCATAATTTTCAATTTCGTTCTTTGATTTTACTGAACTTGTCATCGGCGTAGTATTTTCCATTTTAAAAATGAAATAAAATGAATAACCAAGTTGTTTTAATCACTCATTAGCCAATCAGATATCGACCAATTCAGTGATTTCATTGTGTATGTTTGTAACAATATTTTTGTACTCTAGATCTCGCAACTTTAATACGACTATTTTCTCACTGGCAAACACGTTAACACACATTGGGTTGTATTTTAAAAGCCTCAGTGCAGGAAATAATTCCGGCTCGAACATACAAAGACATTAAGTTGACATGTTGTACACATTGAAAGATTGTCCCATATCCAAGGTAACAGTAATTGACTGTATTTTAATATCCTTTATTCTATATTGTAATTTATTGACATCTAAAGGTTTCTTACATCCAATGATTCTACATTTGCCGGATTTGAAAAATATTATAGGGTATTTTCCACTCCTATCAACAATGTGCTGGGGTTTACAAGTCGGAAACGTCATTTTTGACACGTCGAAAGTTCTTTGATAATTTATATTTGATAACATAATTAAACAATAAAGAAATATTAATCTATATATATATGATTTTTATAAAGAGTTCATTAAATTGTATAATATACACAAATCCTATAATTATACAAATTAACAATGGAATTAAGAAATGATGCGGTATATAAAATCGTCGGCCCAAGTGGTAGTGGTAAAACTATGTTTGTGTGTAAATTACTGAAATCTAATTTATTCCAAACAAAATTTAATAAGATTTATTAGCACAGGGGTGCAGATGAAGAACATGGATTAACTCAAGATAATTTCTGTAAATTTAAAAACATGAAAATAGTAAACGGTTTCGATAAAAACTGGTCTAGTCGTTTAAGGAAAAGTGATGTCATCATTATCGATGATTTGTATCAGGAAGCTAATAAAGAAAAGGATTTTAATAATTTATTCACAAAAATCAGTAGACATGTTGGTGTTACTGTGATCTTTATTACTCAAAATATATTTCATCAGGGTGGCGCACATCGAACAAGAATTTAAATGTTCAATATTTAGTTATTTTCAAGAATCTTAGAGGTGCAACAGTTATTGATTTTCTTGCTCGACAAGCATACCCTAATAATTGTAATTTTCTTATCAGTGTATTTCAAGATGCTACGAAATTACCACACGGATATATATTTCTTGATTTCACACAACAATGCAATGATGATTTACGGGTAAAAACAGATATTTTCAATAAAGAAGGTGCCATGGTTTATAAACAAAGTTAAAAACATAAACATGTAAAAAGTTTTATGAAATCCAGACTTAAAAATGTCAGAAAACTTAGACAAAGTATTAAAAAGAAAATAAAGACTGAAAAAGTTCCACCAAAGACTAGTTATACACAATCTAAAAAGCTAATAACCAAGAATTTCCCCGCAGTGAATCTAATTTCGAAAAATATTAATAAAAGGAGTAATAAAAAAGTTGTTAAAATTGTAAAACATCATAGGAGTTTCCCATATTTTATTAAAGGTATCGAGCATGAAAAGAATGTCTATTTTACAATCATTTCCAAATTTTGTTGTCGATGATTTATTCAAAATTCTACTAAAAGTAGTCAGAGATAAAATTAAAATCAGTAAATCTAAAAAACTAGTCTTGAATAAACATCGAAAACCTTTGTTATCGCTTGTAAATAATAAAAATCGTAAGCAAATGAGAAAAATCATATATAAACAACAAGGCGGTTTTATTGGCGCCATATTACCATTAGCAATATCATTATTAGGTGGATTACAATAAACGATGGGGCAATCATTACCTAATGTTAAATTAAAATTTAAATCATCTTGTTGTAATGGAGAAGATTTGGACGAACCCAGAAGACGAAGCAGGTTTCGGTGGAGTGACAAAGTTAAAGAAAAGAGTCCCAAATTTGAAAAGGAAACGCAAAAGTGGTTGTCAGATCAGCTTGAGTACAGTTTAAACAAACCAATGCGGAAAAGATTATTAACAAGAGGTTATAAAACATTCGGTATTAATGATTTATGACAAATGGATTTGATGGAGATGATACCATATTCGAAGATTAACAAGGGTTATAAATATATTTTAACGTGTATTGATGTTTTCAGTCGTTTTGCCCAAGGTGTACCAACAAAGACAAAATCTGCAGAGGAAATATCTAAAGCAATTAATATTTTTTTTAAAAAAGGGCATCCTGACAATTTGCAAACTGATTTAGGTATTTTTATTATTACAAGTTATTATTATTATTATAGGCAAGGAGTTTTACAATAGTAAAGTTAAGCAAATCCTGGATCGCCTCAAAATAAATCATTACTCGGTACATTCTCAATACAAAGCTGCTCATGTTGAAAGATTTAATCGGACATTGAGGGATAGATTGAAGAAATATTTTATGCATCAAGGTAATAAAATATGGATAAATGTATTACCGAAAATACTTATTAGTTATAATTGGTTATATATATCAGCTCAAAAACACCAGTGAGATCTAAAAAAGTTACTATTACAAAACTAAAATATAAAGTTGGTGATTACGTTAGAATTAGTAAAATATCTGCTTCACCTTTCATCAAAAATTTCGATAGTAATTGGAGTGATTAGGTATTTCGAATTACAAAAATTAATACTAAACAGAGTCCTGTAATGTATGTTATTAAAGACAGTGACAACAATGTAATACAAGGGAAATTCTATGAACAAGAATTACAAGTTATTTCCAAGCCTACAGTGTTCAGAATTCAGAAAATATTGAAAACTAAAAAGGTGGGTAAGGATAAACAATACTATGTCAAATGTCACGGATATCAAAACCCTCATGGATATCATCAAAAGACCTAGTAAAATGAGTTTCTATACTATTTTACCGAGCAACAGTTGCCCACTAATCCATCCGGAAAATCAAGCAAGTAAATTTATGGTTGATCTTCAAAATCCCATTTATTTACATGGAAATTGGGAAGTTGCTTTGCAAGACTATAAATTTGTGTACAATACATTCCCATCTTATAGTCCTTGTAAAATCGGTTACAAGAGGAATGTTCGCAAAACAAGTAGTGGTATTTTCTCAATCAATAATTTTGAACGATATTATCATATCCCGAATCAATTGTTAGATGAGCATTGTCAAATGTTTTACAGAGATGGATTAAATATTAGTTGTGATATTTCTCCATTTACAATAATATTTGAAAATATTAGTGATGCCAAGCGAATGGGTATTGATAAGCTTAACATTGTTGTTACTGGGAAGGAATACCTATTACGTTTCAATGCTTTTGAAGAAAACAGTGTAATGACAGAAGAAATCAAAATAACTGAATCATATATTAATGAGGTGGAAGATACATTTACATTTACTAAAGATTTATATATTGAAACACTAGAAGAATTACATAAATACATTTCATTCAATTGTTTACATATATTTAAAACTATTGAATTTTTTAAAGATAGATTATGTAAATTCAGTCTGAATAATAACATTTGTGAAGTTACATTTGATAAAAATTTGGCTAATACATTGGGATTAGATAAGCAAACATATCGGGCAAATGCTTTTGGTGTACGCAAACCAAAAATAATAAAACTCCATAGACAAATGTTCATATTTACTAACATCATCGATCCTATAATTGTTGGTGATTCTTTGGTTCCTCTATTGAAATCTGTTTGGGTTGATAAACATGACCAGGATGAAGTTATCAATATAGATATCGATAATCCCATGTACTTACCAGTATCAACATCATGTATAAACAATATAGAAATAAATATTCGTGATGATAGCGGTAAATTTATTGAATTTAGTTGAATTTTAAAACTATTGGTAGATTTGCACTTCCTACTCTTAAACGCATTGGTAGTTTTGGTATGAAAACCGCTAAAGATGTGATAATGAATGAGCAGAAAATATTACCATCTCTGAAATCAAATGCATTATCCGAGTTAGGGAAAGTTCTACCTAATGTTGCAGGTATGTTTCAAAAACAGGAACCAGCACCGGCTCAAAAACGTAAAAGACATCATAAACATATAAACAAACGAATAAAAGGACATAGAACTATATTTCAAAAATGATTTGTGGTAAATCTGAATTGTGTTTATTCGATAGACCATCTCCCCAGGCGATAATTGAAATGGGGGCCTTTGAAGATGTATTCCCGATGAATTCTATTATGGATAGTAAAACTGATATTGAATTTTATATTAATGGTTCCCAAACTGAATATCTAGATTTGAACGATACATTGTTAACTGTTCAGATCAAAGTTGTAGATAAAGATAGAAAACCGTTGGGTGAACCTAGTGATGTAATACCAAACAATTTCTTGTTTCATACCCTTTTTAAAGATGCAGTACTCAGTTTTAATAATATCAAGATTAAGGGTGGTAACAGTACATATATTCACATAGCTCTAATAGATACTATTATAAATTACAATAGCGATACTAAAAATACATGTTTAACTCCTATGGGTTATGGTAGTGATGACGATAGAAAAAATTGGATTAAAGGCTCGAAATTATTTACTATGTGCTCATCATTACAACTCGATTTTATGGATCAACCGAAATATTTACTCCCAGGTGTTAATGTACACATTAGATTGAAAAGATCTGATTCGGCATTATCATTAACAAGTGCCACCACCGCACCAATTCTTCAATTAGTTGATGCAAAATTATTGATGAGAAGAGTTCGGGTTGAGCCCTCTGTATTAGCCGGTCATCAACTGGGGCTTAATTCTAAGCATGCAATATATCCATTGAAAACAAAGGAAATTGTTCAATTTGCTATTTCTAGAGGTGCAGCATCTTTCTATAAGGAACAAATATTTGGAGATAGAAGAATGCCCAACTTTATATTGGCAACATTTCAATGTGAATCTCAATATGATGGATCATCGAGCTCAATTTTCAAACATTTTTGAATAGCATCGCTAACTTTAGCGAAAAATAGTGATTATAGAGAAACATATACTCAAGATTTCGATAATGATAATTATTGTGCTACATATATGCAGAGTATAGTAAGAAGTATGGGTTATTTGGATAAAAACCTTACTTGTGGTATAACTCTTGATGATTTTAAAAACAAATATCCATTCTTTACATTTGTTTTGGCACCCGATTTTGATTTAAAGCAGAGTCAATTACCTCAAAATGGAAATTTATGATTAGATATAAAGTTTGCTAAAGCTACGATTGAACCGGTACATGTTGTAATATATGGAGTATTTGAAAATGAGGTTCAAATAACTGCAACCAGAACAATATTGGTTTGAATGGTATAAATGTATAGATAATTTATGATAATTTGTCACGGAGTAAGTTTTTCATGTATTATTAATATTACTGATGTAGTTCTGTTCAAGTCTATCGAATTGGGAAACAAATACTAGGACATGAATTTTTAGGGGTTTTTCCTCTTGATAAAATTCCATATTTACGAACTAATCAAGCCATAATCGTCAATACTCAATCGTCTCATCTCGGTGGAGAAAATTGGTTGGCAATATATATGAAACCTAGCAAGATATTTGTATTTGATCCTATGGGTTTCTATTGTCTGGCTTTAATAGTTTCGAAACTGCAAACAATGGGTAAACCTATTGTGTATAATAAAAGTATGTATCAAAAACCATGGACCTTAACATGTGGTCAACATTGTTTAGCCTGATTATTATCCAAGCGATTTGATGTTTAATAAATGTATTAATGTTTTGTTATGTTTTATTATTATTGTTATGTTTTTTTATTATTATTATTATTATTATTATTATGTGTTTAATTAATTAATGTTAATAAAGCTAATGCGTGATAACAAATACTGCATGATCATCACATGATATACAAAGTCAGTGCATGATAAGTGCGTGATTAGTAACAAGGAACACATGCATACACACTCAAGACTGTATGTAATTTACAAAGATATCACATACATACTTTTGTTTGTATGCGAATTACAAAGAAAACACACACATACGTTTGTTTATATATGAGATTTACAAAGAAAACATGCCTACACAATGTAGGCTGCATGCGTAAAAATCTCTCATCTATATGTGTGTATTGGTAAAATGTAATTGGCTAAATCCTGAAAATTTGATTCTCTTTATAAACATTGACAATTTCCAAATTTCTCACAATTATTTCAAAAACTTTACACTCAAAATTTGTCCCACTAAGACCTGGTAATTTTAAAATTTATTATTATTTATTTTAATACTATTTTAGAGAATCATGAAGTTGATAATGATGAAATTATTTTAATAGAAGATAGCGATGATTCGGATATCGGTAAATTTATTTATTAAATTAATAAATTATTAAACGTCTTTTCAGAAATTATTAATGAAATAGTCGATCTTGATGAAATTACCGATACGCCAGCCACAGTTTCTATGGAGGATGATACCTACATTTCTGGGAATGATACTGAGGCCCACGTTTCTGTGGATGATACTGATGACCACGTTTCTGTGGATGATACTGATTCCCATGTTTCTGTGGATGACCCCGTTTCTGGGGAAGATATGCCGGTGGATGATCATGGCGAGATATCTTATAAAAAATGTAAGATTTTTCATTATTTTTAATATTTTTAATGACTACCATATAAAAACTTTTAAGATATAAGTTAATAATATGTAAAGTATTATAATATAATTAATATAATACTTTAAATATCATTAATTTATAATAAGAATAGAAATATTACTAGATCTATTGAAATATTTTACGAAATCGATTGAATTATTTTTATAATATCTATTGAATTATTTTACGAAATCTATTGAATTATTTTTACGATATCTATTGAATTATTTTACGAAATATATTGAATTGAAATATTAATTTTTATTAAAACATTCACATAGTTAATAATTATCATCATTTATTATTATTATTTGATTCATATATGATTTAAATAATAATAAACATTTGATAATAATTTACATATTCCTTAGGTCGATTATATAAAAACTATTGCCAATCTGCAATTAGGCATAACTCTAAATGCCATAAGACTGTGGAACGTTACTACGGTCATAGATTTTATGACACCAACTTTTTTATTTGCCCTAAATGCGATACCCCCCTATGATATTGAATATCTAGAGTTTTATAAGGAACACTCTACTCATTTAAATCAATTTAAAATTAATAAAAAGACATTATTTCAAATGATTAATGTGAAAAATGTTAATAATAATAATAATAATAATAATAACACAAATAATAAGAATACAAATAAAAATAATAATAATACAAATGTCACTAAAAACATAAATAATAACACAAATAATAAAACAAATAATAAAAAATCAAAAAGACCTGCTGATAAAATCGTGCCGTGTATCCCTGCTAAAATTAAAAAAATTGAAAATATTGTTATTAGTGATGACGAATCTGAAAATAATCAAATATGGGGGTTCGGTAAATAATGAAATAAATGTAAACGATGAACCTGGAATAGAGGGTGACTTAAGGGGTTCCCGTAAAAGTATTCGATTTGATTTAGAAAATCAAAACCCTATTCAAATCACACTAACAGATAAACTTATAAATAAATTAAAAAATGAAATAAAGGAAATGGGATCTGTAAAATTCCAGTTTACAGCTCTCATCCAATTCGATAAAGATGGTGAAATAAAAGATAATTTCTTTTCTAATATCGCGAGTGTCTTCTCCAATAGTTTTCTTGCTGATTAGGTGAGTCGATTAAATGAGAAAATCGAAAATTTCACGTATTTGGGAAGTGGGTAGCCCGTAGTTAAGATTCGTAAAATCGATTTTATTTTAACCACATATTATCCGATAAGTCGATTAGCTGGACATAGTTTTTATCCCTACAGCTGAATCTTTAGAAGGTAAAAAGGCGATTGTAAATGTTCAAAACACAGATCATTCGTGTTTTAAATAGTGTTTTAGCGATTTTAAAGCGTGATATAGTTTTAAAGCATAAGGAGCGTGTTTCTTCTTACACTACTTTTATGGATGAATTAAATTACGATCCAATTACTGATTGTCCAATGAGACTCTGTAGCATCCCGAAACTTGAGAGAAACAATAATTGTAAATAAAGAAATTGGCTGTTAGATTTATAGATAGTATGCAATTTGTAAATTGCTCTTTACCTAAGGCTGTGAAAACTCTAACTGATCTACCTCTAACTTGTTCTGCTTTTGATGGTCTTATTGTTAAGGCAAAGGGTATCTTTCCTTATGATTTTTGCAATATCACTATAGATCCTTGAATCGACTTACGAACTACCTCCAAAATGGGATTCTGTATCTGATGATGAATACGCTACCGCCCAACTAATTTGGACCCAGCAAAATTGCACTACAATGTTAGACTATATGTTAACTTACCTAAAATTAGACATTCCTCCTTGCAAACTATTTTCAGCAATTTCGCGCAAAGGCTATTGCTTACAATGATTTAGAACCTCTGAATTTTTATGGAATTCTTGGTATGTCATGGGCGTCCGCTCTTGTGACATTAAAATAACCCATAGAACTTCTGCAGGATATGGAAATGTTTAATTTCTATGAGGGTAGAATACTGGGTGGGTTAACATTTGTTAATAAATATTATGTTGCAAGTTCTGAAGATACAGAACTCTTGTATATTGATATTAATAATTTATATGGTTGGGCACTTAGCTAAAATCTTCCGTATGGTGATTTTGTTTGGGTGCATGATAATCTGAATGATGTACTGAGTGAATGTGTGAATGCGAATATTGAATTCCTTCCGTATGGTTATACAATGGAAGTTGACATCAATATCCCTGAGAGTGTGCATCAGTATTTGAATGACTTTCCGCTTGTTCCGGAAAAATGTGCCCACCCAATTCAAAAGTTGAGAAGTTAATGCTCACGTATTACAGTAAGAGGAGCCACGTTCTTCACTGGAGACTTCTCAAGCTGTATATAGAATTGGGTGCGAAGTTGAGTGTATTCATAGAGCAATTAAATTTAAGCAAGCACCTATTTTTAAAGATTATATTCAGAGAAATACAGATTTACGTTCAAACTCAAAGTGCGAGCTTCATAGAGATTTATACAAATTATTTAATAATGGCTTATATGGGAAGTCCGTTGAAAATTTGAAAAAACGGATGAATTTGAGGCTATGCAATTCAGTTGAGAAGATGATTGTATATGCCTCAAAACCGACTTTCAAAACGTCCATTAAAATAGTGGATGATTTGATTGCTGCTCATCTGAACAAAGACTCTATATGTTTAGACAGGCCTAGCTACATCGGCCAATCAGTGCTAGACCTGTCTAAGCTGCGGATGTACCAATTACAATATAATGAATTGGCAAAATATAGATCCGAATTTGACTGTGATATTAATATCGTTGCCGGCAACACTGATTCGTTTTTCCTTGACGTTAAGCACTGTAAGCTTGACATTCTTTTGTCAGCAATGATAAGAGACAACCTTTTAGATACCTCAAATTACGACCCAGCACATCCCTTATACTCGAGGAAACTAGATTCAGTGATAGGAAAATTTAAAGACGAAAGTAAAGGTCTCGGGTATAAGGAGTGGGTTTTCTTAAGACCCAAGTGCTATAGTTTATTAGGTAAATCCGACACAGTGAGGGCTAAGGGGGTGAAGTTGTTGGGGACTGACATCAAACATCAGTCGTATTTGGATTGCTACAATAAGAACGTGGTATTCACAATGCCTTAAAGTAGGATATGGACGCGGAACCACCAGCTGTATACTTTTAGAAATAGTAAAATCGCTTTGAGTAATAACAATGATAAGCAATTATGGGTGTGGAAAAATACCAGTATCGTATTTAGGCATTATTTTGGAGTTGCTGCCATATATAGTACCCAAGTAATAGTTAATAGATCAGATTTATTGGATGAGCCGCTTTTCGGTGGTTTGAGTCCCAGTTTTAACGATGAGAACATTGATATTGACGACGTGTTGTTGTCAGATTGATTTAAATAAATATTTTTAAAAAATCAGTATTTTGTTAAATTTTATAATTTATATCGTATATTTGGAAAACTTGTAATAGTTTTCATTTTTATTTTGAAAATTGGTTATAATTTTCATTTTCATTTTTATAATATTATTATTATTATTTGCTATAGAGAAATAACTTTTATTATCATATTTACATGACGAAGTCCCAGTGTGAAGAAACGCGAAATATAACTTGACATGATTTGTTTTTATATTTGTAAATATATTTTTATGTATAGTTATTATTAGTAATTCTTTGCTTTAATTATAAGTAGTGATATTAATAAAACATTATGTAATAATAAGAAAAATCATATTAATAATGATAATCGTAATAATCATATTAATGGTAATAATTAGAAAAACCATAATAATCATAATAATAAGTAATCATACTAAGTAATCATATTAATAATAATAAGAATAATAATAATATTAATAATAATAAGTAATCATACTAAGTAATCATATTAATAATAATAAGAATAATAATAATATTAATAATAATAAGTAATCATATTAAGTAATCATATTAATAACAATAATATTAATAATAATAATAGAAAAAAATTTAAAAATATTAATAATTAAAACACTACTTATAAAAATAAATAGTAAATTTTAATTTAAAAAATATTATGACTTTGAAAAAATATGATGACTCATCCAATGACCTTGACCTACGTTTTAATGACCTTGAAAAAATATGATGACTAATCCAATGGCCTTGAATGAGTCATGGTCTTTGTTTAAATGACCTTGAGAAAATTTTGATGAGTCATAATACCATATATACATAACCCTAATTTATTTATTTTTATTTAATGATTTATTTTTAATTTAATTAATTACGTTTTATTTAAATATTTCTAATTTAATTAATTTATTTGTTTAACTATTATTATTTTTATTTATTTTTTATTATTATTTTTATTTTTATTATTTTTTTTACGAATATAACAATGAGTAATTAACATCAGAAACTCAATATACATATAATTAATAGATACAACAATACTAATTACAAATATGTCAATGAAAAGTTTTATAAATATGAGCAATTTGATAAAAAGTTTGGTGATCCGTTTGATTGGTAGCTTGATGATCGATTTGAAGAGCAGGCCATGCACAGTTTGAATATTATTCAGTAAACTGATTGATATTCTCTATCATATAATGACCATATGCCAGACTTTCATTCTTTCCAACCCAAACCCTTTAATCGTCATAAATTTGTAATTGCGACTTTAGTTGTTTTGAAACTATACAACTGATGGTTGCTGGTACCTATTCGAAATTGAGACACCTTAGGTATTTCTATTCCATTATAAAAATCGAGATAAAACTGGTGTTTTATGTCAGTATCTTTCAATGTTACCACTTTTGCTTTTGTTGTACAAGTTTTACCAAATAAATTGTAACAATTTGGTCTGAGAAATATCCACTATTTGTATCTTATACCCTTACTCTCGTCTTTAAATTTTCCAATGACAGAATCTTATTTTTTACTATGCAATGAGTGATATACATCATAATTAGACGTATCTAGTAGATTATTTGAAATAACTGCAGGTAAAAGCTTATCTAATTTGCAAGTTTTAATTTCTAAGAAGAAGGAATCTGTATCTCCAGTAACAATGTTGATACTGTAATTGAAATGATTTCGATATTTTGCTAATTCTACATATTGGAGCTCATACATTCGAAGTTTTTATTTATCCAAAACTGTTTGGCCAATGTAACTTGGTCTATCTAAACATATTGTATTTTTATCCAGTATGGCTGCAATTAAATCATCCGCAATATTGATGATTTTTCAGAAAGTTGGCTTCAATGCATATGTAGTCATCTTTTGTTGATTATTACACAATCTTAAATTCATTCTTTTCTTTAGTTTGTCTACAGTCCTACCATATAGACTATTGTTGAGCAACTTATAATAGATTTTATCAAGTTTGTTTGTTGATTCAGCTCTAAGTTTGGTGTTAGTATCGATATAACTTTTAAAAATAGGTTCTTGTTTATATCTGATAGACCGATGAATATTGACAATTTGCACGCCTAATAATAAAAACATCTTGAGCAATCATCAATGCACTACATAATTTTGCTTTGGATTATGCGTTTAGAGTAATTTCTCTACTTTTGAAACACATTTCTTTTCTGCATCAATAAGGAAATCATCCAATAAATCATGAATTTCATTCGGAATTTTCAAATCAACCTCCACAGTATATATCCAGTAAAAAATAAGATTCTGTCATTGGAAAATTTAAAGACGAGAGTAAGGGTATAAGATACAAATAGTGGATATTTCTCAGACCAAAATGTTACAGTTTATTTGGTAATACTTGTACAACAAAAGCAAAAGTGGTAACATTGAAAGATACTGACATAAAACACCAGTTTTATCTCGATTTTTATAATGGAATAGAAATACCTAAGGTGTCTCAATTTCGAATAGGTACCAGCAACCATCAGTTGTATAGTTTCAAAACAACTAAAGTCGCAATTACAAATTTATGACGATTAAAGGGTTTGGGTTGGAAAGAATGAAAGTCTGGCATATGGTCATTATATGATAGAGAATATCAATCAGTTTACTGAATAATATTCAAACTGTGCATGGCCTGCTCTTCAAATCGATCATCAAGCTACCAATCAAATGGATCACCAAACTTTTTATCAAATTGCTCATATTTATAAAACTTTTCATTGACATATTTGTAATTAGTATTGTTGTATCTATTAATTATATGTATATTGAGTTTCTGATGTTAATTACTCATTGTTATATTCGTAATAAAAATTTTGTATATAAAATATGTGTAAAATAAATTTAAAAAATAATAATAATTAAACAAATAAATTAATTAAATTAAAATTAATTTAATTAAATTAAAAATAAATAAATAAATCATTAAATAAAAATAAATAAATTAATAAAATAATATAAATTAAATACATAATATTAATCTTTATAATCTATTAAGTAGTAGAAGGGGTGCTTAAAAGTGCGCTAGGTATGACACATATCACTACTGGAGACATTTTTGAGTGTCTTCACCTTAACTTCTATTTAGTGATTACTTAAAGTTTCGCTATTTGGGTATTGGGCACTATCTTGCTGAATTCTATAATTAACTATGCCATTCATAAATCATGAAATGGAATTCATTGTTTATATTTTTTAGTTGGTGGTATTTATACAGTAATTCGAACGAAAGCCAAATCAACTTGTATTGAACTTGTTGATAGGTATATCCTCCTGGGACCCATTAATGAAACCTGCCTAAGAAGTGAAGTTGACGTTTGCGATTCAGACATGGAACCTGTTCATAATTCTATTTCAGCAATGAGATCATGTGGAATACGAGTGCAACTCTGCTAGCTTTGTATTTAGATAATTTCTTTTAGATTGTTAGTGGCAGGTGGTTAGTTGAAGGGAATCCATTTGTAATTCTCTTTGACGTCAATTCTGCCTATGGATTTTTGGGAGATTGGAAAAATGAGTTGTGGAATGATACTAGAATTGGTATTCCAAATAATGATCAAGAAACAAATGATTCCGTTGTATTCGGTGGTCTCATAGCATGGTTTATTGGAGTAGTTAGTTCAATGTCTTTTTAATATTATTTAAATTTTTAAATTTGAAAATGCGCTTTTATTATTACTTATATTGAATAATAATAATTATTATTACATAATTATTTGACTTGAAAAATTTAAAATAACATTTTATTTTAATCAAATATGGTGCAGGTTTTATCTATAGGTTGGCTGCTAGGGGTGCCAAATTTCCAGCAAAATTTGAAAAACTAACAAATAATGCATCATTTTATTTTATTATTTTCAATTCAATGAATAATACATAATTTTAAAAGTATCAAACCGTGACTCCTTGGTAGCAGCAATAATTAAAATATCAGATAAGTGAATAATAAAGTACTCCCTTGCTACAAAATAATTATTATATTGTTGAAAAACTTTTCTATTATTAAATAATCCTCTAAATAATAATCGTAACATTTTCCAACAATATGTAATTATTAATTTGCACCAAGAGCTTATATTATTTTCACTCATTTAATACATAGTTTTGTTATCTTTCGTGAAATCAAGTAATCAACTGCTCAAACATAATTTTTGATGTTTAATACTTACTTAACTACAAATTTGCTGTTAGAAAGAATATAAAGCAAAAACATGTTTTAATCAACTTCGTATGCATTAGGCTTAAATATTGAAAACTCTATTATGCATGCTTTTTTGAACATAGTAGTAAGAAGGGAGGACTCAAACTCACTTTGACATCAATAAGACCAGGGACATTAAAGATACACTATTCGAAATGATGGTTTCATTTAATTATCTTAATTATATTTAATTTTTTATTTTGATTATTATTTATTTACTAATATTTTTTTATTAATTTATTTTTTTTTGTTATTTTTAATTATTTATTATTATTATTTTTGTATTTATTTATATTATTTATTACATTTTATTAATATTTTATTAAAAATACTTTCGCTCTTTTTTTATTATTATTTTATTTATTTTTTATTTATTTATTAACTTTTAGAGCTTTTTCATTAAATATATTTGGAAAATGATCATTAAAAGAAATTATGTAAATTTCTTTGAAATGTTATAATGTAATTATTATCATTAAATAATACTTATTGGAAAAATTAAATAAGCCAAAAATTTACAATATTTATTTAAATATACACAATAGATACACATTTGTTTAATTGTTAATATGATCTAGCGGTTTGAATTGAGTTTTATTTCTTGATTGATTACTTGGAGCATGCATATGTCGAATCTTCTAGTGTCCATAGGCATAACTCTCATTACAATAAGACCAATATATTTTATCATCCAAACATTGTAGAATTCGTTTTTCTGATTTTAAAGTATACAATTGATGGTTGATGCTTCCTATTCTCTTTTAATGGATGATCACTATTCCGCCACCAGTATATACTTTTTTGTAATTTTCATGTGTAAGATTAGAATTTCTAAGGCATATTCCTTTGGCTTTAGAGTATCTTTATCACCTTGGAGCGAGTAGCACTTGGGTCGCAGGAACACCCATTCTTTATATTGAGCTCCTTTATTCTCATCTTTCACTTTTCCGATTACGGACAAACTTTACCTGAGAACAATGGATCGGTAACCGGATAATTTGAAGTATCTAGAAGCTCGTCAGGAATCACTTTTGGATACAGTTGTGAGCGTAAGTCTATATTTTTACACTCCAAGAAAAATGAGTCAGTGCCACCGGCTACGATATTGATTTGGCAATTGAATTCCTCTCTATAACTCAGTAATTCTTTGTATTGAAACTGATACAGGTGAAGTTTGGATAAATCAACGTTATAAAATATTACAGTAAATTGTATCAATTTAATTAAACATTACAACAAAAATTTTTTCATTGTAATGCACTACATTTTAGTATGTAAAATCCATAAAATACATAATTCACAAAATATCATGTGTTTAAAACACACAACACATTATTTCAAATTTCTGATCAAGACACATAAAAAATTGAATTTTACCTATAATTTATTACAACAGAAACTCAATAAAAGTTATTTAAATAGGTAAAAAGTGCAAATTTTACAACAAAACACATGATTTTTGAACTAACCAATTAACCAATTAACTAATAAATATAATATATAAATGTAACAAATAAATAAAAAAATAAATAAATAAATAAAATACATAAATAATAAATAAAAATTATTTATCTTATAAAAAAATAATAATTATAATAATATAAAATAAATAAATAAAATAATAATAAATAAAGAACGAAAGTATATTTAATAAAATATTAATAAAATGTAATAAATAATATAAATAAATACAAAAATAATAATAATAAATAATTAAAAATAATAAATAAAAAAATAAAAAATACATAATAATCAAAATAAATAATCATTGAAATAAAAAATTAAATATAATTAAGATAATTAAATAAAACCATCAATTCGAATAGCTCATATTTAATGTCTCTGGCCTTATTGATGTCAAAGTGAGTTGGAGTCCTTCCTTCTTACTACTGAACATGCCTTTTTTCCATATTTTCATTCATGTATTTAAAAGCTTTTAACAAGAGTCGTTCATAAATAACAAATGTCAAATTTATTTTAGGCTGAAACTTTTAATGAAAAATCTTGAATATTACTTTTTTATTATTCTTGTTCAACTGTTCATTGAATTTATTGCTAGTTCTATATCTTTTGAATTTTGAGATAAATATTTCTAAACATCTAGCAGTGGACATAAAAAAACAATTCTTAAGCATAATGTTGTAAGAATTTGTGCTAACAAATGCTCCATAAAAATGGAATAAAATGTGAATATGAATTCGAAAATTGCAATGTCATAATCTTATTTCCCAAGTTAATTTAAATTTCGACGTTAAGAAGCGTTTGTGTGTAGCAGATTTCTCTATGTCAACATAATTTAAATAGAATTGATAAATACTTAACAGTAAGCTTGGTGGGCTCAGAAAAACGCTGCCTGTTAACTAACTAATGAAATTCAGTTATAATACACCATTTCTATATTCAATCTGATAAATGCACATAAGTATGATATTACAACTAGATCTACATGCATCAACGGATAATGAGCACAAAACTTTAATATAATTGAGCTTTAAAGTATTTTCTTTCTAACCACAAAAATATCACGTGAATTTGACGAACAAATTATCTGAGTAGGTAGATGTGAGTGATATGAGAGTTTTATTGCTCATATAACCTCCAATAGATAGCACAAGTGTTTCGATCTTACGAATGGAGTTTTCACGCTGTTGGTCGACAGGTTATAGCGCATTATATTGTTTATGTATTAATATTGATTTAAATGTGTAAATATTGATTTTTGAGTGCATTGTGTATTTTTAATAAATCGTTTTGGGAACCAAGATACGTGACATAATTATCCGAGAGATTCTTCTTGAAAAGTTTGATCTGGTGTCAACTCAGAAGAATCTAAAATAAAAAGATAGTTCAGTCTGCCATCAAGCAACGGCAAATAGGTTAAATTTTGGGAATTCTGAAATTTCGTTTGACGTTTGAATTTTACAAATATTGTTAGTAGATGGATGTATTATCTCCAGGACACCCCCCTAGAAACAATATATAGGTCGAATCGAAATTTTATGTATGTCACGAATATATATATAATTTTTAGCATACGTACTTTTCACTAAGGAACCGTTTAAAATCAATAAAACCATCAAAATGTACAAGTTCTTTGTTTCATTGAACAAAAACTTTATATAAAACCCACCTAAAATCTAGTGTCATCTCCAGGACCGATACATATAAAATATTTCGGTTGTTTCATAATAACCATCCTATATAAATTTGTGAAAAATTAATAAAATCATCAAAGTTTTCTAAGTTTTTTAGTTTCATTGAATAACAACTCTCTATAAAGTAACCTAAAACACTATTGTCACCTCAAGGACAGATCGGTTTATATTAGTTTGATTGTTTCAGAAATTCACATCTTAGACTTTAAATTTTTTGAATAGCAGTTCTATATATAAATCGACTTAAAACTAGTATCACCTCCAGTACAGACCATATGTAATATGTAGGTCACTTCAATGTTTAACATCAAATTGCTATTTTTAAAGTTTTTAAATACTTAGAAAAATTTTGATGATTTTATTAATTTTTCACAAATTTATATAGGATGCTAATTATGAAACAACCGAATTATTTTATGTGTATCTGTCCTGGATGTGACACTAGTTTTTTAGGTGGTTTTATATAGAGTTGTTATTCAATGAAACAAAAAACTTGTAAATTTTGATGATTTTATTGATTTTAAACGGTTCCCTATTGAAAGTATATGTGCTAAATGTTTTATATATTATTTCGTGACTTACATAAAATTTCGGTTTGACCTAGATATTTTTCTCAGTAGGGGGGTGTCCTGGAGGTGACCCATCCATCTACTATTATTTATCGTTTTTTGTAGCTTCAGTTTATTTTTCCTTTGTGTGTATGAATCTGTCACTTTGCAAGGACTACAAATTGCTTCCCACCATCTGTATGCAAAGTGCCTTTGGCAAATTGATCTTCATAGCGTATTGGCACCATTGGAAACTTTGGTTCTGCTCATGTTAGAGATTTCGTTGAGATAAACAGCTTCTCGATTATTCATTTCAAACACATAAAAGAAGTCTTGAGATTCCTCATTACAAGTCTGTATATGTGCAAGAGCACGTAAAAAACCGATATGGCACTGATATTGGGTTTATAGGGACATGCGCTGCCCTTCAAATAAGTATGTGATTATGCTTTAAGGGGCCAATTTGACTGTCAGGTTGAGCAATGTTATTATTTTCAGTTTAACTATTTAAAAGAGTTTAATGAAATTTGCTT
The DNA here is from genome assembly GCA_022537955.1 of Schmidtea mediterranea. Lineage (NCBI taxonomy): Eukaryota > Metazoa > Platyhelminthes > Tricladida > Dugesiidae > Schmidtea > Schmidtea mediterranea. Next base: position 299,704,611 of record CM039679.1, on the reverse strand, counting down.
TAAAAATGTTTAAATGGGGCCCGGAGAAATGTTTCGATGACCTTAAATAATAAGCAAAATTCTCTTACTAAAAACTAATTAATTAATAAATATTGATTGATAATTCATTAAAAAATAGCATTTCTAACAGTTTAGAGAGAAAATGAATCAATATTCAACTTTTTATGTCCCAATAATTTCTCATTTCCATGAATGGTTAACCGGGCCCGGTCTCATCTTCATTCGGACACGTCAAATTGATGCAGCAACAGTATTTTCCACTCACGCTACTCTCCTGGGACGCTATTTATCAGCAAGTTCAGTCGACCTATACAATAATTTAACAAAGTTTGAAATAGACAAGGCAAGAACAAATTATTTTTAATTAATTTATTGATTTTTTGTTAAAATTACAGTTAAAATTGACATTAAACATTTTCTCCTTTACTATTGGATAATATTTCCTTCTGCTGTTCGAGTCTTCTTCAGCAATAATTACATTCCTATTTCTTGTTTATTTTGAAACTCTCAATATTTGTCAGTGAAATTCCAATTTATTCTTTTTTAAAACTTTCAAATGTTACGCAACAGTCAAATATCATACATTGCAAAATTAGACGTGAAAAGGAAAGTGAAACATGAAATTACTCGTACAGTGTACATGTGGTAGCACTCTGATATTATTTACTTTTGAGCACCTTACGTTTGTGAAAAAATAAAATATAAAAGTAGTATGATGTCACCGCTAACTCAGAACCCTCCAATGGAAAATATTTAGGTCGAATCAAAATTTTATGTAGGTCACGAATATATATATAAAATTTTTGACACATACTTTTCCCTAGGGAGCCAATCAAAATTAAGTAGGTCACGAAAAATCTTCTAAGTATTTGCAAACAGCCAAATTTTCGAAAAATTTATGTAGGTCAACTAAAAATTTTCTAAGTACTTAAAAACATATTAGAAGCGGACATTAGACGAAGTTGCATTTCATGAATTGTTGAGGATTGTCACTTCTAATGTCTGTTTCTTTTAAATGATAAGTGATATCAACAAGATGATGTATTAGCTATGGAATCACCTTTAGCTCCAACTCTTCCACCATTCTTTCTTTTGAAATTAGCGAAAAAAGTTTTTCTAATTTTTCCTTTGTTAAGCCTAATATATATAAACGATACGTTTATGATATATTTTTAGTATTTTCTAGCTCTGAAGAAATTCAGTTTACTGTAGCTGTTGTTAATATAAACACTAAATTAATATCAGTATTATATGCTATTTATAAAACCTTTATTTGAGATATTGTTAGTATTATTATTGTTTAGATTAATCATTCGTCGATATAACATCTTTGTTATAATTGACTATGTATGTCGATGACATAATTTTGGATTTAGATAAAGATTGAAAAACCAATTTGTTTATATTAACTGTATTTGTGACTAATACAAAGCAGTGACCTTTATGATAAATTTTTCATATACTGTATGTTTATATTTATGCATGATTAATACTGGAAGACAACAGCATATACTTTTTTATGACATTTATTACAGTTGACATCCATTATACTCTGATATCAAATAATGCCGGGGACGGAATTTGGTCAGCTTCAAACATTTTACAGTTTTATGTTAAAATATTCTCTATATATTAAATATTGATGAATTTTGATAATTATATCTCCAGATAATCTGATGTTTGTTCCAAATACTGGCTGGAGCGGAAAGTTTGTTTTTCGGATATTATAAGCGGTTCTTCGTTGAATTTTGTGTGACTCCTATTTCCATTAAAATATTTTTTAAAAATTAGTTGGTTCTTAGTAGACAAAACATAAATTATACAAAAAAATTCATTTAGTCGAGTTAATTTAAAATACTTCCCAATTTATAAGAAATATTACAATTTTTTTTCTGAATATTTCACTGAAAAATCAGCAAAGAATAGCAAAAAATACAAAAAAGTTACCAAATTTAAATGTGACGAGTGATGATTTATTTTCAAATTCGTTATGAGAGAAATGAAATAAAATTTTAAACTTTGTTTAAGTGAGCTATTTCGTGTTTTTTCAAATAATCCGATTTTATATTTAAACTTGTTTACAGTTTGCAATGTTTTTCTGCTGTAAATTAATTTGTTTCAATTTTAAACTTCAGTGTTAAATTTATTAAATGCCATTTTGATAAAACACTTAAAAATAAATAGAAAACTGTTTTTTTTTGAAAATAATGTAAATTCGAGACTTATTTGTAAAGTTTCAATTTCAAACTAACTCGACATGAAGTAAAGTTATCCCCACTTTTCAACACAATATTCACCCAGTTCAGAATTGTGAACAGATAAACTTCAGCCTTTGCCATTTGTTCTTCATAAGCAACAAGAACTCTTGAGAGAATTAAGTCGCAAAGATGGCAGAGCAAAGGAAGTGAAATTTTTGATAGCTTGAAATATTGATCTTGCCAAGCGTCCATGAGTAGGGGAATTTCATATAAGGAATTTGCACAAAATGGTTAAAGATTTGAATCCCGATAATACAAAACTTCATAAATTGATCTTACATGATAATATGTCACGCTGTGCAACAGAGCGCTGTATGAGTGAGATTAGTAACACGTTCAAAATACTGGGACGTGTGAGTTACAAATTGGTATTCCATATTTAGTTTAGCTTATGACGATTCTACAGACATTTGAGATGTTCCACAATTGACTATTTTTGTTTTCGATGTTTATCTAGGCATAAATGTAAATGTTAGACCTAGTAGCCCTTATCCAAACTACTCTCGGTATCAATATTAAAAAACCGCTAGAAGTAATGAGCACTTGAATTTCCTCGTGACTAACTTGTTAATCATTGTGAGTAAAGTTTGATTGGTGTCGACTGGCAAAACTGGTCTTTTTATTAATCCTGAATAATGTAAAGTCCTTGCAATATACCAATTAATGGTTGAGTGCTGTCAGACCATTTACGCAATACTGCACCATTTTTGATCGCGGCGCCAAACATAGTTTTATTCAATTTTATTATAGGTTATTTTTTTGTTGCCCTAAAATATAGGGACTACATAAAAGCACGAAGTAAATTTCTTTATCCATTTTTTAGTTTCTATGGTGTTGCTAGCTATATTTTGGAGGCCTTGGAATTCGGAAGCACATCTTAAATAACTCTCTTGATACCCCTCTTCCAGGGTCTGGCTGCATCTACTTAGGTGAACCGTAGCTTAGCATAGATGAAAATTCGAGAATAATTTGTATGGCTCTTCATTAGTCACTACAATGTTAAAATGAGATATATAATTATTTTAATATGAAAAATTGGCAATTTTGAAAATCTATATTTCATCATATTTAACAAAATTACATTTGTTAAATTTAAAAATCATATGTATATATATATATATATATATATGATATATATATAAAATGATATATTTATTTATTTATTTATTTATTTATTTATTTATTTATTTATTTATTTATTTATTATTTATTTATTTATTTATTTATTTATTTAAAATACATATTTTAAATATTGATTGGTTGCAATTAGCATATTCACTTGCGCTAGGAAGCTGGAGACAGGCAAATTTATCATAGATATTGTATTGAAAGAGCTGCAACGCATTGTTCACATACGTTTACTTGTGTCAGTAAAGTCACTGGGCTTGAGGCTCAATTTTTGCTGCATAGAAAACCAGATGTTATCACGCCGAATGGATTGAACCTTCAAAGGTTTGCAGCGATTCATGAGTTTCAAAATCTTCATGGGGTTGCAAAGTTAAAAATTAATAGATTTATTCAAAATCATTTTTATGGGTTTGTAAGACAATTTCCTATTATTATTCTTAATCTATTGTAGATATTTGGATTTTGATTTAGAAAAAACTGTTTATTTGTTTACAGCTGGAAGATATGAATTTCAAAATAAAGGAGCGGATATGTTCATTGAATCTTTGGCCAGGCTTAACTATCGTCTTAAAGTATGTTTTAATAAGAAATAAAAATAAATATGGTGAAAAATAATTTTGCCCAAATGGAATCTTTTAATATCGTTAAATCTTTAATGCAGGAGTTTGCGACTCATTTGGTCGTTTGAGCCATTTCGAAAATTTTCAGAATCATCATGAGCCTGCATAAGAAAATCCCAAAATAATGAAATATAGCGTTAATTTTAATTCAGTACATATGACAAATATAAAATATATATAAATATAATTTGATTATTCCAAACAAAATCGTAAAGAATAAAATTTTGAACGAAAGTTCTTCTTTGTGTTTCCATAAAGTGTTAAAAATATCAAAATTTAAAATCCAAGACGAACAGCAAAAAAAAGAAATGAGCCCCGGGTTCTGATTTAATGCTTATTTTGCCTACTTTTCATCATAATTAGAAAATAACACTTTGAAAATAAACGTTAGAATTTTCATTTATTGTGTTGGGCTCAGAGCCAAAATTAAAACAAAAAATAGGAACAAATTAAAACAAAAGTGAAAATGATGAAATAAGTCACTGTACATACGCACGCACCGCAAGAAGATACCAAAAATAAATGAAAAACATTAATTAAAACAAAGTAAAAATATATCAAAATTAAATAAAAACAAATTATTAATTAAAATCATAAAAAGCATACAGCAGCAGATAGAAACATACGAAAAACAAAATAAACTGCCAAAACCTTGCAAAATAAGGTTTAGAAAAAACACAGGCAGAAGAGGCGACCAGAAAACAGAATATTTGGGCTAAAAAGTAATATTACAAGAAAATGATAATAAAAATAAAATACAACAATAAAATATTTATATATCGAAAAATAGAGAAAAATGTATAAAAATAATAAAAATAATTTAAAATTAATAAAATAATTAAAAAGCCCTAAAAATCTCGAAAAATCGCTCATTGGTCGCACACAGACACAAAAACAGTATATAAACAGTGACAAATTTCATAACTTTCAACTTTAAAACTTTACGACTTTACAATCACTCTTACATTTTTACAAAAATCAATTTTTGCAACTTTACGGAATCACTTTGCAATTTCAAAATTATCACTTTACGATTCTACGAATTTTTGAAATCTTCAATAAATCATTTGTATTACCAATTTCGGAATCTGAAGTAAGGAGCTTTGTATGATTTTTATGGTTTTGTATTTATAAGTTAAAGAAATTTTATGCAATAACAGTGTTTATAATGCCTTGCTTTAATCAATTTTATATACATGCATATTTTTATCTATAATTTTTGAGGTCCCTTTAAAATAATATATATTTACAGTATTTCAATAGCTCTCGATTGGGCAGATCCCGGTCCGGCTGGTGGATTAAGTTCCCTAGTTGTGATTGTGGGTCACGCCTTATCGAAACCTCGGTCGGTCCGCAGCAGGGTCTGGCAAAATAGCACAGGACATCCACGCAGGGCATCGTTGAACGACTCGCAACGACTGATGGAAACGTCGGTCGAGGCGAGCAGAAAATAAAATCAAGGGAAGAGCGCCTTCATTTAGGAGAAGTAGGAAAAATCGTGTGGTGATCTCGTAGAATTTCATTTTTAAAACCTCGAACCAAAAGACGAGAAAATCAGGGCAGGAGGGATAGGAATAGATACAAGAGAAAAGAAATAAAATGATATCAAAAGGAATCGATTGAATGATAAAAGTGTCAGATATTTTTATTCGCTACAACACCGTACACCCGACATAAAAGCATTAATAAATACAATTTACCATCAATTATCCATATAATTATTCTTACTAAAATATCACGCAGCAAGGATCTCATTAGCACCACCGCACGCATAATTCATATAGTTTACCACCGGGAAGAAGCAAATTGGCCGCATAACAACTTTCTTGATTAATTATGGGGATAGAAAATGCGGAGGAGAAATCGGTAATAGTTCCAAATGATTTTCATAGTGAGTATTTAGATTCTATCCCTGCCGCGATGCAGCTCTCTAGGAAGTAATTTCGACAGTAAATAATTCCAGCATTGTAGTCATAATAGGCAGAGAAATCCCATCGTGAATTGGAAGTACCTGATGATATCAACTAGCCATTTTACGAGCTAGCTAGACGACTAAAACCTATAGTTTGATAATTCCCCATATAACAATGGCAATCACACCATTATAATACATGCGTAGAATAATTCACAGAACATGAATGTAACGATTAGTGTGCGCGAACGAGGAATTTTTCTTTTTAACCCCACGATAAGTCGATCGGTAACAAATGTGAAGTCTGACTCGCTATAAAGGTCCTCACACATAGATAGCCCTATTAATTTAAACCACTCAAGTATAACTAACCATTCCAATATCGATTAGTATAGCAATAATTGAAACGGAATCAATAAGCAGCGTCAATGCAGACATTAGTACGGACGAGTTGGCGACCCTCTTCACTACAACACAACGAAGAGTCACCCTAAGAGATAACCGCGCAACTACCGATGCTGCCTGATATTCGGATAAGTATTTCTGAGAATAAACTGCATTCACTAACCGTGTTGTTAACATTTTTTCTGATTGATTGTTGTGGCTAGCATTATTTATATTATCATTACTATTATTTATTATTATTATTATTATTATTATTATTATTATTATTATTATTATTATTATTATTATTATTATTATTATTATTATTATTATCATTAACTAAATATCAGTACCAATATTGTTATATTCGTCACAATTACTAATATTTTAATATACCCATTAACTTTATCACTAGTATGATTTCTTTAACTAATAACATAAATATTACTACTAATATTCTTATCGTCATTATTATTTATATTATCTCTATTAATCTATCTTAAGTACGTCACTAATGTCCTTAGGACCATTATTATTAATATTAATGTCGCAATCATTATTATTCTTTACTATTAAGGTCATCACGTTCATCCTTATTATCTTTATTATAAGTATTATTAGGATTATTACTCTTAGTACTGTCATAGTTATGACCATTCGTATCAGTAACATTATTCTTTTTGTTATTGTTACTAACATTAGTAAAACTGTCCTTGGGATCACCAATGTATAGGATATCACCCCTGTATAGGATATGATCTGGAATATTCTTGATACTATAGACGACTGCCGTAGCATACATTTTTTCCATATATGTCCGCGAAAATAATAATCGATGCTATGGTATTACCATTAGAAAGCCTCTAATCATCACCCTTTTCTTCAAATCAGTTCAACCTCCCAGGACGACTCCTCGACACCACTACAAATAGGGTAAGAGCCCTAGGATCACCAACGCTACTAATACCAAACCGACACCTATTACCCGTTATTATTGAGCCCTTCATTTTTCTGGGTTTTCCCCTCTTAGTTTTTGACATTTCCTTAACTCGAATAACATTCCCTTCACCTTCTTTCAGCCAGTAACATCACATCTATGGCTAATCTAACAGGACTCCCAAGGATTCCCCGTCTCTCCCCATCGATCATTGCAATCCACCAGAAACTGGAGCAATTAGAACGAGACCACGAGGCCCTCCAGAGCAAATATCGCAAATTAAAAGGGACTTGAACCTCACCCGAGGCGGCCAAGAAATTGTACCAGAAAATTACTCGCTTGTCTCGGGCTAGAGATGAGTTGATTACTGAATCTCGCAGCCAGCGAGTATTGATAAAGAAGTAAAGTACGACGCTCCGACAAATCTTCACCGACGCCGAACTTCGGGCTCGTGTGCCTGGAAGTGTATGGGCCCGAAATCTGAACATCATACCGGAGCAACATCTCTCATTGGAAACACCTCGACCGGTTCATTCAGCTCCGATTCCCCAGATCGTCGAACACCCGCAAGTCACCGCGGTCGCATCACATTCAGGAGCGGCTCAACGACGACCCAACCAAAATCGTCGCCGTCGTGAGAGCCGCCGTATGGAGGCAAGCCTCCTCAGAACAACGGAACTGACCAGTGCCCCCTATCGAATAGATGATCTGCCACCTCCATATCAGGAATTCGAGTTTACCGATTTTGATCCAGATATAATATATGCCCCCGCCCTGACCATTCGTTCACCTCCTCGATCCATTTACATCGATCTGGTGGACGACGGAAATGAAACCCACTCGCTAAATCGTGCTTTGGACCGATTGGGCTTGGATGTAAGCGAGATTGCGGCTCTCACGGGCTCCGTTCCAATGAGTCCTCCTCAAATCGATGAGCCTGGACCCTCCACCCGTGTGGAACTCAACATCAGTGTAAATCCTCCCCCTTATCGACCAGCGAAGCGCCGATGTCTGCCAACCGACATCGACGCAGACGAATGAAGCCAACTTATCGAAACTATTCATCTCCTCGCGTTAATCACTCGAACTCTGACCCCAAAGCGAAGGATGTTTTGGTATTGCACTAATCGAGGAATGATATACAGTCTGTTTTTGTTCTCACCTTATTGTTTTTTTCTAAATGTTGCATAAACTTTAACTGTGTTAATAAAATATTGTAGTGTTTATTTTTCCTTTAATTCAAGTATGAGTGTTTGGAGCAAAAATAGTAAAAATAAGGTTAACGGCGTAATAATGAATCGAAAGCAGACCTAAGATAAAATCGCCGAAGGGTATGAACGAAATCTCACGATTCTCAGCTCAGAAGGGATAGATGTCAAGGGTTCAAGGATAGTATAATTTTTTCAGGATAAATGCGTAAGCCCTTATATCGGCAGCAAAGGAACGGGAAAGCGAAGGTCCTTCGAGGAGTAGCACTAGTAGTAGCGCTCACCTGCTCGAATGGCATTCGGCTGTTGAGTACAGTACCAACATGATTTCGGTCATGGGTACGTAACGGTTATTCAAATCGTGCGGTGTATTGGGAAAAGACGACCCTAGAGTATAGGAGCGATAGGCATACCACCATGGCATGAAGAAATTAGAGATTAAGTTTTCCCCATACAACCAACAATTGACAGAAATACAGTTGATAAATGTTTGAATTAAATAAAATCTGATGACATTCAAAAATAAAGTAAAACCCGGAAAATGAATAATAACATGGAAAGTTCATACAGTTTTATTTTTGGAAAAAAAGAAAGTTGCGTTGTTACCGAAAATCATATTTTCACTTATTTTCTTATTTATCATTTTATTTGTGTAATTCGTGTTACACCTGTTTGCAATGAATAAATACATCTTATAATACATATTTGTGTTCTAGATCATTGATTGATTCATAATTTCTCCGCAAAATCTTTATTTGCCACTATTTCAAAAATTTAAAATGCGTTTATTCGTACAACATTTCTACATATCGAAAGTTTACATGCAATTTTAGTATGTATTTTGTTTGTATGCTGAAATTATATTTTCTTCAACTTTTTCATTTTCTATTTTAATTGAATTTATTCGCTGTAACATTTAAACTCGACACATAGATAAGTTTGTGTGTTTCTATAATTATAAAATTATTGAGTTTGTTTTTTTATTATAGAAGAGTTCACACATTTTAAAAAACTGTATGAGAATGATTTGTTTGAAAGATAAATAAGCAAATTATCGATTATTAAAAAGCATTAAATTTAATAATCTCGAATTTTCACTCTTTAAATCTTCTCTAAAAAGCTATATAAAGCCACGATTTATCTTTTAAACGATTACTAATACCAAGACTAAATAAAACATAAACCCTTTTAGAACTTCCTATGAAATTATCTCCATAAATACTTTTAAAATTTTGTATGTATATTCTGTAACTATTTATTAGTATTATTGAGTCTAAAGAAATTATAAATTATTATAATGAAGAAATTTGTTACAATTAATAGTTAATTAACTTAATTATCTTGTGTTTAAATAATTGATTATTTGGAAATTTTATGAAATAAATCTTGGTGGAAATTAATTCGTTTAAAATGAGTTGGATGTAACAGAAGCTAATAAATTGTGGGGAAACATCAGAGAGTCAGAAATAACAGATGCCAAAGTCAAAACTTGGTTCTTAAAAACATTCACAGTTACAAAATCAGAGAATTTCATTATTGAAAGAGCTTCCTCGACGATATCAAAGAATAGCATGCATCGAAGAAAGAATCAAAATCTGGAAGACAAGATTATAGTGAGAAGTTCTCACTGATAACAGTCAAGATTTCAGGATATCTCACGGCGAAATAGAAGAGAGATACAATGTTCCTGAGAAATATACTATTATGATAGAAGACGGAAAAACAACAGCAACTCCATGGGTTTCATTTCGTCGGTGGAGTCAAGACAATAAATTGTGAAATAGGAAATTATCGACAAAGAGAAGAGGCAATAGAAGAGATGTTTTATAGGTGGTATCGATTTAATGGAAGAGTTTGGAGTAAAGTTGATGAAGATCAATAATATTGAAACTTAATTTATAAAAAAAAATCACACTGACGAAGACAGAATAAATAAAGCTCTGATGGGGTTGGCAGGTGAGAAAAACAAAGAAATTGAAGAAATGATCAGGATATATGGCAAAATTTTCCTGGTCTCACAACTCGTTCTGGGATTAACGAACTTTGTAGGAGACGAGTTGCGGTTGTCAGGAGGTCTAATAATACAACATTCATGGCGTCAACCGATGCATAGGAGGAAAAGAATTGAAAATCTGATAAAAGAATTAATAAAAGCAAATATAATTCCGTGCTGTAAGCACTCTTGGAATGCTCCATTACTGATAGTAGAAAAGAAGATGGATCCATTAGAATGTGTATAGACTATCGTGGATTGAATGCTATAACGGAAAAGGAATCTTTTCATAAATTAATGAGCTACTACAGAAGATTCATCAAAGACTATGTCAGAATTGCAGAACCATTATATGCCGTAACATCTGAATGAGTCAAATAAATAATTTGGACTAAAGAATGTAATGAAAGTTTCCAAAAATTGAAGGAAAAGTTACGCGAGGCACCTATTCTCGACTATCTAAGAAAAGATAGAATATTTATCTTAGATACAGACACTAGTTTTGGAGCTACTATATCGGTTTTGAGCCAAGTTAAACAAGATGGAGAGGAATCCTTTATAGCTTATGGTTCCAGACATATGACAGCGCATGAAAAGGACTACTGTATAACCGGGAAAGAACTTCTCGCAGTACATGAATATGTTATGCATTTTAGAGAATATCTTTACGGGAAAAGGTTTATAATTTGTACCAATCAGAAACCATTGGTATTCATGAACACTACAAAAACACCAATCAGTACACAATTTCAAACATGGTTTGCAAATTTGACTGAATATAATTTTGAACAAAAATACAGGAAAAACGAGGAACACTAGAATTCAGATGAACTACAAAGATTTAAAGGTATGACTTCTATCTAGTGTCAAACAAGACATGAGGAAGCCAAAGAAGGATTTATAAACACCCAATCTTGTTTTTACACGATCTTTTTTTACATGATTTTGAAAAAACACGGTTGATAAATTCTACTTCTAAAAAAACGCCGACGAAACTGGCCTCTTCTGGGAAAGACTGCCTAGTAAAATATATAGCAAAACACAAAATAAGAACTAGTGGTTTTAAGGTGGCGAAAGATCGAATTACGTTCTTATTTTGCAACAATGCAGCAGGAGATCGTATACAAAAGCCTCTGCTGATAAATAAATCTCTTAAGCCACGAGCAATGAGAAGAGTACATATGAATACACTGCCAGTTCATTGTAAGGCTAAAAATGCGTGAGTTACTTCAGCAGTTATCAGTGAGCGGGGTTAAATACTTGTTTTGTTCTAGAAATAAAAGGTTTTGTGAAAGATAAGGACATGCCATTAAAATTCTTCTGATTATGTACAACGCTCCACACTGATCCACAAAATAGCACTAATGAGGACAAAAAATCCTTACTAATAATAAAAGTAATTTTTAAATTTAATTTGCGATTTTAAATTAAATTTTTTTATTTAAATTTTATAAAAATTTTAATTAAATGAATGTTTGATTTATATTTTTTAAAGTAAAAATAAATTTGTTAATACGTGTTGAATACGATCATTATTGATTAATTTGTTTAAATTTTCCTATTTTCATTTAAATTTTGTTATTATGATTTCTAGCCCGGAGAAGATTAATAAACGGTCGAAATATAAAGTGAAATGTTATATAGAATATACAGTTGGCGTTTTTCTATATATGTATATATATATATATATATATATATATATATATATATATATATGTGTGTGTGTGTGTGTGTACTTTCCAAAGAAAAGAGGCTATGGAAAAAGTATTGGAGCAACAACAGAAAGATATTATATTTCAAAAGCAACGTGAGATGTTGGAAAATGGATGTGCACAAAGGAATAAAAATTGTTTTCCATTCAACATAAAAATGCACGAATTGATGGTGGATTATTAACAGTAGAAAAGAAAAGTAATATCTTAGTTTAAGTCACAGAAACCTTTGCAGGCTTATTAAAAACCTTATAAGAATTACGCAATATTGGAATTAAGAAATTATTCCATTATATAGAAAAGATATTTTAAGATACAAGAGGCAATTCAGCTTTGTCTACGATGTTGTGATATCTGTTTTAAGAGAAATATCGATCAGATATGAACCAATGAAATATTTATCGCTACATATAGCTCTGAATTCCTAGAACAAATTATTATGGGTGTAATGTAAATTAAGAGGAATACTATAAATAAATATATGGTAGTAATGGTTGATCGTATTAGTAAATTGATTTCTTTCAATGCAATCACGAAGCAAGACGAAGGAACAATTTTCAAGACGATACTTAACAGTTGGATCTATAGTTTTGGAAAACAAAAGAGCATATCGACAGACTGAAGCCGAAATTTTGAGGGAAAACATTTAAATGAGAAATTACAGAAACTTGGTATCATACAGGAATTCAGTTCACCTTACCAGCATCAACCAAAGGGATTAGCTAAAGAGCCATAAGAACAGTAAAAGATCATTTTACATCGATATTGGCATGCGGGTGTGAAGAGAAGGACTGTTATGGACTTTTACCTAGGATAGAGTTCAGTATAAATAGCAGTCAATAGATCGCAACGGGTTTTCACCATTTGAGATATTATATTGGTGAAGTGTTAATTTGCACTCAAACTTCAAACAAACTGATATATCAAAAGAAGAATTGATGGAAGAGGCAAGATATAACTAGATAAGGCGGCAGATAATATGAAAGCTATGGACACGACAAAGGGAGGAGCTCGTGTTTTTGAAGTCTTGGTAGGGGTATTAGTGTGCAATGAACCGCATTACAAACACAAATGTGATATGCAGTACGAAAATCCATATAAAAATATAGGTTTCTAGTAGTTTTCTATCTCATTGATTTGGACTTTATTCCCAATGCAGAATGAAAGAAAGAAGAATCAAGTGGCTGACGAATTGGAGAAAATTTTTAGAAAGGGAGAGTTAAGATATTCAATTATCTTGTATTTAAATAATTGATTAATTGACACTTTTATGGAATGAATCTTGATGGAAATTAGTTCTTTTAAAAATGAGTTGGGTGTAACTTATAGAACGTTATATTTTGATTTTTAAAAATAAAGAACACGTTTTGGGAAATTTTAAAAAATAGAATATTTTTTGAAATTATTTAAAATATAGAACCTTAATGAGTCCTAATGAGTCTTTCAATATTTTAAATGATTTAAAATATTGTTCTATATTTTGAAAAATTTCAAATATTGTTTTATTTTTAATATGATTACAAATAGTTTTTTTAATCGCAATTTAATGTACTATTTTTCAAATAATTCTATTATTTCTAGATCGCAAATAGTGATGTTACAGTTGTAGCTTTTTTAATATTCCCCACACAAACAAACAATTTTAATATTGAAACTTTTCGAGCGCAAGCGATTGTTAAACAAATAAGAGACACTGTTGAAGAGATTCAGCATAATATTGGACTGAGGCTGGTGGACAGCTGTCTCAAAGGTTCCATTCCAATGGCAGGCTCAGTTTTTGATAATGATGATGTTATGAAGCTTAAACGCTGCGTTTTTGCTGCACAAAGGTTTTCTCTCCCTCCTATTTGTACTCACAATGTCACACAAGATCACGTCGATCCTATACTCTGCAATTTGAGGCGGTGTAATTTGTTTAACAACAGAACTGACAGAGTAAAGGTAAAACTTTTAATTCTACGTTTTCATAATGTTTTGGTATTTTGTTTTGTTTAAATCAAAGCAAGTTTGCAATTTTTTGACATTTACCAATTTTTTATCAATTATATCTCTAACTTAGTTTGAAAAAATAATTATTATTTAATTATTTATAATAATTATTTACTAAAAAAAGAATTTAACCATTAAGTTTCAAAAAACTTTTAAAATTTCAACTGATAAATATGTGAACCACTAAAAACGATAGTGATAGATACGGAAATAAAACTGATACACAAATTGGGATGTCGGAAGGAAATGGGTTAAACTTATACTTTGAGTCTTTTATATACTATAATTATTATTTGGTAAGTCTGATTTAGATCTTGTTTAGAATAAATTGTAGATATTGAATTATTTCTTTAGAAATACTCTTTAACTAATTCCTTTAATCGCGAGGATATCTGAACCTATCGTTTTTGGCTACCAAAATGTTTGTTATAAATACGACCTAATCCCGGATTTCAGTTGAAGTTCTTATAGCTGTTTGTTGAAAGCATGTTTTAAACGCTTATAAATTTTATTGGGTTTAACAATGTACATTCAATCCTCCCCCAATGTTCAAAACTTGAATGTTTGGTAATATATCAAACTGGTAACATATTTAATCTATAGTCTTGCTATGTATTCTTTAATTAAGTTTTTATAAATTTTTAAAAACTTAATTAATTGTTCTAATGCAGGCTTCCGCAAACTTTTTAAGTTGCGCCCCCATTTTCAACATATTTATTTTTGGCGCCCCCCACTTAATAAAAAATCATACCGCCACAATAAAAAAGACGTAAATAAAATAAACATCTTTAAAATAAACAAAGTGTATTTTTTCTGTTTCTTGTAAATTGAACAAATTAAATATTATGAAAATAACAGTTCTAATGCTTTAGCAAAAAAACAATAATAAATATTCAACGAAAAAACCATACTTCGTTTGTAAAATCTAACAATTTTAAAATTTTCTGAAAACAAAGAATTATTACATTTTGAAATTTTCTGTGCCCCAATCCAGGGGCCCGCCCTTAGTTTGCGCACCTTTGTTCTAATTAACCAATATCAGCTAGTTGTCATTTTTTATATATTAGATATATATTAGACATATTTTTAGAAAACATTATTACGAAACCGGGGTGATCACTAAGGAATAACCAATTGAGACATTTTCTCAAAAATTTATTAAAGAATTAAGTTTTAAGTTTGTTTTATTATTCAAATATAGTTTTTAGTATTATTTTTTAAATTTAAATCAATAATTACAATATAACATCAGGTTTTTAATACTAAACCTATCAGATGCTAGATCTATAATAACTTTCATAATTTGATTCAAGGCCCAACATGGTCAATTTCGAAAAAGAAATAAAATTTGAATTTTTATGTAATGGTTAAAAAATTGTAAATTAATTTGACTACCTTTTTATAGTTTTTTATACTCATCAATTAGTTGGAACAAGTTATTGTAAATTTGGAATGTTAAAAATAAATTCTTTTAGAATCAATATTAGAATTTGTTATTAATTTTATTCTTAAATTTTCACAAAATATGTCCGTTGATCATAGTGATTTATATCGACAAATAGAACAGCTGAAGCAATGTAAATTTATTTCAGAAATGAGAGTTAAAGTTTTATGTTCTAAAGGTAAAGAAATTTTAATGGAAGAAAGTAATGTTCAAATCGTCGAATCTCCATTAACTGTATGCGAAAATACTTACAGACAATTTTATGATTTATTGTAGCTTTTCAAGAATGTTAAAGATATTCCTAACACAAATTATTTGTTTCTCGAGGATTTCGTTGATTGTGGCTTTTATTCAGTGGAAATGATTTTATTTTTGCTTGCCTACAAAGTCAGACATCCAGATAGAATCACTTTAACCAGAGATCATCATGAAAGTCATCAAATCACTAAAGTATATGGATTTTATGATGAATCTATGAGAAAGTACAGATCAGTTGTAGCATGAAGATATTGCACAGAAATATTTGATCATCTTAGTTTATCAGTTGTAATAAATGAAAACATATTTTGCATTTATGGAGATAGAAAACAAGAAGTCCCTTACGATTGATCCCTGTGTGATTTATTGTAGTCAGATCCTGAAGGTACTCAGTGGTGAGTCCCAGAGGCGCTGGATTTCTGTTTGGATTGGATGTAGTTAAAAAATTCAATGATAATCTAGAAATGATTTGTCGAGCACGTCAGTTGGTTATGGAATGTTTCAAGTTGCAATTCCACGAAAAGATTTTTGACTCCAAGGGATGGATCGTATCAACTAATAAAGATGAAAGCATCTGGACCGAAATTATCCACTCAACACGTATCATAAAGTTAATGGAGATAACGATTTAAAAGGTTACTTAATTTTATCCAGTACATGCAAGTTCATCAGTTATTTCTCCATAATCGGACGATAATATGACATTCGAGGTCATAGGTGAAGATATTATCAACATTTTAGACTTCAGAAAAAACTCATCTTTATTGAGCGTAAAAGCTTTTTAAGCTACAAACTTGCTGTAACTATAGCAGAACTTGTAACTGAAAGAAAAAAATTTGACTCGACTCAGAAAGAAATGATTAAAATGGCCAAGATTTTAAAGAAATGACTTCTACAGTTGATGGATTAATGAAAAAGTTTTAGTCTTCAATTCATTCAATAACAGTCATATTACTTCGAATGAAATTTATTTAAAAAGAAATTCTTTGAATCTAACGAGACTTTTCATTATGCCAACAACTCAAATTTTACAACCCAGTTTCAGCATACAAATCCGAATCCCCGTAAGTCCTTTGTTATATATAGAAGCTGGGGTTGCAATAATCTTTTCTTGAATATATCATTCTAATTCAATGATGAATGTTACAAATGTCATAAATATCGTTACTAAAAATGAAGGCCATTATAATATTGTTGAACAGAATGTTAATTAGTGAATTTTAAGACCAATCCCAGTAACTCTAGATCGAAGATATATCAAAGGAATCGTGGAAAAGAATACTTCATAGTGCTTCATAGACTATTTTTTAGCATAGAAGTACAAAGGACAAATTACTCTGATTAAACAACTATGAAAGTCGTTATACAATTCAACAAATGCGATTTATAAAATCCGCTAAACCCAGTACCAGCCCAATCTAGGGGTGCAAAATAAAAAGAAATATTTACATAAGGCGGTTAAAATAAAAATTTATTTATTTCCAAAAACTGTTTTTATTTTACACTCTGATATATTTCAACCCCCCACTACAACTCTGATGACCGATTAAGTTTTATTTTTTAAAGATTATTTAGCCCGTTAATTTAACTGATGAATTGAATTTCTGAGAACTTATCGAGAATATTTTCACTTGATGTCTATCGTTTGTCAGTGACGTAACAATTGCCTGTATCTCATTTATTTCATGATGATGATTCAAAATTATTTTATAAAATGTTAAATGAGAATTACATTTTTTGCTTCTGAATAAATTTTAATTAATTTAATAGTCTATCATGTCCACAAGTAAACCGAAAAAGACAATTGTAATTTAAACAAGAAAATGAAGGTATTTACGAAATATTTTCAAGTAGAGTCCAAGCAAAGTGAAACAATTGGTTCCTCTTTGTCATTAGTTGGTATTAATTCTTTTTTGAACGAGAAAATGGAAGGAAGTAGTATTAAAACAACATCTCAGTTTCCTAGTTCTACCACTACTGATGACGTTCAAATAGATATAAATGATCCTGCACTATGGCCATTTCCACTTAATTTTAAATGTAGGAATTGATGTAGAATCTTACCTAACAAATGCTATTGAATTTCTACGATATCATAACAATCGTTGTTTTTCGAAATCATTACTGTACAGAAAATTAAATAACAGTGAATCTTATTTGCGAACCTTGTTACTATATTCAGCAAGTTCCGATAAAGTGTTTTTTGTTTGTTGTAAGCTCTTTTATTCAGATAAAACTAAATCATTGTTAGCTACTATTGGAATCAATAACTGGAAACATTACTGAATATTTGAAATCGCATAAAAATTCACCCAAACATTTAAAGTGTTTTGGTAATTGGTTTGAAGCTAGTCGTAGGCTTTAAACAAATAAAACTATTGATAAAAATTTGTAATCTTTAATTATTAGAGAAAGAAATCACTGGCAACATAATTTTGTACCTATTGAAAAATAACTTATGTTTTCGTGGTTCTTTAGACAGATTATTTACTCTTCAAAATGTAAATTTTTTGGGCTTAGTAGAACTGTTGAGCAAATACGATGCGACTTTAAACGAGCATTTACGGCGTATTTCTTCTAAAGAATCTCATGTAACTTATTGTGGAAAATCAATTCAAAATGAGATAATTTTTTTATTGGCATCCGGAATTAAAGACAATATTTAAGACGAGCTAGAGATGCCAAATATTTTAGTATAATACCTTGGGCCGGCTCTGGCTAAACCTTTTGGATTACTTTAAAGAGATATTCTAAGGATTCACATTCACTATACCCGCGATGACAGCGGGATTGAGCAGTATATGCAATACAATGGTAATGTTAAATAATTTCAACTAGTTGATCCAAAAGAAGTTCTGATAAAAGGAAGTTTAATTCTAAAAGATGATTTATATGGAAGCAACTTCAAAGGTTCCAGATGGTAGTGATAAATGAGCTTCACCCATTGTATGTCAGAAAATCTGATAGCCCTGGAAGATTGTGCTGTGATTAGGACCTCACAATCTCTGGCTTTCTCAATAATGGCGCATATCATCCTACTGACATGAAAACCACATTTTTGAAATTGTTTTGCTAATAAGTTAATTTCAATGTAATTTACATCGAATGGTTTTCGAATAAATCAGCTTTTAAAAAAGAATTAACTTTCATGGGGTCACAAAATCAGAAGGTGACGAAAAAAGAAATAGTCACTTGGAGTCAGATCTGAGCTGTATGTGGGATATAAAAGTACACTAAATCCAACATTGTCCACTGTTTATCCAGAAGCGGCCGCAGTGTAAATAGGATCATTATTATGGAGATAACATATTGGAACATTTCTGTATTTTCGTCTTTTGTCCGTAAAAATTCTAATAAGTGGCATTATTATTTTGTTGTGTTCAATCTGACACCCGAGATGAAATGTTTTATGATGAATGCGGAATAAGGATTGCTGAATATTTAGCCGATTCAAAACAGGTAATGTGACTTGATTCGGGCGATAATGACATAAAACCACCTGGCTTAATGACCATTTATCAGTCAATAAAAGTTATTAAAGGTAAGAAACCGCAAAATCTGCAATTATTAGATGCTATTAGTATCGAAGCAGAGCCAGCTAATTTTGAGATTAAACGACATGATGAAAAAAATAATTGTGGCGATTCAAATTTTATTTTCAAGATCTTACCTGATGTTAATTCCATCACTAATAACCGAATGTCATGAGTTTCAATATTTAATGATTCTGATTTCCAAGAAAGTTGGAATTTTCTCATAAAGCTCCCGATTATCTAAAGTATTCTTCGATAAAAAATAGAATGGAAGATAATGAATCTGAGTAAAGTAGTGAATGGAATGATTTTGCTGCTACAAATAGAATGTAAACTTTGGCTTTTGAAGACGAAAGCGCTATGAAGATGTTGATGAAGATGTTGATAATGAAGTAGATAAACCTTAAACTTTAGTGTCAATTGAGTAACTATTATGACCATATCGTTCACGAAGCATATCTAGTGAGCAAGATAAAAGATTAAGTTTCAGAAAACTTAAATTCTTGTTCTTATATAGAACAAAAAGACTCGTTTAAAGCTGATGACGATCAACAGCGTGAATCTTTTAAAGAAGTCAAAGATAATAATTTATAAAAATCAGATAACGAAATAGAAAATGAAACTCCAAAGGGATCAAAATACGATGTAGATTATAAACCGATAATTACCTCGAAATAATACTCGAAAGCTAAATATTGAATCGGTGATAATTACCAAGTTTTTATTCATGGAATCAACAATAGAGTATCGAAAAGTGACATATGTAGACTATTGAAATGATATTCATATAAAGCAGGCATGTCAAGCTCTGCACCCAGAGAACAAGTGTAATTATTATTCAAATATTCAGTAAAAACTAAAAAACACACTTATTTATGTCTATAATTATTGTAAAATCTTTAACGTTCATTCTTAAGAACAACAACAAAAAGCAAAGATTGATCACTACACAACAAAATACACAAGCCGCTGTATACTCGTATTTATATTTATATTAATTTGCTAATGCATAAATGAATTTTAAACTTAATAATTTTTCGTGTGGCCCTTCACAAGTCTAAAATTGTTAACACGGCCCAAGACATGGGTTGAGTTTTTAAAGCATGCTTTGGCAAAATTTAACTAATTGAATGATGTGCAAATTTCCGACTGTGTGATTCAGCAGAAGCTCGAAGCCCGGCGAAAACAATGGACTAACAATGTGAGCAAATTCAAAACTAGAAAAGAATCAATGAAAACAAATCGAAACAGTAGGTCCTGGTACATTTATTGGAAATAGCAAAAAAAGAAGTTATATAATAAAATGGAGTAATAGTTCTATTGTAGTCAGAAAAAATAGTGTAACATCTTAACAGAGGTTGGATATGAGTGTAAATATTAAAAATCTAATTTATAAATAATTAATTTTAAAGAATTTAATAATAAAGAAGTCCCAATATAAAGTTGAATTCCAAAAACCTTAATAAAAATTTTTATTAATTATATGTTCTTACTCCATTTAATATAGCATGCAAGTTTATATCTGGTGGGCCCAAGATTTATTTTAGCATAGGATTTGTTTTCTGTAGAATATTTTTTCGGCGCTTTGATTAAAATTATAAATATGCATAGCTCTCCTGAATGACCTGAATCGGTTTTAAGTTCAATGATCTGGAGTTCCAAAAATTATTTTTTGTCCCTATTTTTAAAAATGCGTAACTTTGTTAATTTAATTTTATACTATTTTTTCATAAATAAGAGGTTTTTTGTTTTGTTTTTGGGTTTTTCCCGGTTTGCCATTGTCAAAATATGTTCAAGGTTAATTAGAATTTCATATGAATATCTACATTTTTAAAATGTTGTAAACCTTAATTTTTGACTTTCAAATAGGTAATTTTTCATCCGGAGTTTATAACATCTACCAACCCTTTAATTGGAATGGACTATGAAGAATTTGCTAGAGGGTGTCATTTAGGAGTTTTTCCTTCGTATTATGAACCTTGGGGGTATACTCCAGGTATTTTTTAAACTTTATTATACTCAGAATATTAAATTAAAATGTTACACTTTGTTAAAACAAATAATAATTATTTTTACTGAAGATTTATATTATTATCTTAGATTATATTATAAAAAAATGCAATCGGTTCCCGTTATTAAGAATAATGCAATTCCTTAAAATAAAATGTTTTTAAGTAAAAAAAACTTTGGAATTCATTGTCTCATAAAACATTAAATATGGTTTTACCGTTCAATTAAAGAAAAGTTTTCATTGTCAAAACAAAGTTCTGAATGAAAAAATGCAAGTACTAGTCAACTTAACGTAAAGTAGTGAATGAAATAGTGTTTTCTAGGTCATTTTTACGTACAATAAATATGGATAAAGGAACATTGGAACCTGAAATATATATTAACATTATTTAAATTCTTATTTTTATTTATAATAACTTTCAAATAATTACAAGATTCCCTCAATATTTATTATTAAAACAAAACTGCCAATTCAATAATGTATTTTCATTTTATGAGCGATATCAACATACTAAATCACGCACATACTATAATAATATTATAAATTTAGTATATTAACGACAAATTTGTTATTGTTTTCGCCACGCAATATATATTAACATTTTAGTTAACACTAAACCTTTTAGAAATTTATTTATAAAATATATTTATAATCCTTTTCAAATTAGGCGCTTGTTTAGAATTGCCCCGCATTTTCAAAATAAATTTTACTACAGGGTATTTAATACTTTTAAAGATGGATTATCAACCTAACAAAAAATCAATGATTAATTTGAACTTATTGTCACTTTATGACATTGTTCGAACCAAGGAAGGTGTCATTAGATTTTTGCAAGATAGAGGTATATTAAATCGACGCAAAGCATGCCTAAACAACCACGAAATGATTTTATCGATCACAGATGAAAGAGAAAGATGGAGATGTACGAAAAAAACCTGTAGAAACGAGGTTTCTTTGAAGTCTAGATCTTGGCTGGAAAACATTAACCTCTCTTATACTGAAGTTGTTTTATTTATATATTCTTGGAGTTTTGAATTAACTTCAATTAAATTTTGCCAAAGGGAGTTAAGTATTTCATCAAACGCAACCATCATTGACTGGCACAATTATCCCCGAGAGGTTTGTGCCAGTAGTCTGTTACGAATTCCCTTGATCATCGGTGGCCCTGGTTTACATGTAGAGATTGATGAATCTCTATTTACCAGGAGAAAAAACAACGTTGGACGTGTTTATCCACAACAGTGGGTGTTCAGCGGCATTTATAGGGAAACTGGAGATTGGTTTCTTTATATCGTTCCTGATCGCTCGGTAAACACCTTAATACCCATCATACAGCAATACATAAGACCAGGGTCAATTATAATATCTGATGAATGGCGGGCATATAGTCAAATTCCAAACCTGGGATTTGGTTACGTGCATGAAACAGTCAACCATTCAGTAAATTTCATTAATCCCATTACCGGTGCAAACACACAAATGATTGAAGGATGTTGGAGTTTAGCGAAACAAAGAAATAAGCGTCATTTTGGGACGCATCGTGGCATGTTAGATAGTTATTTATGTGAGTATATGTGGCGACGAAGATTAAATGGTGCAAATCCATTCGAAAAGATTTTACATGATATCCGTGAATTCTGGCAACCTACCCAATGATCGAGTTAGATAACTGTTTTTACAGTCATGTTAGCTATCTTTAATTATAAAAGCTTGTATTAAAAGTTTATTATTTAAAATAAAATTTATTTAAAAAATGCGGGTCGATTCTAAACAAGCGCCTCAAATTATGCTACAAAGAGGTAATTCTTTTCAACAATAAATAAGCTAGAAGCTTTTATTCAAAAATTTATTTTGTTCCAAAACACTTTAACACAAGACATAATTTTAGAACTAAAATCTTGCTACGAAGACTACTTTCGCCCCAAAATGCAAAAACATTTTTTCAAATACTATTCTTGAAAATAAAATAAAAAATAATTTTTTCTTTCCTACAACTGTTCATAAGAATATTTATTTTAAAAATATTGCAAGCATTTATAAATAACCGATTAAAATGAAATTCAACTTCATCGTTTTTTATTTTATCTCTTGATATTATCAACTATTCATCTAGTACAGGGCTTCTTAAACCATGGGTCGCGACCCCATTTGGGGTCGCGTAGCAAAATTCTGGGGTCGCGAGAGATAAAAATACAATTTAACAGAAAATGTTTTTTAACTTGTAAAATTATTGTTATAAATATAAAATAACAATTATCGTAGATAAATATATCATAAAATCTTCTAGTTCGGAAAGATTGTTTGTAATTGCATTTCTATTAAGAGTATTGTAATAACTTGAATAACATTTACTATGAATTAGAAGATGTTATAGGAATTTAAAAAAAATATAAATTTATTTTTCTTTTATATTTGTATGGGGTCGTCAAGAAACTCGCAATCATAAATGGGGTCGTGAATTACAAAAGTTTAAGAAGCTCTGATCTAGTAGTAAGATTGAATACTGTAGAGATTTTTATATTAAATTTTTATCTACTATTGTTTCTTCAAAAAGACAAAATTGAAAATGTCTTTATTCGTACAATATTTCTATTTATTTTTGCTATCACTTTCTCATTTTATATGCACCTGTTTCAACTGAATAACACCTATAATAAATGAAAAATTTAATAAATTTATATTATATGACATGCAGATTTATCTTTGTGGTGATTTGATTTGTTTGAATGGATAACAACTTTTATTATAGAAAGTGAGAAAGTAATACAAAAAAATAAATTTAACGCGCAAACACAGCACAGAAAAAATACATACAAACCTTCAGTATGTGGAAATGCAAGGCTGGCCTTAGCCTTATTGGCGTCCTCTGGCGGATTTTTCTTACCGCCCTTAAAAACCGAAACATTGCTTTTTATTTTTATGTATTAATTTTTAGTATAAATACACATTAATTATATCCCAGTGTTCATACAGAATGTTTATAATATTAATATACAAACATCACAGATTACAATAGCATAAAACACATTCCACCTGAATAAAACACAACAATAATACAAAATAACTTTAATTACTACTGGAAATAAACTTTTCGGGCTTTTTGTCGGCGAAATCTTTTTATCAGAACTGAAAACTCAAGATTTTGAGCGATGTCATTTTCAAAAAATACTTTAAAAAAGTACCTTAACTGGAAAGTATGTCTTGTGATATTGTAGACCTTATATAGGTCTTAATTAATTTCAGTATCGATAATCTTCTTTATCCACTTGCGACTGTCAAAGGAATTGTTAGTAAAATTATTATGCTGATTCAAATGATGGGTTCAACTTGTGCAATTTTATCAAAGTGACGATTCACTCGGTGTATTCTTCTTAGTGATTTAAATATCGGTTTAATCTTAACATTACCTACTAAAACTTTTGCTGTGATAATGGCTTCCTTAAAGCCGTTTTTACTATACTCTTCTAAAAATGAACAGCATTTCTTTCGCATTTCTGCGCATTCCGAGATGTCCATGTCTTAAAGCCATATTATTTTTTGCCAGATACATAATAATATTCATTAATCGAAAGATCGTGATTTTATTGAAACGAGATCTACAAATAAGCTGCTTTTTGTTGTAATTGTTTTGTAGTTTGAGACTAAAAGACCTTCATCAGGCCATTTATCGACTATTTTTACCCGGGGAAAATTATCAGTGCTGTAGAATGGTGCCTTCGGCCAGTCCTTAAACTTGTCAATATAACATTCGGAGGTAGCCCTATATATTTAAAATCTTTATATCTTGTTTGTTTCTAACGGCACTGCTTTTAATCGTTAAAAAATAATATCTTCAAACTGTAAGAGTAATTTTCTTGTAAACTAAGAATTTTTGGTTATCAAAATATTTATTTCTATTTTGATACTTTTCTAAATAAGAGCATCATTTGATGACATTGTTAGGGCCCTGAAATACGGAGACAGTGTAAGGATAATGAAACAAAATATACTTGCTTAA
This sequence comes from Schmidtea mediterranea, assembly GCA_022537955.1. Lineage (NCBI taxonomy): Eukaryota > Metazoa > Platyhelminthes > Tricladida > Dugesiidae > Schmidtea > Schmidtea mediterranea. The sequence goes on along the minus strand of CM039679.1, from coordinate 299,679,227 downwards.
ATTTTTAAAAACAAAAAATAAGAAAATGTTTTATCATTAACATATGAAATAAAAAAGGATAAGAAGTGGCCTATTTTGGCGCCTCAATCGTCAGCACCCGACCTCGCCCCCAAAAGACCGACACTGTGGAAATGTTCAGATGAATAACAACTCCATGCATTATAGGATTATAAATTATAAATTTTAGTTTAAAATTAATCTGACTTACGTTTTAATAAATAATTCAAAAATCATAAAAATTTTTGATACATAAATGTTAATAAATTTGTTTATTTTACTTTATTCTATTTGGTAAAAAGTAGGATAAATGCGTTTATTCATTGAAACATTTAAAATCAACACAATTGTAATTTCGTGTTTTTACGATATAAACTTATTGATTTTCTTCTATATTATAGATGGGTTTATTCATTTCAAACAGGTTTATTTGTGTCGTATATGTCTGTGTGTATATGCACAAATTCTTAGTCTTTTTTCATTAATGTTATTTAAATTAAATTAGTTGTATTTAAAATTTTGACATTTAAAATTTTATATTTTTATCGTATAGAAACTTTTAATGTTAGCATAAATCATCATTTATATTCTTTCATATATTATTATTATCGCAACTGAAATGTCGGAATATATATGCTTATGTTTTATCCGAGTCCATAATAATTTTTGCTTATTTAATACAAAAAGTTAATTTAATTATATCACTTTAGTCGTCAAAAACTTCAGTTTCTTAATGTACTTTTAAAAGAAATACTACAAAAATTTTTTTTTCCTCATTTATGCCAAGAAGTTTCTAGAAATAATATTCAATTTTTTGTTATTAAACTATAGCAAATCGCATGAATTGTCTAAGACCAGCACAAATATTAAGAGCAGATTGTAAGTTTAAAGGTATATTTTTAAATAGTTTTTAAATAGTTTTTAAATAGTTTTTAAATAGTTTTAATATTTTAATGTTAATATTTAAATTTAACTGTCGTATTTATTATGAATTTCAAATCATTTATTATTAAATTTTTATTTAAATATCGATTTTATAAGAATTTCTAAAGTGATTTCATTCACGAGTAATTTCGGCAATCTTTTATGTGATTGTGGTAATTTAATCCCCGTTTTTTGAATTTGATCAATATTTTTTTATCGATTTTTTTATACCTAAAAGTAATTTACTTTAAATTTAACGTATTTAAAATATTTAAATTTAAAATATTCGCATATTGCATATTTTTATGATTAAAAATACCCAGAATACAGAATTTTTGTACCTCTGTATTTTTATCATGACGTTGCTGTGTGTAGGATCTTTGTATTTGATTTTTCTCACCAAAATTATTTTTCTTCTTTTCTATTGTAGTGAACTTAATTCTCGTCGGTCGCCCATACAGTTTTTTTCGTATTTTAATTAAATAAATAAAAAATATCTTTTGCTAGACACTAATTTGTTTTTTAGGTGTAAATAAATATTTCGATAAATTTAACATCTAAAACGTTTAATCTCACCGGAAGGTCGCATTCAAAAGTCTTTCACATAATAGCAATAGTATTTGTAAAACATTTATCAGTTAATATTCTTATTTAATGTTGATTTTCTAAAATAAATAAATGCTCAGTAAAATTGAGTGTAATAAACTCATTTCAATGGATTTTTACTATTGTTATACAAAACTTAAAACCAACAAAATGTTATTTTTTGTATTTAAAGCGGAATGCACAGTAATGGGCATTCCATCAGTTACTACTAATCTTTCTGGATTTGGATGCTTTATGGAAGAACATCTTGAAGATCCAAAATCTTATGGAATTTATGTCATAGATAGACGTTTCAAGAGTGGTGAAGAGTCGATACTTCAGCTTACTGATGTAAGCATAGATTTTTTATAAGGTTGTAAATGATTATCTATATTATGAAATTTTAAGTTTGTATAAATTTTCATTTCAGTACATAAAAATTCATTTAAATAAATTTATTTTAAAATAAATAAAATAAAAAAATATCAATAAAATACATGTCTGTTGTCATTGATAAACATTTTCAATTTCTTTTTTCGTCATTACCCTAATTCAGGGGTGGGCACAGTTGTTTGTCTAGGGAGCCGCATTCATATAAATCAATTTATGAAGAGCCGCATTGATTTTTTTTATCAAAGCAGTGTGCTTGGATTTTGATGCAATTTAAGTATATTGATGAAATAAAGTCAAATAGTTGTTCACAATATTTATTTAGGGTAAAAACATTATTTATTGAATTCACAAATTCACCAGAGACAGATAGTTCTTTTTGTGTGTAAAAATGAAACTGCTCGTAATCAGAGTTGTTCAGTGAATTGCGACACTAAACCTTGCTCGTTAAAAAAATCACAAAATGTTATTGTGATTGAATTTCGTCAAGTTATTATTCGAGATTTGTAGTATGTCCATTTTTTAGGTATGGATTTAAGAAGATTCATACCACTAGTTTTCACTTCAAACTCGTTTTCCCTAGAGCCTTTAATTTTTCATCGTTACCGACAATGTGCCGTAAATATTTCGTTATTGCTTTCGACTGATTCTTATTGAGACGATTGCAGAACGTGTTTTAGACTCGATGAATATTGTTTCTGCATTATTATTATTTGTTTCCGTATCAGCCTTTGGTTCTTTAATGTTTTTAACAACGGTTGAAATTTTACCTGCAGCTGCGCCTGTTGCAAATATTTCTCCGAAATTTAAAGGTAATTAAGCAGCCAGGTGTAAGATCCTTCCATGTTTAGTTTCCAGAGCTTTGATTTTAGTGATTTTTTTCTTTTGAGATGTATGCTTTCTTCCCATTGAATTTAATGGATTTCGGTTTATTGGAATCAATGATGGATTTTACTTTAGTTTTAAAATCATCATCTGAATTCATTTTTATTCATTGAATTCGAATTTTAAAATAAAAAGAAAAAGAAAGGAAATGGAATATTCTTGAATCCATATCAAGGAGAAGGATTAATTGAAGAATTATTAACGAAAAAGACGGATGTTACAAGAACTGATTTTCTTTGAGCATTGAATACAAAACCTGAGGAAAAGAAAAAAATATAATAAAAACTAAAAAACAATAATGTTGGACGATTTTTAAATTAAAAATAAACCATTTATTAATCCTGTTGACAGAAGTTTTTGTTATTGGAAATATTTAAACTGTTCCACAACTTTAGAAGAACGCAAGAAAGAATTAACCGATTTTCTCGAAGAAATGTCTGTTTTGCCCTCGAACATTTCCGAGAATGAATCATTTGAATTTGAAATTACAGCAGAATAGATGCTTTCTTGGATAATTGATAAATTTAAAGGAAAAATAAGGTCTAAAATCTAGTTTATTGTAATTCTCTTTGGTAGAGTTTTCCTAATATTTCTTCTCCTTTTAAATCATATAGATTGCAAGTAATAGGTTTTGTATTATAAATGTTTTTTATCACAAATATTTCTTTACTCCGAGAACGTGTTGCTCCTTTTTCAAATTTATTTTTCCATTTGAATATTCTTACTCGATTTCCAATATTGAATTTTTGTTTTTCAATTAGATTGTTGTTAGAATAATTATTTTCATTTGTAATCTCTTTTATTATTAAAATAGACCAAATCATCTAGAATATCAATCCAAATTCTATTTCCTCGTTCAGTAAACTTTTTATACATTAGATTTTTAAATGTTCTATTGAATCTTTCTATAATAGGATTGTGTGATGGACCTTTAGATCGTTCGTCTGGCTGATTGAATGTTGAATACATGATAATACCGTTTTCTTGTAAAAAGTCTTGGAATGTTTTGTTGTAAAATTCTTCACCATAATCAACATATAATTTATTATGGATTCTATTCAGATTTGATTCAAATATTTTTTCAACAGGGTCTTTAATTGTTTCACCTTGTTTATTTATCAAAGGAACAGCCCAAGCATATCGAGTATATAAATCAATGATGGTTACGATATATCGATAAATTTTATTATTTTTTTAGGGATTTACTGTTTTAATCAATAATTATTGTTATAAGTACTTTTTTTGATTTCACCTCTGATTTCCTTATAAGTGACATAATATTTTCTACAAAATTTGATTCATAGTCAAATTTTGTAGAAAATATTATGGAAATAATTGTTGGGCCTATATTTAATACAAGATTTACAATAATATTTGGAAGGTTTCATAATTATTTTTAATATTAATTTTTATGTTTTGTCCTGACACAAATCCAATCCCCAGACCAGGGGGAATTCGAATAAAATAATCCGATAATTCGAGAAATCAAGGAATCAAAATAATTCTTGAAAGACTCATCACGTTGTTAACTCGTTGCGTTTGAACAAAGAATCCAAAATAGTGCGAGAATCCAAAGAATCAAAAGTAATCCGAGAATCCAAAGAATCAAAATAATCTGAGGAATCAATTCTTGAAAGACTCATCACGTTACGTTCGAATAATTGAATAAAAAAATGTATAATACATTTGAACAAAGTTATCAATTTAATTAATTGACTAATTGAGAAGTAAAGATCCTATTAGTATAAAAAAGGCATTTAAAAGTCCGGCACAAAGTGACGATTGAACCGGAACAATGAGTGAAGCGAATTGTGAAGGTGAATGAGGAGCGACGTGAAGAGGGAGTGCAGCGAGGAACGCGATGGGCTTTCAAATGCCTTCTTTATACTCATTTCATTCTCTGAGCCTATTTCATTTATTCCTATTCAAAAGAAAGACCAGAAACTTAATTATAAGTAAAATATTCATCTTGTAAATTTAGGAGCACTTGATAAAGGCCAAGCCGAAAATTTTTGTTAAATCTACTACCAAAATGAAAATAACTGTAATATCATCAAAATTAGAAAATATAATATTTTTCAATTTTATTTAAATGACAATAGTTTAATAGATATTTTTACTCGTGAATGAAACAAATTAAAATTTAAAGTAAAAGTGAAAATAAAAATGAAAACGTAATTATATTGAAGAATTAAAGGTTACAATTTTCTTCGGCGACATGCAATTTTCCGAATTTTTTTATTAAGTCACGTTCATTTTTTATTTAATAATAATTAGAATAAATTATTTGAAATTTATTATTATTTATTTTTAATAGGCTAAATTTCTTAATTCAACTTTTCAAAGTTTTCGGCTTATTTCTTTTAATAAAAATGATTTGGAAATTTGTTTTGAGTTTTATTTAAATAAAATTTAGTAAAAATTTGGTTTATTTTAATTTTTAAATTAAAAATTTTCGTACATGAAATTTGATTTAAACTTATTAATGAAATGTGAAATGATTTAATTTTTAACATAAGAAGTTCTATAATTTTCACCATTGATTACTTTTCATTTTCAAAAGACATTTATTAAAAAATATTTGACTATGAATCAATAACGATATCGATGTTTATTGATATTCACAAATTTTCGGCACAAATTTTTTCAAGTGATACTCACTTGAAAAAGGCTGTGCCAAAAATTTTTATTCATAGTCATATTTTTTTAATAAATGTTATTCGATTTTTGTCAATATTATTATTAGGCACTTAAAATAATTTAATTGAATCTAAGTTTTATATGAATTTAAAAAAATTTCATTTAATAACTTGAGGTTTCGGGATACTTGAATCTAATTCAGAAAATAGTTTCTTTTTTAAAGTAAATTTAAGGTAAAATTATATTTATTAGATTACAATAAATATTAATTTTATAGTAAAAAACATTCAATTCCTTTAATAAATATGCGTTATGGACATATATATATATAATGAAATCAATTTTAAAAGTCATCTCTTGACAAATGATGTTTCTGTTTCCAATATATAACTTCCATCAGTTGAGTCCAGTAAATTAAAAGAAGCTGCTATGCTGATTGTTAAAGAAACCTCTATCAGCTCATTGATAAAATATCATATCCAAAAAAAGTTCGTCATTTTTGACGGGTGTAAGCTATAAATTGGTGACATATTAGATGCATTATCTTATGATTGTCCTCTAATCATGCAGGTCAATGCCGAGATTCGGGATTGTTTCTATTACAAATTATTCCATTTCCTTCATGTACATTTTTAATAAAATTTAAAAATCTCCACTGCATTTTAGTCAGTATTCACATATCTAACTAATATCGTCAGTTGATATTAATCTGAAATATACAGTGTTGAATCAATGATGATTTTTAGCTGTAATACCTTTAGTATTAATAATATCCATATTTTAAATTGGACATTGTCCAGGGGGCAATATTTATTAAATATAAAGGCAATACAACTTTGTTGCAATTAATTTTATTGAACGTAGAGTAATGTAAGCATAAAGAATCTGTATACCATTTAAATTTACAAGATACATTCATCTAACCATTTATTAAATTGTTATTATTTACTAAATTATTAATTTACACCATTTTCAATATGATAATAGCAGAACAATGTGTATATTACTCGATGCATACATATAAAAATATCAATTGCATCCTACATATTAAAATATATAATCCATGTCCATTTAAATTTTTTTCAAATAAGGGCGCATGATTTTATGATCTACCTATTTTTCAAAAGTCAATCATAAAAATATTATGTGAATTTAACATAAAAATTGTCTGCTCATAGCATTTTCATTTTAGAAACTGAGTATAAAAAATTACTAAGAAAAATACATAAGCTTTTATTCGTGAATCTGTTACTATGCTATCGTAATTTTTAACTGGTAATATATTAACTTATTTTGTCCATTAAATTTTTTTGTTATTCAAGTTCATTTTAGCTATATATCTAAGACAGTTTTGAAAGATTTTTAACAAACCTCAAAATATTTTCATAATTTTAATTTTCCCCGTAACTTAGTAGTTTGAAAGATTTTGAAAGTTGATTTATTTCAAATGTGGTAAACAAGATTTTTATTTTCATTTCTTTTCGGACTATAAATCAATATTTTATTTCATGGCATTAAATAAATGAAGATAAAGGAAATTGAAAATGAATATAGATCAATGGTAAAAAAAGAAAAAATATTTGCGTTTTAGATTATTTTGAAAAATATTAATTTATTTCAATTTTTTAACTTTTTAATCTGATAATAATAATGGTTAAAGGATAAATGAATTTATAAATAATTATGTATATTATTATATCTTTAGTATCTATTTGAATTCTGTCATTATTCAAGAAGACAGCGCATTATATTAAGGAACAGAACAGAGCGACTAAGTGAATTATTAGACTGGAACAATTTAACATTTGTAAGTAGATTTTGTGTTTTAAAATAAAAATCGTGTTAGTATTATAAAAAGGCGAGATTACTGTCCATGGCGAGGCATCTTCCACACTTGTTTCAAGATAAGAATCTTGCAATGGCAGCTGCAGAAAATTCGAAAATAATTTCAGATACCGATATTTTTTCAGAAGGCAGTTTTCATCTCGAAAGACCTTATTCGGCTCCAAATTCTCCGTCTATATCCGAAGCAAGTGAACACGATTTCCAAGACCCTCCAAATGAAGAGCAAATAAATTTCGAGGTAGACATTGTTGATGACAACAAAGAGCGTGTTGAATTAGGATTAGCTCCAAGTCCGGAAAATCTTTTAGACACTAACGAACTTAATTATTTAAAACGATACACGAATACAAAAATGTTCCCATTGAATAAATAGTACTAAGTTAAAGAATAATAAGGGTGTGATAAAGAAAAGTTTTATGCTTTATGATAAATTCTCTAAAGTTTTTATGTGAAACATTACAATAAAATGTGTAGTAATCTCCAGTTTTAAATTTAAAAATCGATAAATTACAAAATATCCTAGAATTTTATTTTATGATTTTTGCATTGAAAACATTTACATCAAACTCTTTTAAAAGTTTTTATTTCCTTCATAAGTTCATTTATTTCAATTTCATAAAAAGTGTCAATAATCAATAATTCAAACAGAGGATCATTTTAAATATCCTAACTCTTAACATTTTTTACTTCTTCAGCCATTTGATTTTTCTTTCAGATTTTAGGATATTTCGTTTCCTCTTGGGTATGAAAGTCAACTTGTTGAGTGGATAGAAACCTGACAATTTTGTATGGGCCTTTATACTATATATCGCCGTTGCGTCTGTTCTATGGGTGTTTGTGAACTAATACCTCTTCCCATCCTCAAAAAAACAAGAAAGGTTCTCTTTGTGGTGCCTGCAGATTTATCTGAGTTATATCTCGCATCCTTCAGCAAATTAACATTTTGTCTTAACGGCAAAAAAGCTACAGCGAAACCTAAAATGGTCGTTTGAGATCATGTACATTGTACATCAATGAAAACAATGCTCAATTTAAACTGGTAAATAACTCACTGGTTCGGTTTATCCATGTAAACTTATGTCGATACAAAGACTTACACATGTGGACCTAAGACACCAAACATGGAACCAGAAAACTGAGGTATGCAACTCAGATAACAAACCAGACAAGTGTAAATAAATTGGTTAGCGTTAAGTGGAGAAAAGAAACAGAAAATAACGTTACCAAGTCCATTACTAAAAGACGACAATAAACCGGATGAATCCAACGTAATAAAAGACCCAACAATGAAACACCTATATAAAGTAGAGACAATCGTAACGGTAATAAGAGAAATAATGCCGGAATGGGCTGAGAGAAATAATTGGATAAGAATATATTACGGAACATTGATGATCGCGGACAATATTTCACCGGAAATGAAAAGATTTTCAATTATTTTCACTATGACACATATGGAAGGAAATCTTTCACGGCATTATGCAATACTATTGAAAAATGAAGAATTATAGAAATAATTTAGTTGCTGAATAGATGCAGACAGTCAACAAATGTAATGCTACCAATAGCAACAGACTCATCAGCGACAGTTCTTAAGAACTACTGAACACTGGGTCAATATTCAAAGAAAGGGATATCAAAAACTGAACCGTACTATGTACGCATTTAAACCACGATAGGCCGGAGCTGTGAAATTTATAACCGCTAGTGCAATCCAGAATGAACAAGAGAATAACAATAATAATAAAGAAGGTAACAATCAGAAAAACAAAAGTTAAGATAAAACGAAAAAAACGAAAATAATCCTACTAATAACAAAGAACATAAATCAAACAACCAACAGGAAAATGCTGAGAATGAAGAACCAGAAAACGAAGAAAAAAAGAAAAAAAAAGCGAGGACCCCTACTACATGGATTACTACAACGCAAAATAACCAATACTAAAGATGAAACCAAAACCAACCGTCCTTGCTACAACGGTTATTGATACTAATCATGTCATCAAGTTAACAAAAGAAAACGAGGAAGTAATATTTTCACTATGAATATAGTGATATAAAAATAAATTACGAATAGTGTATGCATCTGACTAACAAAAATGCAATGATAAGTTGTAACCTTGTGAAAACACCGAAAAACAGCAACTTCGACAAGATAAAGTGAGGAAACTAAACCTGTGAAGTGAAAATTGAACCTCAGCAGCTCAAATGGTAGAAGTGAAAATAAAAATAGAACCGGAGATCAACAATATAAAGGTAAACAACGTAGGAACAAAACAAATCAAACGAATATGTTCTTCGAAAACGAAAGACGCGTAGACAAATTATGGAACGGTTAACATTGAAAGTAAACAACAACACCGATGGCAACGACTGAAAGATAACTCAAATTACGGGATAACGTCGGAAATGGTGGAGAAAATTCGCTATTGCAACAAGAACATTGAAAGATCCGAGAAAACGGAAAGTGCATCAAGACCTAAAGGAATAACAACAACGGGAACAGTAACGACGAATAAAGAACCAAGATTAGATCCCAAGGTAATGTGCATCTCAGACCACAAGAATTCAATAACAATGGAAGCGAAAGAGGTAACAATGAAAGTAGAAATATAGAGGAAAAAGCGATAGTCGCAGGAAACTTATTAAGTGAGCCTATGATGAAAATATGCATAAGAAACAAGAGAGCGAAAATGCCAACGGAGATAACGACAAAATCCAAAACGGTAAGAATTGGGAAACAGGAGAAATACTGCATCCTAGCTAACCGGAAGGACAGAGCTTATCAAATATGCACACGAAAAGAAAATTATACGATATTCAGAACAATATGCATTTCACCTTCACGGCTGATCTTGTACGAGAAAATACAGCATAATCTTGAAACCGTAACCAAAAACACCCCAACCCAAACAATAACAAGTGTTGGGCTCAGAGCCAAAATTAAAACAAAATTACAAAACCAATTTAAACAAAAAGGTGAAAATTGTATAAGTTAAAACAAAATAATTAATGTCGTTTGGAAATTGTCAATATGGCTGCTGTAACATAAGCACTCACCGCAAAAAGAGACCAAAAATAAAATAAAAAACATATTAATTAAAACAAATTAAAAATATAACAAAATTAAATAAAAACAAATAATTAATTAAAATCATTAAAAAGCCTACAGCTGCAGAAAGAAACATACGAAAAGAAATAAACTGCCAAAACCTTGCAAAATAAGGTTTAGAAAAAACACAGGCCGAAGAGGCGACCAGGAAAACAAAATATTGGGGTTAAAAAATAATATTGTAAGAAAATAATAATAAAAATAAAATCCAACAATAAAATATTAATATATCAAAAAATAAAGAAAAATATATAAAAAATTACAAAAATATTTCGGAATAAATAAAATAATTAAAAAGCCCTAAAAATGGCGAAAAATCGCCCATTGGTCGCACACAGGCACAAAAACACTATATATACGGCAGTCATTTTCATAATTATAGACAGAATTTTAACAGACTTACAGACTTAGAAAATTTTAGTCAGGCAAAAAATTTTTAGAAATTTTCAGACATTCTTAGATAAACAGTGAATCACTTGTAGTCAAAATTTTTATGCCAATTTATGCCAATTTTTCAAATCTGGTTGCATGACTGTGGATTGTAAGTATTGTTTTCTTGTATAAATATATATTTCGAAGTCTTGTTACTTTGATTTTGTTCTGGATGGTCGTGGAATCTTTTGGTGCCACTGTCAAACCCCCCTAAAATCTTATTTATAATACGTATTTTAATAGCTATCAATGGGACGGATCGCGTGCCGGCTGGTGGATTAAGTTCCCTAGTTGTGCTCGTGGGTTGTGTTCCATTGAAACCTCGGTCGTACGCAGTAGGGTCTGGCAATTGCACAGGACTCCACACAGTGCATCGTTGAACGACTCGTAGCGGCTACTGAAAAGTGGCCGGAACGAGCAGAAATAAACTCACGGGAAGTGCGACTTTAGTTAAGCGGGAATAAAGTTTTGTAGGGAAAATTTTAAACTTTGCCAGAAAATTAATCAGAAAATCAAGTAGGAAAGGATAGGATAGTATAGGAACGTAAATTGGAAAGTATTATTCCAATAGTTGAATGATATAATCTGACAGAAGAGAGAAATGTTTATTGAAGTGACTGCAGAGGGTTGTAATTACTTAAAATCATGGGAAACGTAGCGGGAATTAAGGAATTGTAAATCAAATTTTAAAATAGGGAAAGATAAAGGTAAATTAGGAAAAATGTAGTCGATTCCGTGATTAAACAAATGAAATAGGAAATTTACCAAAAAATAAGGGAGGAACGCTGCCCAAATTTTTGAAAGATACATTTATAAATAATGGGTAAAGACGACAAATAAGCATGGAAATTGTAGGAATAGACGAGTAAGGACCAGGATATAGAAAAAGAAAGACGTAAGACCTTCCATCGGCAGTCCAGAACCCGAAAGAGAAAATATCGTGAGTAGTAGTTCTAGAAATGGAGCTTACCTGCTCATGTATTTTCAACCTCTATGTACATTACCAATATGGCAATCACCATGGGTACATAGGAGGGATAGAATAATAATCTTGATGGCGTTTAGGGGATAGATGCACAAATACCCTAGAAAAAATAAATAAAAATCAACCCCATTCGCCAACACAAGAGAAAGAAAATAAATCAAAAGCAGTTAGTATTTATCGGGAAAAAAGGCTCAACAGTTAAAAGCAGCATTAGCACCCAGAGAAGAACATACTATGACAATAATGTTAATACAAACGACAAAAAGGAAATTCGAGAAACGAAACAACAGTGGTCAATTTTCGAAATTAGATGACTACTCGCACGTCATAAAAATGTGGTTAATAGTGGTAGGCCATCCAAGAGCTGGACACCGACGGAAGAGGGATTGAAATTTAAAACCTAAACCTAATTATTTTTGAAATGCAAGCGCTTATCGCAAAAATCGAAGGAACCATAAACATATTTCCAGAAATTCGATTGATAATGAAACGCCAATCCACTATATTACCAAAGATTTGAAGAACAAATGAAATTTTGCAAGTGTAACGGATTAATATTCGGAGCAAGACAGACGAGTTGCGGATGCAGAATATGCATCAACCGCACTATAGCAATAATCGAAACGGAAATTATCAGATATCCAGGATGTGAAGAATCATTGAAAGTGAAAGGTGACTCTACATTTATAGATCAAGCCACAAAATAATAAATAACTAACGCAGCAATCAGGTGCCAGTAGGAAAATGTGGGTGGAGAGGACTTATAAAGGACGCAGAGAGTCCCATAAAAGAATAAGCCGAAAGAAGAATTTTCAAGAATCTGGGACAACATAGACACTGGAAAACGACCCACTATAAACAGTCTAATTGACACTTTTGCAAGTGATGTGATCCCAATCCTCAACATCACCCACAGAAACACCTCAAATTTTGAAACAACCAGCATAAGCCCAACAACTCTTGAAAATACAAAAAAGATTGTAGCAAGACTAGGAACATCATCACAGGAGTGGATAAAATCCCTTTGTTGATTGGGAAATTATATGCTCAGATCACCGATTCTTATCATCAATGTGTAATAATGTCCTAAGACGTCTTCAATGCCCGATAGCTGGAGAACCTACAAGTCCAAACTTATCTTAAAAAGTGGGAAATTGGAAATGTTTCACTTAGCTGGATCTTGGAGACCTCTAGTAATCATGAACATATCATACGGGATATTTACAACTCTAGTAAATTACAGGCTTCTGCAATGGATTAAATCTGGCAGTCTCATTTGCTCTAATCAGAAAGTCATTGGAGCATCAGATAGCTGTGCTGAGTACTATTCTACTATCCACATGATAATGGACAATTTACTGAGGACTAAAATACCTATCCATATCAAGTGGCTGGAAATTGCAGCTGCATTTGGATCAATTCTCCACGATCTAATCTGGCACAATATTGATGAGAGATTGGAAATGGCATTTCAAGACACCAAAAGAATATTCCTCTCTCATCTACACCCTTCTCAAAAGATCTCTTCTTATAAAATCTTTGTGCATTCCAGATTAATACTTATTCTCGGGAGCTGTATCATAAACCATAAGGTTCTTGATTGTGCTAGGAAGACAAGCCGGAAAAAGGGAATCTGTCTAATTGAGTACGATCAGAGAATCAAGCAGATACTGATGAAGGTGATTGAAGATCCCTGGCATCAGATCAATACAGACTTCATCTACGTGAGTTGCAAACTTAGAGAATTTTGTATCATATCAGCATTAGATGAATATGTTATTCAGAGCATAGTGAACACTATGTATATGCTGAGCTCCAAAGATAAACAATTTTAGTCGATGACAGATGGAAACCCAAATGGTATTTTGCATCCAATACTGTCTTCAGGAAACTCAGAAAGTTTTCAATGCACCTTAAATAAAAGTTTGGAATATCAGCAAGGCTCAAATACATTGAGGAGTGTATCAAACTTGAGATATTCTATAATAGGAAGATTAGGTACTTTAATGAATCCCAGCTCAGGGAAGCCTATGAGCTACATAGAATTGTGAGCCTGATTTATGCTGAGAGATGGTTCAAAAATAAATGTCAAGGGACATTGCTGCGCTAATTGGAGAGAGTAGTACAGCAACACATCTGACCCAGTCTGATATCCTCACTGATGCACAGTATGTATTCCTGATCAGAGCGCCAAAACAACTTTCTCCAACTCTACTTCTAATCATCTCAAAACAAAAGCTGGAATACTGTGTAGATAGTGCGGACTCTATTCTGAGACACACATGAATGTATTTAACCACTGTGAAACTAAGGGCAACGCCAAAATAAACACTCACAGTTGTGTTGGGCCAGAACAGAATTTTGTTTAAATGAATTGGAAATAGCACGCAAATATAACATGCAGATTTAAAATCAGACCCATAAACACCAAATAAACAACCCTAAAATATGAGAAAAATGCAATTAAATATAAAATCAAAAAACATAAAAATAAATCAAAATAATAACAAATATACACCAAGATTAGCACGAAATTAACATAAAAATAACAATATAACATAAAATTTGACCGAAAATGAATAATTCATAAAAATTAGCAGCGAACGAATAAAATGGAATATTTTCTATAAAAAATATTCTATTAAAAAATTAAATAAAATAAATTATTCATTTAATATAGAAAATTGATAAAATAAGAAAATAAGGTCAAATATTGTTTAAATGCATCAAAAAGAACACGCAAGGTTAGGGTCACAGAACAGGCATATATACCAATCCATTTTCACAGAATTTTACTGCACTTAGTGCGCAAAGTCACTTTTTCTTCAGAAAAATCTGAGAACCACTATTCAGTCGAATCAACAATCAGAGGATCAACTATCGATAATAATTTCTCCATAAGACAAACTCAGGCATTCTTCTATGTAAGCACTACTTGAGCGTATGTATGGGAAATAATTGTTGCGTATAATAACGAATGTTGGAAGAGAAATTTTATGATTATATGATGATTCAAAATATTCGTTTAAATGAAAGAGTTATATCCGTCGAAAATTTTCCGGCCCACAGCCACACACTATGCAAGATATTAAAATACGACATAACTATCAAACTGTGTAAGTGCGGTTTCTCCGTCTATAGTTTGTACCCGTGAGAGTCCATTCGTGCGTAACGACGTGCTCGAAAGTCAAATCACTTTTGTATATAGGGACAGTGGGAAGATCGGGAACTAGTCTTTTGGCTAGCTCCCTTTCACCTATCTCCGGAAAATTCGACCTAAAATCTATATCATTAATCAGCTAAATTTCTCACTCCGACTAGTCCAGTAAATACTTTTAAAATCTTAATGTTGTGGGGTTTTTGGTATGATGTTCTTATCCTTGACCCCATATGAAAATTGTTGTCTTTCCCCCAATGGTTACCCGTTGCCAAGCAACGTTGGTAATGCAACCACTGGTTATGGAATCGCCAAAGGTGAGCGCCATATAGGAACTGTTAAGGCCCGATTCTATAACGGGTTCAACGCACTATCGATAGGTATGAGTGCGATTTGTATCTCGGTCCTTTTTACTTTAGTTTTCCCTTATTCAGTCGACTATCTGAATCTATACTATCGTGCGGGAATTACTCTCAATCTTGGTCGATTAATTGCAATAAACTATAAATTGATCAACTATAATATTTATTTATCAGGTCATGTTCAGTATTTTTGTTCTACAAGTTTCATCGGCCGTCGTTTCGCCCTTTCGATCTTTCCCGGACGTCGTTGAGGTGGTTTTGCCACGGTTGTAGTTGCCTTTGTTGAGTCTCGATACGCCAGCTGGGCCGGGCAAAGACCAAGGGGTAGGTGACCTCTTGGCCTTTTTGGCAGGCTGCCAGTGCCACCTCCAGGCCGCGAATTTGAGTTTTCATGGCCTGCGTTAATCGCTTTTCTTCGGCCCACCCTCGCTGGGCGGCCGTCACTCACTGATACAGGGTATTTGCTCTGGCTGGCTCTATCCACGTCGATTTTATTTGATGAATTTCCGTGGTTAATTGTAGCAACTGTCTATAAAGATCGGTATTCTCCTTGAGTGCACCTTTGAGAGCGGTGTTAAATATTGTACCGGGATCCATCTCTACAATAAAATGGGTCATTAATGGATCTCTGTGACTAGTAAAATATTATTGTAGATACTCTAATTTTAAGATACACTACGTCAGATCTAAGGTCGTGTGATAGTTTCCTTACATTGGTGAAATATTTCTTGCGAGATTTGTAAATATAAGAAAAACGAATACAACCAGAAAATATGTATTTAATTCAATTATAACGCGAGTTTGAATAGTAGTTTTTCGTGTGTGGTCTCGCTGCTCGACGTGCGTAGGAATGATCCCACTCTAATCTACGATCTCTCGTTTCTGTCCTCATTTCTCTTGGCAGTACTTCATTGGGCATGGATACGGTCATGGCTTGGACCGTCTGATTCACTCTGGGGTCATCGAGCTCGAATGAGATGCCATATGAAGGGGCATATTCATCCGTGCTCGGAATCAGACCAGCCGCGATGTCTTCATTGATCTGCTCCAATTGACGGCGAGCCTTTTCCGCCTGTCTATCGGTCCTCCTTTTATGGGCTTCGAGACGTGCTAAGATCTCTTCCGCCCTGCTTCGGAGCTCGCGAGCCGGATTTCGTCCTGGCTCACGTTTTATGGCCACGTACGGTAGTTCGACATCTTCTGTTCTTCCTTGTCTTCCGAATCTCGACTCTCTCACTGTGGGAAATCGAAAATCCCGCATCCCACATCGCCTGTCTGCATCTAGCGGCAGAGTGGGATGGGAATATCATCGTGATTCGAGATTTGTCCACCCATGAATCTATTGAAATGAATATCATCAGCATTTTATATTAAAATCATAAAAGTCAAATAAAGTTAGGTTTACGCGTACACGGATGATTTGTGCATGGGTTTTATGCGTTTTTGGCGGCACGTTTCAGTAGAGGGTGATTTAAATTAGTCCTCGAGTTTGACGTATTTTGGGGATTTCTATGTCGTATGTCGTTTATGGAAGTCATTTGTGGAATAATTAGCATATAAGTATTGGTAGTCAGGTATCTACGATTTTCTTTGAGAAGAGTAATTTCAATGCAATTTCATTGTCCTGAGGGGCCTCTTATCGGCATGTTTCATTGGTTTGGACACTTAGTTACAATTCTCTTGAACATCGGTTTATCTAAATGGAGATTGGGGTGGTTGGAAAACTATTTTTTCTGGACAGGAACTCTCAGCTAGTGTTCAACATAGCGATATACTACTTCTTGGTTGTCTAGAATTTGATAATCAGCATTCTAATGGGCGCGTGATACAGATCATCGTTCGGGATTTGTAAGTTGCAATCCCAGGTTAGCACTTTGACGGGTGAATCTTTGTCTCTTACACATGCATTTAATTTCATAAATAACTTTGAATTCAGCGGAAAAATAATAGAGTGGCATTTATTTATTTAAATTTTCATTATTGTGATCTGTGTTTTTCTCGCCTTTTATCACATTTTCTCTATTAGCGTGAGTATCTTATTCCGATTTTGATCCCTGAGAGACGGTGTCAGAGTCTCATAATGAATAACCGGAATTCATGAAATTCAATTCGTAATTAAAATAGACAAAATAATTAAACGAAATCCTCACTTTCTTGAGCGTCGGTCCGACGCTCCATCGTAATTTCTTCATTTTCTATAACCGGAGAGGGATAGTTCCTGATTCGAGAAGCAATTCGCCTGTTAGAATTCATTTCAATATCTCACTGTAATTTTGAATTTCCGACTCCGACTAGCTTATTTATATTACAACTTCTGCCCCGTAGGTGTGTCTGAAATCGTGTTCGGGTCAGGGCATATAATGTGTGCGTTCTATTCCTACCAGAGAATTTCTGTGGACGTGGAATTTTCTATCCACTTATTGATCGCAAATTGAGCAGATCTGCCACGTCTATCATTTATTCAAAGTGCATTTTACCAGGTTGATTTCCGTTCTATCGATTAGTCTTAAGACAACGTTGTTGATTATTCGTCGGAATTTGGAGCCTTATTATATATCTGAACTCCTTCAGGTTAGATGAATTTACTTATATTCACTGCTTAAACTATTTTCGATTTCAGTTTCGCATCTCACAAAAACGAGATTATTTTATGATTTATGTCAAGCCTCAAAATTCGCTGATGTTACGGAATCCCTCATATATTTTTCTTCTAATTCGTTGTGATGCCATTTATTGTTAATTTGTGATCAACTTCTATATGCTTAATGTGATCATTATGTATCGGTTGTTATATAAGTTTATTTGAATTTTCTCTTTTTCTTATTTATGATTGATCATCCGTTATCCCTAAAGGGGTAGTTTTTCACAATGTTATTTCGGGACGAAATACGTACTTCGTCTGGTCAGTGCTGTATTTTATGTGGCTTTTACTTAAAATGACCATTTCCTCCGGGGGTAAATTCGTCTTTATACCTTACTACAGGTTCTTGAGTTATCTTACACCCAGGTGAAGTTCTATCACTTGTTAACAGATTTGGGTTGCTTCTAATGCGGATAATTTCTATTCCCGACTGGTGTGAGTAATATTATGCTATTATTTATTATTTTTGCTGAGATTAATTATAATTTTTGGGCGGCCTGTTGAATAGTGATTGATCCCTATGGTTATAAATCGCTAAATTACAAATAGACAGAGCTATTGGCAGATAAACTGCACCTACACAGCCTGAATTGTGTATTGATTTTTCTTTCTTGCGGTGCGTGAGTGTCTGTGGGCCGGAAAAATTTCGACGAAAAATTCGTTATATCTATTTCATAATATTTATTGACGAAATCAGTTGTAATTAGCATAGCACATTTCATCATCAAATCATATTCAAGACTTTCCCCACGCCGACGCCCAAGCAGAGCTTTTACGAGGTTACAAGGACGCGACGTGGAGAAAGTTTTCGGGCATTCCTCAACTTACATCGATAGTTTGGTTTCTCAACTGGTTAAGAATAGATCAAAACTGATTTGCTCAGAATAACTGGTTCAAGTTTTTCGAAACTGATTCTTTGTTAAAACCGATTAAAATTATGTGAAAATGAATCGGTATATACACCTATTGTATGACTCTAACCTTGCGTGTTAAATTTGATTTAGTAAAACAAAATTTGAACTTGTGATTTTCTAATATATTCTATTCTTAATTTTATTATTTTTATAATTTAATTTGACAATTTTCTTTTTATCTTTTATATTAAATTGTTTCCAATTCAAATTATTCAATTTTTGTTCCATTTTTTAGTAAATTGTCAAATTTCGGTAAAACTTTCGTGTTCTCATGTTATTTTTATGTTTATTTTGTGCGGATCTTGTTGAACTTTGTTATTATTTTAATTTATTTTTGTGTTTTATGATTTTATATTTCATTGTTTTCTTTCTTATATTTTAGCAGGGTTAGTTGATGTTTTATAGGTCCGATTTTAAATCTGCATGTTGTATTTGCGTGTGTATTACCGATTCATTTAAACAATTCTCAAGGCCGTTTGTGTTCTGGCCCAACAATGTTAACACATATTCCTTAGGATTAAATTCAAAAGAACGGGAAGTGGAAACTCGTGGTCGATGCAACTGATTTAAATAAACTAGTGAATAACATTCTTTACTGATTAAAATACCTAAAATGAAAATAAGATGTATATCGAATTAACTTTAAGCCCAATAACTGTATAATTTTATTGGAACGATAGTCAGCCATAGTCAATTAATTATTTATTATAGAGCTACGTTAGTAAAAAACTTATAAAATTCTGACCTAGATAATAGATAAGAAATCGACTATTAGATACTAGCATAATAGTACCCTTTAAATAAAAGGATAGCGACGAGTGATCTAGTAAAAAGAATAGCGATAATAGAATCCTAATAACGAAGTAGGTCTAGTATTCTCACCTAAATAAAAAGTATTATAACAATAAATTAATCGAGATAATTTGAATTAAGACCACTTATCATTTATTATAAAAATATAATAACCCTTCCACGTAGATAAAATCATTGATATAAAAATAATATTAAATATGAACAACTAAATTACAATAATAATAATAAATAATAACGCCCGTGTGGTTTTGAGCAGAAAATTTAAAATTATAAAAAAATGGAAATTTAAAGAAAAATAAAATAAATAAAAATTTAATAAAAATTTTGAGATATAAAAATATAAAAATTTAAATTTAAATCGAAAAGAATAAAATTTTTTATAATTTTGAAATATTCTAGAAATTCCTTGTTTTACTGCATCAAAACACACACACAAACAATCATGATATATAAGGAGGTGCTGGTCTAGCAAAGTCAGTCATTTTTACCTAGTCATTTTTACCTTAGTCATTTTTATCTAGTCATTTTTACCTTTTTAACTCTCTCAAAAAATTATTTTATTTGAAGCAAAGTAATTTTATTTTTATTGTATTTGATTATGTTTATGGTTAATATGAAATAGTTATTGATGATTTTTTTATTATTATTTTTAAATTTTTTTTAAGCTTTAAAGAAATATTTTTTTTATGATCGATGAATTCGACTTAACTCGGTTATTGTTGAACCTCCATCATAAAAGAATTTAATCTTAGAGCACATTAATCGAATTATGACCTACAAAAGTAGAATACACCTACATACAAGAAAGTAAAATCAAATTGTTTTCTTTTCGGTACCCCGGATCGAACCGGTTCAATCAGCCACATATCAGATTTTCTTTGTGACATCACCTTCGAATCTAATTTACTTTCTAAACACAAAAGCCAAAACCGATTTTGAATATCACTCCAAAAATTTACGTTATCTCATTATTTAGATTTCACTATTTCGTTAGAGAAAATTTTCGGTCAGTTCATAAAACCAAATCCACTACCCTATAACCCACAAGACAACTGTTGACGTGACTATTATGCATATAAATTTATTATTATTACTAAAAATTTCATTATTAATTTCATTATTATTGTTAATTATTATTATTGTTAACATTATTATTTTTATGATATTGTTGCTGTTATCAATATTAATATCTTCATATTGTGATTATCATTAATTTTATTATTATTAATGTTGTAAGCTTCGTATTTTTCATTATTTTGGTTATTATTGCTAAGATTTTCATTATTTTCATACTAGTATTACTATTGTTATCATCTACTGTTATTATTATTGTTACTAAATGATTATTAATATTATTATTATTATTATAAATATTATTAGTATACTACTATTGTTGCTGTAATATCTATATAGCACCATTAATATTACTTTTATCACGACTCCGATGTTATTAATATCAATATTATTATTATTACTGTTATTTTATTGTTATTATTATTATTAAAATTATTATTATTATTATTACTAAAATATTATTGTTATTATTATTATTATTATTAGTATTGTTAAAATATTAGCATTATTGTCATTAGTATCTATATCACGGTTGTTATCACTAAGTTCTATGATTATTATTACTATTAATATTATTATCATTGTCACTACTATTATATCAAGTTACTCAGGAATGAATATTATTATTACAAAATTTATTATTATTATTATTCAATGAATATTACTAATGTTAATATTATTAAGATCATCAATGTTAAAAGTAAACGCATTAGACTTTATTTAAATAAAAAGACATAAAAAATCTTGTCACCTGCACAAAAAATAAAGTTGCCATTAAATAATCTCCAAATTTCGGGATTTTCTTTGCGGGTTGTTTCTGAGTGTCCTGTAATTTAAGGATGAAAGAAATAATTAATAAATGGAATATCATACTTGATGGCAGACGTTGATCCTAGAAATTGCCTCTTGAGGAGATCTGACTGATCTGGAGAACCTAAAATACCTAAAAATATCAGTTAAAAAATACAAAAATTATAACAGAAAATTACCAATTGTTTGACCCGTTGCTATGACAACGAGCGAAAAGCGAAAGATAAAATACCTAAGTACAAGATAACAAAAATAAAATAAGATATTTTAATTTTTAATTTCCATTTTAGAATAAAAATTTTTTTTGTAAATCATTTTATGGTAATTTGAATTAGATATTTTTATATTTGGATTTAGTAAGTTTAAATTTTGTGAATTAAATTAGCTCCTTAAATGAAAAATTGGAAAACGTTTTCGTGAAAAATATAAATTTCGTATTATTATTATAACATTAATAATATAGTTACTATGCGTCTACCCTTGGTTATCACAGGCATTGTCAATGATATTGTTGTTAGTATTTGTTACAATTAGGTGGTTATGAGTACGATGGTAGATGCCTTTAGGACGTATAAGGAAATGAAGGGGACATACCCATCCCTTCCCCTATCTAGATGGCATAATACTTACCCTAAAGATATTGTTTAAAATATATCATTATATTAACACTAGTTATGTGCAAATTAGAGTTAATAAAAATGAAACTAAAAAAAATTTTGTTTAGTGGACCCACACAGAAAGATGTTGGAACAATTTCGCAAAGACATAGCCGGATATCATCAACAGCAATAGTTCAATCCCAGAAGGCGGAGGCCATGGTGCGAAGTGCCGCTACATGGAGCAAACGTGGCTTTGCCCCGAGGCAGCAACCAAGTTAAGAGTAGAAATGGACACATTGAAGGCTCAGTTAAGTCAGAAGAACGAAGCCCTGTGGCTGGCCGAGCAGAAGGCCATGAGCTTGAGAAACAGGTAGCCGAGTGGAAACTTAGAAACTACATCCGTACAGGCTCATGCAGAGTGATGTCCTGCTATCGGCAGAACAACAGGCTATAGTACTGCGGAATGTTACTGGAAGAGATGACGATGTAAGGACTATGACACCAGGTTCCTCCCGTCCGTCAGGGGATTTACCTAAAAGGAACCGCAGGAAAAACAGACCAAGTAAAAAGGAAAGGGAGCGACAGTTTAAGTTGAAACGAGCTCGCCTGTTTGGTCATATTTTGGACGCCAATGGATTTTAACTCAATCGTTTGGAAATGTTGAACACCTCTAACTCTGTGATCATATATTTAATTTGACTATAATTTATCAATGTTAATTGTTTATTTATCTTAAATATAATCTGTTAATGTTAACTTTAATGTTGAAGTTGCCATTGGTGTTTGGATTGGGGTTGAAGTTGTTGAATATGGAGGAACTGAGTGATCAAATGATTAGGTAAATTATGAATTAAATAGATAGATAGGTGAGAAGGGGACTATCAAGTAGAGCATGAAGTCTTCTATGACAGCTCATGGACCCGAGGGGGGTTAGGAAATTAGCAGTTCTTGAAAAGGAGCTCACCTTTTGCTAACCTTCCACCCACTAGTTCACAGTACCATCGTCAATTTTTGACGGGTGACTAGCGGTTCAATTCTTGTGCAGGGGCTGGGTGGGATAGTAACCCTTAGGCAGTTCAAACTATTTTAAGGACCCATGAGTGCCCAGCAACTTCATTTCTCAAGTTGAGTTGTAAATCACTTAATTTTAATGCTTCCCTAAATTTAAATTTAATTCAAGAAATGAATATTTGTTTTTGCGATTGAAGCTACATTTCGAGGAGAATTAATTAATTAAAATTAATAAATATTTTCATGTATGCAAATGAATAAAATTAAATTTGACCGGTGATAAGATGTTGGACAGCTGTGTGGCAGTAGTCCTAACAGCCATGTCTTTCCTCCACTTATCTCATCACTAGGCCCTCTGTAGAGTGTAAAGCTGGTACCGAGAAAGATTTAAATATAATACATAAAAAATATGGAAGAATAAAAATGAGTAAAACCGTTTTAACAGAAAATTAGAAAGAGATGAAAAGAAAATAGTGATGAAAAATCAGAATTAAACTAAAATGATAATTATAAAAACATTTTATCTCAAACGTCGTACATTGATTCAAATGAATGTTATAACTAGAACATCTAGAATAAAAATTATTAGTTTCTGTACCAATAAAAACACTCTTTATACAATTTTTTTCCATAAACTACTTCAACTGAGCTAGGTTTTATAATTGATTGTATTGATAAATTAATTTCAAACTCTGTGTGATGTAATGCTTCATCTCAATGTCTTAAATTGTTTTTCTTCTCAACAACAAGACGATTGAAATAACAGGCAAACAATATATATACTATTTATACCATTTTGTTATTATTTTGATTTATTTTTATGTTTTTGATTTTATATTTTAATTGTATCTTTCTCGCATTTTAAAGTTTATTTGATGTTTATGGGTCTGATTTTAAATCTGCATGTTATATTTGCATGCTATTTCCAATTCACTTTGTTGGGCTAAGTTTTATTTAAATGAATTGGAAACAGCACGCAAACATAACACGCAGATTTTAAAATCAGACCCATAAAACATCAAGTAAAACCTTAAAATGCGAGAAAGATATATTAAAAATATAAAATGTAAAAACATAAAAATAAATTAAAATGCATCATTTTTCAATCTTAACCTATTTTAATGCCATAATAAAAATAGAAAAAGAAAAATCTAAACTTAAAATATATTATTTACTAAATCAACTAGATTAAAAGTAAGAAATTATAAAATGAACTGCCTCACCCGACGCGTAATCCCTGAACATATTTCTTCCTTTTTTGTGGCACAAGGTTCCTGAAAGTTCTTAACGCCATTTTCCATTCGGTTCTTTTTTAGTCTGATATTTGTAGAATAATTTCCTTGTTCTTTCCTCCGGTCCGTTTCATGGATATTGACATCATAGTTTTTTGTACGACTTCGGTTTGACATATTCATGATAAAGTGATGGTGGTCCTCACCTGGCATCGGGTATTTATATGAGTGAGTGATTCATGCCTCACGTGATCGGGTAAGTACTGAACGCTTGTGGCGGTTTCTCATTGGTTGCTCTTTAATTCCGAATTCGTTTCTCTAGGAATCTGGCATGCCCTTGAGCACTCGGATGCTTGTGTTGGTTGTTGGGTGTGCATTGCTAGTTGATGTCTTCTTTCTTCATATTCAATACACACCAATTTCGGAAGCATTAGAGTGGTGCGCAATTCCTTGACACACCAGAAGTCATTGACATTTTTTTCTGTCGTTATTTTATATTATGTTCATTATATGAATTGATTGTAAGGTTAATTTAGTGTCCTATTAATAGTATAGGTTGATTTTTTTTGAATTTAAACTTATATTATATCGGTAGCATATGTTAATTTTTTGGAATTTCTACTAATAGGTATTAACGTATAGAATAATATGAATTTTGGTTTATATCATCATAGATGAAGGCGGCCGTAAGTGGCTGATATTTATTCGGATTTTTCTAAAGGATTTCCCTTTAGCCCACCAACCCTATTAGCAGAGAACCGTGAATAACTTATTGTTTTCTAACCAACCCGAGAAACGTAAAAACTGGATTATATATGTTAGGCCAGGACACGAATTTGTTTAAATGAATCGGTAATACATACGCAAATACAACATGCAAATTTAAAATCGAACCCATAAAACACCAACTAACCATGCTAAAATATATGAGAAAAAAAAATTAAATACAAAATCAAGAAACAAGAAATTAAATTAAAATAATAACAAAGTGCAACAAGATCCACCGAAATAAACACAAAAATAACATGAGAACAGAAAACTTTTACCGAAATTTGACAATTTACCAAAAAATTGAAATCCATAAAAAATGGAACAAAAAATTAAATAATTTGAATTGGAAACAATTCAATTATAAAATTAAAAATAAAATTGTCAAATTAAAGTATAAAAATAATAAAATTAAGATTAGAATACACTAGAAAATCACAAGGTCAAATTTTGTTTTACTAAATCAAAATTAACACGCAAGGTTAGGGTCGTACAATAGGTATATATACCGATTCATTTTCACATAGTTTTTAATCAACTATTCAGTTTTAAAGTACTAGAATCAGTTTTTACCAGTCTTAACCAGTGAAAGATCAAATTCTAAATGTGAGTGGAGGAATACTCGAAAACGTTCTCCACGTCGCGTCCATACAACCTCATAAGAGCTCTGTTTGGGCGTCGGCGTGGGGAAAGGATGATAGTGTCGTTGATGAATGATGAATATACAATATGGATTATCAAACATCATTATATGCTAATAAAACTTTCACTATACAATGTTTTGTCGAAATGTTTCCGGCCCACAGCCACTCACGCACCACAAGAAAGTAAAATCAACATAAAATTCAGGCTGTGTAGGTGCAGTTTATCTGCCAATAGCCTGTGCCCGTGAAGGTTCCGGCGTAAATAACGCAGGGCCTAAACGTCAATAATATCCGTCATAGGGGAAATTGGGAGGGAGGAAGTAGTCTTTTGTCTACTCCTCCACCACTCATTTTCCTATAATTTCGACCAAATTAAAATCATTGCACACAACGGCTAAAAATCATAAACATTGAGTAGCTCGGTGAGCACTCTTAAAATCATAATATTAACATAATTAACCTAAGGTCAAATCAAAGGGATGGTAGTAGGGAAAGAATTCGGAAATAATTGTTATGTCTAAACTACTCTAACTAAATTCTAAACAAAAATCACGATATCGTACGAAAAAGCCCGCGAGATTAACTACCCCAAAATAATTAATTAGTATAAATCCAAAACGTAGCTAAGGATGATGATGAGAGGCTAACGCTACGAACATCGACGCCATCGGTATAAATTAACTTAACCCAGATAATAATACAACCAAAATTTGGTCACTGCGCAGAATTTATTCATAGCAAATAAATAGCCCAATTTAATAAAAATGGTGTTATTATCTTAGGAGATGATATTTTCGTTTAAACTAATTTACCTGTTGATTCAAATAGTCTATTCGTACTTGCGCAAAGGTAAAGATAAATTATTATCCAAAATGCCTCCTTCAAAAGTATAACCAACCACCAGTCAAAGTAACAAAATTTAATAGAATAACATTGCCTGCATAAGTCAGGATCAGAAATTATCCGCATTAAAATCAACCCACATTTATGACCAAATTATAGTGCCCCATTTTGGTATACGATAAAATTACGAAACTGAAACTAATATACACAAATCGAATTTACCACCAGAGAAGCAAATCAGTTTAGGGTTAGATAAAATAAGAAATAAAATACAATCCCGACCAGGTGAAAGGCATACCACGTCCCGATTAATGTTGTAGACGATCGCCCAGTTAGAAACTCACGCTAATCAACCACAAAAAGAAAAATCAAATAAAAACATTATAGCAGTCGATGCATATAGTATAATAATCACAATGAGCATATCAGACGATAATCATCAATCAATTAAGAATGACGTCCAAACAGATAGGAGGAGAGCAGGTTAGAAATCCTTCGACGTCGGTTGAATTTGTAAATCTACCAAGATCACAAAGAAATTTCGGTTTCGTAAGATGAGAAACTACAATCAGGAATAATTCATTTAGTATAAATACACAAAGTTTATCTAACCTAAAAATTTTCGGTAATAAAATAAGATCCAAATTCCAACGAGGAGACAACCACAGACCGGTTTGGAAACGATTAAGTGAACGAAAGCCAATAGTACAGATTGATAAAATTCCTTTTGAACAAATAGTAGACGTGGCAATGCACGATCTACTCGATTCAAATCAGTAGGTGGGGTAAGAAATTTCCACGTCAGGAGAAAACATCTGGCGTAAATCGATCGCAAACATTATGGACACTGGCCGGAAAACGAGGTAAGGAAATTCATAATATTACTGAATCGCCAGAAGGTTCCTAAGTGACAGAATTGCATAGTGTAGACACACCTGTGGGCTAGAATGTGCAGTATAAATAGACAAGTCAGTGACGAGACGTTTGAAAGATTATAGCGAAAAATTAAAATGAGTTTCAATAAACAAAATGATTCGCGAGTCAGAGGCCGCCCCTCTCACATTACGGCCACGTAAGAGATCACGATGGAGCGAATGACAGACGCCGGCGAAAATAAGAAATTCATTTAGTTATTGTACTCTTTTAATTGCAAATAAAATTTCATACAACTCGGCCAGCCATTATAAAACTCTGGTACACGCCACTAGGAGACCCAAGTCGGGTCAAGGAAAAAATGCCCCTGCTGATGGATAAAATGTCATGAAAACCGAGGAAGACCCCGATCATAACAATGAAATTTAAATAAATAAATGCTAGATTGATATTTTTGTCCAAATTCAAGTTTATCATGAATTCGTATGCATAACTAAAAGATAAAGGTCCGCTGAACGATTTACTAATCTCGAATTACAATACTAAACCGTGAACAACATCGGGCGATTTCATTAAGGTTAATTAGAAATAGGCTGAACACCAAACTCACGGTATCTAGGAAATAACGTTACGTCAGTGTAACAATGTGTTGAGCGCCTGCTATGATTTTTCTGTCATGAACAAACAGTTTGATTTCTTTGTCAACTTCACGATACATCGATCCCCATTAAGATAAACTGACTTCTAAGCAAAAATGTAAATGAATTTTTCATGCCTCCGTGTCCAAACCAACGAAACTCACTGATGAAAGGCCACTTAAGACAGTGAAAATTTCATTGATCCTACACTTCGTAAATGAAACCGTAGAAATCAAACCACCAAATGTTTTAGTAGATTGCCTTCGTATTCGTTAAATTAATTGACCATGACTTAGAATAATTCACGCAAGATAATAAAGATTCAGTCGAGGGTTGAAAAAGAGATAACTGATCGAATGAGAGAAATATTAAAGTGAAAGAGACCAGGATAAAAATCGCACACATACCTTCTATCGGTAGTGCGTTGAACCCATTATGGAATCGGGCCTTAGCAGTTCCTATATGGCGCTCACCTTTGGCGATTCCATAACCAGTGGTTGCATTACCAACGTTGCTTGGCAACCGGTAACCATTGGGAGCAAGACAATAATTTTCATCTGGGTCAAGGACACTGACACCATAAACCCCACATATATAAAACTCGAAATGTCGTTAAACTATTCGTAATGACAATGCCAGATCCGTTGAAAAGGAATACTGAGACGGTGCCGATGAATAACGAAAGACATTACCTAATTCGTTCGTACCTAATTCGTAAATCATATACCGATATGGTAGAGAATAGAACTCCTACTTGGTGAAAGTCAGATATACGTCAACCCACAAGGAAAAACCAACTATACGTTTAACGACTATATGATCGATGACATATATATAATAGGTTGTCGTATGAATGTTAATGATATTTAATAGTGATAGGAAATTCTGGTACCCAGTGGAAGGATGGTGAACGGACAACTTTAACAATCCCGAGCAAATTCGCGGGATGTCCCATCAGCAGACATAACCAATCAGAGGTATGTCTGTGAAGCATCATGTGAAGCGCCTGAAACTGACATGGACCAGAGGGGGGATTGGTGGGAGTACTTCCTGATTAGACAGAGTGTTGCGATGACTACTGATGATCCCCATGGGGAACACAGTATAATCAACTAAAGGTAGAACCATAAAAACAGCTGAAATCACCAGGTTTCTGCTTATCCATGTGGATTATGCCTACTCTTAGGAGAGGTTAGTAAAACCAAGCTTCAGGACGCCATCAAAGATATCGGCCGAGAATTAAAGGAACTGAGGACAGAAAATGCAAACCTCCGTCAACACTGCGCGCATCTCAGTTGTAAGTTGCCACAGATAAAAGCCACGTGGGTCGAGCCCTCCGGGTAAAACGATTATATCAGAAGATCAATGCGGCTCAAAAGGGATGGCAAGAGGAGAAGGCCTTGAACCAGGCCCAAAAGATCCAGATTCGCGGGCTCGAAGTTGTGGTAGCGGCAAGCCAAGAGGGGAGTGCTGTCACTTACCACTTGGTATTCGCGCCAGCCCAAGTGGCGTACAAGGACAAAATGACCCGAAAAACCCAATGAGTAAAGCAAAAACCCACACACCGCCAGGACGAGCAAAGAGGGCGAGAAGGAAACTCCAACAACAAAAGGCCAAATAGAGAAATTTAGAACAATTTTGGTAGTGAACATTGTAAAAATTGTGCTGATCTTTTGTCGTGTATAAATAGTTTCGATGTCTAAATAAATGTTTGTATTTAATGTGATTATGTTTTCATCCTGTTATCGAGATAACGACGATAAAATTTCCTCCGAGGAAATAAACTGTAAGCTGAAAAATAAACAGATTGTAAGGGACCTAAATGAGAAAGACGAGCACATACCTTCTATCGGCAGCTCGCTAAACCAGCTGCAGACTGGGTCTTAGCAGCGTTAAAAACAAAGGTCACCTTTGACGGTCTCAGGACCATTGGTTACAGTACCAACGTTGCTTAGCAACGGGTAACCAGTGGCAGACGCATAGCATTGTGTGAAAAGGGTCAAGGTTATAAACACCACCAACCCCACATATGTAAATGGTGTTTATATGTGGTGGCGAGTGAAAAAAGCAAGTGAATCACCATACGGCGGTGGTCTGAAACCGAACCCACTGTTAGAGCAAGGTATAAATGTAAAATAATTTTATTTTATATGATATTTTCCGTTCATATCAGATATTAGTAGATTTGCAGGATTCTTATTTAAATATTTTATTTTCGTGTTTTGCTTGTGTCTATTTTATGTTATTCATAGCGAATTTTGAACAAGAATTTTTTTACAGTTGTTTTTGTTTATATTGGATTTAAACCGTTCATTTTGTTGGGCCAGAACACAGACGGCCTTGTAAATGTTTAAATGAATCGGTAACACACATGCAAACATAACATGCAGATTTAAACTCAAACCTATTAAAACACTAATTAACCCTACCAAAATGCGAGAAAGAGAACAATTAAATATAAAATTATAAAACACAAAAATAAATTAAAATAATAACAAAGTGCAACAAGATCCGCACGAAATAAACATAAACATAACATGAAAATCTAGAAATTTGACCCAAATTTGACAATTTAACAAAAAATGCGAAATTTCATGAAAATGAAATCAAATCAAATAATTTGAATTAGAAATAATTCAATTAAAAATTCATAAAAAAAATTGTCAAATAAAATTTCAAAATAATAAAAATTAAGAATAGAATATACTAGAAAATCACAAGGTCAATTTTGTTTTACTAAATCAAAAATAACACTCAAGGTTAAGGTCGTACAATAGGTATATATACCAATTCACTTTCACATAATTTTAATCAGTTTTTTCAAATCTGAAACCAGTGTAAATCTGAATCAATCAGTGGAATCAAAATTACGATGTGAGTGAGAGAATTGTTCGAACTCTCTCCACGTCGCATCCTCGCAACCTCAATTGAGCTCTGCTTGGATGTCGGCGTGGGGAGAGGGTGTTACTGTATTATGTTCGAGACTTTATGAAATTCAATGTGTTTTGCTCAGAAAATTTATGGAATCAAATGTATTATATGGCAAAATATATATATATATTCATAAACTGAAATTTTTCCGTCGATGCTTTACATTTTCAGGCCCACAGCCAAAACATACTGCAAGCCAATAAAATCAAATAAATGATCGTAATCGTGTAAGTGCGTGTATTATCGCCAACGATTCGTGCCCGTGAAGGCTCCGGCGTGAGAACGCAGGGGCTGAAACGTCAATATCATTCCGTATAGAGGAAAAGGGTGAAGGGGAAATAGTCTTTTGGCTGTTTCTCCTTCGCTAATTTCTCATAAATTCGACCTAAACTTATTTTTTCACATACGGCTAAAATTCAAACATCGAGTAGTCCAGTGGGCACTCATTAACTATAAATTTTGCTAACTTTAAATAAATTTATTAGTTCACTCAGAAAATCTGTTAGATGAATATTTTCCCCTCATGCTTTAATAAAAATAACAAAGAAAACAAGTCTCAATCTTATCAGTCAAATCCATATTTAAACCACCAAACGCGACGTAAATGACGAGAAACCCATGAGGATTAGTTGGCAGTGGTCAGAGTCCTTCCTCACGAGTCATCAATGGTACTGAGTATATTTGGATCTGAACTCGAGATCCGCAATTTTATGACCCCAATGGACGAATACAAGTAACTAATCTATCCACATGATTAATAGATAGGTATTGAACACCAGATAATGTATAGACGCATTAATTTTCTTTAAATCGTGAGTTAACTTGCCTACATGTAGAAAATTATTATTAACTAAATCAATATCAAGTATTATTAACCTAAAAGCAAATTTGATTTTCTAATAATTATCAAATATTATTAATATAAAAACAGATTTAATAGTTACTAACGACTAATAACATAAAAGTAAATTTAATAGTCATCAATTATTATAACATAAAAGTAAATTTAATAGTTATCAATTATTATAACATAAAAGTAAATTTCATGATTATCAATTATTATAATTAAAAGTAAATTTAATAGTTATCAATTATTATAACATAAAAGTAAATTTCATAATTATCAATTATTATAACGTCAAAGTAAAATTGATTTTACTAATAGTTATCAATTATTATAACATAAAAGTGAATTTCATAATTATCAATTATTATAACGTGAAAGTAAAACTGATTTTGTTAATAGTTATCAGTTATTATAACGTAAAAGTAAATTGGATTGTACTAATAGTTTTCAATTATTATAACATAAAAGTAAATTTGATAGTTGTCAATTGGTATTAACGTAGAATTAAATTTGATGTTTTCTAATAGTTATCAAGTATCATTAACATAAAAGTAAATTTAATTTTATTCATAGTTACCAACGAGTATCAACATAAACGTAGACTTGATTTTGTTAAGAGTTACTGATTGTTATCAACCTAAAAGTTGATTTAATTTATTAACAGACACCAAATTATTAGGGTGAAAGTAGATTCGGTTTCATTAATGGATATAAATTATTGGTAGGTTAAAAGTAGATTCGATTTTTAATAATCGGCACCAAGTCTTGATAACGTAAGAATAAACTAAAATTTTGTAAAAAGAACAATTTGAAGTAATATTATCAACCTGGAAGGAAGAATGTTAAACTCTCGTTTCAAATTTCAATTAGGTATTGATTTCTGACAACTATGAATAGGTCAACTTCAAATAGAGTATGTAGTAAATTAAGAATACTCATAGCGTCCAAATCTACACATATAATAATTAGTGTTAACTACCAACCGACTCGAAATAGATTAGGGTTGAGAGCAACTGGATCCGAGGAAATTTATGAATACCCCCCGATTCTAAGATCTAATATTTAGTTGCTAATTTTGGTTTCGAATAAAATCTATAATATCAACTTAAAAATACGCATCTAAAAATTAATCAGATTTTTGGGAGAAAGATCGGATTTAGTCAGATAGACTCTTGAGAGTTAGACTCAGCTAAAATTTATTAATAAAAGTTTGATACTCACGTGACCACTAAGCCACCACGGAATCGACTCGTCCAACCAAATCTCCATTGAAAATTTCGATGATTATCAAGGTAATTCCGTAATACCATCAATGACGTGAGAGGGTAAAGGACTCTGAACGACTGTCAACGGATCGAAAAATTAGGACGACCCTATGAAAAACAGACCCATGAGTTGACCCCCGACATATAATGGCACGAACAAAACGCATTCGCCTATTCCACCCTGAAATCCCTTTAGGCAAATGAACAATCCCGACGGATAATAATAAGTAAATAATGTTGTGCTTATTTTCAGATGACTCGTGGATCGATGCATCCAGAGTCATAGCTCGGTTCCCCGCTCACTCGGCTGCCAGATGTAGGCAGGCGATGTGGGACGCGGGATTCTCTATATCTCCAGTCCGCGAAACCCAAGGCGGCACCCAAGGTGACTCCGATGAAGTGGACCTCCCGTATGTCGCAATCAAAAGGGAGCCAGGAAAGAATCCGGCGAGAGAAATGCGAGGGCAGGCAGAGTATCTGCTAGCACGCCTCGAACGTCACCAAGCCGAAACAAATCGACAGGTAGAGCAAGCAAGACAATATCTCCAGAGGGTGAACGAGGATATTGCGGCGGGCAGGATACCCAGTACTGACGGGTATGCCCCGCAATATAATGTCTCATACGAGTTAGACGACCCCAGACTCCAGAGACGAATGTCCGAGATGCACGTGGTAGTTCCACGACACATCCTACCAAAGGAGATGAGGAATGAAAATGATATCACCGAACCCGACGTGAGCACTCCTACGCGAGAGAGCGGTACCTCAAGAGAAGAAGATAGAGTGCTGAGAACTTTTTAGAGGTGCATGAGATTTCATGAAATGATTTAAATAAATGCGTTCGTTTTCATTTTTTAGTTACTTTACTAGAATTTTTACTATTTATTACTACTTTAATTGAATAGTTCCCCAGAAGTTAATTAATAAGTGATGATCCGGAGACCCTTCTTGATAAACGATTAATTGTTTTATTTAAAAATAAATATTATGACACCTCATCTTATTTCAGAAATGAATTTTCAACAATTCCCCGTTCTACAATGGGAATTAGATAAGGCCCAAGCAGTCAACCGGGATTTGCACCAACAGCTTCTCCAACTCACCCGAGAGATCCAGCAGATCAAGGGCACCTGGATCGAACCGAAAAGGGGAAGGTGGTTTACCAAAGAATGGAAGCAGCGCAAAAAGGGTGGGCTGGTGAGCGACAATTAACGCAGAACTTGAAGACCCAAATTAAAGGGTTAGAAACTGCCCTGTCGGCGAGCCAAGAAGGGGCAGCAGTAACTTATCCGTTGGTCTTCGCCCCGGCGCAATTGGCTTATCGTGACACGATAGATCCGAAACCACCCAAGGACAAGCCCAACCGGCACTGGCCAGGAAGAGCCGAGCGCGCAAAGCGTCGGCGACTCAAGGAGACAAATGGATTGTAATTTACGAACGCGAAATTTTTTTTTCTTTTTAATAAATGATATCATTGATAGTTCGTATTATTAACTGACCTGACTCAATCAACAGATTCGAAGTGCAAATCTGAAAAATCGCAATAACGAAGGATTACTTCTAATAAGGGACCCAAATAAATTAAAATCGAGCACAGGCCTTCTATCGGCAGCTCGTTGAACCCATGGTTCGTTCGGTCAATTACAGCATTAGCAATAGCGCTCACTTTTTGCGGACGATCCACCCACTCGAACACAGTTCCAACGTTGCCTAGCAACGGGTGCTGAGTGGTAAGCAAAAGATTATTTGTATGGGGTTGTCTGGGCAACAGCCATATAGTTTTCAGAATATCAACACCCACCAACCCACCAATTTGGAGTTATATATTTGAGCTTAATTAACATGATGCAAGGTTTTTGTGCTATTTACTAATACGTTTGAACAACTTCTGGATCAAAAAATAGAAAAATTAATCGACATAAGACCTCATATTTGCAATCTGGAACCCGAAAGTAAAAATGAAATCGGTAATTTATGTTTATGACAAAAAATTTAAAGTACATCACAAAAATACTTTGACACATTTTAATATATTTACTTGCAAATTTTATTTTGAATAAGCTGACATGATAATATTCACGAAATATTTGTTTTTGATTTAAAAAAATGTTGTTTGAACACATCAACATTAATCATCAGACTCCAATAATTTTAACTTTGTGCAAGTACATTATTTTTTTAGAAATTACTTAAAATCTATTCTAAACTTTTTTAATTTGTAGATTGATTACAGTGAATTAAATTCTTGTTTATTTTCTATTATTTCTTATCAATTTTTTAGATTATATCTTTATATTATATTTCTTTATTACTTTTAGATGGAATTAGCGCAAAACTTGATATTGAATGAAAGTGCATTATTAAAACTTTCAAATGATAAGCGCCCAGTTTTCATTTATGAATGGCTACGATTTCTCGATAAAGTTCTACATGTAGCCAACAAAGTAAATTTAACTTTGAATTCATATTCAGACCTTTAATTTTTTTAAATAGAATGACATTAAAGAAAAACAGGAACACATTTTAAAAATATTACTAAATCAACTTGAAAAGTCTCCAGGTCCAAGCACAAGAACATTAATAGCTCGAAACCTTGGAACTCTTTTCAGCGTTGGAGATACTTATTCACTACATTTGGCCATAAATACTTGTAATGATTATGTTAAATCTAAAGATGATAGTCCAAGTTATTTACCAACAAGGCTAGCTGCAATAGCAGCGTTAGGAGAAATCTATCACAAGTTAGGACGAATGGTTGGCCGGTCATATGAAGAAACTGTTTCTGTATTAATTAAGTCACTTAAACAGGTTAGCGATTACTTATTGATTTGAATTTAGTGGAATTTACTTTCTGAGATTGTGTTCTAAATTTTATTACTTAATTTATATTTATAATTATTTAAATATTCATTACAAAACAGTAAAAATCTTTTAAGAAATCTTGCAAAGTAAATTTATTATCAAATCTTTGATTTGATGAATTCTGGTTGTTCCATTCAAATATTTTTTTTGCATCCTTTTTCTTTGACTTTTATATTTATTTAAAACGATTATAATTAAAATATGGAATAACAAAATTATGAATATTAATAATAATCATAATAATAATAATAATAATAATAATAATAATAATAATAATAATAATAATAATAATAATAATAATAATAAAATAATAATAATAATAATAATAATAATAATAATAATAATAATAATAATAAAAGAATAATAAAGAATAATAATAAATAATTAAAACAACAATAAAAATATTAAATAATTGTAATAATAAATAACAATAATAATTATAACAATAAAAATTAATAATTAATAATAATAATAATAATAAAAATTATAAATAATAATAAAATAATAAATAATTATAATAAAAAATAATAAATAATAATAATAATAATAATAATAAAAATTATAAATAATAATAATAATAATAATTATAATAAAATAACAATAATAATAATAATAAAGAATAGTAAAGAATAATAATAAATAATTAAAACAACAATAAAAATATTAAATAATTGTAATAATAAATAATAATAATAACAATAATAAAAATCAATAATAATAATAATAATAAATAATAATAATAAAAAATAATAAATAAAAATAATAATAATAATAAAGAATAATAAAGAATAATAATAAATAATTAAAATTACAATAAAAATATTAAATAATTGTAATAATAAATAATCATAATAATAATAATAAAAATTATAAATAATAAATAATAATAAAAAATAAATAATAAATAATTATAATAAAAAATAATAATAAATAATAATAATAATAAAAATTATAAATAATAATAAAAAAATGAATAATAAATAATTATAATAAAAATAATAATAAATAATAATAATAAAAATTATAAATAATAATAATAATAATAATAAAGAATAATAAAGAATAATAAAGAATAATAAATAATTAAAACAACAATAAAAATATTAAATAATTGTAATAATAAATAATAATAATAATAACAATAAAAATTAATAATAATAATAAAAAAATAAATAATAAATAATTATAATAAAAAATAATAATAAATAATAATAATAAAAATTATAAATAATAATAATAATAATAAAATAATAATAATAATAATAATAAAGAATAATACTAAATAATTAAAACAACAATAAAAATAATAAATAATTGTAATAATAAATAATAATTATAATAACAATAAAAATTAATAATAATAATAATAATAATAATAATAATAATAATAATAATAATAATAATAATAAATAATAATAAAAATAATAAAGGATAATAATAAATAATTAAAACAACAATAAAAATATTAAATAATTGTAATAATAAATAACAATAATAATTATAACAATAAAAATTAATAATTAATAATAATAATAATAACAATAAAAATTATAAATAATAAAATAATAAATAATTATAATAAAAAATAATAAATAATAATAATAATAATAATAATAATAATAAAATTTAAATAATAATAATAATAATAATAATTATAATAAATAATAATAATAATAATAATAATAAAGAATAATAAAGAATAATAATAAATAATTAAAACAACAATAAAAATATTAAATAATTGTAATAATAAATAATAATAATAATAATAACAATAATAAAAATCAATAATAATAATAATAATAAATAATAATAATAAAAAATAATAAATAAAAATAATAATAATAATAAAGAATAATAAAGAATAATAATAAATAATTAAAATTACAATAAAAATATTAAATAATTGTAATAATAAATAATAATAATAATAATAATAACAATAAAAATTAATAATAATAATAATAAATAATAATAATAATAAAAATTATAAATAATAATAAAAAAATAAATAATAAATAATTATAATAAAAAATAATAATAAATAATAATAATAATAAAAATTATAAATAATAATAAAAAAATAAATAATAAAATAATAAATAAAAAACATATTTCTTTGATTTTGGGTTTTCTTGGTTGTGTATCACCACAAAACTAAAGTTTTTATTTATTTAATTAAAATGCGCCACATTTGGATAGACGGTTGTCAACACCTGCACCAAATAGCACATTGTTGATTATTATTTCAGTTCTATCAAGTTAGGATTTTGGTGTTAGTTATAATACAAATTTCCACATCTTTTCATATCCGATTTCATTTTCAGTTAAAAATAGCTTTGAAATTGAAATTGTAGTGATTTGATTAAAAATTTCTAAATTGTTTTTATCTTTACTTTACGAGAATGTCATCTAATGTATTTTAAATGCAGTGAAACGATAAAATAGATGTCTATGAAAATAGTTTTATTTTATAAAATATAGACCTTTGATATACCTAACGCAATTTTATATTTCAATAGTTATATTACATCACATATCTCGTATGATATGGAATTATTCAGTTTTCTTTACTGTATGCCATCAAGTTGAACGAAGTTTCCTATTTTTGGAAGAATGATTTTTCATATTTTTTCAATCAATACAAGAAATAACACAGAATAACACCATTATACATCAATATGTATATAAAACTGTTGCTTGAATGTAATATCAAAAGACTGTTTTTACTCTATATTAACTTCACTTTGTCTATATGTATGAATGTTTGAATGAGCCATGCAAATCTTGCTACGGAAAATTAACCAATTTCCCGATAGAGAACTATGCATTCT
This sequence comes from Schmidtea mediterranea, assembly GCA_022537955.1. NCBI lineage: Eukaryota > Metazoa > Platyhelminthes > Tricladida > Dugesiidae > Schmidtea > Schmidtea mediterranea. The sequence continues at coordinate 299,640,314 of CM039679.1, read as the reverse complement.
TTCACATTCCAGACCGGTCAAATGCACTATAATTAACTTTTTTGAAAATTTTCTTTTTGGTTACTTTTTATAAAACATATTAATAAAATGTTCCTTTCAAACTAATTTTTTTTAACTAGCTGAACATACATATTGAAATTTTTCAGATAATGTATAGAGTTTTAAAAGCTTTGTTTTTAGGGTTAGCTTTTATAATTGTAAAGTAAAACAATACATAAGGATCTTTTATTCTTTCATTTGATATTTTACAAAAACAAAAGCCTATTAAAAATACATAATAGAATGACAACAATATTTTCCCTCTAAATTAGGTGTGAAATATTTAATCAAATTGCTTGATGAAAATAATAGAAAGCGATTTTTGCCTCTTTATATTTCCTTTTTGTATTAACTTGTATTATTTTCTACATCTGGATATTCGTTCCCAGTGGTTTTGAATGTGGAAATTGATTTCAATTTATGTTTTAATTTGGATGTTTTATATTTAATTAATTCTAGATAAATTATTTTAGTGCTTACAAAAATACATCTGTAGCTCTTTATATCTTTAAAAATATTCCAAACAGTTTATCTTTACCAATATCAATATATGTGCAAATATTTTATCATTTTTTTTTCATTACTTCATAAACTGTATTTGCTAACTTTTCTTCTTAAACATTGATAGAAACCTATTCTAAGCCTGGTGTTCATCTGGGTTTATGGCTTAATTAAAAATATGGTGCTATGAAAACTCTGAAATTTATTACAGGGACTTTCAATGTCTGACTTGTCAATCTTAATTGGAATGATTATGAATTTCACACGAATTCCTTATGCGTTAATCACGAGTCTGACTTGGTCTCGAAAAGTATCACGTACTGAATGATTATTTGTTTAATTTATGGTTGATAAATACAATTCTCTCTTTTGTTATGAAATGTATTTTAATTAATCATTTGAGGTGCATAAATTATTTAAATAAAAACATACAAGGAGTTAAAAAACTGTTATCTAACATACAAAACTTTTTTATTACTATAAAATAACTACTTTTCAAACCAATTGCCATTAGAATCTAAACACTTCTCCCAATGTACAGCTAAGGTCTCAAGTGCACTATTGCAAAATTAGTGTTTAAACCATTCAAAAATGTTCTTGACCAGCCTCTTGGAACTGTCTGCATCCGTGAAATTTTGTCCTCTGAAACTCTTTTTCTCGATTCAGGCATATGAAGACTTAAAGGAGTCTCAACAACAGTGATCAGATTCTGTAAAAATCTAGTTACCTTAAATAAAAATATTACACTTTAAGAATACTAAAAAGTCTCATCTGGTAAAGCTACAATATTTTTTGTATTTCATATTTTTACTTTGAAATGCATTTTAATAGGAATTAAGTATATATTTTAAATTTAAATTTAAATGGATATGTGAAGTGGTAAAAATTAGATTATCAAATTTTACCGTTTCAGAGAAATACGTCAAGTTAAAGAAGTCTACTGAATAACATAAATTTTAATTTTATTAAGAACGTATTGTTTTTTAATAGATGCTTACCAATGTAAGATTAGATTTATTTGTTCATTGTATTAACTTTTTTCGCTGACCTTTATCCAACTTAAGTACCATGTTATACTTCCTATTGTTTATTAGAATTAAAATACTGTTTAGAAACCTATTACTTATGCGAATTAAATTTTTGTTAATTGAATGACAAAAGCTCATTTGTTAAAAATAAACTTTTTAAAATTCTACTGATAAAATAACAAGTTAAATATTTATATCTTTTAAATTAACTTATTACTTATAATTTTTCTAAAAATAATTGTTAAACAAATTTTTTTTTGAATGCAGAATTTTTCGAGTAGAGGTTAATTAAATTTTTAATTTAATTTAATTTAATTTATCTTAATACTTTTTACAACTATTTATTTTTATGGTTCAATAGCACATGTCTTATAGGCTAAAAAATATTAAATTTAAAATTCACAGTTGATCAATTTTTTGTATAAATAAGTTCTATTGTTGTTAATTAAATTCATAACATTTTCTTATAATTAAAGTAAAAAATAATAAGTCATTTTCTCAAAAAATTAATTAATCTTTCATAGAATGTTGTAGTAATTGATTCATAGAAATTAATTAGCCAATGATGTAGATCCTTAGTTGGCGTAATGTTTGAAAATGACGGATAAGTGATTTATTGGTGGGAATTATTGGAAGGTATTTATTAAGCGTATAAATCAGACTGAGATTAATTTATGGAACCTCTCTCAATTTATCTATAAAATCTACATAAAATCCATTATTATTGTGTGTTTTTATTTATAATAGATATTTTATTTAATTTATTTTCGCTGCTTTTATGAGTTTATATTCCCCCATTAAAACATCTCAAACCATTGAAAAATGGAAATTTATTCATTACATCTATCAACTCAGTTAAATTAGATTATAGGAATAGAATTTATTTAGAATAAAATTTTCCCACGAGAATCAGACTGAAAGTCGTATTATCATGGAGATATAAATTATAATATCCGAACTAACTTTATTTTGGATTTTCTAAAAGAATTAACAATAAAGTTTGAAGAAATGCTACAATTTATTATTCCAACAGCATATGGAGTGGACATGGCACAGGCAGTTGGCATAGAAAATAATGTAAAATAAATATGTGATGTTGACGAGTAAAATGACAATTAAATACAGAATCATTTAAAATATATTAAACCTTAATTGAATTGTGTAGCAAATTTGCCACATACCAGAATTTCACGTTTAGATCGCCTCAAATAAATAAGAACTAACCATTTCATAGTGTTGTTTGTGAACTACAAAGCTGTTTAACAGATTTAGTTCATAAATTATTTTTATAATAATATATTCAGTCAAAGGATCGTTAAAGAAATCACGCAATTAAGGGTTAATAAACGCAATGTTTAATCCGAGTTTTCAATTGTATATTAATTTTGCAAATATTGTTACTCTCAAATTGAATAAATATTATTATTTTATTATTTTATTACACAGAAAATTGTAATGGAGGATTTTCAAAAAAAATAATATACCTGATTTATTTCTTGTTGATCTGATTTATTTGATAAGTAGACTACCTGTCTGTTCTGGAAAAATTTGTTTTTAAAATATTCTGCTCCTCGTCAAAATATTGGGTTCATAAATCGTTTTTTATATATAAGATGAATTTTCTTGTTATATATAACTGTGGATTCGTTTTTTAGGTATCTATAGGATAAGCGCTATATACAGTTACCAGTCATAGGTCAGTTGGTCACATGCCCCATGAAGGTTTTCTGATCCCAACTCCTATTAGTGAACTTTTTTCCATTCTTTTCATCACTGATAGATAATAAAAGATTTTTATAAAAATATTTATGCTACCTAATATTATATTTAAGAAAAGACTGACAAAATTCTTTGACTGTTTTTGTATTCTACAAGATATTGTTTATGTTTTGAATATTTATAATATATTCAAATTAAAAATTTTGTTTGTCAGTTTCAAATGGCTCGCTGACTTATCATAAATTTCACTAAATTTATTTTTACTATTTTGCGTACTTAATTTTACTCTTTACAAGAAGTTATACAAGCAGTAATTTGTTTCAGTTCCGTTTATTTACAAAACTAATCATATCACAAAAATATAAGTTGGCATTGTACACTTATGACGTAAATTTATTAATTTAAAATTTTCAATTCATACAGGGTTTTTTCCGAAAATTAAAAAGAAGTGAACATTTTCCAACATTTCCAAATATAATACATAACCGGAAAATAAGTCCTATATAAATTCTTCAAATATCTTTATTTTAATAATATCTAATTTTAAATAAATTTATTTCGATATCAAATTGTATTTATTTCTACCAAGAAAACACAATGAGGAATTCATTTGAAAGAGGACAATATCCGCAAGTTTTCAACAAGGGTGAAAACTACTATTTGTCGAAACTTGCCTATGAATAAAAATTTGAAATACTTGATTGTAATATTTTATAATTTATTTTAAAATATATAATTATTGAGAACCTGTTTAATTTTATTAAAAGTAGCGCAAGTTTATGATTGTACTCTGTTTATTTCCCACAACGTTGTCTAATAATGACATAATACTATTGGCAGTAACGTAACCATTATACGATTAAAAATATCTGCAAAACTATTACATAATAATTACTTCATAATGATTAATATTTGGGTAACTGTTACATAATAATTGCACAATTTTGTTATATTTATTACATAGAAAGTTCAATATTTTTTACTTTGTTTTTATAAATTACTCACCATTAACGACAGTTACGACACTTGAATGCAATTCTTGTTGAGCTATTTGCAGCCACAATTGTCCTTGTAGGTATATTACCGGTATTCATCTGTATACGAATTACCTCTATCCAGAGCTTAATCAAAAACATCCTCCTTCAATGGAAAACACAGAAAATCATGAAAATTTAAATAGTTATGTAATTTTTAGAAGTTAAATCTACTATCCCTTGATTCCAAAGTAGTGAGGGGAACAATTCCAATAAATTTCCTATTATTAAGAAATAATTTTAGAAAATTTCCTGAACATTATATTTAATCTGTTATTTTGTTTTGATTAAAATGTGTAATGGACCCTAAAAATCTCAATTGATATTCATTCAGCACATTAAATAACTCTTACTGTACTGTTGTGTCTCCAGATGTTTATACATCATTTTTTTTATACATTCATTTTTTTTACGCCACCAACAGCGCAATATAACAATTTATGTAATATTGTATTTTTTTCAAAAATAAAAAATGGCACAGTAAAGTGTTAAAAAATCAAAAATATTATAATTGAAAATTTATAATATTCTATATGGACAGATTTGAATGTAATTTTCAATCATCATTTCATAAATTAAATCAAACGAATAAAAGTTGAAATAATAATTTCATTTATCTCATTCTTCGAATAAATAATAACATAAATGCAAATTATTGTCCACTATTTCAATTAGTTTGTTTTCAATTTATTTTATTATGCAAATTTTATGTGATTGTAAAAAATAACAATTGTGATATTTTTGTGTTGGTATTCATTTAAATTCCATTCTCAATTGTCTGGTGTAGATAATAAAATTTATCATTTTTCATTTCCATTAGATGAAGTCCTGCGGATTTTCATTTAATTTCTATGATCAGCATATCAATATCACAGATTTTTTTCATAATAAATTTGGTTGAATTCATTTATAGCAGCACTGTGTATTAAATTGATTTTTATTTTTAATATTATTATTATTATTATTATTATTATTATTATTATTATTATTATTATTATTATTATTATTATTATTATTATTATTATTAGGCAACAAATAAAATGATCAATATTTTAGTAAAAGTGATCAGTATTAAAAGTTGTTTTTTAGTTTTATCGATTATTTTATTTTAATTTAAAATTAATTTTCTTTTAAAAAATATATTTTTGATTTACTCTACTAGTAATGCTTTTTTGTTTTCTCTGGTCTTCCTCGCTGACGTTTCTCTCCGATTGGTATTTGTTTGTCAGCAGGTGGTGGCTTGACATATTTTAGAAGAATAGATGTACCAATTCCATGCTTACACATGTATTCTTTTAAAAAAGATGGACAAGTACATGCACCTTCCTTCCGTTTGGCACAATCTAACGAAACATTTACGATCCACACAACCGAAGATCTTTTTCTAAATTGATCGAATGTATTCCAACGCATGTCTTTCACATTTTGTATCTGATCCTCTGATACTTTTGATTCGTTTCCTGGCGGACAGTAGTACTCTACACAATTGGAAAGAGTTTTAGATGTTATTTTATTACTACTTTTGGCCTAATGGTAACCATCCGTCCATTTTTTTAGATCAATCGTTGGAGATTTGACGAATACTTTGTCATTATACTTTGTCTTCAGGTATATTACTATGATCGATACACCACTGTTCAAGTTCTCCAAGACTGATTTTTGTTGATCCATACTTCAATTTATTTAATTTTTTAAAATAGCTGGATACTTGTGATTTGTTTTTTGGATGTTAGCTTTTTTCTCTAAGTTTTTCAATATGGTTTTGGTTTTATTTTAAAATCGTAAAGCGTCTTAATTTCTTCTTTCATCTCTTCAGTTAATCTATTATTATCTAATAGATTGTCGTGCATGTGATTTGCTCCAGTTCGATATAAATCAATGCACTCATTGTTAAGGTATAACTGAAGTAAAAAGCCAGCTGGACATTGTTTTCCTCTTAATTTTGCTTTATTACACCTATAATGAACTTTTTTAGAATCAGCAGTTCTATTTTCATAATGATAACTCCAAGTATTTTCAGATTTAATGAAATCGATCGCTTTATCTTTATTTGTATATGCCATTTCAAACTTTCAATCATGTGATCTTTTTTTCATTCGATTGGTACCTCTGTTAATATTTTCCTTATGTTTATATATTTCATTTTCGAAATCATCTTCTGATTCTGAAGATTCGTAAAATGGGATTTAAGAAGCCATGGTTATTATTTTTTATTTAGTTTTTAAATTTTTTTAAAATATAAAGTCTTAAGATTTAAAAATGTTTATTTTTTAAATAGTCAAATAATTATTTTTAAAACAATAACTAATTGACTACTAATAAAATTAATTAGAATACTGATCAAATAAAATTAAATAATTGTCATAAAAAATAATTTGCTTGTCATTCTAATAAATTACTGATCATTAGAATACAATGCTGATCATTAGAATAAAATACTGATCATAAACATCGAATGAATTACTGATCGAGTGATACTGATCATTTTATTAAAAAACTGATCAAATTAATAAAATACTGATGTTTCATATTAAAAAATACTGATAATTTGTATTAAGATACTGATCATTAAAACCTAAGACTTTATTATTTTATTATTATTATTATTATTTTTATTATTATTATTATTATTATTATTATTTTTATTATTATTATTATTATTATTATTATTATTATTATTTTTATTATTATTATTATTATTATTATTATTATTATTATTATTATTATTATTATTATTATTATTATTATTATTATTATTATTATTATTAAACAATATTTCAGGCCGAATCACAAACCAGATGTCAAACAATGTTGACCCTACAGCATGTTGTCATTGGACTGGGTTCAGCTGGTATTGGTTGTCATAAAGATATCTTGAAAGTTACGAGAACATGTCTTCTTGATCGATCAATGATTGTTAGAAGTGTAGCCTGTAAAGTATGTAATTTTATTTATTTATTTATAATTAGGATAAATGTATTAATTATTATTACTTGAATTTAATATATTAGTTAAACGTTTGGAATATTTCAACGTAAACAAATTCGTAATAAAATTGTGATATCTAATATCTAGTTAGCACATACACCCGCGTGCCGTCATTAAGATGAAAAAACAACATCTATATTGCAACATTTATTTTCCAAGCAATTTAATAAATACTTTCACTATTTTAAAATTATGAAGAATTTCTTTAAAAAATTGTTTAAGATTTGATAAGGAATTATTATGCATAATATAAATAAGGTTTATTTATTTGTATTTGTAGTTCTATTATTGATGATCATGCAATTGAATTATCTAGCAGTGAAGTCTCACTTCATTAATGTTTTATTGATAAATGCCTGAGTGGTGCAGGGGGGGGTCATTTCAATATCATTTTCACTTGATTTGTAATTAGTAATTTCACTGAAAGAGATGATTATCAAAGAGTTTACTATTTCCTTTTTATGTTTATTCTTGATAAGCTTTTAGTTGAATTTTTTTTGACTTTGGATTGCAAATTAATAATTTTATTCTGGATGTTTCGATTTCAGCTTATTTAAATATTATTTATTAAATTTTTTAAATAGAAATTAAGAATAAAGGTTTTTATTTAAATACTGGTTTCTATTGATAATAATTTTTGTAAATCAAGTAGTATTCGTTATAATATAAAATTCTCGATGAATAGCACTTCAATTCGAAGGATGATGTTTCATATAATTCAAGATATCTGTCGAACAAATAATTCTGAACAACAGCGTGTACTTTATTACAACTTGCATTATGTTTAGGCGATTGTACTTTGCGGTTAAAATTATTATCTTAATTAAAAACTTACTTGCACAATATTTATTGGTAGTTCCACTTGAGCAAATAATACAAAGAGGTCGCAAATATATTGTTGGGGTAATATGTATTGAGATTATTATAGGAAAAGTATGCTGGGAAGTAACTTTTTAATTTGAAGACTACAGAAATAAAGTTAATAATAGAACCTAAGATGAATCTTAAATTTCAATAAACTATTTTACAAAACTCATAAAATTAATATTTATTTGTTTTTTAATTTATTGTTAATTTGTGTTATAAAATTTGTAAAGTGATTTTTTTTCATTTTAAACACAAATTTTATAATACTTCTCATATACCAAAACTGTTGTCATTTTACACAATAATAATAATAATAATAATAATAATAATAATAATAATAATAATAATAATAATAATAATTATAATAATAATAATAATAATTATAATAATAATAATATTCGATAATAATAAAAATAATGATCATAATTAACATTGCACCCGTTGCTGAATTATTTATAAAACTATAATTTAAATAAATTATTTCGCAACAAACGATTTATCATAAATTGTTTTAACAGACTAATATTGAATGACCAAAACCTAGCGAAATCGAAAAGAAATTTTTAAAAAACTTAAATATTTATTTAAATTTAATTATTAAATATCGTTTTGTTATTTGAGCTATTCAAAATATTATAATTTGTTTAAATAATTATATTTAGTTGGAGTTTCTAAAGTTAACAACAGAGAAGGAAAATGAAAAATTTAATCAGCTATAAAATCTATTTTAAGTCGAAAATTTTCAATTATTAAACACTGCGAAATGGCTTACCTGCATATTTGAATAATAATAATATTGATGAGCAATACTTTTGCTCAATTTATTAAAATCTTTTACCTGCTAACGGACCGAGAAAGAATATTTTGTCAACTTGTTTCTAAATTTTTAATCTGATTACATGTTTTGCTATGTCTACATTTACTATGCTCAAGACAAAATTGCCTGTCATATATGTAAGTTTTCCTGAAATTATTCCTTGGTTAATAAATATTCCTTAACAAAGTTGTTTTAAGCCAACTTCATATTAATAAGTTGTAAATTTTAAAAATATTTTATTTTATTTTTTATAAGAAAATTATTTTCGAATTAAAAATATTAACAATATTCAACTTGATTTCGCAATAATTTTAAGGTTTATTCACTTTTAAGTTTTTATAAAAATAAATTTTAATTTAAATTTCATCTAATTCGGAATATTTTTTACCAGATTTTAATTACTGAACTCATTAAAATATTTTCATTTATTGTCATTTCTCAGACGTTTTATTTCACAAGGAAATGATATTAAAACTCAAAATCAATTACGCTCATATTTTAAAATTTCAATAAATATTCTGCTTGAGTGAAATTCATTTGCTACAAATTTTCATAAAATCGTGACAAATAAATATTTCCATCAAACGAAATTAGAAATAAATAACACAGATGTCCGATAAATATGAAATGCGAGTCGCATGGAAAAATTACAATTAAATTTCTCCTTAATGGACAAATAAGATCATTTTGAAATTAAATTTTGAAATAATAATAATATTAATTATTTAAATTTAGTGTTTATTTTCATTGGTTGACAATTCACCAACTCTTTACACGCTGGAGATCGACAACATCATGTCGATGTGTTTCAAAGCTCTCGAAGATTCGAATTATGATGTGCGCTGTGAAATGGCAAAAGTGCTAGGTTATCTCTTTTCCAAATCGTTAGCTGGAACATCAGGTTTTTTAAAATATTATTTCCTAAAGTATTCATAGGCATGTTAAATGTGAATTTTGAGAACGTATTTAGTTAAATATTGTTTCAGTTGCATTTATTGAATTAAAGCTCATGACCTATAGTTTACATATTTTATTTTATATTTTAGGTTTATTACTTTTATTATTATTATTATTATTATTATTATTATTTATTATTTTAATTTTTTATTATTTTTATCTTTATTATTATCATCATTTTTATTAATATTGTTTTATTTGAATTGTTATTGTTTATTAAGTCGTTCAAGCTTCAACTAAACCCCTGAAACAATTCACTATCGATGATGTTTTCAGTATGTTGGGCCAAGGTTTTACGAGAAGTAATAGTAGTATATTTAAAACAACAGCCAATGATTCCTTGAAGAATGGAAGTTCTCTCAATAGTGAAGTTAGAGTCGGAATCACACATGTAAGTATTTTTTTGGTTTTTATCAATTGCATTTTACTATTAATTCTAATGTTATTTATTTGCGTTTCGATGTATTGTTTTGAATTGAATAAGTGATTATAATGCAATATCTTGAGTACTTAATAAATAGAAACATTGATAGAGTAATCGGAAATGATGATGTAAGAAATTGATAATAAAGCGTCAGTATGTGGTGAAACCGATAAAAGATTATTTAGGAATTATTTGTAGAAAATTTGTGTATTTAGATTCTTCTATTGTTTCGAAGTTAATTATATTTTTTTCCAGGCTATAGTAGAATTTGGAAAATGTATGGGTACAGCTTGGTTGGAAAGAAACTTATCTGTATTTATCAATAAAGTCCTGGGCTTAGTTGCCAACAGTAAAACTACTCCAACTCATGTTGAAGCTGTTTATGCAAGAAAGTGTGTAAATTTTATATTGAGAACTGTTATCAGTTTTCTTTTGTCGGATGGGGGTCAAATGTTGGCTGGGAGAGAGTTGTGTGATATTATCAGGCATACAATGTCCAATATGAAGGTTAACCAAAAATCAAATTATAACTTGGATTCATTCAGTGAAGACGGAAGCAAAATTTATATGAATTCTTCTGGAGACAATAGCCACCATGTTCTTGTATGTGCTCTACAAGAACTGAGTTGTCTTGTTCAAGGACTCAATACCGGAGCAGGTAAAATTAACTTGATATTTTTTTGCTGATTTTATGAAAAACTTCCAAAAATATATGCAATAAAGACATTTGTAAAAATTATTAAGAAAACACATTAAAACTCAAATTAAATTATAAATTAATTCTTCAACAAATATATTACTTTCCTTTTAACTAACAACAATTTGACTAAAAACAATTCAATTAGATAACAATTAAACTTTTAAATTGCTATGTATTTTTTAAATAAGTTATTAAATTAAAACGGTAATTTATTTATTTAATCCTATAACTCTTGAATTTTAAATTTTTTGTACCGCACAGTTTATCAAAATATGTAGTAGTTCAAGAATGTTGCCGCTATAATGCGTGACTAACGGTATGTATTTAAACTTATAAAATGTTACAATATCGTCAACATCTTCGCCGGCTCTAAAATCTTTATATTTTCGGTACTAGTAGATACGTTTTGTTGAAACGTTACGAAAACGTCGCGCTCGGCGTTATATGGTTAAATACGACCACATAATTTTAAAAATATTTTTGCAATATACTATTTGGAACGTAATACTTGTGAAGTCTTGATGATAAAATTAATTAAACCAAAAAGCAACATACAAAATGCATTATCCACTTGTGTTTTGAGAGTTTTTAATGCATTTTATTAGCGATAAATTTTATTGAATTCCGCATATCTTATTATGTAATTACTAATAAACCAATAAATAAATCGTGTTGCTGAAGTTGTTTAGTGCTTGATGACGACAGCTTAGCTGTCGAAATATATTGCAAAATTTATTTTAAAATGATGTTGTCTTATTTATATTTTTTAAACATTTTACTTTTTAAAACTAAAAATTTAACTTTGAAATTCTAAAACAGTATTTTACTCATGTTACTTTTGTGACACTGATATTTTTTCTGAACAATTTAAATTAAAAATTGAAAGTTTATAACAATAAATTACCTCTAGAGATTTTATTAATTGAAAACGAAAATACAAACTTTTAAATTCAGAAAAAGTAAAAAAGGATTCATTTTTTAAAAAAATGGTGAAGGTTCAAATACAAAAATATATTGGAGATGTTGCCACGGACAAATTATCGTAATATGATTTTTAGCTGACCATCTAAACATATAAAAAACAAGAAAATAATAAAAAAAAATGGAAAAATTGAGAGATCCACTCAAAAAATATTATTACGGACTGCTTCAAAAATTTCTAGCTCTGTCAGTTTTTACATGCCACTCATATGTTCCATGCAAATTTGTATCAGAAAAAATACGCCTAAAAGAAATTATTTATCGTGTTTATATTGCTTTCGTTATAAAAGTTTTAATTATAAATATGTATTTGTACTTAAAGGTACAGTAGGTTCATCTACAAACGTTTAATTGTCTAAATCGGATTAAGTTTCAGTCGAATTGTTTTTAGTTGAATTGTCTTAGTTGAATGGGTTTAAATTCATTATTTGTCTATAAAATAATTTCAACTTTTATCATGAAATTTTATTTATTTTTACGTCGAATTTATTTTTTATTTATTTTTAATTTATTTTTTAATTTATTTTTTAATTTATTTTTTAGAATTAAATTTAATGAAATAAAATAAAATACTAATTACGAAATTGTAATTTAAAAATGTCAAAATGAAAAACAATAAAAAAACTAAATAAAACAAGATAGCAATTACAATTTTGAGAGAAAAAAATGTCATGTTCAAAATTACCCAGATGGTAAAAAATGCTGTCTTTTTAACCCTTAATGGCATGATTTTTTTTATTTATTTTGAATAAAATAAAATAACTTTCCGATGACTAAATATATTATTATAAAAATAATTAAAAAAATCTAATGTAAAATTAATGTAATGTTAAACAGTTTTGTAGCTCACAAACAACACTATGAAATGGTTAGTTCTTATTTATTTAGGCGATCTAAACGTGAAATTCTGATATGTAGCAAATTTGCTACACAATTCAATTGTCTTACTAAAATTAAACTTAAATTTTTTTTTAAAGAATTTTAAACATATTCAATAGTTAGGAAGTCATAAAATTTTGATAAAAATATTGAAAACTTTTTTTAAAATTTTACATCAAAGTTTCTAATGGGTCAAAATGACCCTGCTCGTAATCTAAGGGTTAACCACAAAATTTTTTTAAAAAAATTGAGAAAGGAAAAAATTAGAGTTAGAATCAGGCTCATCAATTTTAGTATAGCTAACATCAGAGCTTCCCAGTTCCCAAATTACCCCAACAAAGGTTTCCCGAGCTGTTGGAATGTGTTTATGGTTTAGAAATAAATTCAATTTTAATGTCTAAGGAATAGAAAGAATATAAAATTAGTACATGCGGGAAAAACAAATTTTTGCAACGAGCATTTTTAAAGAAAAAAATGAGTGAGAATTGAATATAAAAGCATTTTGAAAATCGAATTTTGACAATATGCATCGTTAAGATTATTGAAAAATTTGGTAATTCTATTATATAAAAGTTTTTTACACTGTTTATAGTCTAGAAAAAAGAAACCTTGCATTTTTAGACATAGAGAGTGAAGTAGAGCTTCAAGTAAAACACGGCCAAAATATGGGATTTGGACTTCATTCTGGAGATAGTGCAGCTAAGATAGTAGAATATGTCGTAAAAGAACTTTTTGCTTGAGTATTGAGAACAATTAAAAAATTTGTATTATTAATGAATGAAGCATTCATCGTTTCCACTTAATCAACGGTTAAAGTTTTCATTAAAATGCGAAGTAGAATTTTATCAAATATTACCAATAATTTTGTAGATATTTATGTAAAAAGATTTCTCTTAATTCATAACTTCTAGTGTGAATGGTCCTGAACATTGATCGTCATTCTTAGAACTAACATGAACTTTAACCAAAACCTTATCTTCTACTTAAAATTCCCATATGGAAATTGATACTATACTTACAATTACATTGAAGTTTTCTATGTTTTCATTCAGCAATCTTACTTGAGGCACCATCTACTATTGTCGATTGTATAATGCCGGTGCTTCTTCATCCAAGCAGCAGTGCACAATTGTCAGCTGCATTTTGTCTTCGATGTTTAGTGGAAGCAATACCTTCTCAAGTTATTCCAGTTCTAGAAAAATGTTTCAATAAATTAGACGCTTACAAATCGAGTCCAGAAGCCCTGATAGGTTACAGCTATGCTATAGCAGCTGTGATTGCTAGTGTTAGTCGTATCAATCAACCGATTTACGATAAAGGCCAACAAGTGAGTGGGAATAAAATTTTTGATCCAAAAATTACTAATATCAGTGATTCATTTTTTCTGTTACGTCATTAATAATTCTCTAATTATTTTCCTTTTCATCAATTCGTGCATGTTGTCAGTCGTGTCTGATGGCAATCTGCGGTTGGGGAGGTATAATGTAGCAATTTCTAGATTTATGTACGACGAGATTAGATCTTGAATTGGCTTTCACATTATTTTTTATATAGCTAAATTTTTATTATGTTACATTTATCCATTTTTCCTGGAATTTTTTATTACCAATCTTGCCAAATTTTGATTTAGATTTGTGTGTTTATAAAATATTTTTAAAAATTTTAAATTTAACAATGCAATTGCACTCTTTATCATAAAGATTTTTTATTGATATCGGATAAAGTTAACATACCAGTGATACTCAATTGTATTTTGTAGCAATAAAATTATGTTTATTATCATTGACTCTATTTTTTATTATAATTTAATGTTTGATTTTAAAATAAATCTATTACCTTATATCCTTGAGTAATAGTTGAACAATTTAACCCTTTGATTCCAATTGGGGGCAATACGACCCATTAATTTATAATGTGCTGTTAGGATAAATGATCCCTCTATAAAGTACCAGTTCGATTATGTATCACTTTTAGCTGTAAATCTGAAAAAAGATGAGTGTTTTTTTGTCATATATTGTTCATGTAATCTATATTGCTAGTATAATATCTGGTTAGTGAAATAACACAATTTGTAAAAAATAGTCCCGGACTCAAAAGGTGAATACGATATGCATACCTAAAATCAGATTTTAATTTTTCTGTGAATTATTCAAAAATATTGAAGCCATTAACCAGAATTTAAACGGATTTTTGTTTTATTTCAACATTAATAAAAGCGAGTTAAAGCCCATTATATTATGACATTTACTTCTGCAAATGCATTATATTATATTCGTTATTCGGAAGGTAATTTCGGTTTAAAAAATGCACTTTAATTTAGTTTTAATGATTTCTTCATAATTAATAAAATATTTTAAGCTTAACCAGTGTGTTCCCATACATAACTATTAGTAGAAGCAGATAGTGAGTATTTCGATAATTAGAAATTATTTAATCCATGTAAAAAATTATTCATCAAATTTATGTTTCAGAATGGTTTATTAAATATAATTAACAATTAAATGCCCGATTTTTTCATGCACCTGCTCAATAATGTACAAATGCGACAGTATTTATTAGAATATCACATTCCATAGTACGCTCTATTTAATTTCAGTAGTAGTGCATACTCGAGTTGTACGAAGACAAACGGCGCTACAGCATGTGAATCCCAGTTATTTCTTTTCATTACTAAACTGATCGACAAAATATTGTTATGTTGCCAAATGGCTACACTATGCATTTATTTGTTTATTAGTGTAGAAAGCATAAAACATTAATATTTTAAGTTTAGAAGCTTGTTAGAGTTTTCTAAATCTCGAAATGGAATTTTCTGTTTCAACAGATGTCAGTAAAATATTGTAAGCTAATTTCTTGAAATGACAACGCACTTTTCTTGGTAGACTAAGAAACATTATTCAGTTGTTGTAAACCACTATGATCGTATAACTCAAACATTTTTGCTCTCGACACAGAAATACTATAAAAATGTGCCAGGGCGCAAATAAAAAGTGATAATCTGAAATTAAAAATGTCACTTGACAAATTTTGAAATTCCTTTTTTTTATTACTCAAATAAAAAAAGTCAAATTTAAAATTTAATATCGGCACACTTTTAATTTTCTTGTGACACATAGTTTATGGTATAATTTATTTATGGTATAATTGTGGTATAATTTGTTAGATTTTTGAAAATTCTGTTTCGGTTCCGAATCTGTTTAATAAGTTTCGATAACTTTAGGTTCCAGTGTGATATGTATTTTTTACTGAAACACATCACTCGATACTTGTCATTTTCACATTGGTCTTGTATGATCTCGTGCAAGTTATGTAAATATTACAGTACACATATTATCTTCATTATATGACTAAACTACTGCATTGCGATTTCTCCAGAATAAATCTACAGTTTCTTAAGTAAGATCAAAGTCTTCGTTTATGAGATTATAAACCAGTGCCTACTGAGCAAGAGTCATTTTTTCGAATTCATTAATTTCAAGTCTTTTAAGTGCCGATCAAAATGTGCAAAGAGGTTCGATCACGCTTGTTTCATTTCACATTATCCTATTTTCAGCCTAAAACCGATAAATTATGTGGCACTTTTGGACATTAAATATAATAATATTTATTATTTCGACAAAGAAGATTCAAATTAGATTTTACCAAACTTTAAATTTTAACTAAAATTTGAAACTCACAATTAAAAAATTGTTAATCTGTTAATTTAAATACTTTTAATGTATATTTGAAGTAATTTTTTACAAATATTATTTTGATTAGATATTGGAAAAAGCGGAAGAAATATTACGCTCCAATCAGTCTAATTCGAGATTAGCTTTAGCTGGCTCTCAGTCAGCTTGGTTTCTTATTGGAGCGTGCTCAAATTTGGGAAGTGGTTTTATTAAAAGCCAACTAAAAAAGTTATTGCTTCTATGGAGAAATGCGTTTCCGAAAAACAATCAAGAAATTGAAGCTGAAAGACAGCGTGGAGATGCGGTGACATGGCAGGTACCGTTAATTTAATTTGATTTCAGAATTTCAATTGGCTTTTAACCCGAGAATAACTTTTTTTTACAAAATCCCCTAATCTGTTTACTTTTTTTATATTTTAAGATATGATTTTACTAAAAAATAATGAAATATTTCCCATCAAATTAAATTGTATCGTTTTGTAATGAATTGGCTCTTAGGGGACGTCCATAAATTATGTCAACAAAATAATGGAGAGGGGAGTTACAAATAAATTGATGTCAACAATGTTACTTTTTAAAATAAATTTAATAAAATAAAAGAGGAAATAAATAGGAAGCCCAGTTGAGCTCTTGATATTAAAGAAGTCATCTTCAAAAATTAAAAATATCAATAGAAAAATAGAAATTGAATCTATTATATTGAAAGAAAAATTTTTTTCTTATAAATCTTCTTTCAATTATTGAAATTTATTGTCTGTTTTATGAATTTTTTGAAATAATTTCATTTCTTTACATTTCCTTTTTTATTTAACACTAATTTTCATCAGTTTTATTCAATTTTCAATATGTTGTTTTGTAAAAACCAAAAATATTTTAAATGTTAAATTTACGAATCTTTTATTGCATTGTAATTCAAAGAGCAAATGCAATGTTTTCTACGCAACGAGTATTCTTCTGAAAAAGTTAAAAGTTAAAAATAATATTATGGAAATTTACAATATATAAAATTACTATTCAAAATAAAGCCTGTATGATCGCAAAGTTTGATAGCTTTTTTGTGGTAAAATTTTCGCTTTTCTATCTCTAGAAATTTGAATTAAATTTGAAATCGTTTTTAATAATAATAATTATAATAATAACAGTAATAATAATAATAATAATAATAATAATAATAATAATAATAATAATAATAATAATAGTAACAATAATAGTAATAATAATAAAATAATGCTAATAATAATGATAATAATGATAATAATAATAATAATAATAATAATAATAATAATAATAATAATAATAATAATAATAATAATAATAATAATAATAATAATAATAATAATAATAATAATAATAATAATAATAACAACAATAATGGTAATAACAATAACAAAATAATAAAAAAAATAAAATATAAAATGTCACTACAATAATCATTAATATATAATTAACATCAATATATTACCGGATTTATTCGAAAATAAGACCTGGTCTTATCAAAGCTAATATATTAAAAAAAATTGTTAGATTCCTTCGATTGATGTTATCAATTTAGGTTTCATTAGAATCACGAAGCGGAGCACTTTGTTCTATTCAAAGTTTTGTCGATAAGTGCGGCCATGAACTATTAACTGAGGAAATATTGGCTCGGATTTTGCCAATCATAGACAGTGCACTGCTCATAATGTCACACATTCCCGGCATCTGTCGGTGCTTCGGAGCTCATTTAAAAGCTCCATCTGCAATGTTTAGATTAAGATTATATAATTTATTACTTGTATTACCAACTCAAGCATATAATAGTAAGTTATATTATAGGTTATATTAACAAATCATTTATTCGTAAAACCTTTTATTTTGTGGTCCCTTTTGATCTGTTTCCATTTTTAATTATATTTTATTTGTTTGTAATATTAAAACTGATATTATTGGTTCATTTGTAGAAATTCGCGTTGCTTTCGAATTTAATAAATCTATTATAGAAATTATATTGTCTAGTATCCTATAAATCTTCCAATGCTAAATAAAATAACTATTATGTTAATTTTTCCGAATTTTCAAAAAAAAAACGCATTTTATTCGTAGTTTTCTGTTACAAATAATTTTACATATGATAATAATGTATTTACAATTTTTATTCTCTTAATTTCTATTTGCTTTTTTGTCTATTTGGAGTTTACTAAAACAAATGAAATCAGAGAGAAAACTGATTAATGATTAGTTCACGTAATAATTGCAATTACGATAATCCTTAGGTGAAAAATTTACCGTCCTAAAGCTTTGTACACTTATACCATTAATTTATTTTGGTGATTTATGACCGATATGAATATGATCAAATCTCTGTAATCGACTGGTGAAATGTGATGAAAAGGAAGCATTTCTAGATGATAAATAAATAATTATTGTTCTAGTAGATCTTTTCCAATAACATCTAGAGTAAAAGAACAAGGAACAAGTAAAATGAGCCATCACTTTGATTTTACGATTTCTATCGCATCATTAATAAAAATCAAAAAGCACACCTCGGGTGATCAAACTTTTTTGTACCACTTTGGTCAAAATTTAATTTCAATACTATTGATGCTTAAGTCTTTCTGTCAAACATATTACCGCTATTTAAATTCACTAAAACAAAGAACCAATTATCTGAGTTTGAAACTCTTTACATATTTGGTTTCACGATCTAATTAGTCGACACATTGTAGAAAAATACAAGTCTTCTCTTGAAGCTTGGACTTGATTGAATAATAAAAACATGTTTTATCTGTGCACGATTCATACATAAATGAAAATTGAATTTGTCTGCAATGCGAAAAATCATTGGTACATGACTTTTTGACGTCGTTGTTTTGATGGAAGAGTTTTATGATAGAGTTATTATAAAAAGAATTATTTTTATGCATATATTAAAAAGGTCCAGCGCCAAAACATCAACGCCATCGATTGTAAATACAAAACAAAGTTTGGAATAATACCAACACAACTGCTTACGAAAACCAATTTTTGGATGGAAAATATATGTGTACTTTTAAGTGCTTTCTATTTCCAAACCTTACTATTCAAATTCACTGATGTCACTTAAATCCTTTTCAGATAAAATTCCTCAAAAAATTTTGGAAGTTTTCATTTACCCGTATTTAAAGCGTAGATAACAAAAATTGCCATATTTGGCGCTGCCTGGTAATAGAGTTATCAGATTCTGGGGTGTAGCCGTAAAGTTTAGGTGTTTGATTTCTAGTGGTGTCGAGTTTCTTACACGGTACCAACGAGAGTCAGATTATCTAAAAATTAGTTAGAAAAAGCAAAATATTAGTCATCTGAAAACCAATAACCATTATATATATATATATTAATTACTTTTAAAATATATTTTTAATTTACTTGTTTTCTTACATTATGACAGTGGTTCTCAACCTTTTTCAGATAGCCGCACCCCAACTGAAAAATTGACGGCACCCTTCCCTTTTTATAATAATATTTCAGCTATAAAAATAACAACAAGTTTTGTAAGTTCTATATTTAATAAACTAAATCTTTTATAATATATATTAATGTGAAATTTGAACTTGATGCTTTTTGCATATCTCCTTATTATTAAGTCGCGTATTTGACAAACATACTCTTAACTCATTCTCAATTGAGTTCAGTTTTGCCTTTTCTTGTTCTTAATATTTACCAAAAATAATTGATACATGTACCGCTATTTTAAGTAATTCAAAATCTAGGGTAGAAGTCTTTTTTTAAAATCAACCCTTATATGAAATTAATAAATTTTCAATAATAAAATTAGCAGAGCTCGCGGCACAAATTTTCATATCCCTACGGCACCTCGGTTGAGAAACACTGCATTATGGTATTAATTCACTGGGAGTTTTGTTGCGCTGAATAAATTTGTGTAAAAGAGGATGATGAGTATAGAGTAGTAAAAATTTCATGGAGATATTTAATACGTTTTAGTAATGCTTGATTCAAACCGACAAAAGGAAATTAAACGCAAAGGTAATAATTGCATCAAAATAATTATGTTGGAGTTTATTTGTTTAATAAATATGCATATTAACTGATTAAGATTTATAATGATTAGTCAAATTAACAATATGTTAATAAAATTAATTTTTTCGTGCTTGTATGATAAAGTTTTTTGACAAAGTAATCTAATAATATTATTGTTTTCTTAGTAAAATTTTTTAAATTTATATTAATAATGAATTCTTCAAAAACTTTCTGCGTTGAAGTGCACTTGTATGTATAATACGACACAGTCTAGTCTTGAGGGATTTCCAGTGGTCAGTCTTCCTCTACTTCAGCGCCTAGGTTTACATTTAAGTGTTTCGTGATTCGACTGTTATAGTTTGGTGAGAATAAATTAGGTAACCATTATGGAGTTATGAATATTTCTCAGAGGAAATAAAACATTAATGCTATGTCCTTATCAACAACGGTGGAATCCAAAAATATTCTACAGATATTATAAAGCCCAAAATTCATTTTTAAACCTGAGACAAAGTACCTGAACGTCTTTTAAATTATGAACTTGTCAGATAAGCCGATGCTGATTCCTTGAGATATTTTTGCTACTCGCTTAGCCAATCAAATGTTTTAAACCAGCTGATTATTTGCGAAATTATGTATAACAAACGTTTATTAAAGTTATAATTTTTTTTTATTTCCATGTGATGAATTTTTTGTAAATAAACGTGAGTTGATAAATATTATTTTCTAATATTCATTATTATAATTATTATATTAGTCAATTTTTAGGTTTTTTTAGTGGTTTATAGTTATTAATATTATTGTTAATATTATTATTATTATTATTATTATTATTATTATTATTATTATTATTATTATTATTATTATTATTATTATTATTATTATTATTATTATTTATTATTATTATTATTATTAATAAATAATTAAATAAATTTGGCAACGATTTAATTAAACGATAACCCCAATAAAAAACCTTTCGTACGATATATTTCGATAGCACAGCTATCATCTTCAGGTACTCAAAATCAACTAAAAATATTATGAATTAACATTCAATTTAAACAAATTATTTTTTATTAATTTAATTTTTTAATAAATAAATATTTTTAAAAATATATTTTAAATTAATTTTAAATTTTTAAATATTTTTCTTATATTTGAAAACCAGAAACATGTAGAACCGTTTTTGCATTTTATGAACAGTTTACATAAAAACATTGTATTCACATGTGAAACGGAGAGAAAGTCATCAATTGCGTTTTTGGATTTGTTAATTCAACGCAAAGATAAACAGTATGAGACAGAGATTTATAGAAAACCAACTGATACTGGTCTTTATACTTCTCCAGAAAGCTTTTGTGAATTTAAGTATAAGAGAAATATGGTGAAAGGATTGATTTATCGTTCATGGGCTTTATCTTCTACTTTTGCTAATTCGGTAAAAAGTGTTGATAAATTGGTTGAGTTGTTGATAAAGAATGGATATTCTAAATCATTTTTATTGTTGATGATAAAAGAAACTGTTGATAAATTGATTAAAAATCCTAAGGATCCATGTTGTGGAAAGTCTGAATGTAATTTGTCGGATGGGTTTGAATTGAGTGGTGATCTGGGTGATGGTAAAAATGGATATAAAAAAATTGAGCCTAAATATGTGTTAGTATTGCCGTACTCTGAAGGCTTTACAAATTATAAGCGGAAGTTGGGTAAACTGATAGGAAATTTAGAGTATAAGATCGTCTCTAATTCGTGTAAGGTACGCAATATGTTTATTAATAAATCAAAACCTCCGGTTGGATTGTGTTCTGATCTCGTTTATCAATTTACATGTAATGGGTGTAATGCCACATACATTGGAGAGACTTCCCCTCATCTCTGTACTCGAGTTCTAGAGCATTGTCGATTGAAGGGTTTGACCAATATTAGTGAACACAATAGAGGCTGTAAAAGTGAAATAGGAATGTCTGATTTTAGAATTTTGTTGAGAAGTTTTAATAGTTATTGGGAACGAGTGATATGTGAAGCATTGCTGATAAGGTCATTGGATCCAAAGATTAATGTGCAGAGTTTACGTATATTAAATCATGTTTGTTTTTTTAATATTATTAAAATAATTGAAAATTTTAAATTACATTAATTTTTAAAAATTAGAATATAAGTGAAAAAAATTTTAAATTTTAAATTAATTTAAAATATATTTTTAAATATATTTATTTATTAAAAAATTAAAAATAATAAAAAATAATTTGTTTAAATTAAATGTTAATTCATAATATTTTTAGTTGGTTTTGAGTACCTGAAGATGATAGCTGTGCTATCGAAATATATCGTACGAAAGGTTTTTTATTGGCGTTAGTTATTGGGAACGAGTGATATGTGAAGCATTGCTGATAAGTTCATTGGATCCAAAGATTAATGTGCAGAGTGCTGTGACTACGAATATTTTGAATGTTTTTAAATAGTTTACGTATGTTAAATCATGTTTGTTTTTTTAATATTATTAAAATAATTGAAAATTTTAAATTACATTAATTTTTAAAAATTAGAATATAAGTAAAAAATTTAAAATTTAAAATATTTTTTTAAAAATATTTATTTATTAAAAAATTAAATTAATAAAAAATAATTTGTTTAAATTGAATGTTAATTCATAATATTTTTAGTTGATTTTGAGTACCTGAAGATGATAGCTGTGCTATCGAAATATATCGTACGAAAGGTTTTTTATTGGCGTTATCGTTTAATTATTATTATTATTATTATTATTATTATTATTATTATTATTATTATTATTATTATTATTATTATTATTATTATTATTATTATTATTATTATTATTATTATTATTATTATTATTATTATTATTATTATTATTATTATTTAATAGTTGTTTCTTGGTAACAGCATAAATTTAACGGTAAACAAGTAAAAGATACGATACGTCATTACTCCTCGAGAAATTGAAAATGATTTTTTTTCTAAAAAATTGCATTTAATAAATATTTTTCAGCGAAAATTTAGTATATATACCAAATAAATTATATTTTTGCATGTGTAAATTGTTGCATTCATAAAAAATTTATTCGAATTCTGCAGACTGAAGCATATTAAATATATTTAGCTTTTATTGTTACATAGTTATAGACTTGTCTACGATTTTGCCTCATATTGGAAAAATATATGTGGCAAAATATATAAATATCCACGAATTTATTTTAGTTAATAATTTTTTGCGGTTGAAACTCCATCGGATTTTTCCCAAAAATTGCATATAAATTTAAGAATTGCAATTTTTAACCCCAAAATTTTTTAAAATAACAGAATTTTTTATTCGACTTTCTTTTTCATTGAAATTGGTTTGAAAAATTTTTTAGATATATTTATAAAAACTTCAATATATACTTTTATAATTGATCTCTTCCTTACATGATTTATTTAGTTATTTTCTTTTTAAAGAAATTCATATGATATTATTAGATTGCTTGATCTAATTTTTGTTACTGATTGAGTATCTCTTAATTAGCATGCGTAATAAAATGTTTTTTACATAATATTATTATAATTATTTTTTTATTAAAGGCACTTATAATACATTACTGAGAGAATTAGTCGCAGAATTTACTTTGACCGAGAATCCTTCAAATACTACGACGTCATTGTTGAGAAGCATGTGTCATGTTGATGACAGTGTCATTCTCGGTTCATGGCTCCAGGAAACTGACCACAAAGAAATTGAAGATCAAGTAATTTTCAGTTTTTCTTTAATACTAATTCAATGATACTAATTTAATACTAATTCATTTTTACAAAATAATTAAATTTAACCTTTAGTATATCCATGTATCCACCATCATTTTTTTCATCAAAGTTTCAATCTCATACTCTTAAAATTAATTATTGTAACATAAAAAAAAATCTTAAATATTTTATTTGACGTCATTTTTGTCTTTGAATTCTTTCCCCAATAAATGAGAGCAAAATGTTGGAAAAAGTATTATTTTAAATATAAACGTAAGTAGTCTATCTGATACCAGATCACAGACCTTTTTAACACTTTAGATGTGTTAAACTATCTCTCGTTTTATATTAATAAACAATGTTTGACTAGGGAATAATCGGAACTTAATCGGTCGAATATTTTACTGAAAATTTCCATTGTAATTATCACACTTGGATTGAATAATTCCAATGCACGTGCCTTTAAAGTTTCACCAAATACATCCCATTTCCCTATGTGAATGTAATTCAAGTTTTTGGATTGCGATATATCTTTGACAAATCGTCATCCTTTTACCTTCTCTTTCAATTGACTTTAAGAACAAAGCTATTTCACCTCATGTGACAGCCAATTTCAAAAGTGCTTTTCTAATGTTAAATATGATAGGATGAGGTATGGTGATCTTTGGTTCTCTTTCAAGCAAGGTTTTAATTTTCATTGCCGATATTCATTGACTATGTACGAGATTCATAAGTTTGGTATTTTACACTCAACCTTTCAATTTATAATTCGGTTTATTGGCTCTTTTGAAAATAGTTTCAGTGAGTTTTATTTGAAATAAAAACTATTTATAACTATTATTTGAAATATAAAAGTTAATTATCATATATTTTTGAATTGCAGCTCCAACCAAATAGTGCCAGTGGTTCAGGGGCGTTAGAACATGATCCTTCGGCTCTTTACCTCAGCGTTTTATCCGTATGTAAAGTAAGTTAAGGCTGGAAATTGTAAACAAAGTTGTTTTAAATAAATCTTAGGTCAAAGGAATAGTAACGTATCCTTCTCCTTTACCACTAGGAGTTGCTGTAATTGATTCTTCAGTTCAATTGTTTGGCATACTTTTTCCAAAAATTCAATCTAAACATCGGCTTCAAATACTAGAACATTTTTCAGAATGTATTCGTCAAGCAAAATCACTCCGACAACAAGCAACTCAAATGAACATTTTTACAGCAGTCCTTTGTGCAATGCGGCGATTAGCTGAAACTAAATCATCTTTTGGCAGTGAACACAATTTAAAGAAGGAAGCCGTGACTCTAATTTTTGTATGAGCTTATTTGTTACCATTAGGTTTCATTTGAAATCTTAGGGTTCTCTGATAAATCAAAATCCAATTCTTCGATGTGCCGCTGGAGAATGTCTTGGAAGAATGGCACAAGTTATTGGCGATAGCAGTTTTATTGCCGAAATGGCACAGTACAGTTTTGATCGGTTAAAAGCCGTTCGTGATGTGACAAATCGAACTGGGTATTCTCTAGCTCTTGGTTGTCTTCATAGATATGTTGGAAGTCTTGGTTCTGGACAGCATTTGAGTACAAGTGTTGGTATTTTATTGGCTTTGGCACAAGATACTAATTCACCTGTTGTACAAGTAATAGATGTTACTTGATGTGCTTGTTTTTATTCTCATTTTTTCAAGGTTTGGTCGTTACACGCTTTGGCTCTTATTGCTGATTCCGGAGGACCAATGTTCGGAAATTACTTAGAATTGACAATGAATTTGATTTTATCACTTTTATTAAATACTCCTCCATCTTTAATTGATGTTCATCAATGTTTAGGTAAAGTTTTGGGAGCTTTAATTACAACACTTGGTCCAGAACTACAAGGTAATTAATTAATTGTTCATTATATGGAATTATATATCGCTGTTAATACGATTATTTTCAGGTAATTCTACGATGATCGTTAGTTTGCGAATGTCATGCACCGTTAGCTGTTCAATTTTACAAGGACATCCAGATTCTCTTGTTCAAGCGGAAGCGGTATCGTGTTTGCAACAATTACACATGTTCGCACCGAAACATGTCAATCTATCTACTTTGATTCCTCATCTTTATGAAGGACTTTCTAGTCCACATTTATTGCTGAGAAGAGCTGTAGTTGCGTGTTTGCGACAATTGTCTCAGAAAGAGGATCCTAAAGAATTGGGAGAAGTGATCTCACACATTATACGTGATCAATCAAACAATAGAAAAGATGCTAAGCAATCACAACGAAATCAATCTGTTGGAAAATCAGTCAGATCTGATCCAACTGCATCGGACATTCTTCAAGCTGCTTTATTGTCAAAAGGTTTAGAGGGTGCATTATTTCAGTTGTTGGATTTTGAACAAGATTACAAGTTGTGTTCTGACCTGGAAGATACTCTTTTATGTCTATTGCAATCTCAAGGAGAAGAGCAATTAACAAAATGGTTGCAGTTATTAAAAGAAGTTATTCAAGTATGTTACTAACTTATTTGTTTGAAAATATTTTGCTTCATTTATTAATAAAAAACCTTGACATTATTGTTATTATTATTATTATTTTTATTATTATTTTTATTATTATTATTATTATTATTATTATTATTATTATTATTATTATTATTATTATTATTATTATTATTATTATTATTATTATTATTATTATTATAGGCTGGTAAATCTGAAACTAAGGATGAAAAAGGTGACAAAAATACAATGAACGCTGGTGGAATAGCTCGAGATGATGATTTTGAAGACGACGATATCAAATTTAGTGCAAATAAAGACGATTCTGTGAAGCCTTTTAATGGTTGTAGGTAATACAAAAGTTACAATAAATTGAATGATAAAAGGGAATAAAAAGAAGGGTATAAATTTAATAAAGAAAAATATATAAAATTCTGATGAAAATATCTATTATCATTCTTTTGCAGTTTGAACTACATAACATTAATTTTACCGCGGAAAATGAGTTTATTAGAATATAAATTTTTAATCTTGTAACATAAATAAAAAAACAAAGAAAAAGATAAATTTAATCAGAAGTTTCATCAGAATTGCATAATTATGTTCATGCTGATATATTAGACAAACGAGCGATACAAATCTAATGAAAGACATTTATAAAATCTGACCTGTAAATGCAGTAAGCCTTTGGTGATCAAAAACATATCCAAATTCCGCTGAAAATTTTATTAAGTACATGTTTTAATAAATATTTGAAATTTGTGATGCGTTTGTGCAACACGGGACTAAACTGAATAATTCCCATCTAAAATGACTACCAAACGCTTCTTTATTTACTAATTTGTCAATATGACGGGTGGGTTAAAATTCTCCTACTTATCTTTAAATGTAAGAAGAGTGGTTTACCTTAAGCTCAATAATTTTAGGTGGCCGACTAAAGTGTTCGCTGCGGAATGTTTTAGGAAACTTCTCCAAATGTGTTCAACTTCACATGATAAAGATCGTCATTTCAATATAATATCAGCCCGATCATTTATGACTTCAACTGGTCGCAGTGATTGTTTGATTTTGCATTTATCGGACGTCATCAGTTTCGCTTTCATTGCTGCCACTGTCGAAATTGATAAGTTGCGTTTATTTGGCCTCGGTGCATTGCAAGATATAATTAATCTCTTTGCAAAAGTTTCAGAACCCGAGTTTCCAGGTTATAGAAAATATTAACAGCATGTTTTAATGATATTATATCCAGATCAAGTCATACTCGAACAATATCAAGCCCAAGTTGGTGCAGCCTTACGTCCTGCGTTTGCAATTGGAACTGGTCCAGAAGTTACAGCAGCAGCTTGTGAAGTTTGCAGTAGTTGGATTGCTTCTGGAGTCGCCAGAGATTTAAGTGACTTGAGAAGAGTTCATCAACTATTGGTTAATTCTCTAGACAAGTTACGTAATGAAGACTCCCTCAATTTCTGTCTAGTATTGAGGGGTTGGCAGTGTTGCGTGCATGGGCAGAAATATATATCGTAGCTGTTAGCAATAGCAGTATGCGAGATCTAATGAATTTAGTTGAACCCGTCCTAAATACGCTATCAAATCATTGGTGGCAGACATTGCATGCATATGCAATTTTAGCTCTCCCTACTGAATTATCTGAAGCTTTGCAACATAGGAATGGAGCACAACAATCACTGTTTCAATCCTTAGATACTACAGATGACAATCAACAAATTCAATATAAAACACATTGGCCCGTTATTCTTTGTGCTGCGTCTTTATGGCTCGCTGATCATTCCCAAAATATTACAATTGATGATAAAGTCTTTTTGATTTTAGGTATGCTAATAATTTTTACTTTTAGAATCGTTTTTGAAGAAAACTTTCTCAAATTCGGTTATTGTTAAAATTCTTTTAAAAATAAAATGTAAAAAATATTGGAGTTTTACAAAATATTGACAAAAATCAAAAACGGTTGATATTAATTAAAAAAAGTAAATTTCAAAAAGTACAAATCAATAATTTTATCAGAAAATGGTAACTGGTGACAGATGAAATTTTGAAGGGGTATAAAATAATTTCGCATTGATTAGATGCTCATTAAAATGTCAGGACCTTAAAAACAAATTAATTAATTGATTTTAAAATAAACCCATAAATCAGCTTAATGGACATCGAATGGACACCATTTTTCAACTGCTCATATGCATTTGAAAAATTCGATCTGTTTTGTGTCGGTAGAATTTATTGTTCACGGGGTAGACTCTCTTGACCTATAAATCTGTTATTGTTCCTAAATGGTTTTCTGCATGGTAGGCTATTTTCCATATATTTTTGTTGTTGTCGTCGTGGTTGTGATTGTCGATATTGCTGAGTTAAATATTGGTTTCAATTTTGGAACACATTTGCATAACTTCTTTTGAATGGTTTCTTACCAGGAATATCTTCGTTTTTCATTTCTTAATTACTTCATTTCTTAATCTACTAATTTCTCCTACGAAAATTTCCAGACTTTCTCCAATGGTAAAGGTTTTCGGCGTTGGAATAAACGCAATAATGCATTATTCGTCGTAAGTCCTGGCGTAGTCGCCATGTTAGAAGACTTATATCAAAAAATAGGATGAAAATAATTATATTGTACGTATTTTGAGCAAGA
Source organism: Schmidtea mediterranea (assembly GCA_022537955.1). Classification (NCBI taxonomy): domain Eukaryota; kingdom Metazoa; phylum Platyhelminthes; order Tricladida; family Dugesiidae; genus Schmidtea; species Schmidtea mediterranea. Next base: position 299,610,856 of record CM039679.1, on the reverse strand, counting down.
TACACACAGGCAAACATAATCACATATCTCACTTTTGATATTCAGACATTAGATAAATTAGGGTAAATCCGCGTTATTAAGAAATAATTTTAATTTTAAATTCGAATCCTGATCCAATTTATTAGCAAAAAGCTACATGAACAGGTCTCTATGCCAAAGGAATAATTTAACCAAGTAATTCTTTTAATTAAAATTCTTATCTATCATATGTAAAATCCCTGGTTACGTTTTTCTTTGGCTTTCACGGATTTATCCGAGTTTAGTCTACATATCGTAATCTTCAGTCATACAACTTCAACATAAATACATACATCTTATATTATTTTGAATAAGTATTATTTACAGTCATCCTACAAAGTGTATTCAATTATGTTAGAAATAAAAGTTATTTTGTTTAAACTCTATATTATCAATTATCAGAGAACATGAAGAGCCAGATCTAAAGCTAATTTCTATCGACTAATATTCAATTTCCCAACAACAAAAATTCCCCGTATGAATGAAATTTTGCTATTTGATTAGATCATATTAAAAATAAGGTACGTTATTATAAAGGTTTTTTAAAAATCAATTTCTCAAAATACTAATAAATTTATCTTTATTCTTTTAGACTATAGATAAATCTGTATCCTATTTAACCAATAAATACATTTTCCCCATGCTCCCAGAAATGACTCGAATATTTTGCGGATATAAATTTATCTTCAAATATTCAGTAAAAAGTGTGTCTTTAAAAAATGACTCGCAGTTCTTCGGCGATATTTTTGTTACGTAGTTTAGTTGATATACATATTCACTTGACATTTCGAATGTGGCCGCCATTGTGTGAACACTGAAGTTCTGGTGATAATTTCCTTTGCTCAAATTTGGCCTATTCAAGTTGTTTAATCTTATGGTCGGGACTAATATTTCCTATTTTTCAACATAGCTTCTACTATTATAGTAAAAATTTCGATTAAAAACACTTACACGCCAGGTCTATATAAGTATGAACATGAACATACTTTTGATAAAAAGACTTCCTGCAAACATAGAATATTATCTCATATCCTTCGAACTAAGTTCACATACAGGCCGTACACCTTTCTTTTTCAAGAAAGGTGCAATATTTTCAGTGTGAATAAGAATAAAAACATTAATTCTAATTAATGTAATTAATGATCATTATATTAAAAAAATTGTCATTTGTCATTAAGAAAATACTAAATATAATGTATTGTGATATCAAATGCAATTTCTAATGCAAAATAGCTTATGTTTGATTTGACTTGCATAAGCATTTAGATTGAACCTATTGCTCTTTCAATCAGTCAAGGAACCATTCCACCAGTAAGCCACACAGTTTTACCATCACACTTGTACCACACTTCACATATAAATACATTTTGTTTCTTGTAAAATAGGCTTTTTATAAATCCATGATTTTTGAGTCACCAAACTGATGTAAAGACATCAGAAGCCTGTTTTTTGAAATTGATCAAATTACACATAACATAAAAACATTCAGATTTGGGAATCTCAAAAATTTCATATAAATTACACTTTTTTTAATATTCTGAAAATGGATAATTTAATTCAGTGAAACTTTTATCATTCTTACAATAATTTTCCATTTTAGTGCATTGTATTACAAAACAATTATAAACCTGAATAAATAGGCATCACTTTTATTTCATATAGTACTGACTTTAGTCATTTGTATTTCTTTCAAGTATCTAACTTAAATAAAGACAATCAACGTTTCCTTGTACCTTTTGATATTCCATCTCCAAAGTTTTGAAACATCTAAAAATATTTACATCTAATTACTAGATGTTAATTTATTAAGTTTTCTCGCTGGAAGAGATACATTTTGAATAATTAGAATAATTTTCGAATATAGAAAATTGTTTAAAATAGTAAAATTCAATAAAATGTTAATTTACGATTTTTTAGCATATTGAACATAGCTTATACTATAACATATTTCGACCGATCCACTCTCATGATCATTGAAAATTGAAATTCAAACTTTATGAATTTAAATTACTTTTTCAAACAAACTAATTATATATGAAAATTTATGTAAATCCAACTTTTCATATGTAATCTTATATAAATATAAATTAATTAAAAGAAAACGATATATTCCGACAACTTAACTGTCATCATCACGTACAAAAATCAAAAAAATAATATGAATTAATTTATATATCTTAAACAAATTATTATTATGGTGTATTTCACAAACATTTCACGTGCAAATGTTTTGAATGATTTTAAATAGTTTGATTATTTAAAATTTGATAAATTGATGTTTTTTGCGATTAAAATGATTCAAGATTTTAAAATTTTTAATATTAATTTGATATTTTGTATTATAGTAATGCCTTAAAATTACTGTAAAAGATCGTTAAAACCAAAAATATATTAAAATATTTAATAAAAAATAATAACTTGTTTAAAATATATAAATTAATCCATAATATTTTGGTGGATTTTGTACCTGATGATGAGTTAGTCTGTCGAAATATATGGCGATGTATTTTAATAAAATCGTTGACACGCTTATTTAATTATCTATTATAAATAAATTATAATTATTAAAAATTTATTACAGATAACATCGCCTTATAATTGTTTTATTCTACTGTCACTTCATAAAAAACACTAATATTAATCAATTTCTTCAGTTGACATCGATCAAGAACTTGAGAACGGGCATGACAGATAGTCATTCCGAAATATGTGAAATTGCACTTATGTTGTCAAATATCATCTTCAAATATTTGTAGCAAACTGTTTTAAATTTGAACTCTTATTTATTATTAGGTATTTTTTTAAATAAATTCAAAACATCAAAATACATTTTACAAAATTCCGCGTCGTATTATATTTCTATGATTGGTTCTTCAGTTCGCGTGTTTCCAGTTCCTTATAAATTGTTACAAAATTAGGTGGCTGGTAATTTCGAAACCATTTGATTTTCAACTCACTCTCAATACAAAATTCATTGAAGAATTTTTGCTGTCATATTTATTCCCAATACAGTTTGTTTTGGTAGTTTTAACGAAAAATCAGGTTTTCAATCACTCCAACTGCGGTTAGCATTAAATTACTCAACACTCACAATTAAAAATTTGCTTTTTTTTAAAGTTACAGTAGAACTTCAACTTACGAACTTAATTCGTTCTTAACGTCTTTTCATAAAAAAAGTAAAACAGGCTTATGATGTAAATTATAATGTAAAACAACCTTATACTAAAAGTGTCACAGCTCGTACTTCTGAATGTGGGTCTAAATAAGATATGGCAACTGTTCTTAATTCAAACATATTAATTTATATCTTTTTAAATAAAAATATCGTTTTTTATTATATATATATATATTTTTAAATTAAGGACTCTGCATGGATGCAATGTGCGGTTTGGTATCTAAACAGACTGATGAAACTATTAAATATTGCTTGAAAGCTTGCAATACAATGTTTTTACGGCCGACCATTCGTTGCATTATTGCTGAAAATCCATTGGTTCCCATCGAATTAATAAATGTTATTCATAGGTTAATATTTATTAACCGATTTAAATTATATATAAAGCTTGATTAATTTTTTAGAATTCTTCTAACCAGAGATTGTGGTGATATCCATTTACAAGCTCTGGATTTTCTCTCACAGATTATAATCTCTATTTCCGAAAATCGAACTCCTAAAAGTAGGTTAGATTTGTAAAATGTCTTAATTTGATCTTTTTTAGCGGAATCCTCTGAGTCGTCCAGAGATGTGAAAATTTTGCTAAAATCTCCTGTATTTGCTTGTTTGGAAATCGTTGTTTGTGGTCTCACTCGATATGTACCTCATTTGTTAGATGATTTCAAAATTGGTGAGTTATTTCTTTATATTATGATTAAAATATTTTATTTTTTTCACTATTGAAATATTTTATTTTTTAAATTTCTTTATCTTTGTTAATTTCAATATAATTGGATTTCGTTTTTAATTGAGAACTAAATAAATTTTAGTATTAAAAATAAACATTTCATCACATAATATTTTTAACCAATTTTGTGACTTTAATTTTTCAAATTACAATTAAAATATTAAAACTCACAAATCAATAATGAAATTTACAAATCATTAAAATTAAAATTTCATGCCAATAAACCTTGACTTAAATTAGTTTAAATTACTTTAATTCTTCAAACCTTCTCTCGCAATTTTCATTTCCATTTGGGTTATTAATCAATATTTCAGGGTAAATGTAAAATAAATATTGATCTATAATCTGAAAAAAAGAAAAAGAAAACGGAAATTCAAATAATGTTTAAATGATTGCCCAAAAGATTTTAAAACTTTTTATTATATTTTTTAATTTTATAATAAAATTTAAAATAAGGAATCTTATAATTATTACTTCGGATCAAAGGCTTATTTTGTTGCTCACTTATCTGATGTGTAACAATATTGTTGGGCATTTGGTAGCTGTAGTGAACTTCAACTGTAAAAAATGAATTGAAAGTACAAGTACACCTAGTGAAAGTAAAAGAGGTTGACACAGGGTTGAATAAAAAGTGAAATATGTTGAGAAATTTTAAACATGGAATCTTGAATATTAATTTGTTGATTGGTTTAAAATATTAATAATTACGAAGTATACATAACTGTTGTAAACAGAGATTCCAAAAGATTACGTTTTCTTGATTTTACTGCTGTAAACTCGTAAATAACATAATAAAGATCACTGAGCCACTTAAACATGACAAAATCATCTTTAATTTGCTGAATTTTTGAAATTTTTTGAGAAGACCATCTGGAGTATTTTGTGCTATGTAGAATTCACTCCTATGTACCTTAATTTAAACAATTTTCTAAGTAATAGTTTTTTATAGAAATTGAATAAGATAATGATTTAGAAATACATCAAGAAGTTCCATAGAATTATCTGATCAAATTTCATTCCGAGAACTTAGATGCATTTTACAGTAACTTCCAAACCTTTATGTGTTTTGGAATAATATTTAATTTTTTCATTACTGTAATTATCAATAGTCAACACAAATTCACAAAACCTATGTTGAACCGTTTGTTCAAAATTGAATTTCTAATTTGTTTGACCGGAAGATAAACATTTTCTATCTTGGTATCAAAACATAACTTCTTTAATTTTTTTGTAAAAGATAAACTCAGTATAGTATTAAAAACCGATCAAAATTATAACTTGCTTGAAACAATAGATTAGAGACAATAAAATTCTAGATTAAAAAATAAAAATAATATTGACAAAAAAATAAATAAACATTTTTTATTTATTAGCAGAGCCACAGCTTTAATGTTTTAATAATATACTCCTATTCACTTGGAATATATTAATTGCACAATTGATTTATATAATTGTTAATTGTAGATTCCCCCAACAGCAAAAGAACAACTGTGCTGCCTTTGGTGGTATCGAATAATCATCAAAAATCACTAAATGTTATTTGTCAATTAATTAATGCCATGTCTAATTTATTGAAATTAATTGAAATAGAATTAATTGATGCCGTTTTGCCGTCACTTTTGCATTTGTCTAATCGCTTGCTCCAGGTAAATTCTAAATTATATATTTTGTATTTCTATAAACTTTACAACTCATATACTCTTGCATTTGGTTTTATTTACTGTGGAGTGATTTAATTGCAAAACAAAACTAAAATTATAAATTTTAATACATATTCATATAATTCTTTTCATTCCTATTTGTAGTTTGATTTCGTAAATTTAACACGTCCATTAAAAATAAATTATAATCAATTCTAAACTTTATTTCAAAAACAAGTGTAAACAAAACAATATTAAAACAACGATCTAAAGTTATTTTTAACCATAAATGCTTTTAGTATTTCTTTTGAGGATATTTTAGTAAGCATGAATTAACAATTGAATAGGAAATATTAGTACACAAACATTTGATAAAAATTTATATAGTTAAATTACAAACATTCCTAAATATTAATTTTACAATCAAGCAATTTCATCATTCCATAATTGAACTTTAAAATTATTTAAATTTGTTATTATAATTTTATTAAAATTCGTTACATATTTTTAACACGAGAATTAACTCTTCGATTTGATTATCCTCACAATTCCTATTTCGATATTATTTCATTTTTTGTTATCTTTTTGTTTTATATCTAATTCTCTGTTAGTAGTAATGAATGTAAAATGCTATAAAACATAATATGCATTCATAAATTATTTTTAAAAATATAGTAAAATTATAACTAATAATTTTATAATAATTTTGCCATTCAATAATTTAATAATTTTCACTCTTACAAAATAGTTATTATTTTTTAAGTTATTATTTGAAGCGGTCAAAATATGTATATAATATTGAGTAAACTTTTTTCTTTTAAATATACAGTTTAATTTAAGGAATTTTAAAATTGTATATTCCTTATAATTGGCTTGGAAATATCCAACGTCTCAACATCATTTACTTTTAATTACCAATTTCAAATCTTTTCGTAGGAAAAAATGAGTTATCAAAATTTTTAAAAATTTTTGTTTTTTAGTTGTAAAACGTTTAAATCAATGTTCCGTGAAATGAGTATTGTATTATTAAATTCAATAAAAAAGTGTTTGTTATTATAATTGAATTTAGAAATATGAATCATAGCAATATTTTATATAAATATGAGTTTTTTTTTCTCATTACGATTCAGTTTGTATTCCATGGTTTTTTACAATTATGACAAATTTGAAAATATTTTTTAACCTTTTGAGTCCTGTCTAATTTTTTCTCATATCGAGTTATTTTACTAACCAGACATTATATTAGCAATATAAATTATAGGAAAAATTGTTGAAAATATCACTTATTTTTTTTCAGAGTTACAGCTAAAAAATGGGACATATAATCCCTTTGGTATTTTATTGTAGTATCATCTGTCTCAATGTACATTATAATTTAATAGCAGATTGAAATGTATTATGAAATGTATTTTTAAAATGTAAAGGAATACAAAACAAAAGAAGAATTAATTATGAAATGGAATGAAACATTATTGGAAGAGTCACTTGACAAGCACAACAAATGAATTATGTTCTCCAAAAATCTATTTCATCAGGTAAAGTAAACACTAGTACAAATTCGTTATTAATTGCCCAGTAACGATAACTTTAAATAACTTTTTGACGCAATAAAGTTGGATAAGAGATGGGGAATAACCGATGGTAATGTATATCTCAACTGTAAAGTAAACCTGAAATGTTTGTGTTTTTAATCTGCCCGTGGGCCGTATTGTCTCAATAGAACTCAAATGGTTAGATAAAATTATTTCTCTTTTGAAAATAAGCTATAGTATTATATTCTTAGCAATGTTATTTCATAAGCATCTGAATCTGGCCGCATCATAAAAATGATTACTTATGTTTTAAATATATAAATAACTTAAACTTTCTTTAGCTTGAAGTATTTTCTAAAAGTCCAAATCGTATTGCATTGGAGCGCACTAAATGCTCAAACGATACATCGCCATGGGAAGAAAGATTTCAGGAGAGTATTGCTGACTGTGTTATTCAATTCTATGAAAATTTGAATCTGTGTCTAAAAGATTCTTTACTCTCAACTATGAATAAAGAAAGAATCAACATAATTTCTTCGAGTTTACTCCTGCTTTTAAAAGACGATAACGCTAAACATTCCGCAATTCCTATTTATGTCGTTGCGTCAATTATTAAAAAAATGTCGGTGAACGTTTTAAAATTTAATCAGTATTTACTACAAATAATTGTGGAGTGTTGCCAAGCTTTATGGCATCAATTGACAGATACAAACAAGATCCCCCTTGTTCAATCGATCACAAATTTAGTTTCTCTTTCAGATGACAATGTTGTCAGATATTTCGCTAGAAATCTCTCGGAACTTGTAATTAATAATTAGTTTAAGATAATTAATACATGGAATTGTTAGATAATTATCTGGCTTTTCAAACTGCCAGAAAATTTGGAGCAGAATGAATTGAGTCAAGATACGGTGAAATTATTTTGCATGGCTACTGATTTCTTTGAGATTCTCGTTGAAGTTGTCCATACCGACCAGAGGGCCTCAATATTGATGATGCTTATTCCTTTACTTATAAGTATTTTACTTCCAATTGGTAAGATGTTGCTTTTTTTTGAAAATTTTAAGTTTTAAGGTTTTTTATTTTTGAGTCAACATGAACATAAGCTTTTTTCAATCAACATTTATTTTACTAAACATTTAATAAAGGCCGCACTGAAAATTTGTGCTAAATAAATTAAAATACCGATCTATCGTCTGAAATGTAACAAAGATAACGCAAATTAAAATTAAAATCGATAAGTGGTGATCTAATTGTATTATGGTGTGTTATACATACGCAACACAATTTCCCAACATTTATTAAAATATGAAGTTAATAAAATTTTCGTTCGAACTTCATGTTTCTAAGTACCTTATTTCCATTGTTTCACATATGCAACGGTTACAGTTTGATATTCTACATTATTTTTGTGAAGTTCTATGCCAGTAGTATTTCAATTTGGTTTGGAGATTTAACCACCTCAAGCAGCTATGTTCACAGTTTTTACTTTTCTAGGTTTAGAACTAGAAAAACATTCTAATAAAATTTTAATACTTAAAGGTTTTTTCTCACGACGAAAAATGTATTTCATCAATACATTTCCATCAATATAAATAAAGATATTCTCAAATTTTATATCACAACATGAGTGGATATTGGTGGTTCAGCAAATGTCGTGATTTAATTTATATTGCAATGACTTTCACTTAGGTGCCACAATATTTAGTTACAGCTACCGGACAATCAGGCGTTTTGCTTTAATTGTATTGCAGAATTTTAAATCTTAAAACTACAGTTTATTATCATTTTCTCATACAATCACAAAGTTTATTAAATAATAATTGTATTATATATATATATATATATATATATATATATATATATATATATAATGACATTAAGAATTTTTTTAATATTTGACTATGAATCAGTAATTATATCAATAAAACATCGATATCATTAGTGATTCATAGTCAAATATTAACAAATTCATAATGTAATTGAAAAATGAAAATAAATCATAGGTGAAAACCAAAAGAAATTCTAATAATATATTAATAATTTAATATATATTAACAAATACTTAAATCGTAACAACTAATTGCACAATTTTAAAACTTATTTACTGGTATCTAGTTGCGTAGTGCATTATGTTGAGATTTTATTTTTAAGGGATATAAAACTATGCCGAAACCTTTCAGGTAACAAATTTTACAATATAAGAAAGACCAATTAACTTTAAATTGATGGAAACTTCAAATCGACCAAGCACACTTTTCTGACATCTTTGTTCAAAAATTCTATCCCATATACATTTTATCCCAATTATCTTTTTTATGGCCAATAGTTAAAACATGATTATTCTCGGTTTGGAAAAGGGTTTTTTTGGCTGATTGTTGTTGAAGCTTTAGAAGTGTTAAGGGTTAAAAAAATCAATTCTTGACTTACTCATTCTTCATTTTATTCGATCACATCAAAACCGGTTTATCTATATTTCCGATTATTTCTGGTAATCCAGCTTGTGCAAATGATAATCCGTAAAATCAGTTTGAGAATAATGTTTACATATATAACATCATGTTTACTGCAAGTTTTTGGATTCGTTAGAGAAAATCCAGATAACGGGTGTTCAGACAAAATCTAGACAAACTCTAAACTACACTGCTGAGAAATCGAAATAAAAATTCCAACAATCCAGTAAGAAATATGTGTCAAATAATAGAAATAAGTTCATCCCGGTTCAAGGACTGTATGTGCTTCTTGATTATACGAAAATGTTCCCTTAGCGATGACTGGTCTATAGTTTTCAAGTTTTTAATGATTCGTCTCTTTAGTTGTGGCGCTGACTGAGCCTCCCAACCTCCCTGATACACTTTGGAGTTAAAAGAACCCCATAAGTTCTCGAAGGGGTGGTATTGAGGGATGTTGGGAGGATAGCACTGAATCTTTCTCAATAAAAGGAATATTGAGAAATCAAAACATTTGGAGAGTACTGTAGGCGTAATGTGCGGATTCCAGGTCCGGCCAGAAGAGAACATCATCTTTACTATTGCGTTTAATAACGACGTCTCAGCTATGTTCTTCATATAACTGGTCATTCACACTGTTGGGCCTCTCCAGGAATATAGGATCGCCGATGTGATCTTTGGACACACAGAGAAACTTTGACTCAGTTCTAAGTTTGAACTGGGAGGCGCAGACTGGTCACAAGAGTTGAAGTAGTGATTATTACACTTAAGCTTAAAGTAGGACTCGTCGCCCATGATAAATTTTCTTTCGACCAAAATTTGTAGTAATTTTCCTGGCTGCACCGTTTTTCGTTTTTCTTGTTCCTCCATATACTGAGGAGCTTTTCTTCTTTTGCAACATTCTAGTCGTGAATAACATTGTGCATGGTTGTGGTACACAAGCCCTACTTTCTTACCTCTTTTCTGTGGGATACGCTAGGCCTGTAGTTAAGCCATCGACTAATAATCTCTCGCGTTGTGCATTCGATATTTTCTTAATGTGCTATCCACTTCGAGACTTCCGAAAGATACCTTGACCCTTGGTCAATGTTGTGAGTACGCAATAAAGGGTGGACCTTGCACGTCCTTCACTCACAAAGTGATTTATAATGAATATTTTTTCTCTCATAAAATTCTTCTTCGAGAATTCGCTAATTGTCTCACGTAGTTCCTGTTCGACCATGCCTTGCCTGTTGTGCAATGAAAATGTGCAGAATGATTAAATGTAATTTAATAGTTATCTGATAAATGAACTTAACGCTGCGATTTGATTGGTTGTTAAAATTCATTTTTTTCTTCTCAGTCTAGGTTTTGCCGAACACCCGTTACCTGTGTTGTAAATTCGAACATTCCAGTTTAGAAGTATAGATTGTTTTATTGTTATTTTTATAAACTATTTCATGTTCTATTCATGAACCCATAGGAAAGGCTTACTCCATTAGCTTACTAAAAATTAACCCTTTTGGTATTTCTATAAAACTAAGTTTGCTAGTAAGAAGTTTGAATATAATTGCCGAACATTGTAGCACAGCTGTAAATATTTTCTGAATTGCACTGTATTAATTGTGGAAAGTGAAAGTAATAAAAATTTAATCCAATGATTGAGTACTTTAGATCAGAAGCTCTGAAATTAACCTAAAATGATTATTATTATACTAATTATAAATTGCAAGTAATTTTTTTCCAAATATTTTGAATTTTAAGGTCAAATGATCTATTTTTACTCGTTTGATTTTGATCAGAAAGGAATAAATAATTAAGTGTATTAATGCGGTTTTTCTTATGTCACACGACATTTATACATGTTCAGAGTGAAATCCAATCTGTTTCAATGCTTTCCTTCACCTCGGAATCCATGGGAAAGGAATTTCCCGATGCCTCTGTAGATTTGCGAAAACTTCCACTTCCAGTTGTTATTTGGGTGATATCGTTATTTTCATGTAGATAAGGGATTAAAGGGGCAACTGGTGGAGAATTTGTCACATCTGATTCAGAAATCAGTGTAAACAAAAACTTTTAATATTAATCTCTCGTATTTACAAATCATCGACGAATTTATTAAAAATTTACATTATTTTAATTAACTATTTTATTGGAAATTAACTTTTAATTTTTGGAATTTTTGATTGTCTTACTTCTTTGAAGCGTTAATATTATTCTATATTGTCAGACCCGATGAGTCCATAGAATGAAGTCCATACGGATTAGAATAAATGCCAAAATAAATGCCTTTACAAAATAAATGCCAAAATTTATTGCAGTATTTCTCAACGGTTTCTAAATCTTGTACCACTTAACTGTCACCATGATATCCTTTTCTAATTCGCATCTATTAATAATCGTTACTAGCGTCCAATTCCTCTACAATCTATGGCTCATTTGTAGAATTGAATCATTTTCAATCTTTAATGCAAAGTGGGAAATATTCCACATCACTTGACTGTTTCTTATCACATGAGAGTTCTGAAAAATCTTGAGAACGGTTATAAATTTTTAACGTGTCCAAACTTAGATTTTGTGGTTCAAAACCTTTCTAGTGCTGTGACCTATTGATAACATTTGTCAAGTTGCGGTGACCCCAACGATATAATTAATCTGATTGTTCCTCTTTTACTTCATTTTTTTGCACCTAACTATTATGTATTTGACTTCTAAAATATGTTTTTAAATTACAAAGTTTAGATAATTTAATATGAATAATTTATCAACAAAACAATTTGTTATATTTTTTCATCAATATTTTTAAAAATGAATTTGCAAAAGAATAGAATGTTTATATTTTAAGTGTATATTGCACAAAGTTGAATTAGTACAATTAAGAGGCACACAAATCAAAACTACTAACTTTAATGTTAAAGCTTTTATTTAAACAATAAATTTCAGGCGACGCTTGTTTGGGTAGCAACCCACAGATTGGGAACCACTGCTTTAGCTGAAGTACTTTTAGCTCTGAAGCCCTTATTGAGACTGGTAGGGTAGTTTTCAAAACAATTTTTAAGAAATTTAATTTTTTTATATTGAAACAGCAGTCCCATATGAAAATGAAGCTCTTATGATTGTAGACTGGTGAGTAATTGCCGAGTGCATCAGATTTAGATAACTTCTGAGTTAAATTTTTTCCTTGAATATTTTTCATCCCTAAAAAATATGCGTTATAATTTATTAAAAATAATAATAAATCATTTTTTACTGATTATAAAATGTTTTCTAATAGATTGGTAATTTACTAGGAACCTTTTGTCGTGTCAGTAAACACTTATGAGTTCTTCATGACTCTGTTTATTTAATAAATAGTATAATTTTGATCACTATAATCCTATTATATAATGATCTTTAGCGATTCTTTCTCTTATTTTAACTCAATATATTGAGAAATTTTAAAATAACAAACATTAGTTTAAATTGTGGTAAACTCCTTGATCAGTTTTGTTATGAAACTTTTAAATATAATTGTTAGACGCAATTAAATTCAAGTCTTCTTCTAACATTTATTTATAATACAAATTCAAAATTTCTCTCATAATCTGAAAATTTAAACTGAGGCGTGATAATTATTAATATTGATATAGCAATTGGTATAATTTAATATAATTTAATGTAAATTTTAATATACAAATTTAACACGAATAGTTATTTCAACTAACTGATCACAATTTTAGCATTTAAACTATATTATTTTTAAATAGGAGTTTTAGAACTCCTTACAATAATTTTTTTGAATTATTTAGATAGTTACACTTTATCGTCAATAAATCGTAATTCTTTACATAATCATTCATTCCAAAGAATAAACAGTATTGCACCAAGATATCCAACTGAATTTAAAAATTTGCTTTCGGCTCCTCATATGTCAGTGCTGAAAATTCGACTGGAAGTCGCTGCTAAACAGGCCAAAATCGCCAGTCAAAAGTCGTCAGCTGGCAACCCATTTGGGTCTATTAACTCAAAAATAACTGAAAATTTAAAAATTCCTAAAATTGCACTTAAAATCGATTTCAGCAATTTTAAACAATGATAATAATAATAATTTGTATGGTAAGCTGAAATGTGAACAGATAAGGATTTATTATCACATTCACGGATTTTATTATTCAAACTTGAATTTTGTGATCATTTCATTCGTGATAATTTGTTGTTTTGTGATTTAATATTATAATTATTATAGACAGCGGCTTTTTAGTCATATATATGTGTGTGTGTATGTATGTATGTACCAAAATTACCGTTTTACCGACAGTCTTTGCTGAGGTACAATCAACAAAAGTAGAGAAAAGTCATTTAGAATATGAGCCGAAAATAAATACTGTAGAAGAAATTCAAAATTTTTCTGAACAAATGTTTTGCAAAGAATGTGATGAAGATGTTGGAAATGTTTTATAGCGTAAACTTGAAACTCAAATATCATTTAATGATAAAGCCCGCCAAACAATTTCCTATCACAATCTACAGCTCGAATTTGCAATTACTTCCCCGTGGTTTGACTGAAAAAACTCAAATAAACACTAGTTCGTCTTTTGAGACAGAAGAATGAGGCGTTTTGATCGTGTTGCCTATGAAAGGTGAATCAGATGTGATAATGTTGTGAGAAAGAGGGTATACTGTAAACTAAAAAAACCGGTTTTATCCAAACCAATGTTAACTTTGACGAAAATAATGTTATGCATATCGTGGATTGAAGTGGACTAACTAACACATTGTTCACCGGCAATTTTACTCTGAAGCTATTTCATGCCATCACTATTATTTCTTAATTAAATGTGGAACTGAAACAATATAAATAACCTTCAATAAATTTTATTTATACATAATGAATTGAAATGAAATTTTGTACATATCTTACAGATAACATTTGATACGCTGTATAGCAATCATCTACGTGTAAAGGTACACAGCAGGTTTTGCAAATATATCGTTTCGCTGCGCTTTCCTTTTGAAGAGCATACTCTGCACGTTCTAGTAGGATTTATATTTATACCGGTGACTATTTTTTCTAAAACGTGGTCTTTTAGTTGTCGTGACAGCCTGAAAGGTGGATCATTGTAGGGAACCCTTTTAGAAGTACGAGAAGAAGTGCCAGGTACAAAGCTGCATTCATTTATCCATTCCATAGCTACTTTTAATATAAATTTTTTGAATCTAAGTTTATTTTGTAAGTTAGAATTACAATAAATTTTAAATGCATTGATCAAAGTACAATTATAATGAGAAAGAATGCAACTTTTTTAAACCACTTTACACTTTTTCTAAAAATGCTGTCATTTGCCAAATACTGGTCTGCTCGATCGACTCCTTTCATGTATTTGTTGTATTTTATTATGCACGTTGGTTTAAGTATATCATCCGCAGAATTTCTCTTTCGGTTTCCAGTTGATTTCATAGAGTTATCATGAATAGTTGATATCATACGCACTAACCTTTTATCTTTCCATGTGATAAGAACAATGGGTCCTTTCCGTACAAAAGTCATTTCCCCTTTCTAAAGATTCTTTGAATTTTCTATTAGTACCTTTGGTAAACCACGGTTCTCCCGTATGGTACCACAGATAAGTGTTTATTTTTTAATAATATTTCAGCTATAGAAAGGCTGTTGTGATATTTAACATGATATACCGATAATATAGTATCTTGTCACTTTTTTCCTTCACCTGTAGAAATCTCAAAGTTACGAATGTAATCAGACTCACTTTCACAAACCATTCTCACTAAAATCCCAAATTTCGTTATCTTTGCAGGATTATATGTTCTGAAGCTGATACGTCCTCTTCATGGTATCATTGCTTCATCAAGTGATAAATGCTGTTTAGGCGTATACAGAGATTGCAAATTCGGAATAATATAATCCAATAGAGAAAGAATTGAAATTGCTAATGCAAGTGCAGACACGAGTTACCTCGTGACCGGTCAACAATGTGGTAATTACAAGCTTCTAAAAACTGTAAAAATGATAAATTCCGAAAGATATTGCCAACAATTGGAAACTTTTAAAATATAACTTTAAAAAACTACTAGTTCTAGCTAGTTAAGTTCCACCATGAAAATGCAAGGCCGCACGTTTATTCAGCAATGCATATAAAAATATTATGGAGTTCTAAGATATCCATCATTTTCTCTTGTTAGGTTTGTTTATGTAATGCTACATAATAATTATAAATAAAAACAATTAAAGTATTTATTTATTCCAATTAAAATTCGTTACCTTTCCTAGATACAATGCTTGTGCTAACTGTTGAACTTATCTTTTTTGCTAGAACTGCTACTTTTCAGTAACTTTATTTGATTAAAGTTTTCCAAAATTACATGCTGTGTAGCAGGTACGTTCTTTACTTTAATCTTCTATTCTATAAACGTTTCAATAACTTTCTCTCAAATGCTCTGTAATTTTCATTCTTAACCATAACTTAATCACTTATTCTTACTTCTTAATTTCTTCTATTTCAATTGTATATTTTCTTCTCATACACTTTCTTTTTTACTTTTCACCAATAGCTTTTAGGTATATATTCTTGAAATTCTCTCGCAATTGCTTCAAATAGTCAATTTAATTTGTCTTTCGTGTTCAATTTTATACTATTTGCTAACGGTAATCTAGATTTCCGACCAAATACTAATTCGAATAGTGAAAAATCTGTGGTACTCTGTTTTGCACATCGTAAGCCGATTCGAATATGGTTAGTAAAGCATTCAATTCATTGGATTTTTTCTTTTCAATAAAACCTTTAGCATTGCATTTGCGGTTGTAAATAGTCTTTCAACTATACCGTCACTTTTTAGATAATATGAAGAGATTTTCTGTATTCCCATTATATAATTCCTTTGTTACTGTTCCTACTTCCGTCGACCTTATCGGTATTAAGCTACATACTTCGAATAATAATCAATAATATATATTCTACAAAATCTGATTCATAGTCAAATTTTGAAGAAAATATTATCTTACTTATAAAGAAATCAGATGTGAAACACAAAAAAAGTCCTTACAATAATATATAGTATATACTTAAATCATTTTTGTCAAATAACTTTTGCCTCCTCTGTTTTATTGTGAGTATCTCATAATCTTTGTTTGGATCATATTCTTCATTTCTCAATATATCTATTTTGCCTTTCATGTTAGTGTCTTGCTGTTTTCTTGCTGTAGTTCACAGTCCTCTTCTATATTGATAATCTGGAATTAAATTCGTTCTGAATTCTGATTATTTTCAAATAAATCGCATTTATACACCTTTGTATTTCTTTTTTCTTGGTTTTATTGCACTTTTATGAGCATTGTTCGTATTCTGATAACATTGACATTTCATCTGCACAAACTTTCTGAATAAACTTTCTGTAGTAATTGCCCAATCCTAGAAATGTTTGTAATTCTGTTTTACAATAGGGTATTTTCCAAAACTTAAAATCATTTTTGGATCAGTTTTTACTATTTCTAGATTACGTTACCCAACTAGTTTGCTTATGATTTTAAACATTTGTATTTAGTTGCAATTTTGAACTATCATTGAAATCTTTGATACATCATTTAACCTATGATTGTGTTCTGCAATTGAATATCCACAAATAAGTATATCACTTTTGTGAAAAATTGCCGTTGTCATTCTTACGAATCTTTTTAGTCAACTTTGCTCTTCTATTAGTATCAAATAAGTCCTCTGATGATGAATCGGAAGTATTGGTCTAGTTGTCTAAGAGTATAGTGCTCGATAATCGACGCACATTATTACTTCACCATGCGTTTTCTTCACCACTACTATAGGAAAGTTCCACGATGAGTTTCTCTCTCTAATGATGCTAGCTTCAAGCCAATTATTTATAATATTATTGACACTTTCTTCTAAATTTTAAAGTCGTTTTTGGCGCTTGTTTTTATGCAATGTATTATCGCAGCAAAACAACAATCATACAGATAAAAGTTCTTGACTTAATTTGAGCCCAATGATTTAAATAATGATACGAAGACTCAGAACAGACTGCGATCGTCCCGAAATACATTGAAAGTCAAACTGTTTTAACTTAAAGATAAAAATCGAACATTATGACAGTGAGTCTGTTGAAATATATTGTAGTATAATATATATGTTGTATTTGTGCTTTTTTTATTTAATTCAATACCAATGTTTTGTGATTTTTTTAATCAATTTGATAATTTATTTATTTTAATCTAATAATTTTTACATAAAATCAAAGCCATAGAATAATTTTTCAAATTTTTTTAATTCGTTAGTTCTGTGACATAATAAAAATGACCATTATTATTTGTTTAATAATGATTCTCCATATATAAGTACATACTATTCACTTGAATAACTCATAAAGTATCACCCATGAATGCGGACTCGCTTACAATACCATATTTACAATTGCTCGAACTGATATGATTTTTTAAATTTTTATTATAACTGTAATTTAATTATAATTACAAAATAAATGCATAACTAAATAATGTGGAAATTCTATTTACATGCAGGCTGGATCAAAAACCAGAACATGAAGTTAAATAATAAAAAATTTTAACATGTAAATAAAAAATGAACATTGCAATCACTATAATTAATTAATTAATATTTTATTAATATTAATTAATATTTTCTAACAATTTTTCATTTATTTGTTTTTCTCACTTGGCTTAACGACTATTTGTGATCATGTAATTTTTTAATATCTCTCAGCTTCAAAATTAATAATTTATTTATTTTTTGATATTTTACGAACTTCTTTAGCTTTGTTTCCTTTAAATTTCGCATTCGCATTTTTACATCTTTATTTAATTGGTTTCCGTCAAATTTACTTTTCAAATAATTTAAATTTCACAGAATATAAAACACTTCATTCACACTATTGTTTGTTTTATAGACATATTTATACATTAATGGAATTCGGCAGTTCAAAATTCCGGAAAAAAGCATTTTAAACTTTTTTCTCTTATCTCACTAAAGTTTGGAGATATTTTTCCAAGCGTGTAGAGCAAATAAATATTTGTAAAAAAGGTCATATTTGCATTTTATTCACCGAAGACTCATTTGTCAGCGGATTTGTCTTGAATTCTGTTATTTAATTTTTCTTCAAAAATATGGTAAATTAATATTTTCCACAATTGCAGCTCGAATTTTCTTCCGGCATATTAGTAAATATAATGGAAAGGATTCCGGTTTCAGCGATGCGGCACAAATTGTAAAACAATATTTTAATTGTTTTTAACTCGAAAATCAATATTTTTAAAACAATAACAAATAAATTCGGCAGAAATCTAAAACTCCATAAATCAATTTAAAGAACGATTTTTTTAGATTCTCATATTACAAATATAAAAAAAATACTTTAAATTTTAGTCAGCCAAATTTATTACATTCAAAGTGACATAAATTTTATTTTGCATTAATAAAAATAGGTTAAATTAAAATTCTTTTTCAACTTCAATTTCCATCGTCTTTATTTCTTTACAGATTATAGAACAGTTGTTCTCAAAAGGTTTGCAGAAAGAATTAGTAGAGGTCATATAATTTATGGTTAGTATTAATGTTTGATTCGCTGTCTAGTAACTGTTGAGCACAGCAGAGTCTCCGTTTTGGGACAGCCTGCTATGTAAGTGTTTTATTAGTTAATAAGAAAAAACAATGAGTTACAAAACAAACTAACAGTAAATATATTAGATAATAAAATATAAAATATTCGGTAAATTGTCCAATTAACAAAGATTTTTCTAAATCTTTTTAATTCCAATCGTAGTTATTTTTCTGTCGGCCACTGATGTCGATTATTATTTAACATATAAAATTTTATTTACATAATGGTAAAATGCGGTTAAATTTTAATATTTTGCAGTTCGAGTAACATCTTTGTATATCATTATTTGGATTTACTTTGAATAGATATTTTCGATAACTTTTTCAAGCTCTTTCACAAATACTATAAAAAGGCAGTGAGTGCTGAAAATTTGTGGTGAAAATAAAACAAAATATGAAACCCGATGTGTAATCTAAACAGAAATAAAGAAAAAAGAAATTATTCCGATTGTAAAAAAGTTTACAAAAATCATTATAATATGGAAAATAAAATTTTTACTGTATTTATTGAAACATATGATTCGAGTGATCATTTATTAGAATAACACGATACAAATAAGTAAATATATCATTAAATATCTGATGTCAAACATTTGATAAACATTTAAAGGTAACATTATACATAAACACTAATCAAAATTAGAACTGATCAATTTATGTCTCTTAAAATCCTTGAGAAATAATTAAATGATTTATAAATATTAGGATTGAATATTGTTATCTGTTAAATTTGGGACAATACTATCAGTTTTACTGGTTTCCGAATCTTGATATTCTTCATATTTCGAAAAGCTTTCTGGCGTTTTAACTTCTGTTGTTTTAGAACTAGAATTACTAGAATCTGAATTCGGTGACCCTTGATGGTACTGAACCTAAATGAAGATTATTTTTATTTTTTTCCAAATGATAGATTTCGAGGAAATTGTCCTCATCATCAATCTGCCATCATAATCTTTGTCAAATGCTATATACGGAAACAATAAGAATGTACTAGTAATGATTTATTGATTCGATTAAATAATATCAATAAATTTGTTGCTGATGAACGTTTATTTTAGGGAATTGTGATTTAATAACCAAAGCCTCACATAAAATTCTTTCCCACTTATTATTAAAGTTTTTAGTTAAAATTATAAAATCTTTTAAATCAGTTGTTGCTTTGTACATTTTTCTATGCTAAATAATATTACTAACGCCTCTCAATCGACTAAGTTCCTGAACCCGTGTGCGAAAATGGCGGGAAGTCTTTCCAATTTATGTGGCGTTGCAAAGCATTACATGAAAATTTATACACTAGATCAGAAATTAAACCTATTGGGGTTTGATCGTCCTACGTTTGAAAAATCTAAATAAAGTAAACACAAGCTCGTTTCTCTATTGAATAAAATGGATTTCCTAATGCCTTTGTAGAAAGACTGACTATGGAAACCATTGATCACAGTAATTCATTTACACTTTGATTTCTTTTAATCTTTTCACAGTGCAATATGTTTTGAGATTTCGTGGTATTGTATGTACAGATGCAAAAAACCAAAAATATTCTGATATTTACTTTTTTCATTATGACTACAGATCAAAAATTAATTTTCCTATTTAACACACAAATTTTCGATACTGCCTTTATAAAGCGTTATTTTATTTCTCAAAAAAAAAATCACTGCTAGAGTTCATATTAAATTGTTTAGCGAAGACCTGCTAAAAGGTGAATTCGCTCTTAATAGCAATAAACTTGAAATATAAAGAAATAATAATTTCAATAGATAATTAATAATATAATTGAATGTAACCATTGGCAAACCTGAGGAGGTAGAACGGTAAGTTTAACTACTGGTGCACCAATCTCCAAGCTACTTGAACCTCCATCTGCTTCATAATCAAATTCATCCGACATTGATGATTTAGTATACGAGTCCAGGGTAGCACATTTATTTAGGTTTTTCGTTAATTGAATTGATTTCAACTGTTTAACATTATCCATTTCTATTTTACGAGTTCCACTTCTCGGTAAATATGGTTTTGTATTAATTGCTTTTGCGAATTGATTGCTTTTTATCAAATTATCCGTCAATTGCGGTGCCATGGAATTGTGAGGATTAGAGGTGCTCATTTTACAACGGGATTTCAATGAGCATTGTTTGAAACCATGACATTTTTCGAATTCATTTTCAATGTGAGAATTTCCTAGAGATCTATTTCGACACTGGGAGCACGGATTATAACAGCAAAAACCGGAATTCGTTTGGTTATTTGTACCACGAATATTTTGCCTATCTCCATCAATTCGAGATGTTACACAACATCCTAGCAAATTTCCAATTCCAGCACTTCAAGGAAAAAATTGTTTTAAATAAATTATAAATAGTTCAAGAAAATATTATTTTAATTGTCATTGTTATAATTTCAATATTCTATGTGTAAAAGGTCTTTTGAGCCCAGCCGAGTCTCCAGTAAAATAGTGTCGGAATAAAAAGTATTAACTGACGAAACGTAATAATTATACAATTTTATTTAAAAACAGCTTGTTTAAAAAAAAATGATAATCTTAGATTGATTTGTTGGAGGATGACAGGATGATAGAATATTCCGCTTTGAAATAATAATCTTAGCTTGATTTGTTGGAGGATGGTAGAATAAATAGAATATTATGCTTTGAAATAATAATCTTAGCTTGATTTGTTGGAGGATGGTAGAATGAATAGAATATTATGCTTTGAAATAATAAACTTAGTTTGATTATTTAGTGAGTAATGCAAATTGCGGGACAATAATTTGTTTTTTTATCTTTAGTTTATTTCAATCTTGTTCAAATTATTTATTCGAGTAATTTAATATAAATAAACTGGAAGTTTTAGAAATTTTCAGTAAATAGAAACTAAGATATAAGCGCAAATATTAATCCATTTGTTATATTGATTTTTTTTATTATTTTATTCTTCCCTATTTTAATTACTAATTTAATTACTATAGGGGTATGCATTTTATATTTAAAATAATTATTTAAAATTACATTAATTACAATAATAATAACATTAAAATAAATAAGAAGAATGAGATATACCATTACAGTCATGAAAAAATTAAATTTTAAATATCTATCAACAAATGCAGTTTTGAAATTAAAAATAATTTCGGCAATAAAAAGTAAATTTTAATTCGAAATAAAAACCAATTTAATTATTTGAAATTTATAAAGCAAAATTATTAAAAGATTTATAATGTGAAAAGAGAAGTTATTTATAATTAATTATTCTATTGTTTATTTTGATTCAATTGATGTTTTGAATGCATAAATAATTATGATAAATTTAGAACAAGAATTCATGTTTGTGCAGAATAATTGCAAGTGGATTGATACCAAGAATACATTTTGTGTTTCAATGACAAAAATATGTATAACAGAAAGTTTAAATAATCTTTCTGTCAGAAAATATAATTAAATACTGTAGTTATTACGAAAAATTTTACCAAAAAAAGAGTTACTCTTTTGTTTCACGAATAAGACAAATACAACATTTATATATCTTGAAATTCCAGATTGAAACAATTAAAAATTAGTCGAATATGCTAAGAAACCTTATTTAGAAATTGTAACACATTTATTTTCATCAGACATCTTTAATAAACCTATTCGGACAATATATTTAACTTATAATTTAAAAAAAAACGTTAACTGCTAGAATATATCAATATTTACAAATTTATTTAAATGCAAATCTTTTAAGATCTTGTTATAACAAAAAATTGACTTATCCAACTTTTCAAAATAAAAGATTCAAATATAAAAAATGGTTTTTTATATTTAAAACACAAAGGACTAATCATATTTATCTTATAAATATATTGCAAAGTTGATTAGTCAATTAATTAATCGTAAGTTTACACATGCAAATCGTTCAAGTTCATTTTAATAAATTAACTATTAGTCGCCATAACAAATCTTACTGGCTACTACAGCTTATGTTAACAATGGCAATGTATACAGTTATTTATTACATAAAACTACATTTATACATAATAACAATACTATAATTACAATGGCCTAAGAATTTTGATTGGAAAAAAATAAATAATTTTAAAAAAATAAACTAAATACTGAATATATGAATGGTGCTATCATAAATCTATTGTTTTTTTATTGCAAATTCCATTAATTATTTTGAAACACTTCATTTGATTGCCGGCTTCATTTATGCAGTGCGGGCGCGGCCGATTACTTACAGTAGAGAATAATAAATTATAAAATTGAAACAATAATTTTTTTGTTTTATTATATGACTCGATGCAATAATGTTGTTAAATTCAAAGTTGAAAATCCAAACGTTCATGCCAAACTAGTAAGCATTTGTTATTGGCAACGTAATAAAATACAGGCTAGAGTAATGGACTTGTACTGCAAAAAATCCAGATTGACGAAAACCTTAAAAACAAATGAACGAACTTATTGACTTAATGTGAAAATGAGTGAATTTGTTTTAATTAAGTGTTTTGTTATTTCTCAGTTATAATTTAAATTATTTTTAAATTCACACAATAAAATCATAAAAAATTCTAATGAAAAATTAAATTGATTATCAATTATTACTTTACGCAGAGCAGTACATGGTGAACAGGGCTTGCATTTTTATAAGATATAATGACTGTGCTAAAATGGAGTCTAAACTGTCTGGTATAATAAAACTTTTGTTTAACAAAAATTAAAAAATCACACATGCTTCCCAATATTATATTTGTCAAGCTGTTGCGGAAAATAATTATAATGATATTTTGTTGACCTTGATATACTTTATATGACATTGTGATAACCTTGAAAGGTTATTGAGATCAATGTGAGTTAGAGTCATCACAGCATACTATGACAATTTTTTTTTTAACTAAAATTATTAGCAATTACATTAACTAATAATTGTAATTAAATAAGTCTACCAGAAATTGTGGATGGAATTAAAATAATACACAATTATAGTAATAAAAAGACGATTGTTTAAACTCTTAAAAGTAATCAAAGTCTAAATGTTGCCATAAGTTTTTTGATATTGCAATTTTAATGAAGCAATTATTATTAGATGTCATATGTGACATCTTAAAAGTTCGCGTCTATAAAAACTGCGGAAACAATTAAAAATAAAGGTTAAATTTCAACAAAAAATTTCTCCTAAGGCAATTTTAAGTAATGAACAAAATTATACGATATTTACATTGATATTAATTTATTTTAACAAATCAAGCAAAGTTGAAGAAATATATTCCTTTTTCAATATGTTTTGATAGAATTTTGATTCAATATTTTACGAAAAAACTTGTTTGAATTAATAACAATCTTTAAGCCTTATAAGGACTTTTTTTGTTTTTCACATCTGATTTCTTTTTAAGTGACATAATATTTTCTACAAAATTTGACTATGAATCAGATTTTTGGTAGAAAATATTAAATCTTTAAGTCGTTTTTAACAAAATTTAAAACTTGCAGCAAAGGTTTATTATATCATTTAATAATTATTTTATATTTAAGTGCTGCTGCTACCAAGGAAATCATTGTTTTATTCTATTATTATTGATATTCCCAATGGTGATTTAAATATTGAAAAGTTAAAAAATGTCATTTTGTAAACGATGAAAAATTAAAAATATAGCAAATTTAGAATAAGTACTCGATTGTTTAAAACTGTTTAATAAAGATTAAAAAATGTTAAATTTAAAAATAACGTTCTTAAGAAGTTTTATTTGAAAATAAGTTACAAGATTTGTATGCGTGATTTTCAGCCACAACTTTTTGATAATATTAAAGTTTTGAATTGGGACTTCCACATTTGTTGAGAATAAATTTAAGAATTTAAAGATAATATTTTTATTAAATCAGTTTATTTAATATTACTTGATTCTAGATAAAGATCATCGTTAAGAAAAAAACTAAGATTACTATTAAAAACAACTGTTATTTTTAATTTTAAAAAATCACAAATAAACAAAATAACTGTAATTTAAATATTCAAATAACCGAAATAGTTAATTTACAAATTGTAAAAATTGATTTTAGATTGTAAATGACAATATAAAATCAAATAAAAATTAAAGTCGAAACTGCAAATAAAAACAAAGAATTAAAAACTGAAAAATATCAAAATCAACTTGTCAACTATGACAAAAGCAATTTATTTTTAATTTAAAAATTGCCTCGGTGCGCCCACAAACCTTAGGACAACCGCTTAGGACCCAAATAGTTTGTTTTTTAATAAGTTTTACCATCTTTTCATTACAGCTTTGAAATTGTGTTTAACTTCACTTCTTTCAGAAAGCAGAAAACATAACATTTATCTAGAGTCTGAATGTAATGGAAAATAAAAGAAATTGGAAACTAATGAAAGATGAATGATTATTTATTTATTTTTCCAAAATACCATATAAATGCTTAATAAATGTAAGTCAAATATGCAAATAATTCAATTCTATAAGCATCATATATCAGATTCCAGTAACACAAAAACATCTGGGTACATTAATAATCATACTATACACAAACTTATCTATTTTTCATTTAGGCTAAAATCAATAATAAACTGGATCAGAATTTAAAAAGTATAATTATACATTATTAAAAATAACTTTCAAAAATAATAAAATAATAAATATACTCAAATTCTTTGTTGAAATTTTATATATTTAAATGTGTTAGATGATTGCAATTTTAACGGTGTAATGTAAAAAAATAAGTATAAATAATCATTTCCATATATAAAAAAAGACAGTGAATGTGTCAATATATGTTGTTAATAATTTAGGAGCAAAAAATCTTAAAACCATCATTTTGATATGGTTCTAGTGATTCAATAGTATTATTAGCTTATCAATATAAATATATTATCAATGCTTAATATGATAAAATATTTTCCTTTATGGTACAAAATAGTTTCACTTTTTATAGATTATATATACTTTATAAACCATTGTATGTTTCAATGTATGTTCCCCTGATTTATTGACCTTCCAATGGCACTTGTAGACAGACCTTAAAATATGAATTAATACGTAAAAATTGTTTGAGTACCAAATTCTTTATGTCACGTAATTTATAGATGTGTCAATCTGGTCAAAGTATTTCGTTAACTTTTTTCGATCATCAGTTATAACACTTTGTTGTGATAATTCATTAATTTGTTTGTGTATTTAAATATTCTAATAACGCGGGTTGAAAATGCAAATTTAGATAAATTGTTTCACAAAATCGATGATTTATTATGGATTCATTTATATCAATAATAGAATTAAAATTAGTGCATTCTGTGACTTATAATTTTGCAAAATAAATTGTTTTTTTAAAAAAATTTTTTGAAGAAAAGAGTTTTAGAATTTTAAGTTGATAACTGAAAATTTTTTTACCCATTGAAATTTTTTATGACATTTTAAAATTGAATAGTTGGTAGAATAAGGTAATTCTTTACAGCAGCTTATCTCAAAATGCGAGTTTTATTTGCTCTTTTCCTGATAATCACTGCTTGCGTTTAGGATATAGTTCATCAATGCGGCATTGGTAGAAGTTTCTCACGAATAAATATGATATATTTCCACATGTGAATTATGAAACGATTAATGAGTCTTTGAGTAATATCCCTTGCTCCAGCGGATCCCGATTATGAACTTGAAAACACTTTTTTAAGAAATCGTATTCAAATCAGTACAAAAGTGTGTACTCCAGAACAAAGGAATATTACATAACAAAGACATATTAAATAATAATATTCGCTACACGTTTAAATTCTTAAATCGCAACTTTGTAGATAATTGTATTCTGCCTATATATTGTTACTCTCTCAACACTGTTAATACCTTCAATTTACGTACAAAAGGGCTAGAAGAAACGAAACAGTAAACAGATGTGTGAACTCAAGAACAAAGAATTATTTCATGACAAAGACATATTTCATAATAATTTCCACGAACCCCTGCCACCGTGATTGCAAATGTTTTACTCTTTATAAATAATACTATAATTGTATCACTAAATATTAATTTTCAAACACAATTAAAAAGATTTATACTTTAAACCTTTATTAAATTAAAATTCTACAAAAACCGACCACCATCTACTTTCCAAATAAGAGATCCATTTTATATTCCTGTATTGAAATTTTAAGAAACCAGCTTTCCCCATCTTTATACTCGATTTCTTCAAAGGCATCTATAAAACGAGTATGTCGATTGTTGATGAATATATTCTCATTGCAACTTGTTTATTTTCTGTAGCACTTTATATATTGCAACAACGTCTTTTTTCGAAAAATGATCAATGAAACTTGAATATTGAGACTTGATCAGTTTGACTGGATTGAAAAATTGATGTTGGCTTTTATCTACCAATAAATACATCTTATGGCTGTGAAAGATTTGTACTGGCTGGATCTCAACATCTTTCTTGACATATTTCGTAGTTTCTTCACTATGTTTCCTAATTGGACTTGTTTCTTTGGATACACCACTAATTTCTTACCAAAAACATTTTTATTGTTAGTCATTTTCAAATAATGATTAATATACCATTACACATCTATTTTATAGCTGTTGAAAGAAGTATGTAACCAAAATATTAAATTTGGAAATTGCATGCGTGCACATAACTATGTGAGTCATGCATTTGTATTGAATTCATATTGCAAATCATTATATAATATTGTACTGTCTTAATTAAAAATTATTGTATACTACAAACAAATAAAAATCAAAAAAAAATTTTAAAAATTTGTACATCAACAATTGAAGAAAAGTGAAATCTTTTCAACTCATTTCCTAATACCTAAGTGTTGTAGGTTTTTAATCTATCAATACATCCATAGCATTTGTATAGACGTGTTGTATATTTGTATAGACTGATTGTTGATAGTGAGCAGCTCTTTGTCTTATGTTCTCAAATGATCCAATAATATAAAATTGAGATCTATTTCATCCATATTCTAAATGGAATTATTTGTGGTGCCCAATAGATTAGATCTTTTAACAGAGCCGGATATAGTTCACTCGCATATGGAAAATATGAATATTAAATATTTTATGTATCTAATTTTAAATTTATAGATATATTCGAGTATCAATCAATTCATCATTTTTATTTGAGAATTAATTAACACTAGTGTTTTTTACATAATTTCAGGTGTACATTTGATTGACGCTATCGAAAATATGGTCATCTATTAGGTAAATTTGTGTTCAATTTCTAACAGTTTGTTATATTTTATGAAAAAACAAGTTCATTTTTATTTGATAATTATTTAAAACTGATATTTTCTACATATTTACTTCGAATATCAGTTAATTCTCTGCAAGAGAAAAAACTTTGAAAATATTAGTTTTAATTTAATACCAGACACATTTTCTAGATCAATTTTATTAAATAGTAGAAAACAAAGACATTTCTATTGAAAAATGTAATTAATTTACATAACATAAATAATTTTATCGATAAATAGAAATGTTGATATATGGTTAATGAAATCATGGTCATATAACATTGAACGAATCTGAGATATCCTAATAAATACATAGTCACTTGGTAAATTCTTACCTATTTTTCTAATACTGGTTAGATATTTGAGTATTTGCTATCGAATTTGAAGTCATTCATGCTTAGTCAATTCTTGTAAGAAATTATGTTTATTTTCACGGTAAATATTAATATATTTGATATTTCAGTTATATTTGGTAACAAAACATATATAATTAGCATTATTTCGGTCTCACAAAATATGAATAAATATTTTGTTTGGAAAGTAAATTCCAGCCAACATATTTTAAAATTTATTTAAGGCAGTTTCAGTCGGAACTTATGTCATTATCCGATCAAATTAGTACATGTCTGTTGTAACAGAATCGCAATAATTTATTTAAATTCTACGGTATATTGTTCTTATTAATTTTATTATTATTGTAATTATTATTATTATTATTATTATTATTATTATTATTATTATTATTATTATTATTATTATTATTATTATTATTATTATTATTATTATTATTATTATTATTATTATTATTATTATTATTATTATTATTATTATTATTATTATTATTATTATTCATTTATCAGATATCTTAATTTATGCTGCTACCAAGGAATCACTGCTTTAAATTATTATTAATATAATAATTATTATGTATTAATTTGATTCTGATTGTTTGTATAAGATGGAATTAACCAAGTTTGATGATTTTATGCATATTTTATAAATATGCATAAGTATTGCTTTGTTACATATTTATTTACAAAGTCTTTGAACTTTCTTAGTAATTTATTTAGTATGATAAACTTAATAGTGAAATATTTAAGTTTACATAAAATTATATTTGCTATCAATTAGTATCTATTTGAAAAAAATATATACTGTATATACTCGTGTATAAGTCGACAAATCTTGAACTAAATTTGAATAAACTCCTCAACTTTATTTTCAATTTGACGTATACACGGATCATACAAAAATCATATTTATTTTTTCCAAAAATACTTTTGGAAAATGAGTTTTTTTTAATCGTGTCGCTTTTAATCAAATTAATTACTTTCAATTAATTTATGGAATTCAAACAATTAAAGCCTGTCATCATATTTAAACGAAAACAATTCAAGCAATAAAGAAGATGTTTACTCTTAAGATAACAATCATGTTGGACATATTTCAGAGGAAATATACAATGAAATTTTTGATGATTAATTTAGAAACTCAAAATTATCTAAAGAAATATTTTTAGTCAAAATATTTTTGTCAATGTTTTTCTGTCAATATTAGTACAATAAAATTTTTCAATATTATATTAATTTTGACTTCATTTTTTACTTCGACTTATAGACGTGTTTCCGATTTTGGATTAAAAATTGGCTTTAAATTTTCAATTCGACTTATACTTGAGTGGCTTATTGTAAAACACTGCAACGTAAAATATTACTAAAATACCTTAATGAAATGAATGATATTATATATCTCAATATTTTACTTGTACTTCTTTATTTACATTATAAATGTAGGAGCAAGACAAACTACAAATTTTAACAAGATGAAAATTATCAATTCTCGCCAATTTACAAGTGAAGTCAAAGTGTAACTTTTAAAATGAGTTTGAAAACAAAAAAAATCTAGATTTTGGCTCGATGTCATAAGTTCTGAATTCTATAATACTTATTTGATCTTGTGACTTTTGAAATGTAAAATTTAGGATATGGATAGTTTTCTATTTATTAACATGAAAGAAGTATCTCATGGAAAAGTGAAAGGTGAGTTTTCAGAAAAAACATAAAACCGTTACTGTTAAATATTAAGGATTTTCCACCTTACACTTGAAATATATCTTCGGCATAAGTTTGTTAGAATTATGAGTTGTCTTACTTCTGGAAAGTTAAAATGATTTCAAAATCTATCTTTACACAATTTATGACGAAGTTTGTGATTTACTAATTCAGTTGTAAGTAAAATAGAAAAATGAAACTAATAGCCAATCTATTTAAAATAAAACTATCCTGACATAATATACTTGATATCATTTTAAATAAATAATTATTTTAAATGCTACAAAACATAAAATATAAAAATACATAAATTTTTAATATAACAATTTTTGAAATCATAATTAATAATTGTGCAAAAAAGGTTTTTGATTAAATAACAATATAAAATTACAATATTTTTTTTGAAATTGACACTAAAACAAAATTATTAGAACACTTAGAAGAATTGCATAGTATTATTTTAATGGAAAAAAAGAATTGTAAATATTGAAATAAAAAGTAAATGATCAAACCTTGCATTACGAGATTCATTGAAATGACGACACTCTCTATCAACAAAATAACAGTCACACGATTCACAGGAGCAAGAAATTGAGGATGAATGATTCGGTAGAGAACTACATATGTCGCAATCTAATGGAGTATTCTCACTAGTACATTCACAAATATCACAAATAAGTCCTTGTGAGATCTCCCGGAGTTCTTCACAATTCTTAGTTAATTCTTCAGAGTTTATTTCTTCTTTGGTAACAGGTAAATGAAATGGCAATTGATGTCTGAATTTTAAATCACTTGAGATTTAAGTCTTGAAATTTTTAATAAATGTAAATAAATTAAATCTTGGTTATTGGAATTTTAAATTTAATTTTTATATATTCATATAATAAATAAAATATAACAACATATCCTTCAGGATAATTTATGTAAAATTTAATTAAATAACAAAAAAATAATAATTACTTTATTTACGTTATTTTTTCCATCCACCTTTAGTCCTTAACAATTATTTTTCATATTTTTCAATTCCTCTAAAATATTAAGTTAAATCGAAATGTATTTTTACAAAATGAGGAAAAATGGTTAAGTGATCAAGATCCCAAAGGATCTATCTTCGCTTTGTTGTCAATTATTGTTGCTTAGAAAAATTAAGAAAAATGATCTTTAATTTTATTAGAAGGTAATTTTCAACAAGATATATATATAACACTCGGACTCTGTAGAATATAAGAGAAACCCATTTTCAGTGATTGAAATTGTGACTGCTGATCTTAATGCCATAGTATTTCCTAATGTATACGAGACTTATGTAAATTGGCATAATATCACAAACTATAAATATATGTACTGACGAAAAACGTACAAATCTTGGTTAAAAGTAGATCTCACGTTGGACGGAATTCAATGGTGTTTAAATTTTTATAGTTCATATTTGGAGAATAAAACAATTTAAAGTGTTATGGATGAGAATATAATGCCTAAAGAAACATTAACTTCTTTTTACACAATTGCTTATCAAAAATTAACTTTAATCATAACCTATAATTTATCATACGAAGATATTGAGCACACAAGTAATAATCATATATAAAATACATATATAATATACATATATAATCATACATAGGGGTTATATGAAATAATACAAAACGAGACCTTAATTTAAAAACTTTATCGTAATATTTAAACCAGTGTCTGGCAACCATTTTTTCTTTAACACCATTTCATACTTACCACTAAAAGCAACAAATTTATTGGAAATCTTATTGAAAAATATCAGTTTATTTATTTTTTCCAAATATAACGTCAAAAGAAAAGTTATATAAAGAACATAGTTATATTGCGAATCCTGCGATTGGTTCTTGTTGGAGGCTACGTTTATGAGAGACTCGATATCAGACAAAAGCAACTCACGTTTCCTCATTAATCATGTGGTAGATCTCAACAAGTCCTTAATAATCCTGATTTAAAATCGTTCTTGTTAGTATTTAAATTCAACAAATTCTGACAGAAAATATCGTATAAAATCTATGTAAAATAAATAAGCTATAAACTTATATTATAACATAAATTTGATGCATATTTATGTTATAACTTGATTTATTTCTTGATACAATTTGCGCCTTGATGTTTGAAAAAAAACTAAATGAATTGTTATTTATTTTATGTTATAATGAACTGTCTATACTTTTTGTTTAGACACGTAAGAATGTAGTCGAACTAAAATAAAATTTTTGAAAACATAATTTGTCAGGATATTAGAATCTCTAGATTTATTAGTCTATAAGCTTGTCACCTAGAAGTTTATAAATTTAATGAAATTTTACAATAACATTATAAAATTCACCGAAAAAATAAGGAGAAATATATCATTCAGACTAAAATGTAATTTAAATCGCATTCTAATATAAATAATTTACATTTTCTCAAATTTCGAATTAATTTAATAATTAACACAAAAAACAAAAACTTACAAGCTAGCAATTGAGTTTCCGACTCTGATATTAAATCTACTCTTTCAGCATCAATTTGCATGTGGGGACTCTTGTGTAATATCGTTGTAAGATCGACACCAATATCTACTGACGGGTTGAATTTATCTTTATGATTCGAGCAATGATGAACACATCTACGGTGACAGTGCCCAGTATACTTATGGCAGTGATTTCTGATGTGGCCTTGATAGTAATGGTGCAAGCCATACCTATCTCGATATCTTTGTAAGAAGCTAGACTGTCCTCTTCGACAACGAGATGAGTTATCAATAGTAGACTCAACGGCATCAAATGTAGAAGATTCCCCAGTTTCCGGATCACTTGAAATTATGCCGGTCTCTAATAAAGGATTAGGTCTGTTGTTGGAGTTTTTATTTGAAGATACACTTAAAATACCACACGCTTTAAGAATATCTACTTTACACATGGGACAACTACGTTGTTCTATTAACCATGAGTCGATACAGATTTTGTGAAATATGTGCCTAAACAACATTAATGCAATAAAATTCATATCAATCAAACACGTAAAAACAACATTTTAATTTTGAAAAATAGCTTTATTAGCGGTCAACCAACGAAAATAGTAGAAACATTTTATTTATTTTGAGACTTATGTATTTCAACGGCGACCTTAGCCATTCTTTGTCCAAGGTTTTAGAGACACAATATCATTATGTATGTATTTTTGCGTTCAAATTATTCAATAACGTAGATAAATTTTGAAATATAAAATTATTTCTACAAAAAATCTGTATGCAATTTTTTGAAAGTAACGCATATTGAATTTGGCACTATAAAATTAGTTCTGCAATTTAGTTTTCTTACAAAGTGTTTCCGTTATAAGATTAACAAAATTCTGTTAGATTTTAGTGTCGATATAAATGCCATTTTGAGAAATTTAATTCTTTTTGTGAGAAAGTAATATGTAGCGTTTTGTTCATTTTATTCCATTACAAACTTGTATGCAATTTAATAATATGAATACAATTAAATGTCATAAAAATCACAAGAAATCTAACTATGTCTGACAATTCATTTGAACTCATTCAATCTGGCGCAGTTGAATGAATTTCATGTCTTTGTGAAAATAATTGTGCATGAAGCACCGATATCCTCTTGTATTAATACACTGAACTATTTTCAATCAGATGATCCGAAAACGTCACGTGAAGACATATGTCATATCGATCCGTCAAATTGGAAAATAGAACATTGTAAGTCCCGATGAAGTGGAAAAGGTTAGCAGTAGACGTCATGTATTACGACGGATTCCATTTTTTACGATGATTTTTTATGGAACCAGCAGATTTGTAATATGACGGGAATTGAAGCGAAAAGGTGCTCTAAGCGTCTGTAAGAATCTCGAAGAAGTGTTTTGGTAGAGCTGCTTGCGGATAATGGAGCAAACCTATGTCACAATAGGGGTGTGAAAATAGCATAAAGGTGTGCGTACAAACCTGTTCATAATGAAATCATCGAAAGAAACCCCCGAACAATCAAAACCCTGCTGCCAGAAGCGACTCAGATCCTCGTTCCAATGAGTTTGACACCACTGTATAATATTGTCGAAATACAGGATTGTTACGTAACAATCTTTTATCAATACTTCATAGTGTAACATATTAAGTTGTGGATTTTTTAAATGATATATTGTCTTTGGTGATATATTAAGTATATGCTCAAATAACTTCGACTTTTTGATTGTAATAATTAACAATGGAAGAACAAGCTATAGTGGTTTTATTGAAAAAATTGAACCTCTTCTCAAAATATTCTAGAGAAATTCTGGAAGATGTCCTCCAGTGGACTGGGAAATTCTAATTGAAAATTCAGTTGCTAGGAGCTTTCGATCACAAGAACCAATTACTCCCCCCTACGACTTCATGGACAGCTCTTGATATATGGATATATATTTAAACAAAAAAAATAGTCGATTGTAACACAACTCAATAATGAATCAAAAGTAAAACAAACTATGTTATAATGTATTAAACTTTCTAAAGAGGAAAAATTAATTTTATATCTAACAAAAATTTAACATAAACAATTTCAATATCGTTAAAAATTGCATTTACTTATTTAAACAAAATTTTAAATTAATTTTAATTTTTTGAATCATAAAAACAAACTTGCAAGGTAAAATCCTTATAGTTTCTCCGACTTGATAATTATCAATACATATGGCACATTGGTCATAATCATATGACACTTCTTTATCGTCTGATGATAAAATTTTCACTGGGATTTTATTTAAAGCCTTCTTTGCAGCATTTGCCAAACGCCGCTAAAAATTTTATAAATTAATTTAATAATAATAAAAATAAAAATTAATAAATAATAATAATTTTTTTATTATATTTTCATTCTATTTCCCATTTCAATCATTTTGGATTCTCAGTTGACACATGTGGATTTTGTAATAAATCCATTGAGATTAAAAATGCCGAATCAATTTTTGTACACATGATTTATGCACATTATTTAGAAAGTGGATGTCCAATTTGTTATGAAAATGATGTTGTCTTTATTTATCAAGTTGGAGAACAAAAGTTTAATTCAAATTTATGTGGTGAAAACCTTGAACGTGGATTATTGTACACATATTGTGGATTATTCTGTGCCGCGTTAAATAGTTCCAAAATTCTTTTCCCGTTCGAAATAATGTCATCGCTTACAGAAACGGAATACGAAATTATGTCGAAATTTCTGCTCATGCTCATTTCTAATTTTTACTCTTCAAATGAAAATGTATTAACGAAAACATCATCAGTGCAAAATGTTTTTAAAATTATGCAATTATCGACTTTGATGGAGTTTTGTGAACATAATTTAACCGAATTATGGTATCCTATCTTCCAGTCAAATAATGAGGTGTTCAGGAGCGCATTGGATATGACTTCTCGAGGTTGTTCTATCAAATCCTCGATTTCAGTGTAAGAATCAACGTCATTTAAGATGTCTACGAAAATTAAAGCTGGAAAAACAAATAAGTCCCCAAGTAGAATTCGTAGCTCAAGAGTTGATTATCATTTTCCTGTTTGTCGAATTCACAGGACGTTGCGAAAGGGAAATTTTGCTGAATATGTTGGAGCTGAAGCAACGGTTTGTTTGGCGGCAGTTTTGGAATACTTAGCTGCCGATTTACTTGAATTGTCTGGTGATACTGCAAGAGAAAACAAGAAAAGTCGTATTATTCCACGAGATTGGCAATCTGCTATCGGCAATAATGAAGAACTTAATAAATTAATGGATGCTGGATCGGACCACACTGCTTCCCGATCAAACAAATAATAATAATAATAATAAAAATAGTAATAATAATAATAATAATAATAATAATAATAATAATAATAATAATAATAATAATAATAATAATAATAATAATATTTAATCAAAGATAATAATTAATTAAGTCAAAGTTTTAATAATTGAAAAACGTCAACTATATATTTTGAATAACATCTCGCCTTACATTTCAAACGTTTATCAGTCTTCTTAGGGCTAGAAATCACATCAACAATAACTAAATGAAAATAAGAATATTTAAATCAATTAACCAATAATAATCGCAATCAAATTGTATTAAATATAAACAAATGTGAAGTTTTAGAAAAAATTTAAATTAATCTTTAAAAAACACAAAAATTATCATTCCTTTTTTAAAAAACAGTTTTTATAAACCAATAAAATTATAAAAATAAAATTTTAAATAATTTTTCCATAACAAAATTTTTAACATACCACGAAATTATACTACATAACATTCACAAACCACGTCCCATTATTGAAATACACTCAAAATTCCTGTAGACTGAGCACTTTGAACAGTAATTACAGGATTTAAAGATCTTATCAACGCCACATAAGTTATTCGTTCCCAATAATTTTAGAGATTTTTTGCAATTATCTTGAAATCAGGCATACCTATTTTCTTAATTTTACATTTCCTAAAATGATCACTAATGTGAGCCAGTCCATTAAGTAAACAATGCTCAAGAACTCGAGTGCAGAAATGACGGGCAGTTTCTCCAATGTATGTGTCATTACACCCATTACATGAGAATTGATAAACGAGCTCAGAACTGGAGTTGGAGACTATTTAGCGAAAATACTACTGACTTTGCAAAACGTTGAAACAATCCTAAACTGAGTTTTATCTAAATGTTTGAGGATATTATGCTTAAATTCTCTGAAACCCTCGGAATAAGGCCATCATAACCTATGTTCGGTTTCTTGTGATTAAATCGAATTTGTTCATCTTCCAAAGTATAAGGAGCCCGTATTGAAAAGATTTAGTTTTAATTGCTTTTAAATTTGATTTTATGAATATTAACTTTGACAAAAATAAAACCAACTGATAATCGTTCTTTGGCATGCATGTATCGGAATCTTTGGATATAGTAAAATGTGAGCCATACTAAACTTATGATCATCAAAAGGATAAATGATATTGACACAAAAAGAACTGAGGTTCGGTTGATCACTCCATCAACTATAATAATGTTAATCGAGATGTTGGCGTTGATGACAATAGATTCGTTCATCAGATCATGTATAGGGATCCGATTAGGACTCAACAGCAAACCGATTTTATTGTCATATTCTAAAAAAAAAATTAAAATAACACAATTATATATATTCATCTATCGATCTAATTCTACTACGATAAGTATAGTCATAAGACCAAAACAATGAGCATATAGTGTGAAAGGAATAGTGAAATAATTATTTTTTATTTATACAAGGTGGCAATTGAGTTCCCAAAATTAATAAATAAAACCGTTAATAATATAGGCAATATAATGCATGAAACGATGAATGTACAAAATTCATTTAAAATTTCATATGTAAACTTGTTTCAATCTCTAAGATACGTGCTTGCGGTAACGTTCCGTTTCTAGATCGTTTTAATAACATCATATTTCGTTTCCAGTAAAACGTTTTGTAGCTATCTTCTTTAAACCACCCGGGAAAACCAGTACACACATCAAAACGAGAATTTTCAGAACCATCTTCACTGAGATTTTCTTCATTCAAAATTCACTGACAGTTTCTCTACCCACATATGTATTTCGCTTACAATCATTCTAACGCTAAGTCTTCGAAGGGTTTGCATCAGAATTTAGAAACTTTCAACATTTTCTTCAGTTCGATGAATTCGAAATAAAATATAAAATATTCTTAATATTTCTTTTTTCAGTGACAGCAATTCAAATATCATTTTATATATTATCAATATTAAAATTTCCAAATTCACATGGTTTGCATAAAAATTTTCTTAAAAAATTAATGAAAATTTCCAAAGTAAATTTTAACATAAGTCAATTAGATTTCGATCATTTTATTTTATTAATTAGAGTTGTTTCATAATAAAAATAAATTTATTCCATAATAAAAATAGATTTATTCCATAATACAAATAGACTTATTCCATAATATAAATAGATTTATTCCATAATATAAATTGATTTATTCAAAAATATAAATAGATTTATTCCATAATATAAATTGATTTATTCAAAAATATAAATCTTTTTTCTCATTTTCGAAAATTTACTCTTATATAACAAAAATAAAAGAAGGGTTTTAAATACAGGTGAAGATATTTAAAATGTTAAAAGACATTGAGAATTGAACAAAAATGACTGTTATTCAGAAATTGAATGGTTTATAATATACTGCGGTGTATAATTTGATAAACAAGATAGTGTCAGGTGTAGATAAAAGTGCTATTTTCTCTCCTAAAAAGTGACTTAATTCTAGGGGAAATAATACAATTAAAAGTCAAATTTCTTCTATTGTTGATCGAGGCAACTCAATAGTTTAGATTATATAATGGAGTCGTTAGAATTTTCACGAACTCGGCATTCGCAAAGCCTTTTAAGTTAAAATTCTTTAAAAACTGGAAATCAGTAGAAATTTGCTGAAAGAAATTATCCAAGGATAATTGATTCCAGACAAACTTATACCATGGAATTGACCGACTACATGAATGATCAGTGAGTATTTTTAGATGAAACGAAATAAAAATACCATCTGGGTCTAAGCAACGGTTATCTATTTTACATGGCGGAAATAGCCTTTGGTTATGCAACAATAATATGTAACAAATACGTAACAACTGAAATTTTTAACTTTCATTTTCCAAGCAATGTATAACGATTTTTTTAAAATTTAAACAAAGTTATTATTTTTAATTTTCGAAAAGATAAATTGTGTCAAAACAAATTCAATTATTTTCCGAGAAAGTCATTAGAATTTAAACTTAAATGAACAATTTTCATGATAAACAAATCAATATATTACAATATTATATTTCATATTTGAGATGTTTTTGAATTCGGCCAATAAATTTTAAAATCACACAAATTTAAACATGCACTGTAATTCAATCATAATTCGTGAATTATAATTTTAAAATTATTCTAAATCCTCATAGTGATAATAAATCTTTTGATCAAATAGGCCGAAAAATATCTATTAAATGGATTCTAATTAATTCAACCATGATAGTAGTACAGTCGACTCAGAGTATAAAAATATCGGATATAGAAATACTCCACTTATAAAAATAGCATTTATGTGTCCCAGATTTTTTTGTAAATTTTACGCAGTGGAAATTCCACTTAAATGAATATTGAATATAAGAATACTCAACATATAAGATAGGAGTTGAGATTGATTTTCGATTTGTACTCCAAATAAATATTAGTCTCACTACGTGTATAAGAATGACAATTTGCCGGCCCGGGCGTATTCTTATAAGCGGAGTCGACTGTATTATCTTATCACAAACACAGCCCTCCTTCTATTAGGTAATTTGTTGATAAAACGATTAACTCACGTCGTGATGCACTCAAAGAAAGATGTTGAAGTTGGTCTAACGGGCATATGGATCTATATGGCTATTTCCAGTGGAGAGTCCAAATCACAAAGAGAGATTCAGTATTGTGCTCATAAAGATTGAGTAAATGCTGACGGCTCTCATAAAGTGTTCATATTTGAAGATCTTCAAAGTACTATAAACTTCCTTCTGGAATAAACGGACGGCTGAATGGATCCACGCATTTGTCAGTCCTTTTGCTATGCTAATACAATAACCTTTCACTATCCGAAAACCTTAATCCTTATTAGGAGTAAAGATGGTAGATATCCTATATTCTGCTGCTTCTGGAATTGTGAACATGTGAAGGCGCGATTCATTTTGAATCGGTATGATAGTTTACATTTTTTAAATTTCTCGCAATATTATGCAAA
The DNA here is from genome assembly GCA_022537955.1 of Schmidtea mediterranea. NCBI lineage: Eukaryota > Metazoa > Platyhelminthes > Tricladida > Dugesiidae > Schmidtea > Schmidtea mediterranea. The sequence continues at coordinate 299,570,700 of CM039679.1, read as the reverse complement.
ATTATTTTACAACCGAATAATTCACTATTAAAGCTCTATTGATGTAATCGATTGTATGTATCTTCAAGTCACTTGGCAGCAGCGCCATATTGTAGTCTTTTAAATTCGCTATTCCATCCAATTGACTGAAATTTATTTTGTGGTTAACTTATTTTCCTACCATAAAGATGCTGATTGTTGTAAAGTTTACAATGTAAACAGTTAATAATACTAAAGTCAAAAAGCGTTCTAGTTTATTATTCTGTTCCAGGCTCATTCGACATCTGGCGTCATAACGGCGTGATTTCCGATAGCGTTGGAAAGGTTCTTTAGATGCTCTCAACTATTTCTTTCTTTCAAGTATTCTATTGAGTTCTTTTTTTGAAAAGTGAATGTTTCACATAGTGCTTAAAAGCATCTTTTTGTAGTTAAATAAAGTTAAGATAATAAATATTTTTAATAATTTTCATAGAATATTATAATTGTTTGTTTTATATTAATATTGTTTTTACATTATATTATCATTGATAAAAAATAATTTATAATGTCTGGCCATTTCAGCAATATTTTCATTATTTATTAACACTGTAAGGATAAATATTAAAAATAAAATTTATAAATAATTAATTTAAATTATCTAATAATAATACAGAATTCTCAAAATAGAATGGTTTAAATATCCTCAGAACGACAGAAATTTGAAGGAATTTTAATTTATAATATCAATAAATATTTTATAAAAATGGATGTTCTAACTCGATCTAATAAACACATTTAAGTTTCACAAAGGCATTGATCATCATCACATTTATCACATTTCACAATCGTTGTCATTATATATATATATATATATATATATATCGTGGGTTTCTGGGTGTTGATATTTTGAAACTATATGATTGTTACCCAGACAACCCATACAAATATCTTTCGCTTACCACTCAGCACCCGTTGCTAACAACGTTGGAACTATGTTCGAGTAGGTAGATCGTCCGCAAAAAGTGAGCGCTATTGCTAATGCTATAATTGACTGAACGATCCATGGGTCCAACGAGCTGCCGATAGAAGGCCTGTGCTTGATTTCGATATTTAGGTCCCATTATTCTCCTATCTCTTTCAAATGTTAACCTATACTTTCATATCATTTATCTTTATGTCGATTCGCCTAGTCCTTCTCATCGTTTTCCGTGTTGATGATTTTTCTATGGCCTGTAAACCCTTTGTTATGTTCAATATACACACCATATCTCTCTTACCCTTATCCCTATTATAACTACTATGTTCCTGTTATTATTACTAGTATTATCATGGTTACTATGTATTCTTCTAATCCATTATCACTGCTATTACTATTATTATTATTCTTATTACTACCATTACCATTATATTTATTATTTTATTATTATTATTATTATTATCATTATTATTATTATTATTAACATTATTATTATTATTATTATTATTATTATTATTATTATTATTATTATTATTATTATTACCATTATCCTTACTATTATCATTATTATTATCAAATTTTTGTAGGGCTTCGTCCTTATTCCTCAACTTTATGAAAATATTTTAGTAAAAATTTAGCCGTAATCTATCCGTATTTTACAGTTTTCGATAAATCATTTTTGTTAGTTCGAAAAATTTTAGCAGCGTTCCGCGCTTATTTTACGGTTTTATCCGGACATTCTATCAATAATTGAGCCGTATTCTACTTTTACTTTACTATTTTTGATAAGTATTTTGATTATTTCCGAAAATTTGCGCAGCGTTCTGCCCTTATTTTCCGTCTCAATTCGACATAATTTATTTAATTCTTATATATTATTTACAACATTATTTTTCATGATTTTAGTCGTTCGAAATCTTTTTCCGATGGCTATTCATTTTAACTGTTGCAATGATTTCGCAAATTTACCCACTACCCTTTCCCTTTCTTTGCCCTTATTGATCTATGTATGTTCATATTACATTTGATGAGTGCCGACTGCACTACTCAATGTTTGTGATTTTTAGCCGTATGTGAGAATGATTTTAGTTTGGTCGAAATTACAGGAAACGAGTGGTGGAGGAGCAGCCAAAAGACTGCTTCCCCTCCTCCCAGTTTCCCCTATAACGGATAATATTGACGTTTAAGCCCTACGATATTCACGCCGGAACCTTCACGGGCACAGGGTATTGGCGGATGAACCGCACTTACACGGCCTAAATTGTTGTGTAGATTTAGCTTTCTTGTAGTGTGTGAGTGGCTGTGGGCCGGAAAAGAAATAAATAAATATTACCCTACCAATCGGGTAAAAATCTCGAATGCATAAAACCGTTTATTCATATAATTGTCGAAGTTCATAAATATACATATAGCATCATGATTCATTGTTCATAAATTAGGGCATAAACATCTTTCATTGCTTCATCATAGAGCATTTGATCAATGGGTCAATAAATTCGCAGATCATCCACTCTCATCGCTCCCAATTGACAGTGTACAGTAACTGAAATTTATCGTGTCAAAGCAAAACACCCACTAGTGTTAATTGCCTGAATGCACAGCTAACAGCTGCAATGCACACCAACTCACTTTAGCCTGAAATTTTTTCTCCGAAAAATAAGACTGAAAATTTGTCAAAACACATCAGTATATACCTATAATTTGGCCTTAACCTTGCGTGTTATTTTTATTGCGATTAAACAAAATTTGACCTTGAAATTATTGGTGTAATCTAAATTTAATTTTTATTAATTTCTTAATTTAAATTGGCAATTTATTTTTATCATTTTTAATTAAATTTATTCAGCCAAAAATATTTTATTTTTATTCATTTAATTCATTAATTTTTACTTTTATATAAATGGTCATTTTACGGTCAAATTTTCTTGTTATTATGTTATTTTTTATGTAGATTTCGTGCGGTTCTTGATGCATTTTGTATTTATTTTATTTTACTTTTATGTTTTTGATTTTATATTTATTTATATTCTCTCAGATTTTAAAGTGTTTAGTTGGTGTTGTATATAGTATTTTAAGTTATCTTGGTGCTGGGTTTTCGTGTTGTATTACTGATGCATTTAAAATATTTTCAAGGCCATTTGTGTTCTGGCCAAGCACATATATATATATATATATAATATATATATATATATATATATATATATATATATATATATATACCGTATTTTCCGGTATATAACCCGCAGTCTATACTCCCATATTTCCCCTATATGCTATATATATATATATATATATATATATATATATATATTATATATATATAAATAATATATATATATATAAATCTCAAGTTTTAAAAAATTAGTTTTTGTAAAATTTTATAAAACCAAAACTTTAAAAAATTTCTCAATAAATATCTTAATATTTTGAACAAAACTATTTTCATTTTTAGTAAAATATTATATTTCAGTTTATTTTTATTTGTAAGAGTAGCTACACTGTGAATCGCCTCTGAATTTGTTACTGAAGTGACGATTCAGTTAAAACGGAAGAAATTTTGAATTTCATCTTCATCTTTGGAAGAATCTACCTCTCCACAGGTTTCGTTGTCAGTTTTCATTAATTGGTGTAGTATTTCTGTAATCATATTCATGATATCATTTTTCTTCAACTAAGGCAGATGTAAGTGTTTTCTATGATGCAGATAAAATATCAATGCCGTTGGATTATTAAATCGAACTAAAACGATACACTTTTCAGCTGTAAGGTTTGATTTTACTCGTGTGAAAACGTCTGAATAAACGTTAATATTTAAATATCGATGATTTGTTATTGATGTCCATACGTCAAATGCAATTGAGAAATAATTATTTTTTGATTTGAGGTTCTGAAACTGCAGTATCAATTTCTTTCTGAGTTCTTCAGCCTTTCCAAGTATTATTTTTCTAATCGTATTTGGAGAGTTTGGAATATCAACGGCTCTAAACCCTTAGCAAAAAAAATGATCTTATGCCTTTGGAAGTGAAAAAAAAGTTAAGTTAAAATTAACCAGTTAATCGATGAAAGAAAATGGTTCATTAGCCGGTCATGCAATGACTAATCCCCAAAAAATGCTGAATTTAATGAACAAATAACTAAGATAATTCATTTATTAATGAACAAAAGTAAATAAAAAAATTTCATTATTTAAATAACATAAGTAATAATGAAAAATATTGATAATAGTTTAAAATATTTTGATTAAAATTATAAATGCGTAAAAAAATAATAAATTAATTAGTATATTACAAGCCTAACATCCCAGGAAATTTTTTAGACTAACCCTGGGATTTGGGGATCAACCATTTGTAACGGATTCCGGAATTGTCATAAGTGCTCATTTTCTTGAAATAATTGTTAAGAAAGTTGATTGATATAAAATTTATTGTTTTTAATTAATCATTAGCTTTTTCTTCACTGAATGCTTTTGAATTCTTGAGTAAATACAGTCACTTATGCGACTTCGGTAGAATTCAATTTTAAAATTCAGCAAAGGTTTTGATATAAAATTGTGCATAATGATATTTTAATATAATGCATACAATAGTGATTTCATATAACTGTTTAGTAAAATCTTGTAAAATAAACACAATAACCAAATGACAATATTTTTCACACGGGCAATCTCGGTCCATTTGATCAAATTCAACTTTGATCGAAAAAATATTTCAGGACAATGATAAATATCGTTTCATATGATGTCACCGCTTTCGTGAGATGAACTTCATAAAATGGTAACTCAATTGCGTTTGAGTTATTGTAATATAAAATAAAAGTTAAATATCTGAAGTTTGTAAATATTTTAAAAATTCTCGTGTCGATATTTTCTAAATAAATAAATTTGAATATATAAATAAAAATATTTAATGTTTTTTATTGACTATTTATATAAATAAAACATATTATTCTGAAATTCCGATTTCAATAAAAGACAAAAAGAAGTACAAGTTTTTGGGTTTTTATTTAACAAGTCGGTCAATATCTGACTCTTCGTGTCACTTTTTATAAATAAAATAATCAAAAACCCATCACAGGATACGATTATTGATTTTCAACACAAAGTCACAATTTGTCACACGATTTGCACTTTTCTTGCAGAAATTGATTTAATTAACGATAAGGTAGATAGCATAATTTGTGATCGCCATGTCTGAAACGTTAAGTTAACTTTATACTCAAAGTTTATTTCTTTTCCTTCACTGACCACCACTCACTTTGTTTCTAATTCGCTCCAAATAATTCGTTTTGTGTACTTCTCTTCAACCACTTGCAATTCCTCTAATTTTCAGCTCTCTTTTTATACCGTTTTTTCAAAAAAAATTAAGCTTTGGTAAACAACTATCATCAAATGTCCAGCAATTATTTTGTTTCTCTTATTTTATACCAGCCCCAACAAAATTAAGAAGTCATAAATTTTATTCTGTAAAGTATTTATCTACTTTCCAAATAGAGTTCTTAAAGAACGCATTAAGATTTAAATTTTACTTCTGATCTGTTCAAAGCTATAAATAATGTTTAATAATACAGATAAGTTTGTGGCAAAGACATTCTAGAACAGCTGTTTGTAAACTGGCGATATGTTACCGAGGATAACGCGACATTCAGTGGCATTCACACATTTATCCCAATCGGCACTCCCATACATCTGATTAAATGAGTCACAATTGCAATTCGATAAGTCGTTTCGATATTTGTCAACAACTTCAATATGGTCAAATATTTAAAAAACATTTTACTGAACAGTAGTTCAAAACAAATCAAATACATCAATTCCTTGTTTGAATTGAAATGAGTGAATAAATTATAGAAGTTCGTCTTTTTGTCTATGACAATTTATAAAAATATATAATTATTATAATTATGTAAATTTCCATTTCAAATCTTGCTAAGGTGGTGTTCGGATCTTGGTTATATATATATATATATATGTGTGTGTGTGTGTGTGTGTGTGTTATGGTTGGAAAGCCACATGCATATAAATGACTACCCGTCATCTCCGTTCTCACGTTCTTGATCTCTATTAACTGAAGAAATTGATTAATATTAGTGACGACAATTTAATGTTATTATTTTGGTTCTATTTGAAGTGATATATGATGAAGGCCAATGTAACATTTTTTTATGAATAAATATTTATGAATAAAAATTTATTAAGATGTAATATAAATTTTTAAAATTTGAGTTTATAATTTTTAACAGAATATATTTTATAAAAAATTAATGAATTAGTTTGATTGAAAAAAAAGCTACCTGATGATAACAGTGAGCCTGTCGAAATATATTTTAGTTTAATTAATGTTGGATTGACGTTTTCTCATATTTAAATCAATGCCATTGTTTAGTGATTATTATAATCAATTATAATAATTAAATTTAAAATATTTCCTTACCATATTTATCAACATTTCGAGCTAAAACATTATCAAGTATGATAGCTGCACTGGCATTAGATTCATAAAATACATTGTTTAATTTCTGCTTTATTGTACAACTTCCTCCTTGGAGGATAACAGCTATCCATTTATCTTCGCTAGGAGTAATAATTTTCGAACAGGCTCCCCCATTTTTAAGATCAGATTTCATGTTTCTAGTTTCGTTTTGATTTAGCGCCACTACTAACCGTCCAAAAATATATATATCTTTTCGCAAATCTACGACTGTGATTAAAGGTTGCAATGTCTGAAAATTTTTGTATATAAATTGCAATGTTATAAAATATATTGTTTTTAATGATGAATACTAAAATTTAAGCATGATTTTTAAAAGACAAAGATGAAAAGGAAAACAAGTATGAATAATTTAGAAAAGTCAATATTTCATAATTTATGTGAGTAAAGCGAAAAAATTGTGAATTACCATTTGAAAGATGACAATACAGGGTTGCCAGATGATAGTGGTCAAATAAAGCCGATTGATGAAATAAAAAATCCTAAACATTACCCAATAGAAAACATTTAAAACTATTAAAAATATATTTTACATGACATGAAAACCTATTCTTCAAATAAGTATTCCTCTTCATTAGAGATTTTCATTAAAGGATTTCTTAAAATATAAAATTTCAGCTTCGAAATCTTTCAACATTTGGGATTAAGGAACAAATTCCTTACAGCACTTGTTTGAAAATAAACGTTTTGCTCTAATTCTAATAATTGTGTCTAAGAGAGACAGCTGAAGTCTATTCCTTGCTTTGGTTTTTATGCATTGCTAATAGGTAAGATCAAACAAAGAAAGTTCTTTTAATTTGAGATATGTCATGACTCCTTGCCAGAACTGCTATGTATTTTCTTTAAATTGGTTTTCTTCCTTCAAATCTACAAAAGGCTATATTTTGTATTGCTTTTCAATAATAGTATTATTTTTTTAGTCAAATGCAGAAAGAGCAGTTTCGAAAATAATGGTCTAGAAGCCAGGTTTGAGATTATTTCAGTGCTAAAATTGGTTAGATCTCTAAATAAATGTTTTGCTGAAAGAAGCCACTTTCTAACTTGATCAAGTGATTCTTATAGTATTGATAAGTATATTTCTTTGAGATCTAAGACTTCATGTTGGCAATTAATTTTCGTATCAGAACTTTTCTGAATGTAAATATCGCATTTTGACAAGAATTTGATCCCAAAATAAACATTAGAAATATTATTATTAGTATCATAAATGCTACTATTAAAATTCATAATGCAAAAATTGTTCTTCGTTTCATTTGTGAGGATTTACCTAACTTTTCTTTAAAAATGTTATTACACCTTCCGAATTCTTACACAATGTGTTGCAAAATGAAAATAAAGACAGTTTCTTTGATTTAGAAACATTTCATTTATAAGTTGTGACTTTAATTTACTATCATAATTTGTTAATTTAGCAGAAGAAAAGCTTTTAGTTCTTTCCAATTCATTAGAATGTTTAACATTACTTTTCCCAGGACAAGCCAGCGAGTAGAAGAAATTTTTTTAAACGAAGTAAAGTTTGCTGAAATTCTGTCGACAACTTCATAATTTCGAATAAATATTTAAATACTTCACGTGTTAGATTGCTATGTCTAAACCAAATTGGTACAGATTTATCAATTATAAGGAACCTCTCAATTGACGAGTGCTTAGAAACATTGGTGCGACCATGGTAAGACGGCCTATTAAGTTGACTCGTGTGATATTAAACTTCGTCTTAACAAAGTCCGACAAGATATATTTATAAATATGAATTAATTAAATAGCACTTCCATGCTGGCTATTATCGATTGGCAAAACACGATTGGTGAACCAATGGGCTGTGTAAATTTTTATGCTTTTGAAGAGCTCCGTAACTTCAAAAGTTTAAGAACCGCTACCCTAATCCTAACCCTTAGTTACGCGATATATTCGTAATGTAAATTCAACATGAGAGAACAGAAATGAATTTAAATTTGTAAGTTTAAATTCAAATGACAAAATTGCTACTCGGTAAAACAAATTATATAAATTTTTCACTCAAAACACGGAAATAAGTTTGAAACTTAAAGGAGATTCAAAGATTTTATGTTAAAAATTGATATAGATAAAAAGTATGCGATATCATTAAAATCTTCAACTTTAATCTGTTTAAGTTACAATTTCATTTATATTCATTTCTTTCAGATAATAGATCAATATTTTGTATTATATAGAAAACAAAACAGTAATTTATAATATGAAAGAAATGAAGATAAAAAAAATTATGGAAGTTTTGTTGTAAGTAGATTCAATTAAAGTAGATTATAACTATAACTATTTTATCACTATATACGAAGATTTCAGTTAAAAATTACATTCATTTGTTGAAAATACAAATTTTTGAAATATGAGTTCAATAAGCACTACTGTAACAATATTAGGTCAATATTAAATTTTCACATTTCTTTTGAAGTTGTTAAAATAGAGACTAATTAAAAATTAAATATAAAAAACTGTTTGATTGTTCTTTGTTGAATTTCATCTAAATAATACAACTTTTGACAACCTGGAGTTTTTGGTAAGATTAATAATCATTGCACTTATTTTATCTGAGTTCGGTAGAATTTCATTGAAAAATCTTTTTATGACACAAATATTAAATAGATATCATTTAATTTCAAAATATTTTTAGCAATCAAATTATTTATAATAAAAATTGAATAAAAAATAATTAGTTACGTAATAATAGCTCTCTATAGTTAATTTAATATATTTTGATGATTTAATTTATAACAAATACTGAAACTAATTTAAAATTTTGATTTTATAAAATTGTTTGTCTATTAAGTATGAAATAAATATTTCCTACACAATTTAAAATTAAATAAAAATGAAAATATTAATGTAATATCTTTCTATATAAATGAATTATTCACTTACAGGGAAATCGATCATTCTATATTCAGTATGATTAACCTCTAAACGAACGATATAAGATTTCGGATGATAAGTTGCTGGACTTGTAATATCAGCAAATACAACGTTTGAGATATATAATAATTTAGTTAGGATAAAATATCGAATAAATGAATTCATTTTTACAAGAAATAAATGTAACTTTTAGTGATTAAAATTATTAAACTAAGACCAAAAACTACATTATTTAGAGTAACTGTTAAATTAATAAAGTTATTTATTAAAACAACGGTTAACAACAAGGTACAATTTTAAAATTTCTAAGTAATTTAAAGTTTTTAAAAGGACTAGACATATTTTAATATTTAATTTATCTTTAATAGTTTTTACTAAATTTTTACATTTTACTTCTTTTTATTTGATTTATATTATTTTAGGTTTTCAATTTGGGATAATTTTATCTAAAGTTAAAGAATCTATTTTGTGTTCATACAGAAATTATTCAGGACATGGAAATGTATAATTTCTATGAAAGGGGAATACTAGGTAAATTAAAATTTATCAACAAACACTACTTAAAATCATCTGAGTCTTTATGCATAGATAGTACTATGGCTGGTAAAAGTCTTTCTTTCGGTGACCTCTGGCGGGTACAGGGTTGCCATATTTCGAAAGCATCATTCCGGTAGTAACGAAAAATTTTAAATTCAAAATGTTAAGTGATGCCAATTGCTGGGAAAACCTAATTTAGAAAACGGTAGCAGAAATCGAGGTTTTTGCTATACATATCGGGAGCCTGAAAATATACTTTTTTAACGAGAGAATCACGACGAAATCGGGAGGTCTGGCAACCCTGGGAGGGTGTAGGATAAATTTGAAAGTATTTTGAATAAATATATGATTATGGATACTGAATTGCTTTCTTATGATTACGATATTAAAGTTTATATCAATATTCCTAAAAATATGCGTGTTTTTGGTTAATTTCTCAGTGGCACTTAAAGATTCAGTCAACCTGGTTCCAAAGTTGATAGGTTGATGATTACACATCATCCCAAGAAGAACTATGTTCTTCATGTGAGACTTTTAAATATGTTTCTTCCTCTAAGTGTTAGAATTGTAAATATACATAGGTTAATTAAGTTTTAGCAGGCTCAATATTTTGAAAATATATATTGCTTTTAGAGAAATTTCAACTAATGATTTTGATAAAAAATAATTTTAAATTGCTTAATAACAGTTTATATTCCTTCAAAAATCTAAAAAGATAATGAATTTGCCACTATGAATAACAAGAAGAAAGGTCTCCAGCGCACCTTGAGTTTATTAATCTGTTGGGGTTGTTGAATTTAAAATTATTATAATTTCCATGTAATTAAAAGGAATTTGAAAATTTGAAAAACTGAGTAGATATAGGGGAGATGATGGTAAAGATAGTGTTAATAATGGATTTGTCAGAATGTGTTCAGAAAGAGTCAAAAAGCAAAAAAAATGTTTGAAACAGAAAATCTTTAATTGATACCATTATCATGACAGGATGAATAATGGAAAAAACGAAAAAGAAATTATTACAAGTGAGACGCACGGTGAGACAATTAATTATTTCCATTTCCGGAGAAAAATGGAATGAAAAAGAAATGTCGAATAACGAAAAGGGAATAAGAGAAAATCAATAAAAACAGACAATTGAATAAAAGAAGGTCATTTATAATTAACGAGTGCAAATTTAGGAAAACAAAACCAAAAGCAAAATTTGCACGTTATCTCGAAAGCCCTTTCAAAATAAAGGAAGGAATGTTGTTTGGGAATCCAGGAAAGGGCATCTCTAAAAAATTATTTATCTGGACATCTGTCAGTGATTATAGAGGCCCAAATGGAATTAGCGGTAAAATATATTGGAAATTCTATTTGATATCAGTAAGTATTATTGGGTGACGGAGTATAAAAAGGAAGCGCAACTGGAATCAGAGAGAGAAAAATTGGACTAAGAATTGAAAGGAGAAATTACGAAAAATTATTGAAAGAGCAGTTGGAATCAAGGGTAAAAGAAGTTTGAAGTAGAAATTAGAATGGATATTCTAAATAATTTTTATTGTTGATGGTAAAAGAGACCGTTGACAAATTGATTAAAAATCCTAAGGATCCATGTTTTGGAAAGTCTGAGTGTAATTTGTCAAATCAGTGTGAATTGAGTGTTGATCTAAATAATAATAAAAATGGATATAAAAAAATTGAGTCTAAATATGTGTTAGTATTGCCGTACTCTGAAGGTTTTACAAATTATAAAAGAAAGTTGAGTAAACAGATTGGAAATTTAAAGTATAAGATCGTCTCTAATTCGTGTAAAGTACGCAATATGTTTATTAATAAATCAAAAACTCCGGTTGGATTGTGTTCTGATCTCGTTTATCAATTTACATGTAATGGGTGTAATGCCAAATACATTGGAGAGACTTCCCGTCATCTCTGTACTCGAGTTCTAGAGCATTGTCGATTGAAGGGTTTGACCAATATTAGTGAGCACAATAGAGGCTGTAAAAGTGAAATAGGAATGTCTGATTTTAGAATTTTGTTGAAAAGTTTTAATAATTATTGGGAACGCGTGATATGTGAAGCATTGTTGATAAGGTCATTGTATCCAAAGATTAATGTGCAAAGTGCTGTGACTACGAATATTTTGAATGTTTTTAAATAGTTTACGTATGTTAAATCATGTTTATGTATTGTTTTTCAAAAAAATCTTTTTTTAATATTATTAAAATAATTGAATTTTTAAATTACATTATTTGTTAAAAGTTATAATATAAATAAAAATTATAATATTTATAGAAATAAAATTTTAAATTAATTAAAAGTTATTTGAATATATTTTTTAAATATTTATTTATTACAAAATTAAATCAATAAAAAATACTTTGTTTAAATTAAATGTTAATTCATAATATTTTTAGTTGGTTTTGAGTACCTGAAGATGACAGTCATGCTGTCGAAATATATCGTACGAAAAGTTTTTTATTAGCGGTATCTTTTAATAATAATAATAATAATAATAGCAGTAACAATTAATAAAGATAACACATATAATAGTAGCGATGATAATACTAGTAACAATAATAGGGAACATAGTAGTTAAAATAGGAATAAGGGCAAGAGAGATACTGTGAATATTTAAGATAACGAAGGGTGTATAGATCATAGGGAAATCAATAATACGAACTACGACAAGGATGACTATAGGAATAGACATAATGATAAATGATATAACAGTATGGATTAACATTTGAAGGAGATAGTAGAAAAATGGCACCAAAAACTCAAAATCGAGCACTGGCCTTCTATCGGTAGCTCGTTGGACCCATGGATCGGTCGGTCAATTGTAGCATTAATAATAGCGCTCACTTTTTTCGGACGATCCACCTACTCGAAAACAGCTCCAAAGTTGCTTAGCAACGGGTGCCAAGTGGTAAGTGAAAAATATTTGTATGGGTTGTCTGGGTAACAACCATATAGTTTCAAAATCTCAACACCCAGAAACCCACCATATACATATATATATATAGGTTGTAAATTTCAAATTAATTGAAAAGCAAAATCAAAATAATTAAAATGTTGTTTTCATTTAATTTAAATGAAATTAAAATTAAAATTATATTCAATTCGAACTTCAAGTTATAAAACGTCAAAATTTTCCTTTCAATACAGAGAGATTAATATTAGTTATAAATCGATATTTAACCTGTTTGATCGGGAAGTAGTTTGGTATTCGATCCATGATGAAAAGTATTTAATAATATTTTCATGACTTAGACGTGAAAGCATCATGATTTCATTTAGCAGAAGTCTACTTGATTTGCTTAGGGTTTGTATCTCATCATTATTATACGAGCTGATCTTAGTGCAATACCAATGGGAATCAAATCTGTGCTTAGCACGAAAATATTTAACACCAACAAGGGTGTGTAGTTTCAACATGTCACAAAATGTTGGAGAAACATGGAATTATAACAAGAATTATAAGCCGAAATATAGCGATCATTTTAATCTCCTTCCAAATCAAGCTTCCCATACTCATGCTTATCCATGACTCTCAAAATTACGCTTCTTTCATTTAAATAAAGGAAATGCAGAAACATCAGTTTCATTTGTAATTTACTGTCGACATTTTTACATTTTTCATTTTCATAGCTTTTTACCTTGTTGAGGTCTGTAAATTAAAATTAAAAATTTAAATAAAATTTAGGATAATAATTCAAATGGAAAGTAAGCGAAGAAAAAAGGCAAATAAAAGCGGGATCGTGCACAGAATTAATAGTAAAGGAAAGTGCGATGGAAACAGTATTAGAAAATGCAAAAAGCAATTACGAAAGGCGAGAATCCGGAAATCCGAGAAAAATCAATAAATGGAAAAATCATCGAAATCGAATGGGAAAAACGGGACAGTTATAGATTAGCTAATGGTCAACAAGATGACGGTTAGGGATTTATCAGAAAAGGGTTAGAAAGGGTTGAAAAACATTCAAATGTATGAAAACAGAAAACGTTAATTAATTAATTAATTGGCTAATGGGAAACCCGAGCCAATGGAGAACCCGAGAGATGAAGGAAACCCGAGCTGGGTAAACAAGAAGAAAGGCAAACAAAAGGAAGATTTGGGCCCATTAGCTTGACACAATGATTAATGGGAAAAGAGTAAGGAGAAGATAGCGCGCGTAGGAAGACCAGTAGGGCCATTAATTATCTGGATTCGTTGGACCATTATGGATGACAGCCGAAGCAAACACGTAGGAGAAAATGTCAAACGAAAGATTGGCTCGGCAATAACCATTTGTCATTCTGATTTCGAGGAGTATATAAGCAAAGGGAAAATCAGAGAAAATCGGCATTCTGCCTCAGCTAGGGTTCGAAGAATCAGACTGTAGGAAAAGTGGTAAACGAATTAGGGAAGTAGGGAAAAGAAGAAATAGAATTAAGAATACGGAAAGGCGAAAAGGGATCAAACCAAACAGAAATCGAGGAAAACGAGAGTCAACAGAACTTAAGGATCAAAAGGTGAATATTGTTTGTTTGCAAAGCATCAACGCCGAGCAGAGAATCGTATAAACTTTGATTGGTCATTGTAGCGTGATAATAAATTGTGAACCTGTTGTTTCAATATACGTTGGGTCGTTCATTGTTTTAATTTAAAGAACACCAGGAGTCAGAGAGAACCGACTTGAAATAATCCAAAACCCAACATATATTCTGGTGAGCCCGACGTGATTGAAAGTCGGCGGAAAATTATTGAAAGTTAGTGGAAAAATAATTATTGAAAAAAATAGTACCGACGTGATTGAAAGTCGGAGGGAAATTATTGGAAGCTAGTGAAAAAGGAATTATAAAAAGAATTAGTACTGACGTGAGTGAAAGTCGGCTTAGAAGTTTGAAAATAGTGTTAACGAGATTATAAAAGGCTATTATTGGGAGATTTAAAAGAAGTTGAAAAGTAATTTTAAATTATTGTTTAACGCTTGAAGTTTAGCTCAAAGTGAACCGATACAACCTCAGAAGTCAGAAACAAGTCCAAATGGCAAATGATAATGCTGTTATGCCTCTCAATAGAGAGATGATTGATTTCGCAAGTTGTCAGAAATTACCCGTCAATCAATATGGGGGAGACCCTGTTGAATTTGCAGATTTCATGGGAGATTATTATATGTACGCCTCAGCATACGGATGGACACAAGCCATTATGGTTCAGAGATTCCCACTCTATCTGAAGGGTGCGGCAAGAGAAGCCTGGCAGCAAGTCGACAAACGAAATGTTGGCAATGATTGGACAAAATTGAAGGATGCAATGGCACTGAAACTGGTTGGTGGAGATATCAAAAGAATCATGCGACAGAAATTTTATAATCGAGTTCAAGGTCCAGATGAATCGGTCAGTGAGTTTGCTTATCATCTGACCACTTTAGCAGATAAAGCCTTCGAAGTCAAACCCGATCAAGTAGATATGGCCAAGCAGGTTAAAGAGCTGTTAGAAGATCAGTTTATAACCGGAGTCCACTCCGAAATCAAAAAGGCCCTATGTTATGTGGATTTTTCCAATTTCGATGAGCTCGTGAAGAAAGCCATGAAGATAGAGCTGAATTTAAAAAGTGCAAAAAGATCAGATGCTTTTGGAGTTAATGTGGAGAGACGTGAGCGGTCAATTACGCCTGTGAGAGCACCATGGGATGAAAAGAAAATAAATCAAATCAGTAGTCCAATTTTAAGACCAAATACTAGATTTCAAGCCGGTAGATCAGCGATGAGTGTACAATCAAATGGACAGGTAAATAATCCTCAATGCGAACATTGCAAAAAGTCTGGACACTACTCAAATCAATGTTGGTTCAAATATGGGAAAAATCCCAGCCCTAACAAGAGATTCACAGAAAACAAAAGGATCAGCAGTGATGTCGAATGCTATCGATGCGGAAAGAAAGGGCATATTAGCAGAAACTGTTTTACCAGATCAAGATCATCGTCAGCGTCACCTTCACCACAAAGGGACAAAGTGAATACAAATGGACAGATACAATGTCATTCGTGCAAGGGATACGGCCACATGGCGCGATCATGCCCAAGGAACTCAGAGAGATTCAGCAGACCTATTTTAAAGAAATCAATCAGATTCCAAGAAGATATGCCAAACACCAGTAACATGACATATGCTCAGAGAGAGGAATTTCAAGACAAAATGGAAAAGGAATTTCGAGAAATGCGACAGAAGCTGAACAAACCAGTGGCTAAATTCGAATCAGATGAAGAAACTGAATCTCATATGATAATTGGAACCGTGTCAGAAGGTGAGGGAAAACCTGCCCCGAAAGTGCGAAAGATCGCATCAGATGAGAATCCGACTGCACTGTTAGCCCGAGTTGAAAAATTGCTTGAGAAAATGGAAACTGACAACTCCCAGTTGAAACGATGGATCGCAGAACTCAGTGTGATGTCACTAACCCAAAGCGAACTAAAGAGAGCCATAAATTTATGTGCAAAGTTATTCAAAGGAAACAGAGATGATGAGATACTTAAGCAAATGCAAAAGTTTGGCAAGGCTTTGCGGTCAACAAGGGATTTAGATGATATCATAGTGGAAACGACGGGACTTGATAATGTGAAGTGCCAATTCCGTGTAAAGGCCTACGGACAAATCAAAGACCTAAAGGAGCGAATACTGCGTCAATACAGTGGATGGCAAGTGCAACTAAAATTTGAGAATCGATGTCTGGAAGACGAGGAGTACTTAGCAGATTGCGGTCTGATACCAGGCTGGAAAAATAAAGTAAAAGTTGTTAATGCTGTTAATACTTTGAATTCAGACAGACAAAATTGGGAAAAGATTCTAGCAGATTTACAGGATACCCTGTATGCAGGGAATAGAGATAAAATTAATGCGAGTATCGACTTCATAATGAGCATCGAAATGGATAGAGACATGAAAGAACGGTTGTTTAAATGCATCGTACCGTATACGAATAAACCGACGAGTTATCAGGCAAAGTTAAAAGAGGTAATTCGAAAACTAGGACATGATTATGAGGCGGCAGACGATAGTGCGAAGTCTTTGATAATAGCGTTAAATATTGCGGATCAAAGGATTGAATATTATCAGGAACATTGGAGTGTAAAAGCAAAGAAAATACGACAAAAAGCAGCGGAGATATTAGGTGATGACGGAATTATCGTGTTGACGTTCAAAGGACGAGAATTGGATGATGACGAATATTTGGTAAACTACGGATGTAACCCGAATTGTATTAATAATGTGTACGCAACAAAACAAAGTGGTGAAATGGAAGAAGATGCAGTAATAGTACCGTTTTGGCCTCTGTATGAGGAAGTGGACAATGATAATGTAGAGATTAAAACTGAAGTTGTAGATGACCCAGGAGAAATTAATCAAGAAATTAATGAATTGCAGAGATTAGAAACAATGGAAAATGAGGAAATGAGATCAGAAAATGAAGTTACAAGGGATGTTGAGGAAAGGAGCACCGATAATAGGATACTACCGAGCATAGATGAGATGAAAAGTGAAGAGAACTTTGTTGAGACGAAAAATGACATTGCGATGTGTGGGATAAAACAGAATGATGCGGAAATTGAATCTTTGAGTTTAGAGGAATCAAGCGAAACTGAGCGTTTAGATGAATCAAGCGAAACTGAGCGAATATTAAAAAGTTTAGTAACGGAATTGTATTTGTTAGATGAAACTGAAACAGAAGATGATATTTCGGAGGGGGAGAAAAGAGTTGTGAAAAGATTGGCAACGGAATTAAAGAGGAGATTACCGTCGATAATTAAAAGAAATTATGAAGAAAAGGAATTTTGTGAGGAAGCAGTAATTGAGGACTTAACACGAACTGAGTTAGATCGAGATGTAATATTGACAGTGCTAGCCTATATAATATTGGAGATTGGTACTTATGGTTATCTGGAAAGTGACAATTCAAAATCATTGATAAAGAAAGCTACTGAAATGACGAATAAATATTTGATGAAGTGGATCGCAAACAATGGCGGATGGGAAGAGTTAATACAAAAGGCTGAGAGCCCAAAAACAGAGACAGTGAGGAAAAAGGGAAAACTTGCATTTCCATGGTTGATGATTTCTATTATTATGTTATTGGGAATAATAAATACGACGAATTCATTGGTGGCATATGACTGCTCCCAAACCGAAATGGGAAGAGTATACTCGTTGGTAAACGTAGCAGAGTGTTCGGATGCATATCCAGTAAAATTTAAAGTGACAAATCCAGTAAAATATCATGTATATCAAGAATCGGGGTTTCGAAGATCAAAGGTGAGAGAGTGTACAGTGAAACGAACTACTTTTGTATTTTATTGTGGAAAATGGAGCCACTCATCGATGGTGAAAATGCAATCGATACCTAGACCGATAGAAATAATTCCGGAGAATTGTTTGGCAGCCTTTCAAACAGGACAGTTGAAAATTAATGCAGATATCAAACTACAAGCAAAGCTTAACCACAAAATCCGTGAGACTGTAACCGTGCAAGGGATAATAAAGTCGAATGGTGATTGCCAAGGAGAGCCATACAAAGTAGACGATGCTATAATTGACAAAGCCGTGGTTGTAGAAGAGTACATGTCAGAATTAAGAGAATTTGATGGATCATTTGATGATGATACTGGTAAACTACAAACACATCCATTCTGCAACATGAAACAATCTAGCTGTCAGACAGGAGAATCAATTTTGGTGTACGATGTCGATACCAAAAAGTGCAATTTAGTGCAATTGAAGTCAATGAGTTTTAAAGAAATAACGGGAGAACAGATCAGGGAAAAGCCCGAGAAAATAAGAATGGATCCAGCAACGAGTACAACAACAAGAATCACACCTCTACGGATGAAAGATACTCCAACAGTGTTAATGTCAACCTCAGAGGAAGACGGGATGCGATTCCTGAGAAAAGAAACTAAAACAAAGTGTGGACAAAATGTCTATGAGACAAATTATAAAGGTATATATGTATCTCAGAAAATGATTATAGAGGCCCAAACAAACATACATGCCGGAGATATCAAGTTGACAAATTACTTTAATAACAAAATAGATTATTTATTTCACTTTGGTCAAAATACTGTTGAAAATGTGTACCGAGAAGTTATTATAAATGATTGCAATCTCAACAAAGAAATACTCCGAAATCGGATGGCAATGGCTATAACCAATCCTAATTTGGTAGCACCAATGTTAATTGCAGAAAATGGGTGTTTGCCAGAATTTTCGGTGAAGCACTATATAGCTATAAATGTAAAGCGGTACCAGTTAAACTGACAAAGTATGACCAATGCACCAACGAGTTACCAGTGAATTTAAATGGAAAGTTGCGATTTATGGAGCCTGTAACACGAATCTTACTGGAAGAGGACGTGAAACCGAAAGTATTACAGTGTAATAGATTGTTGGCACCACTATACAGACTAACACCAGAATCTTGGATTGCATTACCAGATCATCGAGAAGTAAAGACACCGGAAAATTTAGAATTGACAGAATTACAATATCTGGTAAATTTTACGTCATTAGAGAAATTATCGCAAAGTGGAATTTACTCGAACGAAAACATTGAGGAAGCCCGCAGAAACTTGTTATTTCCATCAAAGAAAGAAAGAGTAATAATGGAGATGGTAGATACAATTCTCCCAAGCGGAAGTGGGAAGGTAAATTACGAGTATTTGTTAACTCCAGATCATTACAAGAAAGCGACGTATAATACAATGAAAAAGATCTGGGGAAAGTTTATGTTCATTGGACAAGCGTGTGGCGGATTGATTGGAATTTATGTAATATGTGTTGTAATCAAAGTAATAATATCGCAGGTCCTATCAACACACAGATTATACGCGATCACAGGTTGGTCGTGGAAATTAGTAATTGGTTGCATACCATTATTGGCTAGATTCTTCATTACTCATCATCAATATCAGGAGTTGGAGATACTCAAAGCGCGAATATTAAAGAAGAAAAAGTTGAGCTACGCTAGTACAACCCCTTCAAGGGACGAGAATAATGACAATGACAACGAGGGTGATAGTGCACCGTTATATGTTGACAATCAAGAACTAAGTGGAATGAATAAAGAAGCGTTGAGAACCTATCAAATCTTAAAAGAGCCACTGTTAAATGCGAGTAGCGTAGACACGTTTACAAAATTGTGTATACCAAAATCGTTTATGCAACCAGCACCAGTATATCCAGTTGATCGATTACGAGAGATGAAACCAGTAGAAAATATCGCATTACAATGTGAAGGAATGGTAGGAGAGAGAATCGAGCCTTCTAGCGCAGAGATCGAGAGAAAGAATATGTTAGGCTTACCATGCAACTACTCAATGATGACATTAACAAAAAGAGGAAAGCAACCCCGAATATTTATACAAATGAACAAACATAAAGTAGAAGCTTTGGTTGATTCGGGATCTAGTCACACAATAATATCGGAAAATGTATTAAACGTGAAGGAGAAAATGCAAATAAAGCCTACCGACGAAATAGTGAGGTCATTATCAAAAAATGAATTAAACATAATTGGACAACTTAACGTCATATTCCATATTGGAGACCGAATAATAGCGCACAATGCGCTCATAATGAAGGGAAGCCCAGTACGATGTCTGATCGGTATGGATATATTAGAGCAGCTGGACGGAGTCTCACTTGATTTAAAGACAGGTAATTGATAGCAGGAGAAACAGGAAAAATAATTCACAGGGCAGGTGAAGTGTTTGTGAATCAGACATTGACAATACCACCACAATCGGAGATGGTATATTGTGCAAATACCATGAGTGTGGATAATGGTGATTTTATATTCGAACCAAATCAAACGCTAGTCGAAAAATATGATTTACCGATATGTGACGAAGTTGTCAAAGTGGAAAATCAGATAGTACCAGTCCATATAACGAATAGCAGTAAGAAACCGGTTCAGCTACACCCAAAAACAAAATTGGGAAATTATCGAAAATGTCTGTTGAAACAAATTGTAAAATACCAAGAAACGTCAAGGTGTACAAGGAGCCTGAAGTGGTAAGCAATGATTTAAATGAGATGCAAAAAAAGGAATTCACAAAACTGCTGAGAAAATACCGAGATATCTTTGCCAAACACGAATATGATTTAGGTCTAACCAATGTAATTGAGCATGAAATACCGTTATTAGACGAAACTCCAATAAAAATAAAGCCATACAGAATCCCCTACGTTTATCAAGATGAAAGTGATAGACAGATTACAGCAATAAAGGAATTTGGAATAATTCGAGATAGTGCGTCACCATTCTCCTCATCAATAGTGATAGTTAAGAAAAAAGATGGAGACTTACGATTTTGCGTAGATTATCGGAAGTTAAATCAAGTTACGAGGAAAGACACTTATCCAATTCCAGTACCCCAAGAAATGTTCGATCAAATGTGAGAGGCACGATATTTCACAGTTATTGATTTAAACAAAGGGTACAATCAATTTAGGGTAAAAGAGGAAGATGAATCTAGATACCCCTTAAGGTCCAAGCAGAATAAAGTAACGGGTCAAACAAAATTGAAACAGAAATTCACGAAAAATCCAACACCAGTCAGCTACATCAATAAGATATTATATGTAGCAATAATGCTGATGTTAGTAACAGTTGCGAGCGGCAAAAAGATTGACTTACCATATGCGGTAAGCAAAATCCGAGGAATGGAGAAAATACATATATATTCCACTCTAACAAATATAGTATGGAGCTGTAAATGCGAGATCGCAGACCAAATAGAAATTATTGATTTACTAGACAATACGGCACCAGTGGTAGAACTGAATTATGATAAAGATATATTTGCGGTACGAAAGTTAAAGCCAAATTTCAAATACCAATGGCTGTTGAGACAGAACATGTCAAAGTGGTACACGCAAATTCCGATAGAAGTGCACACAAAAGAGATGCGAAACTTGATCGAAATAGAACCAGAGATAAATGGAATCAATATATATTGGAAGCCAGTGGACTTGGTGAAAGTGCGAATCACATTTCAAGGGTTAAATGTCGACACCCTTAACTCGCGAAAATCAGTTATCCGCTACGAGAAATTGAAAATGAATCAAAATTATTCAGTTAATGCAAACTACTACGAGAACATATGCCTCGAAAATGGAACGGTAGTGAGAAACCAATGGTCACGATTTAAGAGTGAGACCCAGTCTATCTATCTCAGAGACGAGTCAAATCGTATAACCCTGAGTGTTGGAAATGGACCGGTAACGATATATAGAAAATCAGGAAATGATGAAAGAGTTGTTATTATCTACAAACAAAAAACCCTGACTATATTAGATGCCGGTAATCATTTTTTTACACTTTACACTTCTGATTTAGAGACGGCATGGGAATTAACAGTTAAATATCAGCGATGGATAACCGAACCAGGTGGATGGCAAACAGTTTTCGTGGAAGTCAAGACAATCAATGAATCGAAACGAAAATCAGATACAACCACATCACCTTTCCAATTACCGACCCAAGAAACGACAAAACCTAACTCAAATAAACTAATGATGATAAATTCGGATTTGACAGTCAACTATTGTGAATATCTCATTTACATTTTAATAACAGGTTTTCTCATCTTATCAATAACATTCATAATCATCACCATTTTGATATGTGTAAAGAAGAGACAACTAACTATCCTTCAACCACCATCATATTCATATTATGAGACAAGACTATAAATTGTGATCTGCATGAATAGAGTATAAAAATATATTACATTTATATTAACAATGTGCATGTTTTATAAGTACCATAGGATGAACGGTGTAATTTGTTTGAGATTCGAAGCGAGGTGTTGATGCTTTGCAAATAGAGAGTGATACAAAAAAAAATTACTATCATTTAATTTCAGAGAATGCAAGAAGCCTCGGAGATGTCATGCAAAGAGTGTAAAACAAGTACGCAAGAACTAAAGCAAAAGTTTCGTAGCATGCAGGGCAGAATAACAGATTTGGAGGAAGAAAACTTCCGTCTGAAAAGGCGGTTGGACCGTTTGGAAATCTTATTGTTTCAACACGAGGCCGATTTCGCGATGTTTCGAATGAGAGTAGAAGAAATGGAGGAATCGGAAGACGATGGTGAGATAAATCAATTAGACTAAAAAAATAAATTATTTAAACGGACCCAGTTAGTGTTTTTTCGTCCTCGAGAAAAAAAAATAATAGTAAATAAATATAAGTAAATTAACAAATAATCAAATAAATAAACAAATTGATATAAAGAAATAATTGGCAGTGATAAATAATAGTTTAAATAAAAATAAGTAAATTACCAAGTAAATAATCAAATGAATAGACAAATTGATATAAATAAATAATCAAAAAAGTGATAAATTAAATAAATGAATAATAGATAAAAATAAACAAAAGCAAATAGAATAACTCAAATAAATGAAATGATACCGTAAATGAACATTAGAAATAAATAATATTAAATGGCTGAGTAGTAATGAATGAATTAGCATAACTATATAACAATGGGTAACCTACTGGGGCGAGAGAACAAAATTATAAATAAGTAAGAAATAATTTCACATTAGTAGTAACAAAGACTAATCGCGAAGAGGGACACAATTACCCCACACTTTCTAGCATAAATTAAAAACAAAGGTATGCTGAACATTTATTCAAAGTTTTATTCGTTTTTATTCGTCATCAGAGTCCAACAGAACGGGACTTTGGATGCCACAGTCCCATTCCCTGCGTACATTGCAAGGCGGGCGTCTTTCAAACCTACTGCCTGTATCCACACAGGCAAAGGTACGTTTCAATCCCTTTCGGCGCGGTGGCAAAGGGACCCTGAAAAAGAAATTAAAAAAAACCTGGTAGTATGGCAGTCAAATAACCATTGCATAACATCGAGATGCTCAAACTTAGGTTCTGGGACAGCCTAAAATAGTAAGGGTTGAAAAGAAAAATGAAATAAATACTGTGTAAAACTCCGTACCATGGCGCCCTCGACAAATAATTAGTACAGGGAAGTAATTGATTTTAAGAATTACGTAATAAATTAATAAGTATAAATACGGCTAAAATTGTCAGAAAAATACGAGTAGCTGTAATTAGAGGTTTGCTTTTAGTATAAATACAAAATCAGAAAATCAAAAATATATGACCCAACACATGAGTGTGGTATAGGTAGTTGCATAAACAAATTAACGAACTAAAATTTATAGGTAGTTGCATAAACAAATTAACGAACTAAAATTAAACAGTAAATAAGTTAATTTAATAAGCATCAATAAGTTATTAATAACAAAAATTAATCAGCAAATCCCATTAATCACCTCTATATAATAAATTTATTTTTACTGAAATCATCCAAAACATGGTCCAACAAAAAGAACTCTGGAGAATCTTTAACTGTTTTCTTTGTTTCTGTATTCATCCAAGATCGTTTTCCATCGTGAATTTGTTGATGTCCATATAATTCATTGAAATAAGGATTTCTTCTGCTAATAATATTAAATTTTTCCCAATCTTCTTGTTTAAACCTTTTCTAAAAATAGAAAACAAATATAAAACAAAAAATTCCTCATTCATAATTTCATTAAAAGAAAGTGTTGCCTAAAATTTGATATTCTAGTTTAAAAGTTTAAAACAAATAGTTAATTTTTGGGTTTTAAATTAAATTTGTAATAAAATATTTTAAAAAAAAAAAAAATCCGAAAAAAAAATTACCCCATTAAAATAAAATTATAAAATTATTCGAATACATTTTTATTCAATATTTTCTGAATGAAACAAATTAAAACTACTTATGTACATATATTATGAAAATATAAATTATAGATACATTTTGTTTATGTTTACACTTACCAAGGGATCTGTCGTTTCTGCGAAAATTAGGTTGATGAGCACAAGAATCATTGAAAAAAATAAATAAACTAGTAAAAGATGAGGTGATTTGTTTCATTGGCATTATATCTAGTAATATCCGACAATTGAAGTAAAAAGCAAAATATAATTAAATCTATTCCTTTTATATGAATTCTTTGGCCGATAAGGATAAATTTCTGACAATATCAATTTCATGACATTAATCAAAAATTTCTGACGAAAGAACAAACAATATTCATAAATGTATGAATCGATGTCTTTTTTAATTATCTGATTATCTAGTCAACATAAATGTTCTGTGAGGGGAGATGTGGCCGAATTCTCTCTGTGAATGAGGAATTTTTTCTTATCCCCGCATGCCGGTGTCGTTCCCCGGCTGGTGGATGGCGGTCGGGTGTTTCTTCCATGATTATATCAAAATAATTTAACTGTATCATTGATAAAACACATGAAATAAAAACAGTAATTCATCATTACTATTAGAAATATAATAATAAAAGATTATTAATAAATAAAAAATATTTTATTTTGCTAATTTAGAAAAATAATTTTCAAAAATATTAATTATAATTTTCAGTATAAATTATAATTTTAAACATATAATTTATATTTTTAATCAATTTTTCGAAGAGAGATGAGTTTTCTTAGTTATTTTTTGAACACAGAAATTCATTCAATTGGAGTCTGATGAATTGTGCTTCATTTTTTGATTTTTACGTTAATTAGTCACAAATAATTCATTTCTTTCACTTTGATATATTCCCAATTTCATTATCTTCAAAATTGTTAATTGAAAAAGAAACTAGTAGCAAATTTGCATGTCCAGGTTTCATTCGATAGAAACCACATATAATGAAAACAAGACAACCCCAATCATTTATATTAAACCATGTATAAGAAACACATCAGCTTATTGTGTGTTGAAAATTCATTAGCAGTTCCATCAAACAAATTATTGTCGGTTTCAAAATAGGATTGAAAAACTAAATAAAACATACAAACACAGCACACACAATTCCTATAATAAAACCAACACACAAACAAGCAATAAAATGAATCCGATTCAGAAAATATAATCATTTTATGGAGGAATTTTTATTTAAAAAAAAAAAAAAATTAAAAAATTGATAGGGATGAATTTAAAATTTTAATTCTATTTATACAATTTACAAATCACTTACATTATTTTGTTGAAATGATTTTCCCATTAAAAATCCAAATCGATAATTAAGGAATGACTTCCAATAAAATTTCCCAGATAAGAATTGGACCGTGGATCCATTTCAGAGTGACGTTTTGGCTACGGGAATATCAACAAATGCAAATGGGAAATTAATAGGTCTTTTGGAAAATGAATTTTGAAAGTCGATTATTGCAATTTATTTGATTTACTATAAATTACCTGAAGATATTGGGGAAATATTTGTTGGGGAATATTTTTTAAAGTAATAATTCGGATAAATAGTAATAATAATAATAAGGGTAATATTAATAATAATAATAATACATAATCACAGCAAAACATAGATTTCGAGGACGAAAAAATTTTTTAAGGGGGGAGATATGTTGAGGTCTGTAAATTAAAATTAAAAATTTAAATAAAATTTAGGATAATAATTCAAATGGAAAGTAAGCGAAGAAAAAAGGCAAATAAAAGCGGGATCGTGCACAGAATTAATAGTAAAGGAAAGTGCGATGGAAACAGTATTAGAAAATGCAAAAAGCAATTACGAAAGGCGAGAATCCGGAAATCCGAGAAAAATCAATAAATGGAAAAATCATCGAAATCGAATGGAAAAACGGGACAGTTATAGATTAGCTAATGGTCAACAAGATGACGGTTAGGGATTTATCAGAAAAGGGTTAGAAAGGGTTGAAAAACATTCAAATGTATGAAAACAGAAAACGTTAATTAATTAATTAATTGGCTAATGGGAAACCCGAGCCAATGGAGAACCCGAGAGATGAAGGAAACCCGAGCTGGGTAAACAAGAAGAAAGGCAAACAAAAGGAAGATTTGGGCCCATTAGCTTGACACAATGATTAATGGGAAAAGAGTAAGGAGAAGATAGCGCGCGTAGGAAGACCAGTAGGGCCATTAATTATCTGGATTCGTTGGACCATTATGGATGACAGCCGAAGCAAACACGTAGGAGAAAATGTCAAACGAAAGATTGGCTCGGCAATAACCATTTGTCATCCTGATTTCGAGGAGTATATAAGCAAAGGGAAAATCAGAGAAAATCGGCATTCTGCCTCAGCTAGGGTTCGAAGAATCAGACTGTAGGAAAAGTGGTAAACGAATTAGGGAAGTAGGGAAAAGAAGAAATAGAATTAAGAATACGGAAAGGCGAAAAGGGATCAAACCAAACAGAAATCGAGGAAAACGAGAGTCAACAGAACTAAAGGATCAAAAGGTGAATATTGTTTGTTTGCAAAGCATCAACGCCGAGCAGAGAATCGTATAAACTTTGATTGGTCATTGTAGCGTGATAATAAATTGTGAACCTGTTGTTTCAATATACGTTGGGTCGTTCATTGTTTTAATTTAAAGAACACCAGGAGTCAGAGAGAACCGACTTGAAATAATCCAAAACCCAACAACCTGACTGTAATTAATATATTTCAACAAGTTGCATTTTCGAATTTGCAACACTGATTCCTTACTATTAGTGGCATTAGAATCATTGCTTCCAAAACAATCTTGAATATCATCCAAGAGGAATTTTGAGCCAAACAAAGTGTTAGTTCGAGAATTATAGGACAGCTTGCAAAGAGGAGCATTTTTCAATTTTCCTGTAAAAGGTGTCCGCCCAACATTCAATTTGAGTCAGTACTCGCTGTTGCATATCGGTGAATTGAATTGAAGCTTTTCTTCAATTAATGAATATGAAACTTTATCAGAAATTATTTTATTGTCCAGGGAGAATAAAGTATTGAAATCTTTAATAAACCAACTTTCAATTTTATTGGATGAATTCAAATTGCTTTCACAATTGTTTACTTTCAGTTTAGGAAAACTCGAACCAGGAATGAGAATTTGTTTATAAGGATCATCTTTATCTAATTTTTTAATAAAGGGGAATTTATTTGCATTAGAAGACTCAACATTTTCCCATAAACTATTATTTGAATCATTATCTCAAAATAGTTTATAATCAGATCCAATATCGCTATTCATATTTCAGTATCTGGTTATTGAAAAACTTTTTATTAAGTTTTTAATGAAATCCAAAGGCTCTTGAACGAAATTTTAAATTTAACAAAGTCAATTATTCAATAAATAAATTCTATATTTTAAAGAACACTAATTTAAACATCTTATTAAAACACATTTATTAATCGAAGTAAATTAAAAATTCACAAAACTTTTTCTTTTATTTAATTTTAGAGAATTTCAATTGCAAGGTCCTCTACAATTTATTTTAATTTAATTAATCATGATTTAATTTAGTTTAATTAATATGTTGCCTATCCATGACCTATAAAACAGAACCCAAATAAAGAAATACATGAAAATTGATGACAACATTTCACTTGAGAAATCGGAAAATCAACTTAACAACACTACCTCTAATGAACAGAACTTTGCGAATCAACAGATTCGTTCTATATTTTGTTGAGGATACCTAAATAATAGAGTAAAATAATTAGTAAACATGTAAAATGAATGGGGGAAACAATGAAAATTGAGTAAGATGTGGTTCTGGAGCTTAATAAAAAGAAAATGAAAAATAAATGTTGAACAACGAGAAAGGAATATGAGAAAATCAATAAAAACAGACAATTAAATCAAAGAAGGTCATTTATAATTAACAAGTGCAAATTTTGGAAAACAAAAACAAAAGCAAAATTCGCTCATTATCTCGAAAGCCCTTTCAAGATAAGGGAAGAAATATTGTTTGAAAATCCGGGAAAGGGCATCTCCAAAAGATTAGTTATCTGAACAAATGTCAGTGATAATGGAGGCCCAAAAGGAATTAGCGTTAAAAGATATCAGAAATTCAATTCATCATCAGTAAGTGTTATTGAATGATGGAGTATAAAAAGGAAGCGCAATTGAAATTGGGATACACACAACAAATTAAGAGAAAACTTGCGAAAGACCAAAACTACGAAAGACAAAATTTGCGAGAGACAAGAAATTTGCAGGAGACAAAGAATAACAGAAGACAAAGAAAGATAAAAAGGAATTAAAGAGAAATTTGAAACAGAAATTAAGCAAGGTCAAAGCAAAGCAAAGCAACTAAATCAGTGTTACCGATCTCAGAAACCCACCGCAGTAGTCAGATGATTGTAAAGCCAATTGATCCGAAAAGTGCTATTTTTCCCGAAGGGAAGCAATAAGCACTAAGTGTGATTGATTGATAATTCGTTGTGTCATTTTAAAGTGGAGATAAAGTATATTAATCAATAAAGTTTATATCGTTTGGAGTTCATTACTGTTGTTTAAAGCACGCTTGGAGACAGATCGACAATAATTTCTATTCGAATTCACCGACAACCCAAACATATTTGGTGAGCCCGACGTGATCAAAGAGAAATTTCAAATAATTGTGATATTTTGAGAAACTTTGTGTAAAAAATTTGAAGTGAAATTTAATGAAGATTGTTTGAATTTAAATTTGAAAAGGTAAAATTTTTTTCTTTTAACAATTTGAAATTTAGGTTTATGTGATTTGAAAAAGAAAATAATCAATTATTTAAAATGAATCAAAACAATTTCTTTGTGAATAAAAAAGAAAATTCCAGAATCAGTTATTAGAGAGAATATCGATTTTTCCAGTTTTCAGAAATTACGATTGGAGCATTATGAAGGCGACCCAATTGCTTTTACTGATTTTATGGATGATTACTGTATATATTCTTCAGCATATGGATGGTCTGAAACCATAATGATACAAAGATTTCCATTATATATTAAAGGATCAGCGTGTAGTGTATGGAAGCAGATTAATAAAAATAAAATTGGAAACGATTGGTCAAAATTAAATGATGCTATGAAAGATAAATTAGTATGTAAAGAAATTAGAAGATATTTTGAACAAGTCTTTCATGAAAGAAAACAAAATCCAGAAGAATCTGTTCTTGAATTTGGATTTGGGTTGCAATAAGCACTAAGTGTGATTGATTGACAATTCGTTGTGTCATTTTAAAGTGGAGATAAAGTATATTAATCAATAAAGTTTATATCGTTTGGAGTTCGTTACTGTTGTTTAAAGCACGCTTGGAGTCAGATCAACAATAATTCCTATTCAAATTCAATTTAAAAACACCAACAATTTCAACAACAGGCAGAACTTGATTTGCCTAATCCTCTAACAGCAGAAATAAATTCGGATACAGCTGTTATTCAAATTAGGTGACATAATAGATCGGCATATAATACCACTAGTTTGGACAAGAAAAAGATTTTTATAAAATGTTACGAGGAAGGGAAAACTATTGTTGAAGCGGCAGAAATATCAGGTATAAATAAATATACGGCATCTTCATTGTTGAAACGGTATAAAAATGATGGTATAAAAATAATTCTTTAAAAAAAAGTGGTGGAAAAAGAACTGCTAAAATAAACAGTGAAATAATGTCTGCAATAGAATATATTGTTGAGCAAAATCTGGCTACTACTATAAAATCCATCAGCAAAAAAATAATGGACAAGAAACATATCAATCTGACAACAACTTCTATAAATAATGTATTAAAACGATTAGGGATCACATTGAAGACAGCGACACTGAATCTTGATCGTTTAAATTCCCCCTCCATGATCTTCCCAAGAAAAGAATTTGCATTAAATTTTTCACTCAACGCACCTATAATAAGAGAAAAAATCGACTTTATTGACGAGTCTTGTTTTAATTGCCATCTTTGTAGAACCAAAGCTCAATCAAAAATAAATACAGGAACTCACGTAATTATTCCAACTCTGCGAGAGCAAAATGTTTCCCTTATTGCAGCTATGAATTTACATGGCATTGTAAACAAGCAAATAATTGCAAACTCAACAGTAAATGAGAATGTTTTTAATAATTTTCTGGATGGATTATTTCAAACATTGAGAGAATCAAACATTACGTGTGCATGGCTTGTTTTGGATAATTGCACATTTCACAAAACTCAAGAAGTGAGGGATAAGGTTGGGACAACATCTCATACTCTTGTTTAGCTCCCACCATATTCGCCAATGCTTAACCCAATTGAAGTTTTTTTCTAAAACTAATTTATGTGCGTAAAATTTGTTGGCTGAATCAAGAACAGATTTAAATACGGAGTATGTGATTAAAGAATCTTTAGCAACTGTTACCCAATCCGATAGTAATAATTATTATGTTGACATGACTATGAAATTATCATTGGCTACAGGTGGCCAACTATTACATTAAATTAAAAGCGCTTATTATTTTTGGTAATATATATATATATATATATATATATATATATATATATATATATGACAATTGAAGATGATGAATATGGCAATATGATGATGGTAACAATGACAATCCAATCTCAATATATGACAATAAATTGAGATTAATTATGAAATTTTGTGATATATTTTATTATTATGAGAATTGTATCGGGAATATTATTTTATTGATTTCTTTGTTGTGATTTTTATTATTAGTTTCTTAGCAATATAAATTTAAATAATGATCAAAGGACCTAATAAATCCCCTTACATATAAATGATATAAATAATTAATTATTAAAAGGTCCTCTAGAGGGTAATTAATTAATTTTTGTTATTTTGACCCAAGGCGTCAGTGAAACTCCAGTAAAACAAAACACCCTTTTGAAAAAGTTTTAAACAACACGTTAATTACAACCAAATGATAAAATTATTTTTATATCTTTACCAAAATTTAACGCATCATATTTTAATAACATTATAATATTTCATTTATAACGCGACAATTGAAATTTATAAAATTTCAATATTATTTCTCAGAATTTCTAGGAGTGGAAATCCCAGTGGATTTCTCTCAGCTTTGATTAGAAAGCAGTCGTGTGAGAGATATTACATTTAAACACATATTCTGTTTGTTGCGCTTGAAAATGTCATCATACCTTTTTGATTTTCTTTATTTTTATATATTTTTCACACTATTAGTTAATATAAAACAAAATATGTATTAAAGAGAACACCAATCTAAAATATATATTCAGCTACAATATATTTCGACTGAATAACAGTCATCGTCAGGTAGTCTTGAACTTTAAACTATTTATTATTAAACCATTATTATTTAAACAAATTTCTACTTTTAAATTCTCAAAACTTTTATCAAAAATTAAAAATATTGCTTTTTTTAAAATCACAAATTCTATAAAGTTAAAAAAATTAATTTTTAAAATTTTACAAAACCGAGATTTTTACAAAATTTTTACAAAATTTAAATAAAATTTTAAACAAAATATTACCGAAATTATTTTACACTTAGTTTCATCCTGCATCAAAAAATTGCACTTACTAATATCAATCAATTCCATCAGCCGACTGTGATCGAAAACTTGAGTGCGGAATATGTGTTAGTAGTCAAAATTCTAACAAAAGAATTTTTAAAAAGTTAAAATTATATTAAATTTAAATAAGTAAAAAATGGAAAAAAATAAGCAAGATTTTAAAATTTTTAGGAGTAAAAATCAAAGTACAGTGATATTTATGGAAGGTTATGGAACGGCTTTTTATGAACTTTTAAAGATTCTGGAATATTATATTCTTGTACTTTTACTTTATATTTATATTTGATTAAATTTCTGTTTAAATTATAAAATTTTAGAAAATGTTTTTTAGTTTGTTTAAAGTGTAACGTGTTTTCAACTCACTTCCAAATCAAAAACAACCTCCTACAGAATCAAAAACTTTATTTGGCATTTTAATTAGCATTTATTACCATGTTGGTACTTTACATACGGGTTGAAAATTCATGAGCAGGTGAACTCCATTTCTAGAATTACTCCTCACGATATTTTCACTTTCGGGTTCTTGACTGCCGATGGAAGGTCTTACGTCTTTATCTTTCTATATCCTGGTCTTTAATCGTCTATTTCTACAATTCCTATATCTATTTGTCATCTTTACCGATTATTTATTAAAGTATCTTTCAAAAGTTTGAGCAGCGTTCCGCCTTTACTTTTTGGTAAATTTCCTATTTCATTTATTTAATCACTGTATATTTATTTACTCCTTGTATTTCAAATTTCATTCACAGTTCCTTAGCTCCTGGTACACTTCCCATGATTGTAATTGGTTACAACCCTCTGCGTTCACTTTAATAAACATTACTCTCATCTGCTACATTACATCCTTCGACTATTTGAAAATGAATTCAACTTTACGTTCCTACACTATTCTATCCATTTCTACTCGATTTTACAATTAATTTTCCGTCAAGATTTTAAATTTTCTATACAAAACTTTATTCCCCTTAACTAAAGTCGCACTTCCCATGATATTAAGTGCTCACTCTGGCCGATGTTGACAACAGACGCTGTGAGTTTTACAACGACGCCCTACAGGTAGAGACCTGCGTCTTTCGACCAGAACTTGTCGTGGACAGCCGATGTATTAAGATTAGCGCGACCAGCAGTCAAAACTAGCGAAAACAAACTCGGCAGCCGAACCGCCAGTCTGCCCTCCTAAAATTCTATTTCAATACTTATTATAAGTATGATTTTATTTAGACTCTGTGGCACCAAAAGATTCCACGACCATCCAAAATAAATTTAAAATTCGTAAAACCAAAACTTTAACATATACAAGTATATATTAACATGAAAACACAAACTACTTACAAATTGATCCAAACTAGAAAATTTTCACACAAAATTTTGCATAAAATTAAAGTGGTTAAATTATTAATTTGACTATCGTATATATAGTTTTTTTGTGTTTGTGTGCGATCAATAGGCGATTTTTCCCCATTTTGAGGGTTTTTAAATGATTTTATTAATTTTTAAATATTTTTATAATTTTTTCTCATTTTTCTTTATTTTTTTGATATATTATTTTCGAATTTATTATTATTATTATTATTTTTGAATCATTATTCTTTTTACCCTTAAAAAGTTGGTTTTTTAGTCACCGCTTCGGTCTGTGTATTTTCTAAACCTTCTTTTGGAATATGTTTCTGTCTGCTGCTGTAGGCTTTCTTTGGATTTTATTAATTTTATTTTATTCATTTATGTTATATATTATTTTGTTTTATTTGGTGTTTTTGTTGGGCCAGAACACAAATAGCCTTGAGAATTGTTTGAATGCACGAGTAATACAGCACGAAAACCCAGCACCAAGATAACTTAAAATATAAAATACAACACCAACTAAACATTTTAAAATCTGAGGGAATATAAATAAATATAAAATCAAAAACATAAAAGTAAAATAAAATAAATACAAAATGCATCAAGAACCGCACGAAATTTACATAAAAAATAACATAATATCAAGAAAATTTGTCCGTAAAATGACCATTTATATAAAAGTAAAAATTAATGAATTAAATGAATAAAAATAAAATATTTTGGCTGAATAAATTTAATTAAAAATGATAAAAATAATTTGCCAATTTAAATTAAGAAATTAATAGAAATTTAATCTAGATAACACAAATAATTTCAAAGTCGAATTTTGTTTAATCGCAATAAAATTAACACGCAAGGTTAAGGCCAAATTATAGGTATATATACTGATGTGTTTTGACAAATTTTCAGTCTTATTTTTCAGAGAAAATTTTTTTAGTATACATTGAGTTAATGTGCATAACTAGCTGAGAGCCGTGCATTCAGCCAATTAACACTGATAAGTGTTTTGACTGAATACGTTAACTCTCGAGTAGTCCAGTCGGCACTCATTAAATATAATATGAACATACATAGATCTTAAAGGACAAAGAGAGGGAAATGGTAGCGGGGAAAAAAGCAAAATCGTTGCAACAGTTAAAATGAATAGCCATCGGAAAAAGATTAATAGAACGACTAAAATCATAGAAAATAATGTTTTAAATAATATATAAGAATTAAATAAGTGATGTTGAATTGAGACGGAAAATATGGGCAGAACGCTGCCCAAATTTTCGGAAATAATTGAAATTTTTATCATAGAACTGTAAAATAAGGGCGGAACGCTGCCCAAATTTTCCGAATCAACTAAAATACTTATCAAAATTAGCAAAGTAAAAGTAGAATTCGGCTCAATAATTGATAGAATATCCGGATAAGACCATAAAATAAGGGCGGCACGCTGATCAAATTTTCCGAATCCATTAAAATACTTATCGAAAATAGTAAAATAAAAGTGGAATGTTGTTCAATTGTTAGTAGAATATCCTATAAAACTGTAAAATAAGGGCGGTACGCTGCTAAAAATTTTCGAATTAACAAAAATACTTTATCGAAAACCCGAAAAATACAGATGGATTACGGCTAAATTTTTATATAAGAAAAATATTTTATAAAGCTGAGGAATAAGGAAGGATACCTAGTAAAAATTGATAATAATAATGATAATAGTAAGGATAATGGTAATTATAATAATAATAATAATTATAATAATAATAATAATAATAATAATAATAATAATAATAATAATAATAATAATAATAATAATAATAATCATGGTACTAATAATAATAATAATAATCATGGTACTTATAATAATAATGATAATAATTATGATAATAATAATAGTAATAATAATAATAGTAGTAATAATAATAAATATAATGGTAATTATAGTAATAAGAATAATAACAAAGGTAATAGTAGTAACAATTAATAAAGGTAATACATATAATAGTATCAATGATAAGGCTAGCAATAATACGTAATATGGAACGTTGTGGTTATAATAGGGATAAGGGTAAGAGAGATACTGTGTGAATATTTAACATAACAAAGGGTGTACAGGCCAAAGCATAATCATCAACACGGACGACGATAAGTAGGACTATGGGAATGGACATAACAATGAATGATATGAGAGTATAGGTTAAGATTTGAAAGAGATAGGAGAATAATGGGACCTAAAAATCGAAATCGAGCACAGGCCTTCTATCGGCAGCTCGTTGGACCCATGGATCGTTCGGTCAATTATAGCATTAGCAATAGCGCTCACTTTTTGCGGACGACCTACCCACTCGAACACAGTTCCAACGGGTGCCGAGTGGTAAGCGAAAGATATTTGTATGGGTTGTCTGGGTAACAACCATATAGTTTCAAAATCTCAACATCCAGAAACCCACCATTTTTATTTTTATTCTGTATTTCTATCTGCGGTGTATGTGTATGTTCACGGTAGCCATATTAATAATTCAACAATTTGTTTTAATTACCATAAATTTATTTTTTGTTTTAATTGTGGCTCAAGTCCAAAAATAATTAAAAGGAAAAAATATATATTAAGTGGCGTATCAAATTTATTCCGGTAAAAACTACGGCTGCCTGTGTAGAAATCTGGCAGTACGGAGCCATCATGTCACACTGATGTGTACGTTAAGTGGCTAAAATGTGTTATTTAAAGTTAAAGTTTACTTCAGTGTTTGGTACAAAATTCAAAATAAGAAAAAAATCATTTTATCTTCAATATCATAATTTACTTAATTAAAAATTAAAACGGACAGAAATTTGTAAAAAGTTAAAACTTTTTATAAAAACTTAAACATAAATTATTATTACAATATTACTAAAATTTTAATATTAATCCACTTTATAGTAAATTTATTTTTATTTCCGGTTTTTTAATAGACTAGTTATATTCTTAAAAAGCATGCCATTCTATTTTTATAATAAAATGTGGGCCTTTAAATATTAAAAAAAACTAAAATTTGCATATGTTGAATGATAATAAAAATGGATATAAAAATTGAGCCTAAATATGTGTTAGTATTGCCGTACTCTGAAGGTTTTACAAATTATAATAGAAAGTTAAGTAAACAGATTGGAACTTTAAAGTATAAGATCGTCTTTAATTCGTGTAAAGTACGCAATATGTTTATTAATAAATCAAAAACTCCAGTTTAATTGTGTTCTGATATCGTTTATCAATTTACATGTAATGGGTGTAATGCCACATACATTGGAGAGACTTCCCGTCATCTCTGTATTTTGAACTAAATGATAACTACAGCTGGTACCAAACAAATACAGTGTAAATATATAACCAGAGAGGATTTAAATAAATTAATTGATCTCATACTCCCAATCAACTAATAAACCCATCAATTCAATCCAATCTTCAACTTCCCAAAGCAATCCAGTCCAAAAATCTTAATCTTAATAATTGACAATATTGAACCTTATCTTATGCAATTGACAATATCCTGTGTTCGAATATATTTTATTTTTGATATTTAATGAACAATAATTATTTGATAATGTACATATTTAACTTCATTTTGTTTGTAATGACTTGTATTTAATCAATAGTGTATTTTTCGGTCTGTTACATTTTAATAATACAATTAAAAAATTATTATTATTATTATTATTATTATTATTATTATTATTATTATTATTATTATTATTGTTATTATTATTATTATTAATATTATTAATATTATTATTATTATTATTATTATTATTATTATTATTATTATTATTATTTAATATCAATATTTCTTAAGATCATCTTATCATCTTATCAGTATTTTAATATAAATATTTATATATGTATAGACAATTTAATTCAATATAATATAAATATTTATTAATTCCACCTATAGCATAGATGTAAAACAGTATAAATACTAAAGTAGAATTCAGTAAATTTGCCCAAAATTCTTACCACAAAACATTTCTTGAAGGGAGAGACCCCTGATATGAAATTAAATATACAACCGCAGAACTAAGCGAAACAAATATTTGAGTTTTTACATTAATAAATACACAACCAGATACAACAAAAAACATTTACACAGCACGCACCTTTTTATTCTCTTACCAAAAAATTGTAAAGAATCTTTTGTAATGATTTTATTAATTTATAATTTTTGTTATTAAATATAAATTATATATCTTGAAAATTGTGTGATTTATTTAAGAATCAGCAGGTTGAGGTTTTAGAAAATTGAGACCTCAACACATACTTGTTTTGTAAAATCGACAACATGCGGCTTTTATTTTGAAATATATCTTTCACACTAGCTACAGATTGAATGTGTTACATTTTTACTAACTACTTTTTATTTTGCCCGGTGCTTTACCTCTTTCTAAACCAATACCTGGGAATAGATACATCTACCCAACATGCTTCCAACTCACATTCACAATTACCTTAACTTTATTTCTGTTCGAATATACCATAAACGTAAAATTATCAAATAAGAGACAAATTCAGACACAATTCCTAAAGAAAGAACAAACACTTGAGACTGTGAGGTTAGTCTTCACCATCAATATCTACTTGTGTCGGTAGTCTTAGTTTGTAAAATTGTAGATGAAACGCTAAAAAATGATTTCAAGTGAACATAACAAATAAAACTAGCCTTATCAACTCGTCTACTAACTACATGGAATTTTATCTATATTTCGGCTATATACCGGGTAAATCAGCTTTCGCGGGAGTCGCGGGAATTGCTATCTGCCTATTTAGATATTCAGTGAATTAATTGCTGTGAAAATTCGGTCCTACTTCAGTGTCGAGGTATATATAGGGTTGTCAATAACTATCCTGCTTGTCAACTCATTGTAGTGTTCGATGTGCTCTAGTTCGTTTTGTCATTTTGTCCATGTACCGTCATACTTATCTCGTTATTTCGTCCGTTTAAATGGGAATCATTATTATTATTTAATCGAAAATTTTGAATTAATTTTCTGATATATTTCATAAAAACCCTGCAAACCAAAAAACCTATAAAATTGGAGCTGAAATACATTTCTAACCAGTCCAAGTCGTTTTGGAGTAAGCTTTAAATTTCCAAAAAAAGGTTTTCGTTTCCCTTATTTCCCTAAACTGTGCTATTCATTTAAAAATTGAATTTTAATCCATGATGACTGTCAAAAACACCTTACCGTTAACCCCATCTAGTTTCCGACCAATGGACTGCGTTCCCAACATTCGCACGTTCATGGAAGCTCCAGAAGCCAGCCTGTTAACAGTCGGAATGTTACTACTTCTCAGTACTTCTGATTTACTATATGCATATAAATGATTTAAATTGAAATATTTAAAAGCTTGGGGAAACTACTAATAAAAATTAGTAAGTGATCGAACATCCATTTATTTTATCATTTTACGAAATGAAAAACAATACAATATATAGTATTACGATATATTGTCATATAACAAATACAATAATTCGAATTAAGGTACAATGTTTCAAATGATAAAGTTAAGTTCGAAGATTTATAAAGTAAAAGTTAAAATTATGAATTTGAACGATATGTTTATACTATTTTCATGCTTGTGTGCAACCAATGATATTATTTTGAGCTCTAATTTGCCCATTTTTAATGTTTTTATTTAATTTTTAATAGTTTTTTTTCCTGGTGAGGTTTTTTTCTGTTAATTCCATTTATTCGTTAAATATTTATTTTATTTTTACTTATTGGCTTTGTTGGGCTAGCACTAAGTTTTGTTTGAATGGATTGGAAATAGCACGCAAACACATCATGCAGATTTAAAATCAGACTCATAAACATCAAATACCACCTTAAAATGCGAGAAAGACATAATTAAAATTATAAAATCGAAAAACATAAAAGTAAATTAAAATAATATCAAATGCATCCAAAATCCGCACGAAATAACATAAAAACAACATAGTAACATAAAATTTGACTGAAAATTGACAATTTGCGTAAAAGCATAGAATTAACGAAAAATTCGAAGAAGAATAAAATAATTTCGATTAGAAATGAGTTAAATAAAAATCTAAAGAATAAATTGTCAAATAATCGAAAAAATAATAAAAATTAGAATTAGATTAGACAAATAATATCAAGGTCAAATTTTGTTTTATCGCATCAAATTTAACACGCAAGGTTAGGGCCACAGAATAGGTATAAATACGCACTCATTTTAGCATAATTTTAACCAATTAATCACTCAATCACTTGAGCAAAATCACTTGTGCATTTAAGTGCTTAACCTTCATAATCACGACTTGTGAGAAGTTTACTAGAAAATCAGTATCGAATTTTAAAGTAGTACTCTAAAAGAACAAATCCGAATTTGGAAAAACTTTCAAAGTGAGCATGGACGATTTGAGTATGCCGTATGAAGGATAAATCTATATGAAATGTTATTATGAACAATTATATGTTACGAAATTATGAATTTAATTTTTGTCGAAATTTTTCCTGCCCACAGCCACACACCAGCAAGTCATTAGATTTAATACATCCCTATGGTGTACGATTATTAGGAATCTATTTCACGAATCACAGAAACAAAAAACAGGCCGACTAGGTCCTAAAGATCCATTTCAACATAGTCTTGACCCCAGTACGTGGTTAAGAGAGGAAAAACTCCGCTAGAAAGAACATGGTAAATTGCATGAACAAGTATATATTGAAAATAAATAAGAAAAGCACTACCACATCAATTATTAAATTTCACAAAATTAGACCTCACCAGTTGATATCCATAAAGAATAATGAGTAATCCAACCTTGTATTTGACGATCGCATCACATAATACCATCTAGATTCCCTTGAATAAAAGTCAATAATATCTAAAATTCGAGTATTGAATATGATCATAACCTATGCTTCACTAAGAAATAAACGACTGAAATCGACTAAAATCTCCGAATAATATCAAGTGTGGGTAGCTCAGAATAAGGAAATAATCGCTGACGCTACTGGAACAGTCACACACACTGCCAGTCTTCGCCTACCCAAAATTGTTTCCCTAAGAAGAGGAGAGAAAATTTTTCACTGTAGAAGCTCCACATAACAAAAAAATATTGGTGAAATCGCACGAGAAAATACACCCAGCCAATCGATAGCAGAAAAGGCCAAATTCCAACCAATTAACGAATGCCACCGTTACTACGAGTTCTCACCCGTTCGCGTGGGATGAGAATCGATAGTCGATATAAATACGTGGCAGTTAATGAAGAGCGCCATTATTCTGTTTTTTTCCAAGAAAAATGCATAAGCCGACACAAAGGAAACAAGACATCGATAAATACGAGACGAGACCACAGGGGAAGTACTGGACATTCCCCAATAAGAATATGACCACACGGGGGCAGACGGAAGCCCCTACCGACGAATTTGACACTTCCCAAATATCCACCCATGAGGGATTTTACTCAGAAAACCATTCGGCAGGTAAGGCCGACTATTTGTATAATAAAATAATTAAATAAATTTGGCAACGATTTAATTAAAAGATAACGCCAATAAAAAACCTTTCGTACGATATATTTCGATAGCACAGCTATCATCTTCAGGTACTCAAAACCAACTAAAAATATTATGAATTAACATTTAATTTAAACAAATTATTTTTTATTAATTTAATTTTTTAATAAATAAATATTTTTAAAAATATATTTTAAATTAATTTTAAATTTAAAATTTTTTTACTTATATTCTAATTTTTAAAAAATTAATGTAATTTAAAATTTTCAATTATTTTAATAATTTCCTATCAGTTTACCCAACTTCCTCTTATAATTTGTAAAGCCTTCAGAGTACGGCAATACTAACACATATTTAGGCTCAATTTTTTTTATATCCATTTTTACCATCATCCAGATCAACACTCTATTCAAACCCATCCGACAAATTACATTCAGACTTTCCACAACATGGATCTTTAGGATTTTTAATCAATTTATCAACAGTTTCTTTTATCATCAACAATAAAAATGATTTAGAATATCCATTCTTTATCAACAACTCAACCAATTTATCAACACTTTCTACCGAATTAGCAAAAGTAGAAGATAAAGCCCATGAACGATAAATCAATCCTTTCACCATATTTCTCTTATACTTAAATTCACAAAAGCTTTCTGGAGAAGTATAAAGACCAGTATCAGTTGGTTTTCTATAAATCTCTGTCTCATACTGTTTATCTTTGCGTTGAATTAACAAATCCAAAAACGCAATTGATGACTTTCTCTCCGTTTCACATGTGAATATAATGTTTTATGTAAACTGTTCAAAAAATGCAAAAACGGTTCTACATGTTTCTGGTTTTCAAATATAAGAAAAATATCATCCACATACCTTTTATAAACAAAAGGTTTTTCAAATTGGAAAGAAGAAACTTTTTTTTTCCAAACTAGCCAAAAATATTGATGCCGTCGTTGGTGCTAAAGGGGAACCCATAGCGACTCCATCTATTTGTTGATATCATATACCTTTAACGTTTTATCTTGATGTTATTTATCTAATAGTCTAAGTACGTAATATAAATATTAATGTTATCTCGAGACAATTGATGCCATAAGATGCCTTTCTTAAAATATTAGAGCGATTGAATCATTGATAGGATTATTGGTTGTCAACGTTCTTACTACAAGCCGAAGAGTGTGTCTCAGAATAATAGATACGGTAAGATACTTCAAACACCATCGGTTAAGTATGTGTATTCCACAGTACAGTAAGCGGATCTTTAACTTGAGGGAAATTGACTCACGTTATAACCGGTAAACTACTTCAGTTACAGTGAGGAAATTTTGGCAGATTCCATGAAACAGTTTTGGTTGGAAACAATCTAAGAACAGTGTTTAGTATTCAAAGAAATTATTGGAAACGGACCCGGTTCAAAATCGATGCAAGTAAGGCGAGATGAACCAGTAGTAACGCATAAAACTATACGAGTAATTGAAATTACATCATCCGGAACGCACTGACCAGAGTGGAACAGTTTTGTTCAGAACGTCTTGAGGGGAGTCTATTTGCAACGACCGAAATAGACGAAAAACCCTGCCTCGTTGGCTTAATAAAAATATAGTTAAAAGAACCCAAAGTGCGAACGATGACTGTTAACCTAATAATAAGACGTTAGTTAAAATGATTCACTATTAACGATAATAGGTAGCTCCAGTAGACAATGAAATGATGCCGAGCGGACAACACTGACGATCCCAAGCAAGTTAAGGAGAGGTACCGCCAGGCTCTCTGGGATCGGGATACTCCATATCAACCTATGGTACCTCCTAATGGCCAAACCGGAGCTCAAGCAGACTTAATGAGGACACGGAACTGCCGAGTCTACTGATCAAGAGAGAGCCAGGGAGGAACCCGGCTAAGGAAATTCGTCAAGCAGTGGAAGGAGCGCTCCACAAGTACGAGCAACTAGAACGGCAATACCGATATTTGGCCAACCAGCAACCCGAGTGATTGGCAAGAATCAACAGGGATATCACCAGCGGGCGCATACCGAACTCGGATGGCTATCTACCAAGTTACGGGGTAGCTTATAACTCAAAAGATCCGGCAGTCTTGGAGCTCGATGCGCCAGTACATCTTGTTGTCCAAAAACGTTTGCTGCAGCCGGACATAAGAGACATACTGGAAGACAGAGGGATGGAGGAGCACGCCTACTCGCGAAGGCGTCTGTCTAGTAAAAAACTGCATATGGACTAAAATTGTAATTAACTGAAATAAATATATTTCTTAATTATTGATTTGACTTAATCGTACAGAATTTGGTTTAATGAGGAAGTTTTACCATAAAATTAATTCATGAAGAAGTAATGAGTTGTAGCGTTTAGGCAGAGTATAATGTGTAACATTTATTCATCCAAGAACCATTAAATGCTTTAGATATTGTAATTAATGTTATGTATTAATATTACTGATATAATTCAGCTATGGACGCCATCCAGGGAATTGGATTGGAGTTAAAGAAGCTTCGTCGGGAGAACGGCAGTTTGCATCAACAATGCATTCAACTCAGCCGCGAACTCCAACGGATCAAGGCCACTTGGGTCGAGCCGTCCCTAGGAAAACGGCTGTATCAAAAGATAGATGCCGCTCAGTGGGGCTGGCAAGATGAGAAGGCTTTAAACCAGGCCCAAAAGATTCAAATTTATTTGGTGTTTATTAGATATTTTTGATATTTGCATGTAGTGCATGTGTGTGTTGATCGGTTAAATTCATAAAAATGATCAATTTAAATTAATTAATTACTGTTAATTATGAATTATGGGTCTTAATACAATAATAATAATAATAACATATTTTTGATAAATGACAGTATAAAATATTTCGACCAAAAATAGGTCCTGA
Organism: Schmidtea mediterranea; assembly: GCA_022537955.1. Classification (NCBI taxonomy): domain Eukaryota; kingdom Metazoa; phylum Platyhelminthes; order Tricladida; family Dugesiidae; genus Schmidtea; species Schmidtea mediterranea. Next base: position 299,526,776 of record CM039679.1, on the reverse strand, counting down.
TTACTTGCAAAACAAAATTCAACAAAATCCTGTTTTTTCTCTGATTGATCTTTCCTTCCAACGAATGTTTTCAATAAATGACAAGATATAAACAAATTTTTAAAACATTTTAAAATTTAATTTGCCAACTTTTATACACCTTGTTCTCTGTTTAAATAGGTATAGCCGCATTTTGAGTCTGAGTTAGATAGATAATTTTTAACAACTTATTTGAATACATATTTACAGAATCAAGTATTTATTTTTATTATGTTCTTTTGGGGTGTTATTTCTGTAGGTCCCGTTTGCCATTTCAATAGTTTTCGAAATCAAATATTTTACGATGATATTATTATTAATATTTTTAATTTTAACAAAAATACTAATCAGATGGTTTTTTAATGAGTTTCCACTGAAAAAGTCAAATTTACTTGACTCATTCTAATCAACTTACTTTATTTAATTAAGAAACTAAATTATTAAATAATAAATTTAGCAATATGAAAGTGTAGAGATAAAATTTAGTTTATTTATAAGCTAATTTTGTTTTTATTGCTAACATTTTTAGTATCTTTATAGGCCGAAGAGTAGCTTGCGTGTTGTTTGTAGATTTATTCCACATCGTGGAAATTTTCTGAGATAATTTTTATATATTTTAGATTAGTATAAATTAAAAAAATATATTTATTAATTGTTTAAGTATTTGTCAATTTTATCACTTTAAAATTTTTAATACGTAAATGGTATGGTGAAATTTGAAAATTTTATGATTTTATGTTGATCTTATATAATCATATATAATATATATATTTCCTCGATTAGTTGGCGATTGAGATTACGATTTGAAAATGAAACGAATGCAAGTCCTTTGGATTGACCATCAGGAAATCTAACAACTTTAATTCCAAGTCAAAAAAACAAACAATTTGATCTAGTAAAAAACAACAAAAATCAAGAATTTCACAAAAGTAATTTTTAAAGAAAGGAAAATTACATTTTACTTGGCCAAAACATTTCCCCCCTTTTTGATCCATTCAAATAGATCAACAATTAATTCCAGCGGACAAATTCTGGTAACCGGCCGTAATAATTCTCTTCCTTTGTACACAACCTTTACATTCCATTTTTTCTGTTTCTCCACCAAACAATAATTCTTTTTCTCCTTAGCTTCCAAACTTTCTTCTTTTCATCTTTAATCATTCTCCTTTGTTGATTGGCATTTTCCATAGTTCTGATAATTCTGTGAACAAGTCGTCTTCACTCAGAATATCTCGTTGGATCTAAACAACTTATTTTTATACTGTACTGCTTCTATTTGTCATTCCCATCATTTGATCTTTCAACATCTGGTGTTTCATTAATCTCAATCTTATTTTCATCCATAGCTACTGAAAATTTCGATACATCTTGACTTTTCAATTTCGTTTCATCATTTATTGAATCCTCCACCAACTCTTCAAAGACCGCTTCACCTAGCTGCGGATTGTTCTCAATCTCGTCATTATAAGATTTTCCAACTCGGTCCACAATATCTGGAATATTAGATTGGATTTCGACAGTTTCACAAGGAATAGCGATCATAGATTCATTACCTGTCGCTTTTATTTTAACAAAATCCTTTCCCTCAGAAACTAGTTTCAATAAATTTTCTTCCAACTCAATCATTTTCGATTCACTAACTCTATTACTCAACGTATCTTCCGTGACTTTTATTCCCTCAAGTAATTGTCAATGTATTTTCTATTTAACGTTTCTCTTTTTCGCTTTCTTCATCGTCAATTAAATATTTGATTACTTCAATTATTTTGTTACTATTGTCATTGGATTTATCTAAACACTTCTCACTCTTTTCTAATGATTTCAATTGTTCGCAAAAAGATTTTTCATTTTTGATTTTTCACTTTCATTTTTCATATTCGATCCATTCAAATCGTCTATAATTTCTTCAACGAATTTCCTTTCTTTTCACAATTTCTAAACTATCACCAAATTCTTTACCTTTCTAGTTCTCTAATTCATCTTTATTCAAAACATCACACGATAATTTATGGACATTATCAAGTCTAACTCCACGTTCCATACTTCATCAACAATTTTGTCAGCAATATCTCCATTCCTAGTTACTGTGGAATCTGAGACTTCTTTTTGCAAACTGCTAAATCATTTAGGATATATCATTTTCTTCCCGAAGACCAGATCACTGATTGTGTTAAACTGTGTTTCTAATCGACTCAGATCTGCTTCGATTTCCTTTACTACTCTTTCGCGTCCCAACTCTAAGGCATGATGTTTCAACTAATAAAATACTCCAATCACCTCTTCATATTTGTCTTCATATGCTTTTATTCTTTTTTGTTCCTCGGAAATATCAATTTCAATTTCCATAGCTCTATTTGTTAGCCAAGCTAATGAAATCTTCAGCTCTGTTCTTCTTCTGTAACCATTCTCAAATTATGTAATGGTTACTGGAGCTCCTCCTGCTAATCTTAAAAGCAAATGTATGGTCGACCCTTTCTGGATGTCATAATACAACAAGGCTTTCCATCTACTAACTGCTTTCCCTTAAATATTAGTCTTTGTTGTTTATGTGGAATACCTTCCTTGTCTTGAATTTTAGCTTTAACACTTTCAATAGTATCTGAAGACTCAACTTCAAGTGTGATTGATTTTGCACTCAAAGGTTTTACAAGTATTTGGTATCTCATCGAATTGTCCTGGGAATCAACTTCCAGGAAGTGATGGTAATCATCGAAATGTTTTTTTCAACTCTGCGATTGGATTCCACATTAAATTCTGCTTGTTCCCATTTCTTGGATATTGAGTTGATCTGATTGATAAATAAGATTGTTTGGTTTTCAGGGCGATTTTCCTCAGACTAACCACAGCTGGTAGTGGTAAATCTTTAGGTTCCTTAGGATTCTCATATTCCTCTTTCAATTCCGCCAAACTGATTTCATTATCTTCATCAATTTTGTTATATTCCGCGCCAGAATTCAAACTATCGGACTGTTCTTCAGCTTTTAGCTGTTCATCACTGATAATTTCCTGTGCATTTTCACAGCCTAGAGAAGCTACTTCCTCATTTTCTATTGAAATGTCAAATATCTTATTCATTTTATCCATAGCCAATAAGCAATTAAAGAAATCATTATTGACTGTGGATTTGATTGGTTCCTCAAATGTAACTTGAAATCTTTCCCAGCCATTGTTGGTTCCTCCAACCGACAAATTACCTGTAAGTCTAAAATCATCACCTTCAACAAACTTGATCTCACACTCCATTGTAATTCCCAATACTTTGGAATTATTTGGATGACATTTCAACATACATTTTTTCTTCGTGTTAGAAATATCTGCACATTTCTCTACTATTGGTAAAAATTTGAACTTTTCGATGTTTTTGAATCCCATATTAAAAACCCATCACAACTTGCTGAAGCCAAATAATTCTCGTTGCAATTAATTGACACGCTACATACTACACCAATGTGTTTCTCGTCATTTCCATTCAAATTAATTAATTTAAATTTACAATTATCACTACAGGTTACTAGCTCTGTTTTACTTTTATTCAATTGTATGTCGATAGCATTGCTAGTAAAATTAACAAAAACATACCCATTTGTTGATTTGTTTTGCCATAATAATTTTATTGCTGTGAAAGGGACCCCCAAGGGAAAATGTTTCGCCCTTAACATGATTTAAAAATTTCAAATAATTCAATAAATATTAAAACATTTACCATGTTCTGGCCGGATAGCCAGAACCACGTTCTGCTACCAGATATTTCCTCGATTAGTTGCCAATTGAGATTACGATTTGAAAATGAAACGAATGCAAGTCTTTTGGATTGACCATCAGGAAATCTAACAACTTTAATTTGATCGTTCCACATATAAATTCTATCCATTGTAGAAAAAGCTAATCTTGCAGAAGCTTGGTAAGTATATTCGATAAACGCATATGGGTTTGTTTGACAACTAATTTGACAACTAATACATTGACCAAGATTTCCAAATATTCTGTTTAATAGATGATCATTAACTACGTTAATTTCATTATAAATCCTGATTTTGACAAATTCACAATCTTGCGTTGATAAGTAATGAAAAGCTTCAAGACTTATAAAATTTATTTATTTCAAATTAAATTCCAAGTGTCAAAAAAACAAACAATTTGATCTAGTAAAAAACAACAAAAATTAAAAATTTCACAAAAGTAATTTTTACCATAAAAAAGAAAATTACATTAATTGGCCGAAACATATACGATTAATAAAATAAACATGGTAATGATTTGATTAAAAAAGTGTCATTCAAACACATGTTTTGTTTCTAAAAATTTATTGTCAAAACTAATTAAAATAATGTGGATTTAATATATGTATTTTTAAAAAATTGGGTGTTATACATTTAGGTTATATGTTCCTACAGATATGACCATCCCACAATAAATTCTGACTTTATGATTCTTCTATCAAGCCTATGTATTCAAATTTCTATTATGAATTGAAAACAGTTCGTTTCTTAAAATTTAGATGAAATTCTAAAAAAATAATAACTGTTAAAACATAGTTTTTAAAACGATCTCTATATCTTACTCTTTTACATTCTTTCAAAATTAAAATTTCAATTTGCGTGCTCAATACTCTGATATGTTTAATAATTTGCAAAATCACCTAGTTAAGAAATTACTATAAAATTAACATTTTATTATTATTTGTTTATAATAGAAGACCAAATTCAAAATTTTCAAAAAAGTAAATTATAGTACCTTTAATTTTAAATTTTGAAAGAATGTGTTGTTCTCGACGATGAAACTATCTACCAAATTTCACCTCGATTCGATCACATTGTTGGGGTATTACAAAAAAAGCACAGTAAAATCAATAAAACGCCAAAATGATAAAAGTGCAATATTAATTAAAAATTTATAAAAATTTCACAGTAGTATTGATCGGGGGAAATTGGTATGGTTGAACGCCAAATTGAGAGACAAAAAAAGAAATTAATCAAAAAAATTTAATTACTAATGGAAAGCCCGAGTCAATGGGAAGCCCTAGGCAATGGGAAACCCGAGAGATGTGGAAAACCCGAGAGATAAGGAAAACCAGGCTTGTAGACGGAATAATATAACAGGGTAAATTGGCCTAAACAATATTAAATGGGCGCTACTGAGCTACGGAGAGGTAATTATTTCGTAATTTGTAATTTAGTAATGGAGCAAACGTTGTTGACAAATGTCGGCTAAAATGGTCGGTGGAAAGTAATTATTGTTAATAATTTAATAATGTAGCAAATGTTGTTGACAATCGTCGGAAAACAGTCTGAGCAGGAGTATAAAAGGAAAAACACGAAATGACCAGTGGATCGACGTGAACGAGTAGTGTAACTAGGTTAGTAGAAGAATCTAAATCCAAGTAAAGTCAAAGTTATCTATCAGAAAGGGTGGTTCTCCATTGGACAACTTACCCTAAGATAATCAAAGTCATAAGGTGGTTGAGAGGTGCAAATTAATTAGTGAAATTGTGATTACAAAACGTTGAAATAAATCGGATTGAGTTGTAACTGTGATAAAGTGAAAATAAAATTATTCTGTGTTGGGTTTGCTTATTTGATTCGAAAATGGCACGAGGAGTCAGAGGGAACCGACTTTCAATAATAATAACCCAAAAACATTAAGTTGATTTAATTACCAGTTTCAAGATATGCGTGGCTCATTCAAGCATACATGCAAAGTGAAGTTAATACAGAATAAAATATTGTTAAAAATGATAGATTTTGAAGTGAAATCCCATATTTAAACTAGATATTTTAAAACATGATGATTTTTAACTTATATATTATTTCGGCCAAATAAAATGTAATTTTCTTTTTTATTGTAAAAATTACTTTGTTGAAATTTTGACTTGTTATTTTCATTGAAAATTTAATTAATTTTAAATAAATTACAACCTTCAATAGATAAATTGTAATGGGTAAAATAAAATAATTAAAAGGCTATGTTTTAAGGAAATTTTATGATAAAGTCTTGTAATATTTTTTAAATTTCAAAAACATAGCAAATAAAGCTATTTTTTCTAATGGTTAAGGTGAGATTTCTTGGTTCAGAATGGCTCTCATGAAGTACAGTCGACCCAGATAAGATTTTCAAAATTTTGCAAATGTAATCATAGAGAGAATTAAAAATTAAGAAGATTAGAGCAAAAAATTATTAAAATTATTTACACATACACCGTGAAAATAGATTATAATTATAAAATTACTTTAACAAAATGTTTAAAATTAAAACAAAATCATTTTCATGGTCGAAAATTTTTGCGTGACTACAAAATTGAACTTTATACAAAAATCGAGAGAAAAATATTATGTATACCTCCCCCTAAGATGTTCTTCATTTTTTTGTCATAGAAATTTGTAATGACACTCAAAACTCAAAAACTTTGATTTTTTTTGTATTTCCTTGATTATACAATTTTTGCGTAATACTATTTATGCTTGTTCTTAAAATTTACCGCTATTACCTCACTTGAATGATTAAATGTTAAAAAAGACCTAAAGGTCAAAATGAGCAGGGAATCTTCTGTGGTAGAACTTTATTAGAACCCATGGTGCTTCAGGGTATTATTCGTCACTGTGATGTGAATGACCTTTTAATGATGACCATCCATTAGAACATTGTTCAAATATTACCTGTGATGAGTGCTTAATGGTCAATCTTTTCTTAAGCTCATATATGGTGGGAACCCACTTGAAATTATTTGTGTCAATCATTCTCCCACATCAGGGTAGAGAGGAAAAAACCACAAATTACGAAATTGTGTATGTGAAGTTGATGACACAAGGATATTTTAACTGAGTGAAGCCCTTATGAACCTTAATGAGATGGGTCTCCTCTACTAGGATATTTATAAATATGTTTACATCTCACAATTGACAATAAGTTTTTTATTCTTAATTCCACAGAAATTCACATTAATCTTAATTCTTTGTAAAAATCCATTGTTAGTGATTTTGTTAGTAAATTATAGTTCAATATAACATTCACACCTCAAAATACACAACAAACACTCCAGACCGTCCTGATAGCTTTTTACAAGAGACTATGTTGGGGTCTTCATTTTCTTACACTACAGATACTGTAAATAAATCAAACAATACAAATATCTAGCATAGAACTCACATAGCAATTAGCAAAGAACAAGATTCATAAGTCCTAATTCCTGCTCATACTCCTTAAGAATAACATATATGTGTAATTTATTCAAATAATTCAAATTGAAAACGGTACCACTCAAAATAACTATAAAAACAAACTAGAGCATATATTTCATTAATGTGGTACCCTATACCAATCTGAAATATGCAATAAAACATTGTCAAATGTGGCGCTTCCAATTTTACCAAAGCATTGATGACACATGAATTCATCGAGATAACCTGACAATAGAGCTTTTGAAGATCCAGACACTGACTTCAAATTGTTTTTCTTACGTCGACACATTTTCCAAATGATCTGTGCAGGCCCTAGTATTTGGATCGACGAGATTATGTTGATGATTTACAGTAAGATGAGCATAAGGAGGAATATTATGTTATGCAGCCTACATATCACTGTAGTTAATTGTCCTAGGGATAACGTGTTTTTGGATGATAGGTAATAGAATGGCAGCAGAACGACTTTCAACCTCTATCAGGAAACCTCTCTCAGGAACTTGGTGACCAACATCATACATCCGACGAGATACCATACTACCGACAATAATTGGATACTCCTTTTTATAGTGAAAACATTGCGTAAAAATTGTACCAATCAATCACTAAATTTTCAGACAAGTCGAGCATCTCAGATTCAGAAGACATCGTTAGATTATGGTACCAAAAGTAACATAAATAGATGAATTACGAATGATTCAAATGACTGTTTTCAATAAATGAAGGTTTTCGCATGGATACTAGTGTTTCTTTATGTGTTGGACACCTCCACCAAGCCCATCTATCAGATCATTTCGTTTCACTTGGGTCATGACACTAGCACATTGTGTACAAACAGGATGAATTGAAGCAATGCTGTGCCTATTACGCAGAAATTGAATCGCAGTGACATTACCCTTTACGACATTGGAGAGATCGGTAATTAACATGTCTGCTGTCAATTGCTATGGATAATGAAATACATAACATCTCTATATGCAAAGCGATGTTTTATAGATGTTGTTGACGCTGGCATAGCAATTACACAAGGGGCCGTTAAAGTTCATATGCGTTTGCATGGCAACCAACTAAAGGACCGTTAAACTTTATGTCTGCGGAAATTTATATAGGTTTTTGGTGTAGTTTAATAAAACTTGAACCCAAAGGAAGTAAAAATTTAAAACATAATAAAAAATTTGTTATTGTATTTATCTAATGTAGAATTTACTACATGTTATTTAATTCTTATATCCTTAAAACAATGTAAAACAACAATATGCAAAGAAAATGACTGATTATTAGTAAATAATTTTCAACTTTGAAAAACGAAAAATTATGCGCGCACACACACACACAATTTCATGTATTGCAAATTCATTAATTTACCTATATAATCTAGAAAAGTACACGGAAAATAAGATGTGATTTTCTATTCATCATGCAAATCATCAAATATTCGCCATGTCTGCCGTTTCATCAGTAGCCCCGATTGAGCATAGTGACATTCTACGAGTCTACTAAAAACACGATCAAACAGAATAAGCAACAGTTTCAAGGCCAAGATAAATTTCTACTTCTAGCTAAATTTTAATTGGTCATCTACCTGATAGGTACTCAACTCTAATTGGAAGCTATTAATAAGTTATATCTATCTCAAATAAGAAATATTCTAACACACACAAACCAAAACCGGGAATTGAATTAGCACACCACAAACGGGAAAATGTTTGAAAATATTTATATTATTTACCGAATACTGCTGGAATAAATCAAAAAATTTCTTTACGTAAGTCTAATTAGAACCCGAAAATTGGAACTCATAAATTAATATCAACCTTTCCAATTACATTTGGATTTACAAATAGCAATCCTTTGAACAGGTTATTTTTATAATATTTGATTTTGTTAATTATTCAGTTTATGATTTTAAATCTACAAGAAATATTTTTTAATGTTTTTTAAAAATCTCCTAAATTAGATATCTTTAAAAATATTCAACAAATGTCTGCTTTAAATTTATGATAATTAAGAATCAATAAAATTATAAAACTTTAAAAATTTACGTTTTTTAGAAATTAAAATTTGAATAATATCTCAATGTCTGAAGCTAGATATTTATTAATTTTCCCAGTTTTCATTATTAATTGTTTGTCACTCAACTTGTTTAATGGATAAATAATTATTTTTAATAATTACTTTCTTATGTTTCTAAAAATAGGGGATTATTAGAATATTTAATAATTTAGTTTCTAAATAATAAACCAAAAATCTTAATCACAAATAATATTAATATATTTTTTTAAAAATATGAAAATAAAATATGTATTATTTAAATAACAAATACAAGTTATTTATATATTTAAGTAAATAAAATACCATCAATATATTTTTACTCACAATTAGAAATGCACTTCTAAAATGCACTTATATCTATTGAATGGGTGTTTTATGTAAATTTCACCTTTTTTGGATTCCGCCCCAATCAAGTTATTTTACCAACACTGAACTAGCCGGTGATTAAATAAAATTTGTATTTAAATTAAAATTTAATTGAATTTAAGTGAGTAATATGGTTATGTACCTGGTTTGTAGTAGATTGTCGTCAAATGGAAACTGTAAGAGAAACAACTTTTGTTATATATGTAGCGAGTATACTGCTTAACAAAAGTAACATACAATTAATGAACATTTTCGAAAGCTGTGTGCTATTTATTTTTTTACAAAAGTAGAAGTGACTAATTCACAGTTGGACTAAAGAATGGCACTAATCTTCCGCTTGTTTTACCGAACAAGATTATATTGTCACCTTAACTATATTTAACAGAAGGTGATTTCATCGGCCAACAGTTGATTCATCTACTTCTCAATCAGCCATTTTATGACACTCTGACACCAGTTCAAAAAGTTTGCTGGATGTCTTTTCAAAAAGTTTTTCTTGGACGAATAAAGCTGCGAATTTTGAATACCATAAAGAATTATAAAAGTCTGAGCTGCAATATGTCACTTAAACTTCTGAACTTAATGTTTTCCTTGAACATATGTGTGCTGTATCTAATGAGCATACAGAAATCAAGAAATATGTGAGATTGAAAGGTGTTATAAGAGAAAGCCTACACCTGCATTACTTCTAATAAACTCTAGTGTTTGATTCCAAGTTTTCTCGCAGAAGATCCAGTATGATGAAACAATTTAAACCATGTACATCCCATTATTTTCTTAATTCACACTTTGCATTACATGTACATATTCATAAATAAGTATAACAGATAAAAGTATAAAGATAAAAGGGGCATAAAAATAAAAAATAGCCTTTAATTAAAATTTACATGTTAAACATTAAAACAAATGTCAAAATCGATTTTGGCCTCCAAAATTTAACAAAGCACAAAATAATTCTTTTTCATTAAAAAAATTTATCACATTTTGTTCAGTGCTATTTTTAAAACTTATGTTAAAACTTATATATTTTTCAAAGAATTTTTAAATTTATCAATTGATGCGTTTTTAGTGTTTTAGCAATTTAAATAATGTTCAGATTTTGAGAAAAATAAAAACTTTTCAATGCGAACACTTTTTCATTCTCAATCTAATAGTTTTCGTAGAAATAAAGTGAATTTATATGTTTTAATTTAATTTTAATAAGTAATATGTTTAAAACTTCAATAAATTCTTATTAGCCAATCACAATAACAGTTGGTTTCTAATTTCATTTTTCAGGCCTGAAATTCTATATTTAAAAATAGTTAATTAAAATTATTAATTAAATTAAATGAAATATCCAAACAAATCAAAGGTGATAAAAATTATTATTTTAATAAATTAAATAAGTTAAATTTTAAACAAATTTTGATTTCGGGTTCAATTTTATTATTTTATGATTTAGTATTCGTATAAATTAAGAGAAATAAAAAATTAATTTTTTTGACAATAATAATGATGGGGAACAGTTTCGTGCTACAGACCTTTCGATCAACCACATTTACCGGTATTGCCATTTAATATTGATATCCACAATATTCTCAAGCAAGAATACTAATAACTACATTACTTTTGGTATTAATTGTATCCATAAAGTTAAATAAAATAAATTAACTATTAAATTTTATTAATTAAAAATTCTAATACACCAGAATTTATTAAAACTTCCCAGGACAATCTTTCAATATAGTAATGTATAAATAATGAATTCAACAAATCACATCAAACTATTACATGCACTCACACAATCTTAAATTCATTTTTAATTCATTAGATTGTTAAAAATAATAATTAATTTAATTAGTCACTTTAATTAATTAATCAAATAACATTCAAACAATACTATTTTAGTTAAAGAAAATACAACATAAATCAAGAATAACAAATTAGTAAAAGATTTGCTCATTTGTCAGTAATCCAATATTAGGATAGTTTTAAGTTAAATAGTTATTCTGATGGAGCTGAAAGATTGAGTTAATAAATGCCATTTTCAGTTCAAGCATTGTTTTCATAATAAAGGTATTCCTCAACTAAATGATTCCAAATACCCCTTTATACCTAAGTTGAAATAGTAAAAGGATTTAATTCACATTCAATTGTTTAAAAAAAATCTTGCAGCATATAAGACGGTTTGAAAAAATACTAATCCTCAAATAATGCTTTCGCACGAAACTGCTACAAAATTTGTATTAAAAAGCAGTTGTACAATTAGATATGACCAGTAGTGTTGCGAGAGTAGGGAGCCTGGTGATTTTTCTCCATGTAGTATTTTTAAAGAAGTGGAAAATTTGATGTGTGGAAAAAATGGGATTGACCTATCCAAATTTGCACTCAACTACTTAAGAGACATGACACTCTTATTCAGTCTATATGATTTAAGAAAATACATACTAAGAGTAGATAAGCTAATAAATGAAAGGGCCATCTAAGTTAGCATAATTATACACCTCATTTGCTTACAATGCCAAACTGATTATCAAACAGAAACATATTTTAGATAATCGCGCACTGATATTACATTGAAGTGTCACTATTGGTTGAAGTTTTTATCTTTATTATTACGTCAGCACATTATTGCACGTTTTTGCTTCCTCATAAGTTGGATTTCTTTTCTGATGAATAAAATGAAGTGACAATCAATTCCAATATTCTATGAGATATATGATGAAATTAATATGAAGGATAACGAAGAAAAAAGTCTATAGATTTCGTCGTCGCATTCGGTGATTTTTAGAGCTTACTTCTGTCACAAGGAGCGACTGCACTGTCAGTATCCGGAAAGGATAATTCTAAACAGATATGAAACCATTCTTAATTTTTCTTTTTCCGATAGAATCTTTCTTACCATGTTCAGCACATCATCCTGTGAATGCAGTTTCTCATACCTCAAGTTAGTTAAAAACTATTTACGACGAAGAATAAGCCAACAGAGACTGAGTAAATTGGTTATCCTATCAATTGAGAGACATAAAGCTGCTATGATAAATTTCTCTGAAGTGATTTGAGACTTTGCAGCGATGAAATTGTGCATTTTGCAGACTTTTCGGTATTAGAAGCACGAGGCCAGCATTTTAAGGATAAATCTACAGGCAAGCATTTGCAATTGCTAAGTCACTATTTATATTCTTATCAGGAGCATTCATCATCAAAAAGTGAATATTCATAAAATTTACAAAATAGAAATATTTTGATTTTTATAATTTTCTATTATTAATGTTTCTTTATTTTGAAGTGTAGATTTAATGCATTTTTACACTTATAATCATGAATTTTTTAAATATGTCTAAGTGTCTTTTTATAAATAAAGTGGTTAATTAGTATAATTATGCATTCATGAACCCATTTTATGTATTTTTTTAATTTTATTATTATTATTATTATTATTAATATATTATTATTATTATTATTATTATTATTATTATTATTATTATTATTATTATTATTTCATGTGTTTGTTCGCAACAAAGTGAATTTAATTATTTTGTTTTAATCGAAATTTTCAATGGATTTTTGGTTGTGCAGAACTCTAATTGTGAATTAGTGATAAACTGACAAATGTAACAAATGATAGATTTTTTTGTTTTTCTGATTCATCGGCAAGTTCTCGGAAATTGTTACATTTTCTAATTAAAAAATGGCGTGTTAATTTTTCACAAAATTTTCTTATTTAAGAGATTACAATTATATTAATTACTATCATAAATATTACGTGTTTGATTTTAACGGCATTTTCACTTTTAATATAATATGTTTCACCAATCACATTATTATTATTATTATTATTATTATTATTATTATTATTATTATTATTATTATTATTATTATTATTATTATTAAAAATAATAATATTATAATAATAATTATTATTGACTTTCAATAATAACTAAAAATTATTTTTATTGAATAAATGAAAAAGCAAAAACCAAATTATGAAAATAATAATTTAAAATTTCTTTAATTATACTAAGTATAAATCATTGAGAACAAAAATATCATGTGTAGCAGTTACAAATCATAAGAAGAGGTTTAGGGAATTAATTGAATATTTTAAAATAATTTAGAATGGGGTTTGCAGAAGAAAAGAGAGTAACATATTAATATTTGACATGGAAACATAATAAATGATATTTTTAGAAAGTGAAAAAAATAATTTTAAACTTCCAATATTATAAGTTCAAATAATACTTTTATATTTAAAGTTTATCTCAGAAAATTACATTTATTTTTTTTGAATTTTTAAAAAATTATCTAAAATATTTTATAATTAATTAAATTGTTATAATTTAACATTTAACGACATAATATCGAAAAATTGATGTTTTTTTACTAAGTTTTTTCATTTAACATACAAATTTAGAATATTTTATCAATTGATTACAAAGAATTAAAATGGAAATTTATTTATTAACAATGTTTATTTAACATAGAATAATAAATTTTATTTTTATTTAAATTAAATCAACATTTTCCATATAAAAAGCAGTTATTGCCTAAATGAATTTTTCGACAGAAAATCTTTAAAAAATACACTAAAATTTAATTGCAACATGCAGCTAAACTAAATCAAGTACAGAATAAAGTAATTTAAGTCAACAACTGAGAATTTGTCCAAACTGGTCCATGTCTATTTAAATATAATCTTTCTGTCTTCCGTTGGTTTTAAGATTTAACTTCATTACTGTGCTTAGCCGTGTGATTTGTAGGATTTATTCTATGATAATGAATGTTAACATATTTTGATTTCATATGTTCCTTTTGCCAACTTCAATGTCGTCATTAATTAAATTTTGATAAATTTTAATTTTTAATAATTCTATATTTTCATTTCCTAAATATTATTGTGATAAATTTTACAAGTCATAACATTTCAAGTTAAGTATAATAAAACACGATTCAATCTAATAAATCTTGTAAGTCTCAAGACCTAACATATCTCAATACCTTATTTATGATCATTTGAAGACAGCATTCAAATGAATCATCTAGCATATTAAAGACACTAAAGAAAAACAATCATCTTTTAGTGTTGTACCATGAGTTCCATTCTGTTATATTAGGAAATGCTCATCGCGTTGTGTAAATTTCAATAAGAATACCCGTCAACCTAGTTAATAATGACCACCCATTCCTTTGGCCCAACATCTATTTCAACATTATCTTAGCCACACTATCTTAGTCATTGTTTTCAAACAAAATAATAGAACTTTTTTTTGATTTTCACACCTGATAGCTTTTCATTTTGCAATGCCATTAAGAATTTAAAGTTGATTTATTAAATAATCATTAAATTTAAAGTAATTAAAATTTCAAAAATTAAATACAATTAAAATATTATATATTTTCTAAAAATGTTCATTTTGTTTTAATCAATCAGATAATGACATTGAAATTTGAACAAGGACTTAAAATATCTTGTTTATATATATCAAATTCACGTAAATACTGATTTGTTAACAGCAATAATTGTGGAAAGTCATTGAAAATTAATCTTAATAAATTTGTAGAATTCACATTTTCATTATTAATCATTTCGATTTGTCATTAATAATTAAAATGTTTAATTTCAAATCAAAAATATTCAACGAAATCATGTAAAAGTTTTTATAATTATTTGGCAATATAAATTATCCAGTTGACTCACACTTGATAAAAGTTGTTCCGAAAATATTTAGATTTATTTCAATATATAGAGTTTTCATCTAAATTTATTCTCTTTTAAACAAAATTTAATCTATTTAAAATGTAATATAATCAATTTTAAATTTAATTTAATTCCTTTTAATTTTACGTGATTGAAAAGTTATATTCATTATCCGTTCACATCAATTCTTCTGCCTTGTTGAACAAATTACTCTAAACTCGTTTAGAAAATCGACAAGGTCGTCATCAAATCATGTAATAAATCTTTCTTCGAAACATTTCCGAAACATCTCTGTAAATCTCTGACCCGATGAAATTCTTTGCATCGTCTGTTATTAAATGCACGTTTGGCATTCTTAATGTCTGTTCTTCAGCTCTGTTCATGATCTTGTATATGCGAATAACTGATGCGCTGGTTTCAACATTAAACTCTAACTCTTTGGTAACTTGCGTTGGACACTTTTTATATAAATATTTCCAATTATTAGTGCTCTTTCATTGTTTTGTAATTTTTCTGGTATTTTCTTATATCTGCAGATAAATCTATGGTGATTAAATGCAATTTTAAATTGATTATATTAACTTTTAAAAAGATTTACATTTAAAATGGATTAACTTTCAGTTAAAAAAGATTAAATTAGAATTCAAATATAATATAATTGTTTAATTTAATAATTTTAATATAAGTTTAACATAGACAAAATTATTTTAATAATAAATGTATATGGATAGTTTCATGTTTATTTATATGATATTTACTTATTGACCTTATTTATTAATCGAAACTTGTTTTCAACAATATAATAATTACTTTGCAGCAAGTATTTATTTTATTACTCACTTATCTGATATCAAATTAATAATAATAATAATAATAATAATAATAATAATAATAATAATAATAATAATAATAATAATAATAATAATAATAATAATAATAATAATAATAATAATAATAATAATAATAATAATAATAATAATAATAATAATAATAATAATAATAATAATAATAATAATAATAATAATATTAATAATAATAATAATTATTGTTATAATAACCTTTTTTGAGATAATAACTGCAAATCTTTTACATCAGAAACTTGAACATATTGATGTACGTACAAATCAAGTTCAAAGAAAACATTGATAAAAGAACAATTAAAATATACAATATTCTTAATTATGTTTAAGTGTTGAGTAGTACCATAAACATTATTACCGCAGAAAACCCACTTAAGTTCAAAATATAGATGAAAGAATTGTAAATTGAATAAGGAAAAAAGATGAAAGATTTCTGTGATAAAATTTTCATAACGTCGAATATAACGTCGAAAATTTTCATAAACTAGAATATATAAGCATATTACTTCAAAATTAAGTATATTTTACTTATTAATTGTTACATAATTACTGTTATTTTAAATAATTTTTACATTTTTTTGACCATTTTTAAGATCTGGAAAATTTGTTTACTAAATTTTCATTTAAAATAGTGTTAAACAATAAAAACTTACACAAAAATGCTAGTTTGATCATTTCATAATTTTTTAAGTGTTTAAAAATAATTTAATCTAACAGCTAGATAAATATTAAAAATATATACCGTTGAGCCCCAGCAGTTTAGAAAATTATAATTACTTTTTGATTCCGATTGCGTAATATTCATAAAATAATGATAAAAAATAAACTTTAAAAATTTATTAAAACCTCTTTTTATATTATGCAGATGATACAATTTTAACAAAGTATTGTTATCCATTAAAACAATATAATATGATTTATTATAAAAAGGAGTGTTTGGATAAACTTAAAATAAAAAACTCCGATGTCTCTCCGCTTTTGGTAAATTAGAATTTACAATTTCTTTTCTTATAAAATTCGTTTAAATGAATGAAAAAACTTGATTTATTTTAATAATAAAAACATTCATTTTATAGATAAAAGCAAAATAGTTTATAGCAAATTGCGAAGAAAATAATTCTCATTCCATTAGTTAAGATTAATATTGATGATTTGATAAATGACAAGAGTTTTCGTGAAAATCCTCCCAGAATTCTCGGAATTTATATATATGATAAAAATGAAAAAAAAAGAAAAAAAAACCGATTTTGTCAAACAACTTTTATTCAATAAATCATCTGATTCCCGATGACAATCTGATTAAAAATAAATTTTCCAATTTCACGTGTCAATGACAGAAATTATTGTTCAAACAAATTGAGTTTGTTTAATTATATTAATCGAATTGTTTTATTACTAACATAAGGACATTTATGTTCTTTTGAGTTTAAAGTAGAAGTGATTTTCGTAAGTCTTTTTAGTGATTTTCAACATTTTAACATGTTAATCCCTGGGCAAGTGCGAGTTAACTAGCATGTGGTTCAAATTTGATTAATAAATTTTATACAAATACATCATAACCTTTTCCATTAAGATTTGTCATTCTGGTTCTAGATAAAAGTTTGAAATCATCCCTTTATGGGATATAAAGGCCAAACAATTGTTTTTTTCCCAGTTACGTAATTACTTTCATTAATAATAACCTTTATACTGTACATATATTCATTTTCATATAATTAAATTAACTTTTCTATAAACATATACTTATTTTCCTTTATGCTATAAGTCACACTTCAAATAAAAAATACGCACGGTGCCTACAGAACTTGATGGTGTCAGACAATAGTGTCTACCGATATTTTTAACTAATTGTAAAATAGAATATATTAGATAAGGGCTTCTTAAACCATTTGTCGCGACCCCATATGGGGTCGCGTAGCAAAATTCTGGGGTCGCGAGAGATAAAATACGATTTAACAGAAAATGTTTTTTAACTTGTAAAATTATTGTTATAAAGATAAAATAACAATTATCGTAGATAAATATATCATAAAATATATCATATATTCAAGAGAATTAAGACGGTCAGAATCCTCTTTTATTTTTGAAACTATAATAAATACAATTTTATAATTTTTGTGCAATTTTTAATTTTAGAGTTTTGTATGTTTCAAAACAAATTCTAAACTTATATATTTTCATATGTATATGTATATTGTTACCTAATAAATAAATCATCAAAAAATATTAATTTATTTTTCTTTTATATTTGTATTGGGTCGTCAAGAAACTCGCAATCATAAATGGGGTCTTGAATTACAAAAGTTTAAGAAGCTCTGTATTAGACATATTAATTGTGACATATTTAAGTGAGGTTTCCTTTTCCATGTCTTAAAAAATTATAATTATCTATATTATTTTTGTTAATCTAACTTTTAGATTTTTGGTTAATTTCAAATTTAAACAATAGATTGTATTACCTTTTTGTTTTTTGCACAATTTTCTGTCTTATCATCACACTTTAACCTAAATAGTAAATACTGATATTTTTTATAAAGATTTTTCACTGCCAGGAAACCCATATTGACTACTGTTTGAAAATTGTGTTAAAAAATTTATTTTTAATATAAAATATTTAG
Organism: Schmidtea mediterranea; assembly: GCA_022537955.1. NCBI lineage: Eukaryota > Metazoa > Platyhelminthes > Tricladida > Dugesiidae > Schmidtea > Schmidtea mediterranea. The sequence goes on along the minus strand of CM039679.1, from coordinate 299,508,007 downwards.
AAAATTAAATATTAGCAAACATATTAAATGTATATGATTAACAATTACATATGTTAGTTACATTGTTAGTTACAAAATAATTTTATTCCGCTTAATTGTTCATTTTAAATTTATAATTAAATAAATCTAATTATTAAAAATAACAATAATTAAAAATAATTATTAAAAAATATTATAAAAAAAATTAACTGTTTAATTTCGATCCTGTGCTTAATTTTCCAAAATTACAATTTATTTTAAATTCATATCCGACCTCCATGTATATCATAAAAATTTAAATCCAAATATAATCTTTTGGTATTAAAGTTTTTTAATTTTCAGAATCATTTCATTTTATCATTTTCTTTTCAAATTTTTTTTTATTTTTCAACTAAAAATGTTTTCAAATTAAATTTAGAAAAATAATTAGCATACGATTTATTAAATGTTATTTTTGGAAACATTTTTGTTTTGTATAAATAATAGTTTGATAATTTATTTTTCATTGTGAAAAGTTTTGGAAATTTATGTTAAAAAGAAAAGAAAGACAAATGAAATTTTAAAAAAAATAACAGTTCAAAGGTTAACAAAACAGAAATTACCTTATTGATACTTTCATATCCGAAAGAGGTAAATATAAATATTAGTGTCACTCCAATGGAGTTACTCCATAAACCATTATTCTTACTTTCACATTTTTTATATGTTTGATAAGTAAAATAATTGAAACCTTTGTCAATTTTATAATTCAACTATCTTTAGCACCCTTAGACGTTTTAGAATGTATAATTCTAACTATAGAATATTATTTTGTTAGAAGTTAATTTTAATACCCTTATCTACGTATATAAATGTTCAAAAACTACATTTGTTGAATATTTTACCCTTGCAAATTCAAAAATAAAATTTAGAATAGAACTTATGTAATCAATTTGTTTAAGTTGTTAAATAAATTTAAATTCTTTTCTTTGATATTTTCAAAGATAAAAATTTTCTGAAAAAGTCTAATTTCTATTTCTGTTTATGTAATTAGTATTATTATTATCCGTTTACTAGGGGTACAGTTTTATATCGCCTAGTGACGATTTTCATCCTTTTCATTTTTTGTACGGCTTCCTGAAAAGAGAATTGACAAGAAAAAACAATACTCCAAATTCACCATTGTGTTATGACCTAAATGAAGTTTTTCTATTTAAGATTCGCTTCTCTTCTAAAATATGAAACTTTGATGAGTGATATAAATAGTAGCGGAAAATTATTTGAGCACTTGAAATTTGAATTAAATAGTTGTTTTTAACTACTTAATTGAGAAGTATTTCCACAAAATTATATTTAATTATTTTTAAACTTTTATAATGATAAAACTATAAACAGTGATTCCTTGGTAGAATCATAGATTAAGATATTAGGTAAGTGAATAATAAAATATGGTTTTGCTGCAAAGTAATAATTATATTGAAAAAATTTTCGATTATTAAAAGGATTATTTAACAATCGAAACTTTTTCAATATAATTATTACTATGCACTGCAAATGGCTTATTTTATTATTCACTTAACTGATATTAATGATAAAATAATAATAAAAATAATAATAATAATAACATAAACAAAAATATGGTACTGATTTAAATATTAAAAAAAATTTTGTTTTTTGCTTGAGATAAAAAATATCTTTTCAATAAAATGCACGGAAAACAAAAATATTTATTTTTTTATTTATTATTAAAAAAATGATGTGCATAATTAAGCACATAGTTTTTCATTCGATTGTTGTGTTAAATTTCAAATATAAGTTAGGTAAAAGCACATGGTTAATACTGCGATTTATAATTATTTTTATTGTTTGACTATGAATGAGTAATGATATCGTTTTATTGATATTATTACTGATAGTCAAAGAATAAAAAATTCTTTGTCATTTTAGGTTATGTTTATAAATATTGCTAGCATTAAATAATCGAAGTGTGATTAAAAAATATTGATTCTAGTTCTCTAACAAAATAATGAATTTGATGTGCATAATTATGCATACCAGGTCTGAAGGGGTTTATCAGCACTATAAAATTATTGCCGAGTAGGGCTATTAGCGCATTGCATTTATTTGTGGATTTCATAAAGTGATAAGGTTGTACTAGTATTTTGCTTATAAATTTGAATGTCATGGTGCAATGCTACATACATATGCTAAATACATAAAGAATTGAAAAATTATTAAATTTATTAAAAAATGATTGTTTAATTTTAAAATTTTTAATTTTTTAATTATTTTGTTTATTATTTTTAACAATATTTATAATTTTTTTGAGTAAGTGATTTTAAATCTGTATGATGTTTTTTTATTTTTACTTGATAACAACAGTGAAATTGTCGAATTACGTCGTATAAATGATGTAATTTGGTTCGACTGGTGCTTTTTTAATAATAATTTTAATTATAATACTAATGAAAAAGTTATTTTGAAAATGAGAATGTATACATATATATATATATATATATAATTGACTTAAAGTTGTTGTGAATTTAGGATTTGTTTGTCAATAAATCTAAATTTAATTAGGATTTAGGAACCGTAAAATCGCAAAATTATAAGTGACGACTTTGAACTGACTTTGATTGTGATTTCAGTAATTCCAATTAAAGTTTCAATAGTCTGTCAAACTTCATTAACGAAACTTACATATTGATTTCCAGTGAATATCAATTACAGAGAATTGTGCAAATGGAAGAATTTTGGAATTTGTTACATTGTAACAAACAATTTTGTATTTAATAATTGTCCACTCGTCATGAAATATCTAGAAACAGAAAATCAAAACATAAATCAAATTTCCTTACATTTTATTTGGTTGAGATAATTTTTTCATTTCAATGTTACACTAAAAATAAAACGTGTACTGATATTTTAGTTATTTTAAAAAAATATGAGTGGTTTAAAATGTTAAAATATTTTAAAGTTTTATTATTATTATTATTATTATTATTATTATTATTATTATTATTATTATTATTATTATTATTATTATTATTATTATTATTATTATTATTATTATTATTAAATGTTATCAATTGAAAAATCATGTTTATTTTCTTTTGTTTATTATGCACCATAAATTTAAAATCATAAATCATTTATTAAAAATAAAACTCTGTCACCATTCTCTCATTTCAATGCCGCTTTAGTGATTTTTCATAGAAAAATTCATTAAAAATTTATTTGAATTTCTATTAGAAATCGTTTTTTTGTTAAAAAATTTAATTAGTAAAATTGAATTTATAAAACATAAATTTTTGAGTTAATAAACAAACCTTTTATGTTTTAATTAATTTTTTAGTTGAAATATTTCAAAAATAATATGTTTTTACAATAAAGCAATTGAAGTGCAATGAAATAATTTACTTAAATTATATATTTAAGGCTCCTAATTAAATGTAAACTGAATAATTCCATTTTGCACACTATAAAATCAATATTTGACAACTATATTAACCCTTTGAGTGCCAACATGATTTTAAGAGGATTAGCTAAAAATTCCACTCTGCTAGAGGAAAATAGAAATTTAAAAATATATTTCTCTGTAACTTTCTAAGCATTTTATTTACGAAAAGTATTTAAAAAATTAAAAAAATGATTTGAAAAAATAGTATAATTTCTACAAAATAAATGAAAAATAAAACGTTATTCGTTTACCACACAATCTATTCCTTATATACATTTATGTAGCCCAATACATAATCCATGAAGCCCTTTTTTGCACTTAAAACAAATTAGGTTTGATATCTTTACAGGTCCCCCATCTTTACCACTACAAACAATGCATCTTCTCAAATTGCGACCTGGTAATTTCTCTAAACCGAAACCGAAGTCTTCGGAAACAGCGTTTTTAATATAATAAATAGAATAGGGTTGCATTTAACTAATGTGATTATTGTGCGTCTTTCACTTCGAAAACTGGACTATTCTCAAAGATATAATATATAGCATAAATAATATTTCTATTTCTTATAAATACACATTCGGAATAAAAAACCATAAATAAAAATCGACAAGTATGAAATAGAGATCGAATTTGTCCATGCTGGAGCAGGAGCCCTATCGCGCTCCTGGCATTTTCGGCCAGTGTATTGAGGAGCGCGACCGCGCTCCTTGGCACTCAAAGGGTTAAGCAAACTAAAAAATAAATATTTGCACACTATTTTTAAAAATATTTGTGCATAAGTAAATAAAATTTTCAAATATATTTCAATGAAACTAAACCAATGTACAACGATTACAATTTATTGTGAATGCTTAAACACAACATGTATAGACAATTAAACTTAAAATATGTAATAAAATATGAATAGGTATTTAAAAATGATTTAACAAAATGTTTTGGGCGATGCCCACATTTGATTTGCCCTAGATTTAATAACTTTTTAAATTCTACTGCACCAGCAATGTTTTTCGTTCTTTTGTATAGCGACCTCTCTTTCTTTTGGTTTCAATTGGAACATTTTTGCTTCATTTGGAGGTGCTACAAGCATTAATCGAATAGCTAATTCATCAATGTGTTTGTAAAGCATTTTGGTTTTTGAAAAAAAGTACAGTTACACTCTCCGTTAATCCAGCCATTTTGACCTTTTTGTAAAATATAGTCCAAGAACGAAAAGCATTAATTTTAAACTCATCAAAAGTTTCCGAGTTGTCAGTTCTTTCATATATTTCTACCAAATCTTACAGCATGGTTTTGTGTTTGCGGGGTTTTAAACAGCGCGGTTTTTAAAGGCGTGGTTGTACGCGCGCGAATATAAATGTATTCCAAAAAGGAGTTGTGTGTATTTCACAAACTCCTTGTGTGCCTTCAACTTTATCAAGAATAAAGTTAATGCTTTGTCAAAAACTTCAAACATTTGGATTGACTTAGTTTTGCATCTTCGGAATCAAAAATCCAGTTTGTTCTGAACATTTTTTTTCATATGAGCCCAACACATAATCACCAATACATCTTTGGCAAACACTGCCCTAAAAGAGTTTTGGATGCTTTTTACTACATCAGAAATTAATGTGTTTGGATTGAATGGAGCATTGAAAATTTTAGGAACTTGATTCTTCGATTCAGTAAACAAAGATCTGAAGTCCTCAGTTTTTTCATCTGTGCATACTGTAATACCAAAACAATGACACTAGTGATTGCGATCTGTTGTACCAATCACAAAAACAAGGAAGCCTTGTCATACAAGTTTGTACGATCTGCGTGAATGTTGTCAACATTTACAGCAATTTTCAACATTGTTTTGGATGAAGTACCGGAAGTATTCAGAGTCCTTATATGAAATTTCCTATGAAACAATAAATGCTTTGTTGTCATCTTCTGGACAGCTGAATGAATTTGGAACCACTGATTTACTTCTCCAAGGCTGATGATATTGGCACCATATTTGGACTTTCTCAAGGATGACAGATGATTGTTCAGTTGTGTTTGACTTATAAAGGGTAATTTTTCGTTTGACACATTCTAGCATTTCTTTTTGTTTCAATTTTAAAGCAAACAATTTCACGGTATCTGTCTTTGTTCTTGTTTTGATGTTGACTCAATCATGTGCAGTTTCTGGTATAAGTAAGACAACATCACAAGTGCTGCACTCGTATCACAAGTAAACTGAGGTCGAACATTATTTCCCACGGAGTTTCACATGATTACGGCGGAAAAACCTTTTTTATGCATTTGCTCTTTTCCAGTCTTTGCAAATTTTTTTCCTTCGAGTTTCGCGTTTAAAACATGTTCTTCATCTTCACTTCCTCGAGAACAGTATTCTGGAACAAAGTCAAACTCACAACCTTTTTTGATTGCATTATTGCTATTTCACAAAGTATTATCGATTATGAATGAAAATAATAAATGAAATTTAATGAAATCAATATTTAATTAAAATTATCAAATGGAATTAATTTAAATATAAGATGCAATTATTAAATAATAAATATAGTTAGCAAATATTAATTAAAGTTTACATTTTTATTTATAGTAAGAATTATTATTTATAGTTAGCATTTCTAGTGTGCAAATACATTAAAATAGTGTGCATTTAAATTGTAGTGTATATTTAATTAAATGTCTTATCGTAAAGATCTTAAATCTTTTTGATTAAAATAGTCGATTATATTACCAAAACAGGATGAAATGTTTTAATTGTGTAAGGTAATAAAACAAATTTATGTTTATGAAATCTTGTAACATAAATTATTTAACAATGAGTGTGTGTTAAAATAATAAAATATATAAAAAAATTATAATAATTATTTTTTATATTACCATTGCTGATTTATCATTTTAAATAGATTCATAGAAATTTTCTATATTGACGAAAGAAGTAGAATTCAAAATATAATTAACAATTGACATTTAATACATAAACAATGACATAAAAAATAATTCTAGGGTTTTTTAAATGTAAAAAATAAAAGGTGATTTTATTTATATTTATCATTTGATAAATCGTTGATTTATTTAAATATTATTATTATTATTATTATTCTCATTGTTATTATTAAATAATTAAATATACATGGTAATGATTTAATTACAAGAAATTTCCATTGAACTACAAGTTTTACGTTATTATTTCTACAAATTCACTGTTATGATCATGTTAAAAAAAAGACAAAAAATATTCAAATATATTCAAACATATTATTGATTTTTTAATTATTTAAATTAATTAAATTTTTTTTGTTAAATCAAATTTTAAATATTAAAAAATTAAATTTTATAAGCAAACACCAACATTTCTTCTTATCCCAACTTTACCATTCAAACTATTTAAAAGCAGTCAAAGAATTCGTACTTATGACATTCATTAGCGAATTCATTTTTAAGTTCAATGACCTTATCAACAACGCTTCATGTAATATACTGAGTGTTTCAAAAGGTGACAGACGATAAATAATTTAAATATTTTGCAAATCATTTCAAACATTATAAATATTTTAGTTTGTTTTATTGCATCAATATCACTAATTTTGTTTTATAAGAAATGGTTCATTTTTCAATTGACGATAGAGTGTTTTTACTAAAAAGCTATTATATACTAAAATATCTAATTTTGGACAGATGGAATGAATGAAAATCCAACACCACCAGATTTTTTCCTTTGGGCCATTCTTAAAAATATTTTCTATATTGAGCATTATGACAATTTGAAAGATCTAAAGAAAATAATAATTCATTCATGTGCTCAAATTACATTACAAGATATACAGAATGCATGCAACGATGTATTAAAAAGGTATAAACTTTCTATTGATGTAGATGGTGACACTTTGAGAATATGTTGTAATTTCTGTTTTAAATAAAATTTAAATATCTGTTATCTTAAATAATAATAAAAAATTAATATTTATATTAATAATATTTATAAATAAATATTTATAAATAAAAAAATCGTCTATTACCTTTTAAAACACTCGGTAAATAAAATTAATGACGGGAAGCCTCTTCAATGTATGTGTCATTGTACCCATTACATGTAAGTTGATAAACGAGATCCGAACACTATCCAACCAAGTTTGACTTATTAATGAATATATTGCATACCATAAACAAATTAGAAACGATCTTTTAATTGCTTACTTATCTTTTTATTTTAATTTTTAAAACATCTACTAATTAACTTGAACTCAGACATTATCAAACATGGCTCCTTAGGATTCTTTTATCAATTTGTCAACATTTCCTTTTATCATCAAGATTTAGGTAATTATTATTATTATTAATAAAAAATAATTAAATTAGTTTGGCAACAATTTTATTAGAAGAAAAAACCATTCAAACACTCGTAGGATATATTTTGACAGTTTAACATTCATCTTTAGGCGCAAAAACCAACTAAAATAGAATGGATTAATTTATTCTATTTAAACAAACTAATTTTTTTATACATATTTAATATTTTTATAAATAAATGTTTGAATAAATATTTAAATACTTTTACACTAATTTTTGAAATTTTTTTATAAATATTAAAGTTTTTATCTCTATTATAATAAAATTTTAAAATAATAATGAAATCTTGGTATCAATTAAATCATTTTAATAATATTAAAATTTAAAATTTTTTTAAACAATACTGAAACATCAATTTATCACAATTTAACATACTTAAACTATTTAAAAACATTCAAAACATTTGTAGTCATAGTACTTTGCACATTAATCTTTGGATCCAATGACCTTATTAAAAATGCTTCACATATCATACGTTCCCAATAATTATTATAAATTTTCAAAAAATTTTTGAAATTCTTATTTACTTTTACAGCATCTATTGTGCTCACTAATATTGGTAAAACACTCCAATTGACAATGCTGTAGAACTCGAGTACAGAGATGACGGCAAGTCTCTCCAATGTATGTGGCATTACATCCATTACATGTAAATTGATAAATAAGATCAGACCACAACCCAACCGGAGGTTTTGATTTATTAATAAACATATTGCGTACTTCACACGAATTAGAAACGATATTATAATCTAAATTTTCCATCTGTTTACTTAACTTCATCATATAATTTGTAAAACCCTCCGAGTACGGCAATACTAACACAAATTTAGGCTCATTATTCATATATACATTATTACTATCATTTACATCAACACTCAATTCATTTGTCTAATTACTCTCAGACCTTCCCAAACATGGATTCTTAAGATTTTACATCAATTCGTCAACAGTTTCTTTTATCATCAATAAAAAAATGATTTCGAATATACATTCTTTATCAACAACTCAATTAATTTATCAAGACTTTTCACCGAATTAACAAAAGCAAAAGATAAAGACCATGAACGATAAATCAATCCCTTCACCATATTTCTCTTATACATAATTTCCCAAAATCTTTTTGGAGAAGTATAAAGACCAGTATCAGTTGGTTTTTTATAAATCTCTGTTTCAAACTCTTTATCTTTCATTGAATTAATAAATCTAAGAACGAAATCGATGACTTTCTCTCCATTTCACACGTGGGTATAATGCTCTTGTGTTAACTGCTTCTTACGTGTTTCTGATTTTTAAACAAAGGAATCATCCACATACTTTTTATAAACAATGGATTTGTTGATACTATTTCCTCGATTATTTGCCGACTGAGATTTCAAGTTGAAAAGAATGCAAGTCTCTTTGATTGATCATCTGGGAATCTAACGACTTTCGCATCGATCAATTGCCCACATTGACTAAATCCTTCTTTCAGCATCGGTTCATTTATATCAAAGCCAATGTCACCAGCAAATGTTTGTCCTGAATCACTATAGTTAATTTTTAACAGATTTCACAGCTGCAGGTCCTGGTATCGCACTAGATCCACTCGCCTAGTTAACTCTAATTTGATCTTTCCACATAAATATTCCATCTATTGTCGATGAAGATAAACTCACGGAAGGTTGGAAAGTACATTCGATAAAGGCATATGGGCTTGTTTGACAACGAAAATCCCTTATAATATGACAACTAATACATTGACCAATATTTCCAAATATTATTTTTTATAGATAATCATTAATTCGGTTAATTTCATTATAAATCCTGATTTTGACAAATTCAGAATCTTGCGTTGACAAGTAATTCATTAATGATATTGAAGAACAAAAAAATTCAAGATTATTATAAATTTTATTCACTTAATCAAATTCAAGTCAAAGCATTCTAATAAACTGACCCAGTAAAACAAAGTTCAAAAATTTTCACAATAAACAATAAAAAATAGTTTTTTACAAATTAAAATAAATTTACATTTTTTAATTGGCCGAAACAGATACCATTCATTATTGTAAAGAAAATATTTGGAGTAGCAAATCCAAGAAGTTTATGAAATGCCATTCTATTCAAAATATGAAGTTTAGAAACATTTTCATATAATGTTTAAATTATATAAATTATTCCATACTATTTTAGTTGGTTTTTGTGCCTGAAGATGACAGTTCAACTGTCGACATATATCGTACAGTGAGTGTTTGAATGGCATTTTTTTTAATTATTACTACTAACCATTATTAGTTTTATTATTGTTATTATTATTATTATTATTATTATTATTATTATTATTATTATTATTATTATTATTATTATTATTATTATTATTATTATTATTATCATCATCATCGTTATGTATCTAAAAAACTTTTCCTATATATCATGATGTTAATTAAATAATTACTTTGATTTGGAAAAATAATTTATCTAATCCAGAC